>JAVJGJ010000047.1:50107369-50119751 GCA_035590215.1 Microhierax caerulescens | reverse complement strand
TTTTTCCAGTCAATACATAGGAAAAGGGGTGGGGTGTGGGGTGGGGGGAATGGAAGAAATGAAGTTCCTTTAACATACATATTTTATAGATAGGAATCTGAAGTGTGGATGGCTTAAATTACAAGTTTGTAGTCAAAAAGTGTTGTATATACTAGATTGGACTCTCAGAAGGAATAATTTGGCTTAACTTCTTAATATAGGTAGTATACCATTGTTTTAAACCAGCTAGGAACTTGGCCATGTTTGAAAGTAAATGAAGACTTAGACTTGCATTCATAAATCTGCAGGAAGCTGTTTATTCTGTGGCAAACTCTTTACCTGAGGAATTGACCAGTACCTGAGGTTGCAGCTCTGAGCTGTACAGTGGGGATATTCAGGGCCTGTAAAGTGGAAGGGTATAGGAGGCACAACACTACAGAAACTGCAGACAGAAAATTCTGTTTTCATCTAGGGCTCAGCAAATACATTTTAACTATCAGTTACTCAGCTAGCTAACATCTAAAGAATGATCAGACAGATGTTTTTCAAATTCATGTCTAGACTTAGCATGTAGCAGCTGTGAAATTCAATACCTGTCAAAACACAGCTAAGCCTAGATAAATTTGTATTGTTCTGATGTTAAGTATTTTAATTTTATTAGAGTTGGAGCATTGGTAACAGCAATAAAAGTTATTTCTGCATTTCCATCTCTTATCAAAGCTCTTGTAATTTTAAAATATTTGTCTTAAAACAGTGGTTCCCAAACTGGGTTTGTAATCCTCAGAAAGCTTTAAATTTGTGTGAGGTCTGTGCTAATGTGTAGGTAATATGCATGACTGCTTGGCATTATCAGTTGTAATTGTAGCTATCATATTTCTCACAATGATTGAGTTGTAGCTAGGAAGAGTCTTTGAGAACCACAGGCATATGGTCTAGTGTTGCTTAGGCTGGTTTTTTTATGTCTGAAGACTAATTATTCTGGAGAAATTTTAGGGGGAAATGTTTCAAGCACTTTTGGTTGTGGGCAGTGCATAAAATACACTGGGCCTGTTGATCCTGCTTGGATCTTCTGTGAACAGTTGCACTGTTGAAACAGACGACAGCTGTGGGATTGCTTGGAAAGCAAGGAGACCTTGGGGTTGTGAGGCTGATTGAATGTGGGGAAATGGCCTTCACCACCTGTTGGCTCATTCTGCCACTGTCAGCAGCCCTGCTCAGCTGCCAGCTTTTCCAGTCTAGGTCCTGCCTTGTCTTTTTCCTGCCTGTTGGGCACTAGTGTGTTCTCTCCTTCTCTTCTGTCAGTCCTATGTTCTTGGACTACATCCATCACAAGATTCTTAGAATTCCGTGTCCACAGAGCAGCATTTGCTGTGTGACTCATCGTAACAGTCCTTGCACGGACTTTATGGAAGACCCACCTGCTCATGTGCTCAGAATTCCAAAAAGGACTTTTTAGGAGGGATTCAGGCAGACAGGGCAGTTTGAGTGCAGTGTGGCTAAAGGTACAGATATAGTAAGCTCTGTGGCCTGAAGGAAATGAAGCCATGTGGCTCAACTGCAGACAAGTAGAGTCATTAAAGAAGAATGCATTACTGAAAATCTGGACAGCTAGGGCTGTAGTGGACTTCGGGAGTGGGATTTGTTCGGCTAAGTATAGCATCTGTGTCATATTTATTTATATGTAAGCTCATCACTCTGGGTTCCCTTTAGAGCTGAGAGATTTATTCAGTGTAGGCAATGGAGTTCAGGTTTCTTCTCGTACAGAAGTGGATGTTTAGAAGAATATAGATAAATCATGCCCTAAAAAGTGCCTATTTCTCTCCACTGTCTAAGCCTGAGATAACTACAGTTAGTTGTGGACATAAACATAGTTTTAAGACTGAGATTATTTTCATCTCAATGTTTGAATCAGGGGTCACCTGGCTGAAAGAAGGTCAACTAGTGACCCATCTGACAAGCAAGGCTCTGACTCAAAGCCCTGGCACCACAGACAGTAGTAGTTCAGTTTCACCCAAATCAGACACTGTTGTCCAGGGACTGTCATTTTTTCACAGTGAACTAGTGTGGTACATTGAGTTCACCAGACCTGTGTGTAGTTGCAGTTCCTCAGACTAAATTATTTAGTCCCAGGTTCTCCATTTTTAGGTTAAAAAAGAGTAGTATCATCTGAATACAATCGTGATGTCTCTCTGCCGGCTATTGTAAATTGAGGTTCATTCCCTGCTTTCAGGTTTTAAGATGACTGAGGAATTGCTGTTGGGTTGTTGGCAGAAGGGCATGCATGTACATTTCTTCTGGAACACTACCTGATCCTCTGCCCTCTCAGGCATGACTGGGTTTTTTTCCCCGGTATGCCTTGTGTCTGCAGCACCTCGTACCTGAGCTCTGCAGTTCTGCTATTCTAAGAGACTCTCATCTTTTCCATATATTTTGTTCTGAACCTTGAGCATTCACGGGGTATTCTTAGGGGCAGAAGAACAAACAATTTGTGTAGATTTTTGTGTCATACTATGAACCCTACTGTCATTGAGCTCCTGGAATCAAACCTGCACTCACTTCAACCAATAAATGCAGCAGGTATCATTTACCCCAACTTCAGCAAAGCATGTTATTCATTCTTCATGGGATGTTACAGAGAAAGAGATGGGGATTACTCAAGAAAATTTAAGGTGACTGAGAGCAGTGGCAGCTCTGTCACTTTTTAGCTTTTGTAGATTCCCCTTTGCATTTTGAGGTCTGTGGCCCATGGGCAGCTTGCTTTCTTTTCTGTGATTAACGTGCTGTTCTTGGTGCTGGCTGGGATTAGTTGGAGGGATTTCTGCTATACAATAGTTTCCAGCTGATTTGAGACATTGTTAAAGGTGTGGTTTGTTATTTTCATAGTAACAATCTTATAGTAACATAGTAACATAGTAACTGAGAGAAAATATCTTTGCACAGGTCAATAGCTTGAATTCCCTGTAACAATAGAGAAGTTCTAGTGCCGCTGCAGAAGACCCTAGTGGCATCTCATCTGGTTGTTAAAGACGGAATACAGTGTCACTGGTGTTCAAAATGAACAGTTCAAACTAGAATGGTCATGTGAAAAAAGAACTTCTAGAACAACCTAGGGAAAGGAAGAATCACTTTGTGAATGTCACTTGGCTGTTACGTGTGTATGCAAAAAAAAAAAAATAAAAAATCAGAGGGACTGGTAGTGGCTGCCTTTTAGGTAGAGAGAAAGAAAAATAGTGATATTTAGGCTGAAGGACAATGCTGGCACAAGAGTAAATGGGGAGAAGGTGACTGAATAAATGTTACGCTTGAAATTAGAATTGTCAGAGAAGTAAAATTCCTCCAAATCAAGGAGGGGAAACAAATATTTCATTTTGAAATTGTATCTTCATGGGTCCTGAAAAGCATTACATAATACAGACCTGTGATCTGGACTTAATGTTGCTGCCAGCTCAGTGACCCTGGGGCCTGTTGGTGTACTCCATCAAGCACTACAGTGGTTTTGAGAAGGTATTTTAAAGCTCTTCAGGGGAAATGTCTGCACAAGCCATTTAAAGATTTAAAGTAGAAATATGTTGAAGGCAAAAGAGAACTTATGGCAATTTCAATTTAAACAAAACAATTTATTGAAGGAATTTTATTAGGAATTTTCTCATCTTTAATTGTCAACCATAAAATTTACAAAATTAAAAAAAGCCAAATAGCTTACGGTTTCCCTAGTGTGAGGAGATCAGTCTGGCAACAGATACATTCTCCAGTTAGTATGCAGTTATATATTGGGAGAGTTGGGTCATGGCTTGTGGTTGCCTTACCATCCTTAGCCTTAACATGTGTAATGATCTGCAGCCACCCAGTCTTTGAGGGTCATCTCGGAGTCAGTGGGCTTTAGGCGAGCCCACCTCCTTTTGGACACCCCTGAACTTGGCCGTAGGAGTTGCCAGGTTGTCTTCTCTGGACTGATCTGGCAGTTTTTACACATTATTAAGAGGACCGAGTTGCCAATGGGACCACACCAACATGTGTTAACTGCATTCCCGGATGGCTTGCTGCCTGGATAGTTACTCACTGTCAGCAGCTGTGCTTGCAGCCTTACCATACTACACACTACTTTTAGCTGTTTAGGACTGAATCAAGCCACTGAGCAGCAAGTTCCTTGGCCTCGACATGAACAGGCAAAGTACATGTGCATTCTTCACCCATCACAAACTAGCTTAATTGTTTGATGAGAATGTGACTACGTCTTGGCTAATCACCCTCCCTCTCCCACATGCAGTGGCAACAGGAGTTATGAGGCTAGTGTGGATCTGTGTCCTTACTGACAGTGACCAGTAACAGGATCACAGATTGGTTAAGGTTGGAAGGGACCTTTGGAGGGCACCTTGCCCAATGGTCCTACTCAAGCAGGGCCACCTAGAGCTCATTGTCCAGGACCATGTCCAGATGTTTTTTTAGTATCACCAAGGTGGGAGATGCCACAGCCTCTCTGTGTAATTTGTTCTGGTGCTAAATACTTCATGGGAAGGTGACAGAAACCCTTCCAACTGTAGGTGACTGTGCACCTTAATTCCAGTAATTGGAGATCAGTTTATATTAAGACAGAAAGGTCTGACATCTCTTAAAATTCTTATATATTGATGCGACTGGATATTCCTGGGATCTGTACGTAATACAGCCACTCCAACCACTTCCTTGGTTTTTTTGCTGGTTTTGTTTGCTTGGGGTTTTTTAAAGAGTTTTTGGGTTTGGTCCGACAGGTGGTGGT
Source organism: Microhierax caerulescens (assembly GCA_035590215.1). Classification (NCBI taxonomy): domain Eukaryota; kingdom Metazoa; phylum Chordata; class Aves; order Falconiformes; family Falconidae; genus Microhierax; species Microhierax caerulescens. The sequence continues at coordinate 50,115,016 of JAVJGJ010000047.1, read as the reverse complement.
TCAAAAAGAGACCAGTTAATACTGATTAATGTGCATGTTTATTACCACTAGAGTAAGATATCAGAGATGTAATACATTTTTTATGTCAGATCTTCTAAGTCAGTGCTGAATGTCCTTTAAAAAGAACTGCCCTGTTTGATGAATGATTAGTCTGTCTGCACAGGAAATTGAACAGGACAATAAAGTCTCTTTTGGCTTAAATACCTGTGAGTTCTAAATCTATGTTCTGTGACAGTGAGTTCTGTGAGTTAACCATGGTTCATGATGCTTCATGTAGCATACATGACATACTTCCGTTGATCAGGTTTGAATTTACGGTCTTGTGGCATAATTTTGTGTATTCTGCTTCTTGGATGGTGAGATAAGGAAAATGCAAATACCTAATCTCTTTCTTTAGATCAGCCCATATTTTAAGTATGTCTTTCAAGTTTTCAATGTTCTTTTTTCTTAGGTAAAAATAGAGTCCTCCCTGTCACTGTAGAGAAAGAATTTTTCAGTGCTCCCAGCTATTCATGTCACCTGTCAATATACACCTCCCGATCTTCTTCCCGAGACAGTATGGTCTGCCAAATAAGCTGTTTTAACTGATTTTATAGAGTATTGTGCATACAATTCTCCATTTTATTCCTCTATAAGATTTGTTTGTCTTTTTTTGAGATTTCTTTTTTTAGAAGTTTTTATAGAACTATATACAGGTGTATTTCATGAGTTGGTGCAATTTTGAACTCACTAAATATTGAGTAGTTCCTTTTATTGTTCATGATACTTGTATATTCTACCAAGTCACTGATTTTCCTGCTTTGGGTTGGCCATTTTTAAGTTCTTGTCCATCTTTTTGTTGTCATGAGTTACCTAACCGATTTTGTTTCTTTTACAAATTTCGACATAATCTACCACAACTCTGAGTGAGGGATACCTCTATATTCCGGTTCTGATACGGACACTCTCTGTTTAATTTGGTGCTTTTATAATGGTCAGACTTGAACACTTGTTGTTAATGGTCATTGTTCTTTGTCTCCTGGTTTCTAGGCTCCATGCTACTTTATCTTCCATTGTTCTTTTTGCTTCCTAAAAAGTTTTTCTGAGGCCATGAAACAGTTACTGTGTATGCAAAGACAGAAACAGATGTTAATCTTTCTTGTGTTTTATGCTTGAGCTTTTTATGCTGTGTTGAGGTACACAGAAATCCATCCTTAAGATGCACATAGAGAGCTCTTAATGCAATACTAGTCATAAGATTGGCAGCCAGATTTCCTTGGTTCAGTCAGCAAAAGACTGTCTGCTGATAACTTAGTTAATTTGTTTGAAATCCAGAGCACAATTTCCCTGGAGGGGTCCTGGAGGTATTGTGTCCTGCCTGACAGTTCACTGAAGGAAACTAACTTCAGCAGTTGGTGGAGGTTTGTCTTGGGGCTATCAGGCAGATAGTCGTTATCATTAGATGCTTAGTCTCTGAGTTCACTTTTTAGGGGTTTAATGCTAACAGACACTGAAAAAAAAAAAGCAACACTGTAAAGCAGAGGTAGTTTTCTGAAGAATTTGATGGATTTCCAGCTTTTCACCCATTTACTTCAACTTAAAGCTGTATTGATTTGTGTGAAGATGACATTGAAGAACTTAGAGAGGGGAAAAAGCTGTAGTTCTGCTGCTCCAGCATTCCTGTCAGCCTCCTGTTTAAATCTGTTTCATTCCACATGAACTCTCCTGCCAGTTGTGCTGCTGTTGTAGCTGAGACCTTTGCAGTAGTTCATCGCTGACATGACCAGTTTTCTGTCACATATGCTTCTTTTTTCCTTTTCTTTTTCTCAAGGAGAAATTGTAAGCGTAATTCAATGCTTTTTGGGGAAGGCTTTTGTTTTTAATATGACTACTATTTCATGTTCATTGGGCTGAAGACAATCTTACACTTAAGAGAATAAGCAGATTAAGCATTTATTGATTTTTGGACAAGAGGTTATTTGACTCACAACGTTGATCAAGTCTCCGTGAAATTCTGCCCTGCTGAGCTTTGTTTGTCTTTGTGGGTAGTAGAGTTCCAGTGTCTGAAGAGATGAAATGTGATGCTTTCTTCTTGCCCTAGAGTTGCAGGTTTTCCCTTTATTTTTTGCTCTAAGCTACTGAGGATCATACCAGTAGAAAACAAGGCCACAGGTTTTGGTGGCTTGCTTTTCTGTTCTCTGAGAAGCCACCATACAAACAGGAGAATAGATCTTAGATTTGTGCTATAATGTGCATTGCTAAGAAATGTGCAGAGTCTGTTGAAGGGCAGTGGCTTCTTGCCCAAGTACATTGCACTGCTGTATTTAAGCTGCAAAATAACAAAGTTGCACATAACTGGTGTTGTTACCATTTCCTGCCTCGATGAGATGGAGTTCAGCTGGGAGATGGAAGAATACCTCACTCCCAGAGCCTTCTGTGTATAAACTTAGCATTATTGTGAAACCCAGGAGTAGTGATAAGTGAACTGAGTGCAGTGATTTTGGGTGAGTGTCTTCAGCCAAGGAGATTTTATGGTCTGTGTAGTGGCTATAAAACCCCAGCCAGCACCATTTTGGTGCTCTTCTTCCTTGAGCTCATTTTTTTTCTCTGTATCATCTCCAAGCTGTTGTTTTCCAAGGCTGAACATCCTTACGATAGCAATATAGTTGTGAGTGTTGTTACTCACTGGGTGGATCCCTTCAGGAGAGATTCAGACTATATTCTTGGATCTCTTCCAGGATCTTGCTTCGTCAGGTGAGCTGGTAGTGACTCACAGCTGACAGGAGAAAAGTCATTGTGGTCTAAAGAAAATGTTCATTTGTAGAGCTATGGTTCAGATGTGTTGCTGGAGATCACTACACATATTTTCTTTAAATGCAACTGCTCAGAGTATGTGTTGCCACTGTTGGTGCTAAGTGTATGTAATGCAAGTTACAGTGTGCTTGTCTAGTTCCTGGAACTGGAAGGTGACATAGTCCGCCTCCCAGAATGTCTTGAGCAGAGCTGTTCCCAAGTAGCTTCTATGACAAGCCAGTGGTGCTGGCAACACTAGGCATGTGTAAGGAAGAGGTGGTAGTGGGAATTCTGGGCAAGACAGAAAGAATGAAAAAATGGAGCAGCAACTCATAAGGGAACAAATAGGAAGTTGACATCTTGGCAGCAGCTTCAGAAAGGTATTTGTGGAGGTTTCGGTGTTTCTGGATCAGTACAGCGCTGTACAGAGGAGGACTTGTTTGGCTGTTCAGGCAATGTTCATGGCCAAATACCTTTTTTTTTTTTTTTTTTTTTTTTAAGACTGCCTACCAGAACATCTTTGGCAGATCCGGCTGCAGTCTGCAGGTCAGGTCTAGAGTTACTGCAATTGGGATGGCTGGCACCTGAAAGGAAGGCTAGTGTTTGTCACATCCTAAGGTGCTCTTGGCTTGGTGGAGCCCTCAGAGGGATGGGGAGATTGTGCCGACTGGAGTGCAGGGTAGGGCAGTCAGCAAGGCAAAAAGAGCAAGGGACTGCCTTGTTGAGTAAGAAGCTGGAAGAAAAAGCAGAGATTCGGAGTCTCCTGAGAGAAGGCAATAGCACAAACACAGTTGGATCTTAAGGAATAAATAGAGAGGATTCTCTGTTTTTCCCCAGAAATGACCCTACAGAGTTTTCTGCAACCCCGGAAATCACAGAGTTGCTGGAATAAGAGCAAGGCTGAAGAAGTGAACCATTTTCAAGGACATGTGAGCAGAGAAAATTTGGTTTACAAAACCTTTTTTTAATTTGTTTTTCATTTTATTTATTCCATTTTACCTGACAATTGAGAGTTTTGCTTCTTTATGTTCCCTTATTCTGCTTTGTGTTCCAATAAAAAGATTTTTATTAGATTTAAAGCCCATTTGGTGTTGGGGTCCTCTTGCAGCTGTGCAGTTACCCTCTTTGACTGATATCCTGATGAGTCCTGGATCATCCTGTGGTTGCATTTGGGAGATGATCACTGCCTTAATAGTGTTGCAGATTTGCAGTACCTTTTGGGCCAAAATCTGAAGACAACCCCCACAGTGCACATTACGCAATTTTGCTTGTTGGATAGAATGCCTTTGCTTAGCAGAGACTAAAGGCTCAGCATTCCACAGAACGTACAGGTTGTCAGTAGTGTCTGTAATGTGTTGGAGTCAAAGGCTAAATGTTTTTTGATCTAAAATCAAAATATGTAGAAAGTAGGACAAAAGATAACTTTAGAGATAGCTGTTACTTAGGATTTTTTATTCATACTTACTCCAGGTTTCTTTCTGATGACAGTGTGGAAGAAGTGAGCTAATTTATAGAGGTTACAGTGAGGAAAGGATTAAATTTGAGAAAGAGAATTTGTTGTATAGAAGAAAACACTGTAAATAGAAGAGAGATGTGGGCAAAACGAACAAATGATATGCAGACTCTGACTTTGGCAGAGCAGGGAAAGTGTAGGGAACCCAGCAGGAGACCAGTTCTGAAAATGTAAGCTGCATCTGGCTTGTGCATGACTTGAAAGAAGAATTGTAAGGAGTTAGCAAAGGGAAACAGTGCAGAGTATCATGGAGAGGTATTTTGTATTTCACAGTGGAGTTAGGTGTTGTGACTAACTTGGCATTGGGTGGACTGTATGAGGCACCTCAAGCCTGAAAGCTAGGAGAAAGGAAGACATCTAAAATATTCAGATGTGAATAAGGATGTTATTGCAGAGGACAACCTTAGTGATGAAATGTCAAACCAGAGGAAACAGACACAGTTCTATCTGGATATGGGGAGATAGGAGAGGTGTTTGCAGGGTATAAGGGAGAATGGAGAGAATGTCTTTGGAGATCGAAAGAAGAGGAAATGTAATCAGTGATACAAACCTGAAATATCAGTAGAGTACATAGGAGGAACTGTTAGGAAAAAAGCTGTTTATGTGTATAGATAGAGTTTTGCAAATAATCCAGGTGGGGATAACATTTAGGAGCTGTGCATAAAATGTGCAAGTTAATTTGGTTGTGAATTAAGAAATGTGAAGTCCTTCACAAGTCTTCCACACTAAATAAGTTTTCTAGGGCATTAAAAAATATATTTTATGTAATGAAAGAGCAATTTAGCAACAGAAATCCTGTAGGAAAGGATGGGAAAAGAATATGGATTTCCAGGAATATTTTTCTACCTATCTGACTGTTGTCATCTGTGTCAATCTGTCATTTTCTGGACTCGTGGCACTTCTGAAAATCCTGTTCCCTGTCAGCGCATGCTATTGACACTCCATTTCCATCAAACCTTTCTGTCACTGTCTTCTCTGGATTTGGCAAAATGTAGTCATTTTCTTGCTCCTCTTCAGCCATACATCCCTGCCTCCCACATTTCTCTATGCTATATTAGATTTTTAGTTTCCTGACCTGATGTATATAACTTCCTGCTCTCCTATATGTGTGTCTGTGTGAGTGTGAAAGCTTTACAAGACTACTCCTTTCTTATGTTGTATGAAGATCATTTTGACTACGTTAATTTGACAACTGTAACCTTTTCATCATTATATTATAAGCAGATATTTGAGATTAGAGTCCCAAAGACATTTTTGGCAATATCTTTTCTGGAACCTATGCATCAGAACTGACGGCCAAGTTTTCCACATGGTGCACAGGAGAGAAGGGCACTGGGAATTAATATAGCTGTAAGCCAGTACAGTGATGGGGAAGCCTTAGATAGCCTGTAAAAAATGAAAACAGATAGATGTGATTGTATCTCTCTCAGACTTGAGCACCTGGGTTAGGGGTGAAGCATGGTGCCGCCTTCTGCTTGGGTTTCACAGCAAGTTGGACCTGCAACATGTCTGGTTAGGGTGAAAGGCAGTTAGAGGAGGGTTATGCAGCAGGGCTGTGCGTGTGTGTGTGTATTTGGGGGTGTATCTGTAGGAAGACTTATTTCCAGGCTCTGCATGACAGTAGAATGAAGTTGGGAAGAGATGTGCCTGGCATATCATTTGCAGCATTAGCTGTATTTGTGACTGCCATCTACGAATCTGAACTGATGCAACTATGAAAGGCGTTCATGTAGCAGGAGGTTTTTAGCTATCTAGATAGTATCTAGAACAGAAGGGCATCATATCATGCTTTTCTTACAATGATTTCTCAAATATCTAATGCAGAAGTAGAGGATGTATGGCCTCATGGGCTTGCCCATACAGCCTGCTGTCTTTCTCCGCTTACAGTGGATCTTCACATGTTTGTATAGCCAATTGTTTTTGAAAGGAACTTTTAGGCTCAGCTCTTCAGTGTGTTCTCTTATATGTAACCAAATCTTAAATTCTAGTATAACCCGGTGCAACTGTACTAAACATGCAGATTATCTACTAAATGTGTAACTGTCACCTTTCCTGTGGCTTCCTCAGGTCTTTGACTTAAACTGGACATGTACTTTTCTTTTTTCTATTTGTATAACAGCAAAAGCGGAAACTGAGGCTTTACATCTCCAACACATTTAATCCTGCAAAATCTGACGCTGATGACTCTGATGGCAGCATTGCTTCATGGGAACTGCGAGTGGAGGGCAAGCTCCTGGATGATGTATGACTCACCTGTGCTTCACTGGGGCTGGCAAGAATCTAGAGATCGTGCTGTGGGGTGGTAGACTTTACTGGGGACATCAACTCAGACAAGATATCTCTGAACAGTAGCATTAGCTTGTTGGTGCTGGGAAGGCACCATGTCCAGCCAGAGTGAGGGATCAGGTCGTAATCAGAATGTTGGGGAGGGGTGGGGAGGGCAGAAAGAAATGGAGCGGATTTAAGCACAGGACCAGTAGTACAAGGCTGAGAGAACAGGGCTGAGACAATTGCCTTAAAAGATATGGCAGGGTTCAGGTCACGAGATGTGTGATAAGTCAGGCCTATGGCACACATCATTGTGAAGAGCAGGATAACAAGGAGAAGCAATTAGTTCATATTCCTAGGAAGGACAAGAGGATGTATTGATGGTCAGAGCAAGAATGGAAGGAAAGTGTTAGCAGAAACCTCAATGATAGCTTTCCTCAGGGAAGGCTGGACTTTCCCAATAAAGGTGTCACCAATTTGAATAGACCTCACAAGCTAAGTATTGGATAGGATAAACAGATGGAGAACGTGCATGTATGGAGAGGGCAATGCTTTCAAGGCACATCTTGCTGTCTGGAGATAACTGTACATGAATCATAGTCATAATCTTGCTGGAGTATGAAGGGGTGACAAAGTGCAAGATCGAAAATTGAAGTTAGACAAATTCAGTTTAGGAATCAGAGTATATATTTTAAAAAGATTCTATATTGGAACAAAATAGCTTCTCAATTACTGGCTAATTTTAAATCAAAGGAGGGTGAATTTCTTAAAGAAATTAAGTAAGAAGAAATTAATGGAAATCCTTTGGACTGCATTCTATGGAAAGTCAGATTATGTGATTATAGACTTCCTAGTTTTTAACTTAGACAGTATGAGCTGTGTGGTAAAGAGCAATTTACTGGAAATGGAAAGGCAAAATGTAAAAGGAAATACTACTGCTTAGAGTATGATTAATCTGTAAAATTTACTGTCATCTGATAAATCAGACCAAGAAATTAGCAGTCATCAAAAAACCAAAGCTGTTAAAATAAAAGGTATACAGTGGCCTTAGAATCCTAGAGTGGTTTGGGTTGGAAGGGACCTTAAAGACCCCC
>JAVJGJ010000047.1:50044768-50061383 GCA_035590215.1 Microhierax caerulescens | reverse complement strand
GTCACTCAGCAGAGCACACAGCTTTGTAACTAAATTTGAAAGAATAATCAGGAGGGGGAAGATGAATGGAAATAATGCAGTGAGAGTTTAACCTGCACTTGAAGAATTACCAGCTAATTGTTTGTCTATGGTAAGACAGCTAATTACTTCTAAATCTTAGAAAAGCTTTGAGGAGCCTTGCACAGAGGCAGGTATGGCGGAGGCCTGATGGGAGGCAGATATGTGGACTGGCTGCTTGGCTCAGCGCCTGGGGTTGCCAGAGAGGGCTGCTCAGAAAACACGCTGGTAACTACAGCACCCATGTGGCTTCTGTTTTGGATAAGGACAGCCCAGCAGAGCCCCAGCCTGCCCCAGGCCCGGGGGAGGTGACTCCAGCAGCAGCTTCTCAGGCCTTTACAGCGTGTCTGGGGGGGGTCAGAGCATGATGGAGCTGAGGGAGTGGAAGCAACAGAGCAGAAGTGGTTTGGGGAGTTTGGCTAATGGCGCTGTAAGATTGGCTTTGGGGTGGAGGAGAACTAAGGGAACAGGACTGAGCCTGGGGACTTTTCATTAAGACTGAATGGGGCCAGGGAGGAGCGAAATCCTGAAAAGCGTCAGCGTCCAGTATCCATGCAGTCTGGAAACAGGCAGGGTGAGCTCAGAGTGCAAACCCACAGTGCAACCTTCAAGCAGTGCCCTTCTGGTGTATGTATAGGAAAGCGAGAGTAGACAAACCTTTCTGGCTGGTTTTGCTGAGATTTCTAGGTACGCGCTGAGAATCAGGCTGAGGAAGACACTGCCTGAGTGCCGGCTAGTGCCATCTGCATGTGGGTACGGCACTGCTAACTGGTGTGAGCTGCAAGGAGCTCAGCAATGGTGAGCTCCGGGGTGCAGTAACGCTCTGGTGAGGCTCTGACTGTCTCTGGCCCATCCGTTGCTGGCCTTTGGTGCAAGTATCTCGAGGGAAATTAGGCACAACTTGCACAAAAATTTGATTGTTTTTTTATTTACTTGTGGCTTCAGTTATGCCCCCTGGGACTGCATGTTTATTCTCTTTGTTCAGCAAAACTAACTTTCTCCCTTTCTAAAACCAAAACAACCTGAGGAAGCAATCTGCAGGTGTCTCACTCTGCCTCCTCTCCCCTTCTGCAAAGCTTAAAGTTCTGGGTGTGGGTTTCTGTTCAGGACTGTCACCAGAGTGCATCAAGGAAGCTGAGGTGGGCTGCTGGCTGTGGCGAGCTACCAGAGGTCGAGGGGAGTGACCGGAGGAACTTGAGTAGGGTAGAAGCCTGAAACAGGTATCAGCTTGCAGAGTGACACCCTGCTCTGTCCCTGGTGGTTGCTATGGCATTTTCAGTTCTGATTCTTTATGTAGGGGATTTGTATTTATTCCTTAGTTATGAGAAAGCCGCCTTAATATTGAGGTATTTTGATGGAAGGAAGCTCTGAGCAAGAGCTTTTTGCCTTCTGTGTAATTCCGTCTGCCTCTTACAACTGCTGCTTAATAGGCACAACCCCTGTTACCTTCTGCTCTGAAGAGACCGTGTTCAGGGCTGGATTATATGTGTGTGCCTGTCCGGGCTCCTTTTGTCTTGTAGGGACCACCGGCTGTAACTGACATCTCAGCCTCATCAGCGAGCTGCTTTCTGAAGCTGTTCAGGCAGGCTAATTGGTGTGGAAGACCACCTTCCTTGTCCAGTAGACCTTCGGAGTGTGTGTGGCCTGCTCTGTATGTCCCGCTGCAGCCATAGGGGCTGAGCATGCGCTGCAGCGCCAGCACGTACAGCGAAGGTGGGACAGCTGACAGTTCCTGACAGGCTTTGGTTCCCTCCCGAGAGAGCTATGTGTGTCAGCGCTTGGGGTCTACAAGCTCGGAAATACCCCATCTCAAGTCAATTACCTGCACAAAAATATATATTTTTAAGATTCTTAGACTAGTCAATACTATTGTAAAAACAGTGACATGGGAAAATTAAGTCATTCTATCATGTCTACTTTTTAAATCAGTCTGGACGCTAGTGGTATGCAACTTTAATTACTGGAATGCTGCAAGAGATGCTGAGATACTAAAAATCTCTTGGCAGGGATTTCTCCTGTGAGAGACTTAGGCGTTTGGATGATGAATGACCGAGTAAGCAACTTGGGTCTTTCAGGACAAGGAACCTCAAGACTCTCAAGTAGGTTTTTCGCTGCAACATTTCAAGCCTATTTTCTATCATAGAAGATAAGGATCCCCCGCATTTCCATAGCCCCTTTTGTGCTAGAAGTTCTGTGCGAATTATAATTAGGACTAGTTCAACTACTCCTGAAGTATATCCACTGGAATTTATACGTGAAACTTTTTTCAAATTGACTATAGAAACAAAAGGATGATCTAAACCCTCGTGTCCAGGCACTCAAAGATGATTAACCACCTAACTCTGCACTGAAATCCATACAACTCAAGCATACGAATATACTTTATCCAGAAGTTCTAGGGAGTGGGTACAGAGTTATTTGACTCCTAGGTGGCTTATAAGCAGACAGCAAACCTATGAGCATTTGGGGGTTTTCTTGCTCCATCACACATCATTTGGTGGCCTTTGCAACAGGATAGACAGGAAAGAAGTAATTTACCTCAAACATTAGGCTGTGCTTCTGACAGAAGGCCAGCACTTCTGAGTGCGCTTTCTCCAGGAGGATGTCTCTTTCTGTAGCCACATCTGCATGCAAGGGTTTGTGCAGCACACCAGAAGTGAGGAATTTGGAGCTGGGTTGTCTGCTTGTCATGTTAGACCTTGCACTGAAAATGCAGTTCTTGTTGCTATCATCTAATCTGTGTTGAATTTCACACAGATGGCACTGAAGTTAAGTCTTGTAAATGTGTGCTTTCCAGATGTCTGCAGGCTTGTGCCCTCATTACCAACACGAGTGCGTTTTTAAGGTTCTATTGCGGCTTGGGACAGCATGCGTTTATTTGCTACGATGAAAACTCTGGATCTGGAAATTCTGGATTGCGTAGTTATACAATACAATACGGCAACATCGATCCAGAAAAATTTATTTCTTACATCTTGCTGCAGCAAATCCTCCAACCTATTTTAAGACCACTCAGCCACGCTGTTGGCCATCTCAGCAGTGATAAACAGCCACAATAAAAGGCAATTCTACCCACAGGGAATCTTTTCATAGAGTCAAGTCTGTGAAATTTTTATGGCTGCTTCCCCTGCTGTGCTTTTTACAGGAGAATTACCACTTTCTAGAAAAGTCTTTGTGACACCTTTTAAGTGATATGTTCACTGAATTAATCAACAAACTAGGTAAACTTAAGATAAATTTAGATGACAAAGCAAATAAGAAGAATATATACATGCACCCAAACAGAAACATGAGTGCTGGCTCCCAGCACCCACATGCATACACCCTCTCCTGTTCACTCATACACAGGTCTTACGTTCATGGATACTTTTCACACCTGCAAAATTAAGACACAGGGAATATGAAGGACTTTTCCCTGCTTATGTATGTTTTATCCTAAGAGACTGTAATTTCTTAAGAACTGGAACGTTCTCTCCCCAGAATTATGTAAACATTTGTGGTACTACAGAATCATGTGATAAAGTAGTACAAGAGGGAATGCTAAAATTAGGACAAGGAATGGCTGTATCTGCAGCTTTCCTTGGGACTGTTCTAAGTGAAAAGTGATCCCTACTGAAGTCTGTGCCAGCTTCAGATGAGGAAAAGGGCTCCCTTGGGTTAGGAGTTACGAAGTCTGCACTGCTGTCCAATAGTGAGCAACTCCTCAGCATCGTACCCCTGGAATAATTCATTAGCTTTCACTAAAGGTGCAGCGCTTATGGAAAATGCTTGTTTTGCTTTACACTCAGGCCCACATGAATTCACCACCTTGCAGCAAAAGAGTGGGGTTTTCTAACCCTGTCTTTTGGTGAAAATCCAGTTACATCACATCCTTCATCCCAAAACTGTTCCTGAAAATGCATGAGGTCTACCGCAACTTGGACAGGAATTGTAGGCAAAATCTTAACCCTAGCTGTGTCCTTATGTGCCCAGTCATTTCAGATTGTCTGCAGTTCTCATAGATTCCTTCCAGAAACTGCAGCTCTGTTCCTGTAAATGCTGACCTACCTGCTTAGGCTGGAAACACCTCACTGTCTTAACAGCATATTCATGGCATCGCTGGAGGAGATGCTGCAGTATTTTCTTTATTTTTGAATGGGCTTTCTGTGGAATTGAGAGTCTTTCTAAGCCTGTGTTTTCTTATTTAAAAATGGAGACAGAGTGAATGATTTTCAAAAGAAGCGGAAACTGAGTTTTGTAATTCCTGAAAATCTGAGTCATTGCTACCTGCTGCCAGTTACCAATTTAGGAGCTCAGTCTGGCAACTGTGTCCCAGTAGGCAGAGGAAGTGGGAAATATTTGGATATTGTCCAAGAAGAGAAGTTCTTCACAAATATTTCTTGCTGTTACAGTGGCGGATGGGAATCCAATGTGTGTTGCCCAGGGGTTTGAGAAAGCCTGCAAACTGTGCAGCCTTGTGTGCAGACAGGCATCACGCTGCACCATGCTGTCACTGTGCAGGAGTGCCTAGGCTGAATTTTGCTTCACTGTGAATGCCGTTAGTTTCTGAACTAATACAGAATTCTGCCATCTCTGACACATTCTAAGGGCAAATAAAGCTGTACATAAAATGCAGCAGATTATAGGCATCTTCACTTTCAAATAAATGAAGCTGCAAGCTTACAGCTCCTCCACTAAGCACAGTAGTCTCACCGCATTGTAAGGCTTTGCAGACTCAAGCAAAGAGAGTGTCTGATGCATTCATTCAGCATCCTCAGGGCTTTTCAGCTTATTTACCTGAAAAAATTGAGCTGATGAAGATTTGGACCAGGTTGGAGGGCTGGAAAGGAAGGGGAACCATCTTCCCACAGAGAAGATCCCGGCATGTATCTGGACCAAAGCTCGTGCTATCTGGACTCCCTGAGCAATCCTCAGCAGAGGCTGTTCATTAGAGGGGAGATGACTAATGGCAATGACCCACCAGTCTGTGGTGTCCCTCTCAAGAAAGCTGGCTTGCTCCCGTTTTTTAAGGAAAGACTGAGAAAATTTCAGCTACTTTGACAGGAACAGTAGGAAATGGTTGACTGTCTGCACTGAGATGCAGTGAAACTTCACAGCATCCTGGAGCGATCCATCTGTATTTGAAGAGGACAGATATCTCTGTAGCAACCAGTGTTTGTCGCTTGGGCAGAATCCCCGGGGGCTCTTTCTAAGGCATTAAATGTGTTCCTTATCAGGTGCTGCACGCCTGAGGTCCCCTTGTTGACTGCCTTTGACTATTTTAGAACTAATTGTCTCTGTTACTTTAGCATCAGGTGAGCCTGCCAGTACTAGTATGGTTTATGGTTCAGGCGCTCTCAGCCATTTAAAGCAGGTTTCTTGATACTGAGGGAGTATGCCTTCTGTCAAGCTGTGCAAGAGTGAATTTACTAAAAGGCATTTAAACTGTGTGCAATAAATACTTAGTACTTAATGGCTCTGTTTGGACTGGGGTACCATCCCCAAAAGAGCTGCACATGGGTAAAGATAGAAAGAAAAACGTAATAATATACAAAAACCCATCAAGTAGGTAGAAATCTGAAAGAAGAAAAAAGACTTCCTGAGGGATACTACAGCTAATGGTAGGACTCCAGTGACAAGCTATCTGGCCGTTTTGCCTTGTTTTGGGTTCTATAGTGCAGGGCAACATCCGTGCCCCACCTGCTAATCGTGACCCACCTGCTAATCACCGAGGGGATCAGTGTGCACTGCTGCAGGGCTCACCCCGAATGTCAATTGTTGAGCTCAAAGGCAGGAAACTGCAGCTGTCAACAGAGAACAAGTAGACAAATAGCATCTTTGTCCAGATGCCCTTGGAATGCGCGGGGAGATAAGGTACCTGGTACAAACATCTCAGTGGAGGTCCCAACAATAGACATCTCCCCTTCATGTGCACAGAGTGCTTTTCAATGTTGCTCTTCCATGCTGCTCTGTTTTCCAATATTCACAGCACGTTGCTATTTCAGTTTGTTTCAATGTATGTTTCTGTATTTGTTCAGTGTAGCTTTTCCCATAAGAAATGCTGCTTTCTCCATGTCCTGTGGAAGGAGAGGTGGTGCTGTACCGCCCCAAGCAGACTCACTCACTTGGAACCACTTTCTGCTTCCCTGTTTTCTTGCTGGAGACCATAATCCATAATTTCTGTGTCTTTTTGCCTTTCCCAGGAAACTGAACAAAGTATGTCAGCGAAACCCAGTGTCAACCAGAGCAGCTGCTGTGATTTTTCTGTTTCTCTCATGAAATGAGATTTTAAGAGGCTGGTGTCTATCCTTGTCTGTATCCCTCTGGCATACCGAGGAATAATTAAAGAAAAATTCGTAATCGATATTTATGGTCTCCTTTTGCAGACAATACTTGATTAATCTCCACAGTCATCTAGCCAAATAAGAAGAGATTAACTGACATCCTAATCTATCATAAATCAAACAGGCAGGGAGACGAAGCATCTTACCTTAAGAGACAAGTGTTATAGAGAGCCTACATTAGGGTTTAACCTACATTATTCTAAATCTAATTTAAGCCAACATTCGGACTCTTAAAGTCACAGATTTTCAGACTGTTCTTCAAGGCGCTGCAATCTGTGACATGCTATGTGCATCTGACACTGCGTATGCCTGGCATTATTACTGATTACACCAATTGTTGTCAGCTGACAAATGAAAGAAAATTAGCAGTTGGTTGCAGTGGGACCAGAAGTCACCAACTAGCAGATCTTTTTTTGGAAAGTCAAGATCTGCCAGCTCGATTGAGAAGCATCGGGGGCCGGGATAATTGGAAAAGCAGCAGATTGCTTTCTGCAGGAGTGCAGCATGTGTGTTATGTTTGGTTTCTGGTGAGCTTTCTGTAATTTGCAAATCAAAACCAAACAAAAGCAAGAAGCAAATCCTTTCCAGGGACATTCTGGATTTCCTCAGGCTATAAAAATGGTTGAGCCTCTAAACGTATCAGACCTGTTTACCTGCATTCCACCGCTATAGCCTACCTGTACCCTAAAGTTAAGATGAAATCACTATCTCACACTGATTCTTCCTAAAAGGTCTCTTCCACAAGCTCTCTAAAAAATTCCCTCCCCGATTTCTCTTTTGGAACATAAAGGAAACAGATTAAGGGTCATGACAGAAAATACTGTAAGTGGTACTTTTCCTAGGGATAATGTGTGAAAGGTGCAAATGCAGAAGTGTAAAAGAGAGACCAGACTCAAAGATATTTGTGAATCTTGATCTTGGCACTACCAACATGTCCTTTTTGTCAGAAGTGTCATCACAGAGGTGAAGTGAGTAGCAACTGTGAGTCATGATGGCAGTGGGCCCTGCCATGGCAGCGTGGGCTCTGACTTGACAGGGAACTTGTTTTCTCACCGTCTGTCTGTTCTGTGAGCCATCATCCCCCAACAGCTTGCTCACAGACTGCTGCCTTTACAGACCACATGAGAGCAGATTAAATTCTTAGCTGGGAGGTAATTTTGTGGGTGTTTACCAAGTAAGAACCACACTGTTGGTGTCTGATGAAATCCAAACCCCTTTAATTGGCCTTTCCTTACAGTGGATGGGCCCACAGGACAAACCAGATCTCCCTGGGGCCAATAATAAGAGCATCCTAAAGAGTCAAATTTCAACCTTCTGTGTGCAGAGTGACTGTCTCAGCTTCAGTATCGGTGGTGTATTTTTTCCATTGCTAGTTGGTTGCCTGGTCAGCATCCTGGCTTCCTAGTAGAGGTGGAAGAAGTCATATAAATCCAAACTGTGAGCTTTCTGGAAAATCTTCTATAGATGTATCTTCTGATTTTGGCAAAGAATTAAAATGTCTTGAGAGAAAAATCTTTGCTGCAGCAAAAAGCTGGGTATCTAAGGCTGTAGGAAACATCATGCTATACCAGCTTTACCTTCCATATAATCTTCCATCTTGTGTCCTGCAGTGGCTGCTTGGGTTATTTAAAGAATAGCACCAGAACCATGAAGCAGACAATTATAGCTAAGGGCCCAGATAAAGATGTGCTACTGCGGAATGCATAAAGTTGTAATTTTTTAATGCTTCTATGTGTCCTGTGGGCTGTTTGGACTGACATGCTCAGCACTGATCTCGTGCTTTACAGCACCACACAGCCATGAAATAAGCTGTAGGGATAAGCAGGCATTTGGCAGCTTAATCACCTGGCAAGTGTTAAAAAGGAACAACTTCTCCATTGCTCAGGAGATGACCAAGTTAACATCCATCTTTAACTTCTGGGTCTTTCTGCTTAGCTGGGTCATATAATTATTTGGTTACTCTTTGGACAGAACATGGAAGAATGTGCATACTGTCATTAATAATAAAAGGAAAAGGGGAAAACAAGAACACTGGTTGCTCTAGCTTGGCGCTCTATTGTTTTGGCTTTGCCCTTTCTCACATAAGCTCTTTGGTGTAGAAACATTCCTTTGGCCTCCCATTTTTTTAATTTCATTTACTGTGAAGAATTACTAATGTTTTCTGTAAAATTATCCTATGGGTTTGGGCTTTTTCTACAAACAGTAAGGGCCGTAGAGCTTTCCCTAGCTGTAAAGCTGAGCTGCAATGATGAAAAAGCTGTAGACACTGTGTTTGGCTCGCCCTGTGTAACAGAAAAGGGAAACCTGTCAATCAGCAAGAAATGCTGAGAGCAGCAATGGAAACACTTTGCTTTTTCCATCAGGCAACCAGGGCCTCTTTGAGGATTATATCTATTGCTAAATTTAGCTACAACTCACTTGAGTTAGTATCAGAAGTTATCAGATCAGAACATCTTTGAGAGAATGACGTCTGTCCCATGGAAGTCTAAGCCCTGGTGTGCTTCTCTCCCACCCTGTGCTGCAGCAGACTTTGGAGCTGGAAACATTCTGCACAGCCAGCGCAGCATGAGACTCGAGACATCGTAGGATTTTTCAAAGCACTTGAAATACCTGCTGTCATCAGCCTGCTCGTTTATTGCTCTGTCCAGGTCCTGAGCAAAATTTGTTGGTAACGCTGAAGTGGATGTCACAGGAGAGAATGGCTAAACCACATGAAATTTTATTTTTTTTAAACAGGCATAAGGCTTGCCCTCACCTTCTTTCCCATTTTGTGGGTCACATGGAGACTTTAAATCCCACACTGCAGTGCAACAGACATTCTCAATAGCTCTGATAAATTAATGAACACTAATAAACATTTTAAGAGTTAGATCTGGGGGGAGACAAGCGAAACCCTTCAGAAAATAAATGGCCCTTTGCAGGGCCTCATTTAGCGAATGAGGTAGATTGACTGTGTCGTGTGTTCCCCATCATTCCCATCTCTGTGCCATGGAAGCAAGTTATTCCATCCTGCTAGAAAATGCCCAGCTACCATTTTTATTCTGGTTGGAGCAGTCTTAAGGAGGGAGTGTGTGTCCAGGTGTAGCAGGGCTTCCCAGAAGTGTAGAAGCTGCCCTGGAGAACCCTGTGTCCCTGCAGCAATGGTTATGATGTGCTGCTTTTTCAAAGATCTGTCTTTGCTTCTTGGGATGGCAGATGCCTGCCTGGAATTGTACCAACAACTACCAGTGCTGAGCTATGGAAATTGAAGAAAGGTTCCCTGTCTCTCACTATGAAAGGCTTCACCAAATGAAACTTGCAACTCTTCTTTATGGCAGTTGTCTGCTCAATACTAATTCCATTCCAGGTAAGGTACTTGGGAGGTGTATGAAGCTTTAATTTTAACATCTCTTGGAATATTTCTCCTATCTGTTCTTGGTAATCAGTTATGATTTGCCTCAGTCCGAAAGACTTTGAAGAGCAAGGACTCTGGCACTCAGAAAGCAGTGCAGCAGCTAACAGCACCATGCTAAATAAATATTCACACTCATTCAAAGCATTTTGATTTTTTTTTCAGTTTTAAATAGAACTACTGAAACTCCATATAAATATCCTAGAACCGCATGTGTGTCATTGTATCTGCATGTGTATATTCATCTGTCCCAGGTGAATGTCCTCCTTTCCATTACAGTGACAAAAGAAAGGACAGAATCTGGTATAAACACTGAAGGAAGTTTGTTTCCTTATTTGCATCCCTGAAATCCCAGAAAGTCTGCTTCAGTGACAAGACTATAAACACAACAAAAGCAATGGACTTTTTAGCATGGTATTTCCATTTATAACATGCTCAGGCATACCTGTAGGACATAGCAAAGTTTGATCTCTCTCTTCAGTAAGAATCATTTTGCCTTCGGGTCAAGGACTGTGTGGCTTCTGAGACCAGTGAGAGTAAAAGAAACATGCGTATTTCCCCACGTGCCAGTGGACAATCAGAGTCACTTCACAATTTTTATTTGTTGGTGGCTTTTATAAAACAAAATTCCTGTTGAATCAGACATCTCAAAACATTTATAGTCTTGTGCATGCTAGTGATACGTCAGGTTTCAGTAGACAGGTATCTGCAAAACCAGACAGCTGAGCTGTCAGGTAGAATTCCTGTTTACTACTGAAGGGGAGGGAACCTCACAAAATTAAGGCACTGTCAAAACCCAAGCCCACAAATCATTGACCTTTTGTACCAGCTTTCACCTGGTTGCATACAAGGTTGTTTTTTTTTATTTTTAATTAACCATCAATTTCAATTTTGAACAGCGACGGACACACACAAATAAAGCTTTTCTTAAATCCTCCTATTTATTTTCCCAGTTGCAAGATGACAGCAGCAAGCCTGATTGCTAGGGATGGCAATATGCTGCTTAACTGAAAGCCCAGCACTGCATCCCTGTGCGTGCCATTTTCACCGCAGTGATCCCAGCCCTTGGATGATGATGATTTTAAGAATGCAATAAGCAGAACATGAACAAACTAACAGACTCCGCCCTGAGCCATGCAAGGCATTTCATTTTCTTCACTCACTGGGCACAAGCTGCGTTCACAGTAGTTTGGCCAAAAGGGACCTACAAAGAATAATCGATATCTTCACCTGGTGTGCTTTTATCAGTCTTTTACAGTAGTTTTAATCAGCTAGTGTGAAATCCACTTCTTCAGCCTTAATTTTTTAATTTAAGAATATAGGAAATATTCCTTCCTGCGTCCAGTGAGAAGTGTTCAGGCTGCCCTTCAGCACACCAACATCACTGCTTTAAGCACAAACCAGCATGGGGCTGTGGGCTTAGGACCATGCTTAGAAGTAGCCAATTCTCTACATAAAGATACATTTTTAAAAAGCCAGATTCATTAATTAGGTGCCCTGGCAATTATAAATAAATAGTAATAAATACTTATTTACACTCGCACACTCTTCTTGTGTTCCACATGATCACAAACAAACCAGAATCGTGCTTCTTTGCTCGTTAAATATGATCAGGTTTGAGGTGGGACACGCTATTATTAACAACATGCAGCAATGCTCCATAACAGTTTAGAAGAACAATACCAACAGAAAGCACTCGGAGCATTTCACAGCTTCAAAACTCTTGCAAACACAGACTTAAGATAAGTGACAATGTTCTGTCCATTAAGAATCAGGGGGAACTTAGGTGAGAGAAATGGAGTTTGGTTAGGACACCGGAGCCAGTGTCCTTATTGCATATAAAATGTCACATTAACCGGAGATATAGCAGATGTGGGAGCTAGGAAAAATTGGATC
This sequence comes from Microhierax caerulescens, assembly GCA_035590215.1. NCBI lineage: Eukaryota > Metazoa > Chordata > Aves > Falconiformes > Falconidae > Microhierax > Microhierax caerulescens. The sequence goes on along the minus strand of JAVJGJ010000047.1, from coordinate 50,049,716 downwards.
AGGCTCATAGGAGACCGTTTAATTTCCTTGAGTCTGAAATCCAATTTCCACATTGATTGTGTCTAAACAGTTTGCTGTTTTGGTAGACAACAAAAAGGTCAATGAAAGCTCCAAGGAGTTGCAGTAGCACAAACCATTACCTCCATTCATAAGTAAACACAGTGAAAGATTTTACATCAATGGAAAATGCTGCATCATAATTGCTGACAGTTTGGGAACTGGCACCCACTTGTCATCCTGGCACAAATCTACAAATCCCTGAAAATATGATCAGATTAAAGAGACATGAGACCAAGAAGCAAGCAACAGCACAGACAGCACAAATGAAATTCAGGGACCTGCCTGGCAGTGTCCTGGCTTCCAACTCTCCTCCAGAGTCTGAGAGAGGAGCGGAGGATAAAGGAGGTCACAGGTGGCTTTGAGACTCAGCTCTGGAAGAATTTTCTTGACCTGTTTACTGTGTGGTTGCTTCTCTATTCAGCTTTTTTTGCCTTCCGTTTCCTTGTGCCTTCATTTAGCTCTTCTTTTGACTTTGCAGGAGGAGGTGGAGGATGGGAAACCTCATGGGAGGCCCCGTGCTGATCCTGATGATGACTAGTGTGTCCACTGGAAACAGAGCCAAAGAAAACTGGGCAGATGAAGCTTTCCACTGGAGCAAAAGGTGAGGCATGAGAGTGAGTAGCCGTCATGAAAACCTGCCAGGCAACAGTGAACACATAAAGTTAAAGATCACACACACACCAGCTAGGAAATACTAACTAGTAAGGAGCATTCCACTTACTCCAGATCAAAGTCCCTATTGCTACACGACTCAAGGCTATTATCACAAGGATCTTCTACCATATTGTCCATATGATGGGAGAATTTAGCCTATAATTTCCCAAGCAGATCTTTTCTGGTATGTACAGCCAATGCCTTCAGTAGTGGCTGTGGAAGGCGAACACCCCCAGTTTAAGCCTGTACCCTTTCTCTGGTTCTGTAGAGTTGTTGGCGGCAAACCTGCTGTAAACTTACCTTGCAAACTGTCATGAACATGGTGAAAAAAAAGATGAGGTTGGCTTCAGAGATAGGGAGCCAGTGAGTTTGTTGCAGAGTGAAGAGGACTGTGCCATACAGACTAGCCTTTGTAGGGCTAGAAAAGAAATAAAGATGTTTTCTAGGTTTGCATCATTTGAATCCAGTCCTGAATGGTTCATTAAATTCCATTTTTGGTCTGGTAGAGAACTTACAGGCTACCTACTTACAAGGACATATGAAGAATTTCGTTTGTTTCTGGTTTCCAGACCCCACGCAGCAGTTGCTCGAAGTTAGACATCAAGGCAACACCAGAACCTGCAAAACAGTAGAAGTGAACAGCTAGAACTGCCACACCAGAAGAAAGCTCTGATGCCTCTTCCAGATCCCCAAGGGACAAGGATGACCGAAGGGGAACAAAAAGGTCATGACAATTCTTCCCAAATTTAAAAGAAGTTAGCCTAAAAGAGCAGAGCAGGACAAATGCTTTCCAGACTTTCTGTAGAGTGTTTCCTGAGACAGGGAAAGGGCATTTGCCTTCGCTCTTTTTACTGATGCTCAAGTGCTTGTTGCAAACAAAAGCTAAAAGAAAACTGCCTGGGCTGTTAGAACATTGATAGAACCCCCCTGAAAAGCTACAGGCAAGGCCAGAGACAGTAGAATATGGGAGGAAGAACGAAGAATTCCAGAATTCTACACCCGTATTTCACAGTTTTTCACGTTCTCCAGTTCTTCATGCCTCTGTTAACATTAGATGACGGCTCAACTGACAGCCCTCTGCAAGTATGACTAACTGTCTGTGTTTTGGGAAACTTGACTGATTGAGGCCAGCTGACTGCAGCCGCTGAGGGATGTGGTCACCTGAAGCTTCCCTCACAGATTCTCCTGTCCCTCCCCACAGGGCTTGGATTAAGAGTATCTCATGTTTCACCTTTGACCCATCCAACAGCCATCATAACGAACCACCCGTGGTGGTAACGGTGATGAGCATGGTGGACCCCAGCTGCAATTTTGCGAACTCTCACCACCTCTTTCATCGCCACAAAGATAAGCTTCATAGGCAGAAAGCTAACGCACTTGTAGAAAAGGTTCATGGGACAGAAGAATATCAAATACCTGCAAGAAAACCACAAAGAGTTTAAGGACCCATTTGTTTGTTCTGATCTGGGACATACAGAGAGGATTGATCCAGAGTTCTGTATTGTTGGCTTGAATTGTGTTGGGGAGAAGGAAACACTGGTTCTGTCACACAATAGCACATACAACCCGTACGCACCCAGGAAATTAAACTTGGAGTAATTGTGGTTAATTTGCGCACATTTCACTAACAAGACAAATAAAATGCCCCCAGATTTTCAGTGTGTGCCACTCCTCCACTGTATGTGCTATCAGTGCAGCACACGCTGCTTTTGTGGCTTGGCACAGTTCAGCTGCAGCAGCTATGAATAGAAATGCCCAGCGACTGGACTGCACCCAACCCATATCATCAAAGCGTTAAGACAACTGGTCAGAGAAACTGGAAACTAGGAGTACAAAAGTCTCAAAGGCTACCTCACCCCACCTCTTCTTTCCCCAGTTAATCCAAGCAAGATAATATAAGTGTGTCACACAAACAGAATACCTCCCTCCACACGCGAAGGTCTTGTACAAGACTCACCAGACTGCTGTGGCCAGGATGATGCTGGAGTTATTACTGAAGTAATCAATAGGTGGTTCTCCAAGTAACAGATCAGCAAGTATGTAACTTCCAAAGCAGTGGAGCATAGCGCAAAGCCAGGAGGCAAAAGGGCTCTTACGAGACATCTCTACGGCTCCTGTGAAGCAAATTCTACATGAGAAGACGGATTCAGCAAATAGGTAGAAACTTCAAGGCCGTCTAAGACAGAAGCTTGTGGTGCATGTTCTCCAACAAAATAAGTAAAAAAAAAAAGCGCTTGTAAAACAAGATACAAAAACATGTATTCTCTGAAACCTGAACAAGTAACAGATACTGTCCAGAAATGATACACCTGATCATAGCTTGCAGGTCCCCCCTAAGGTTCCAGATGAACCAAGTCATTAGAAGTTTATGAATTGGCTCAGTTTCTCTCCTGTATTTGCTGCTACTTGCTGCAACCAGAACGAGCAACTTTTCCCTTGAAAACATCTTTTTACAGTCTAAAAATAAAATGCATACTAGTACCATTCTCTCCATTGCTTCAACCTAGGTGCCCTCTAGAATTCATGAACAATCTGTTCAGCTCTTTCATTCATAAGATAACCTGCAAAAATAGAACAATAATTCTTAATCTTTATTTAAAAGGATTTGAGGATTTTCCCCTGCTCCTCTACTACTTTGGAAATGCCCTCTGAAAATACAACTAGTTATTAAAACAGTGCCACTCTTTGGTAATACATTATGGTCTCCTCCCACAACCTTCTGCTGCCTTTTGATTTTTTCAATCCTCTAGCCATTTTCATCCATGTCTGTACTTCTTCAAGGAAATCTCCCAAGAACATCAATTCTGTAAAACTGCTTCATCACCTTAAACCACTCCCAAGTCCTTTGTGCGGCATTTCAGATAAAACTCTGTTCAGTAAGCCAATAACAGGCAGCCAAAAGAGAGAACACTATAAAATGTTTTGTCAACATTACCAACAGCAGCCGACCTTACATAGCAGAAAGTGAATCAGCGTGTGCTGAAACTGTGACTGCTCGGGCTCCTCCATCCTCAGAGGCGTTTGAGTCCACTGAAAACATGGTGGGAGCGAGACAGCTGCAACAGCCATGAGATGAAGCTGGTTCTGTAGGAACCTCAAGTTTAGCTTGAGGCTTAAATTTAGTAACACTTGTTTTTCTTTGGCTCCGTGAAGCCATGCCGTCTCCAAGGAGGGAACAGGACATCACTGTCCTGACACTAATCTTCAGCACAGGAGCTGTGGGACGAAGCAGTGTAGGAATCCAGTGAAAAGTACACCCCTGCCTTACCCAGTCCAAACAGATTACTGGGCTTACATATTTGTAAAGGCTATTTTCATAAGGATTGCCTGTTAACTGTTCTGCTCAGGACTTAATGCTGGATGACAGCTGTAAGTGATCAGGGCTTGAAAAAAAAAAAAAACCCAGCACTTCTGTTTATGTGGAGTTTAAATAGAACAGCATGTAGATTGTACGGCACGGAGATCGTACAACAGGAGGATTTAAAGTTATACCGGAGTGTGGGGGTTTTGTGGCTTTTCTCTCTCAGTCATAAGGCAGTTAGGCTGAAACCATTCCAGGCAGTGCACAGAAAGTGTGCACAGCATCAAAAACAGATGGAAAAGGTGGCACCTGGAGGAGCCCAAGGTGGAGTCAGGCTGTGACATCGCGGGCGGTGAAAGCTGTGGGGCAGATCGATCCATCATTACAGCATGAGGACAAGCACAGCAGGGTGGGTGGGTGCCCCAGAGGGTGGTCTGGCAGGTGGGGAGCCGTCGGAGTTTCACCTCCAGCCTTTGTGTGTATAAATCGGAGGAGGGCACTGCCACGGAGACGGAGGAGCCCAGCAGCCGCACGGCACCGCGACGCTGAGGCCTGGGATGGCAGCAAAGAAGCGACCGAACTTAAAGACTTGGATGTGGCTGGAGTCCAGCCGGCAGTAAACGCCAGGGCATTTCTGGGAATCGGGGCCGCCTGGATCCTGCTTTTTCCTACTTCGTGCTTAGAGGCCCGTGTCAGCCCGGGGGGCAGCGCTGCCTGCTCCTGCCCCCGAGCCCGGGCCTCGGGAGCCGCGACACGAGGGTCACCCCCCCGCGCCCCGCCAGGCCCCTGCACCCCGGGGCCACCCGCGCCAGGCGGCCGAGGCCGCGGGGCCGCACTCACCCGGCTCGTACTTGAGGTAGAGGAGGGAGACGATGAAGTAGGCCGTGTCGAAGAGCGGGACGACGGGCAGAGTGGCGAAGGCGGCCGCCAGCT
>JAVJGJ010000047.1:50029958-50040001 GCA_035590215.1 Microhierax caerulescens | reverse complement strand
CCGCGGCTCGGGCGCGGCCTGCAGGGGGCTCTGGGCCGGGTTCCGCCGCAGTTTGCCGGGACTTTCTGGGGCGCCCACCTGTTCTTTGGGCCCCGCCGCCCCCTCGTGCCGCAGCGGGGGCACCCGGGGCCGCCGGGAGGGCTTCGGCGGCGGCTCAGGGGCCCGGGAGCTGCCCCGGCCCTGGGCAGCCTTGCTCTTGGCTTTTATCCTTCCCTGCAGCGCGGTAATGAGCTTATCTGCCGCTTCGGGGATGCGGCATAAGTGCAGGAGTCGGTGGGTGTTTCACCTGTGAATGGTCTTACCGTCGGAGCAGGCTCTATCCCTGGGGTCACGTGCCTCTTTCCAGGGGCATTTGGGCATGTTAAAGCACTTTCCCAGCGCGGGTGTTTGTTACTGGGAGAGAATCACCCCGAGCTCGCAGTCTATTGAGCTTTGGAGTCGTAGACCGACAGTCATTGCAGTGAAGGTGGGTTTGTCCTGGCCCTCTGCACTCTGTGGGGCAGCTGCGGGTGCCCTGGGCTGGACATGAGCCTGTGCGTTATTCCAGGAGGTTGGCTGTGCAAAGGGGTGGTTTAGTTCTATTAAAGTCATACCTGCTTCTGCCTGAACAAGTGTTCTCATGTGATGGACCTGGGTTGATGTCTTAAAGTAGGCAATGAAGGTACCACCAACTGGGAGGGCTCTGGGGTGGCCTGTGGGGCATGTGGACAGTGAGGGATGTTTGCCCTTGTAGTTCTGTAGGAAGCCCCCATCATGCGCCTGTGTCGCGAGCAGTGATACCACGCGTTCAAGTGACAGCAATAGATTATAATGGTGATTGTGGGCTTTTAAATGTCAGAGTTGTTTGAGTTTGCAGCATTTGAACGTGGATCTTGCTGAAATGTCGGTTGGTACACTCTGTGAATTGTTTGCTCTGAGTCCTCTTTTTGTGGCTGCGAATTTTTCACTTGACGTTAGACCAAGCGTCAACCTAGTTTAATAAAATTCTAACATGTTTATGGTTTCTTTTAACTTCAGAACTGTCAGCAGCAACGGTTACCCTCATTCTGGTGTAACTTTCCCACGGCTGTGCAGAGTTAAGCAGCCGGGAAGTATATTTTGTGTTGGATTCCTTTTCTCTTTCTCTGTACTTAACGTTACATGGCACTGCCAATGTCCTTGCAGTTTGGTTGTGGTGAGGGGGACTAGAAATAACCAGGCAGCTGCCTGCGAGGGGAAGCTAGAACATCACCCGGTGGCTCTGCTGAGCCTCCAACTGGTCAGTAGCCCTATAAGCTTAGGAGTAATGTTAAATTGTAATTCTACATACTTGATACTTATCCAGCGCAATAATTGGTGGCAGAAAAATCCACCCGTTGTTCAGAAACGCCTGTAGGCAGGGGGCTGTCTTCCATTATAACCTTTTCTTCGAAGGAGAGCAGAGGTGGTGTGGTTGAGAGTCACTGTGCATGCTTCAATCTCAGCCCTTCTTCTCCCAAGCGCATAGAGCATGTGATAAACAATGTAAAGGTCAGTAAAACTACCTGTCATGCCTCTTTCACAAAGGGAAGAAAAACTTAAATTTTGGACATGCTGAAAAGCAGATTCTGAATTTCATCGCACTTGGGCACCAGCACAAAAGTATTAAGAAACTGTTCTGATGTTTTCCCCACAGGAAGAAGTCAATGCAGCTTCAAGCTGCTGCACTTGGGGGTACTCACGGAAAACTCTGGCTACTTTTTTCTGGCCTTTAGAATCTCCTCCTAAAAGAAGTGGTTGTATTCAAGCTTACAGTATTCATTATTGTGATTGACTTCCTTGTTTACTGAGAAAGTTGAGCTTTGAGGCCTGGATTTCATTCAGGCTTTTCAGTATAATTGTTGGTCTGTGCGTGTTTCTGGGGAAGGTGAAAACTGCACTGATATCGTCAGGTGTGCAAAAAATGGTCCCGTTCTATGTGTCTGAGGAGGAGGAGAAGGTGCTTTGCTGTGGGGTGCTGTAAATTTAAGCTTCACTGATAATGTTCTCTAATACAAGCTGCTTCTCCATTGTGGAGATTTGTTCCAGTGTAGTTGTAAAGGTCTTTGTGGTATGTATGTATCTATTAACTCTGAGGTCCTGCCTTAAATTAAAAAAAAACAAAACAAAACAAAAAAAAACACAAAACCAAACCCAAACAAAAAACAACAAAAAACCCAACAAAACAGAGAGAAAGAGACATTTCCATACCTGTTTTGAGGTGAACTGGTCAAAGTCATTTTTTTCTCCAAGCTTTCAGAACCTGTTTGCTTTGAGAAATAGTCTTCTGTGCCAATTGTTCATCTTTGTTTTAACTGCTACGTAAATGCATGCTGACTCAGGAGCAATGTTTTAATTATACACGTGCATTTAGTACTTGAGACCTCTTCTAGTAATTGTGGCAGAATATGTTTATAACTTAGTTTCACACAGTTTAGATTTTACACGGGTAACCTCTATTTCAAAGGAGATCTATAAGAAATAAGCTATTTTAAAGAAATTACATCATCTTGGAAGCCACCCGCAATGTCTGGTATTACGTCTTCATTTATTCAGCCTTTTCCCCTCGAAAAAACATATGGGCAAACTACTTCTGCTACATGACTTAAACACTAAGTATCAACATAGATTTCCTTCCAAGGCTTGTGTGCTAGCCAGAACATACCAAAGCTCATACTGGGGGAAAGTATGAGATTAGTGATATTGTATCGCCCACAACAACGGGCGATACAATTTTCTTGCAGGAAAATCTTTTCCCTGGAAGAACCTTGTAGAAATAGTAACTTGAGTGTCTGAAACCTTATTGTAGCAGTGGTGTGAGATCTTACAGGGGAGATAATCCTTGGTCCTGGTAGAAGCAAAGCTCTTCCCTTTGGGCTCAGTGTGCTGAGAAACCACCTCTTCCACCAAGCAAAACACCTTTGCCTTGTTAAATTGTGCTCAGTGCTCCTCAGGGAATTTATTACCTGATGTCAGGAATAATGAGATCTGTTAGTTTTTGCTCTGCAGGAAAGCCTGTCATTTCCAACTGGCTGTGAAGAATTGTGCTTGCAATTAAGTGATTCTTCATCCTGAATATGTAGCAGTCTTTTCCCAATTTTAAATAATCAGACAAGAACTTAATTATTTGCCATTAATACCTCTCTGTGACGCAAAGCCAGCTTTGGTTTGAGTAAGGACACTCATGGTGTGGTTGGGGTTGGTTGTAAATCAGGCTGCCGTTCATGCGATATCTCGGTTGGCCTTGCTGCTCAGGCCTTCAGGAATGATCCGTGAGCTGAATTATTAATAATAAGTTGGCCCCTGTGTTGTAGTGTTAAGTAGCGCATTGGCCTGGGGTGATCTTCCAGTTGACACATGAGTTGCGTAGTTAAAGATGCTTCCACGTCTGGTTTCTGTATTGGTTGCTTCACCAAAGTCCTAGAAACAAAAGCCTCTATTGCCAGGGATAAATGTGCTTCCTAGAACTGAGTTTGGAAAGGGCGAGGAGACGGTGTGAGAGACACTGCTGTAACAACACGGATGTAGAGGCTGGAGGAAGACAGTGGTCCACTTGGGGAGGGTCTGGGCAATTTCTTTGGATGAGGGGAAGGGTTATGTGTGGGTGGAAGTAGACTGGAAATGGCTTTTGCTTTAGCTTGATGCTTTTCTGTGAGGCCTTAATAATCTTAGCAGTTTTGAGGAAGCTGCAGTGTACAGAGAGGCTGGGACCTGTTGTACCTCTCACCATTTTTGGTTTATTACCTTACTGGAGCTCATCTTGTTGCAAGTAGTACAGCGTTTTGTGCATCAAGGCGGCAGGTTGTGTTTCAGGCACATGGTGAAACACGTGGGTGATTGTGGCGGTTCCCACCGTGTAGGCTCTGAAGCGTTGTTAGCATGGTGGTCCTGGCTTCCAGGTAAGGATTCAGGCCCGATGTAGGAAGTCCCATTGTATTCCATTTTTTCATAATTCTGAATAACCTTAAGTGAGGATGACTGCTGTTTTTTTGATGCTCTGTCTTGTGAACAACAGGATTCACTCGAATTCACCTGTCAGAGGGTGGTGGTGGAGTTGGTTTCTTGGCCGTGCTCTGCAGCTTCTCTGCCCACCTCTCCCAAATAGCTTTTTGGTGGAAGTACAGTCTAACAGGTACCAAGTTGAACTAGTCCGGTTGTCTGGTTAGTTGCCTGTATAGTCCTGCTCAGTCTGCGAGTGGTGGTAATACAGCCTGTTACTTTTTGAGACCTTTTTTTGGGGGGTGTTAAAAACTTCTGATTTGCAAGGTACCCCGTGCAGTAGTGAGACTTTTTGAGTAGAGAGTAGTGATGAAGTTTGAGGCTGCGAAGACAAATCCTGAGCAAACAAAAGTAGCAGGAGTTTGGACTGAGGGGTTAAAGCAAGGGGGATGCCAAATTGCCTTTCTGTTGTTAATTCCTTGAAACTCCACAGGTTCCATTGATGATGGCAGTAGTCATTTGCTCTTAAGCTGTAATTTGAGTGTTTGTTTCAGCAGCAGTGACAATTTAAATAACACCCACTTCTTATTCTTGCTACACACACCCAATTTATGTGTGCCAGTGCAACTATTTGCAGGATCATGTGGTGAACTGAACTGGTGAATTGATCAGGATTTATAAAGGAAAAGACAATATATATTTTTTTTTGCTCCCCAGGTAGTTGTTTTTGATGCAGCTCAATTACCTGATAACGCTTCTGGTGCATCACAAATAGTACTGCAACAGGTGTAGCAGCAGAATCAAGTATTAAAGTGTTCCAGAACAGAAGCTGGGAAGTGGGCAGCTTCCCTGCTGCCTTAGCAGTCTGGCTTTGGGATCCAGCGGGAAGGAGCTCAGTGATACCTGCAGAAGCTAACCACCCTGTCTGTGTGTTTTGAGATGAGTGGATGCCTTATGGTCAAGTTTTGCTTGTAGAGGCTTTATTGTCGCTGTTGCTTGTGTGTGGTTCACAGGTGTCTGGAATGATCCCCTGTGCTTGCCATGTCGCAGCAACACAGGGGCTCAGTGAGTGTTCGTGGGAGAAATGCTGGGAGACCTCTTTATGGACAGCCAGAGGGATGCTCCTGAGCTTGCAAGCTTTGCAACTCATGATGAACCACCTTAAGCTGAAGGCTGTGTGGCTAACATTCCAAATAATCAAAAATTGAATGGAGTTGGCTTAAACTCACATGTTTACACCAGCTGAAACTGCCAATGGAGCTGCACCTGGTGGGTGAGCTGCTGTGATCCCTGTCTGTCTACTTCCCCAGCTCCAGCTGCACGTTCCTGTTCCCTGCCTCATGCTGACCCTGCTCTGGGCCAGCCTAGGAACTCGCCTGGCTGAACTGGATGGGAAAAAGGGCTCATCTGGGGCCTTTGGCCCTGCCCTGGCTCCTCACGAGCATGGGGACATGGTGGTCCTGTCACAGTGCAGCGTGTGCTGGGGGGTAGCGGCAGCCCCAGGGAGTACAAGCTGGCCCTGTTGCAGAGCAGCACCCTCCAGCCAGATGCCCATCGGACTGTTTCATTAAGGGGGATCAGGCTTTTTAAATCCAAGTGATAAAACTTTGCAGCAAGTACCTGTCTGCACATGCCATAGCACAGACCCTTGGTGAGAAGTGAACACTTGGATGGCTCAGAGGCTGGAGGGAGAAAGCATCAGGAGGGACACAACTAACCTGACACATTCTTCTTGATGTAACCGGGAAGGAGTTTTCTGAATGGAAGAACCAACTTTTTACAGGTAGACTAAACAGCAGGAATAATCTGACAGTCACCATGAACCACCATATGGAAAAGACAGCTGATGTGTAAGATGCGTGTCCTTCCAGGAGAGAAGCAACCAAACTTCCCAGATGGTGAAGAACACAGCACTTCCCCAAGCCGCGCTGCCCCAGGGCAGCTGTGTTCCTGTGGCTGCTGGCCCCCCTGTGACCCTTCATTGAGCCATTTCAGTGCACGGTGGTGTGCAATCAACCCAAGGCAGCAGGGAGCAGGGGCAGCCGAGCACGGGGTCTGGGGGGGCAGGGGGGGGAGGTACTTGCTGTCAGAAGCCCCCAAATGAGGAGAGACCCAGGCTGTGCCTTAGAAAATACAAAGACCTTCAGCTTCACCTGTGTTTTGGCAGTGTGGACCTAGGCTAGGAACTTCCAGTCTGTCATTTATTAGGGTTTTGTATGGCAAATTGAGGGTGAGCCTGGTTTAGGAGTGCGTAAGGTGTGGGTTGTTTCCACTCTGGGGTTTTGGGTATGGCCATATGACACAGCAGCACTGCTGTTCTGGCACCTTTGGCTCCTGACCAAAGTAGTTTCAGAGCAGCTGAAGGTTTTTCTTCCAGTACCTTGTAAGGGGAGATCTTTTTCAGTCTCCTTCAAGGAGCTGCTGTAGTTGACGAGTTTTATTTTTTCAGGAATCACAAAAGTTTCAGGATAGGGAAAGAAGGAATTGATTCTGCCTGCTGCAGAAATTTGATGTTAATTAAGAAGCGCTTCTTCTAAGGCATAGTTACTCCAATATATTAGATTTGGGGTTAAAATTAATGTCAGTGTGGTTTTTTTATAAATGAAAAAAAAAAACCATGCCTGTTTTGGCTGATAACAACACTTTACTACTATCTCGTCTCACCCATTTTGTGCTTGGTGATAACTTAAAATAAACTTTTTTTTTGTCTGTATAGCATGGTATGATGTGGCCCCAATCATGCCCTTGGCTTTTAAAGAAATATTTAAGGTGAAGGTAAGTACATCACATTCAGTTTAATGTAAATGTAGGTTTGTTTATTCATCATTCTAACAGCTAAATTATTCTTTCTTCAGGTAATTCATGCTTTCAGTGTCTGGAACAATATTTAAGTGCCAGCAAATTGCTTTAATTTGAGGTGCAATCTGCTAAACTTAACAGCATGTCAGTGTTTTCTGGGGCATGGCTTTCATGGGGCAGCAGTGCATGCTTAAGTGTGATTGTTAATATGAAAGTATACAATTTTCAGCATGTCCAAACAGTCGGTGGTAGAAACTTTTATTGAGGAATCACTGGAAGTAAAATGTAATTAGTTCTGTTTTAATGAACAAAGTGGTTTTCTAATATTGCAGCTGGGGATGAGAGGAATCCTACGTCCAAGTCTGCTTGTAGTATTCAGCAGCGTACTTAGCTGGGTGTATTTTGAAACTTTGTGCTATAAAGATGATTGTGCAGGGGTGGAAGTCTTGTCTAAGAGTGACATCCTGCACTTCTGTGGAGCTGCTTTCTCACATACTGTGTTTTCATGCAGAATCAGCTGGCAGAGTATCGTCGTTATACCACAGGTCTACATTTATTTTTGTAAGGGGTGTAGAACTTCTGAAAGTAGAGGAGCATAGTTGTTGGTTTTTTTCCCAGGGTAGTGATGCACATTCATAACTTGTCTTCAGTCAACAAACTTCCAGCGCATCTCCAAGCAGCGCTGAGTTTCTGTAACTCGAGCCATCATTTAAGTGGAGCTCTTTGCACTTTGCACCAGGTAGCACGGTCAGTATGTAATGCTCCTTGTGCTGTGTAAATTAATTGCAGGGGAAGGAACGTGGAATTTTTACATCTGTATATAAGCAGTCATCCTGAAAGTTCCAGAAAAATGTATACCTCAATATTATAGTTTATCCTTGGAGAAACTACTGTTGATCCTTGAGTAGAGTTGGGCGTAGTCAGGTGGGAGAGGAGAAGATGCAGGAGGTGATGTTTCAGATGCACTTGCAGAGGTGTGGTGCCTGCAGCTCAGGCACTTGCAGGGGACCACGCTAACAATCAGCGTTACAAACCTCTTGCTCTGTTATCATGTGCTTTCAGACTATCAAAATAGGAACTGTTGGGTTTTGACTTTGTATTTTCTTCACTGGCCTTTTTAAGACGGGCTGCCAAGGGGCTTAAGTATCACTGGGGCTTGCTTAAGTGGAAATTGTGAAGTTTTTTTGCTACTGGTGAGAAATAACTAGAGCCAGGTTACAGCTTCCTGAATGAATAAAATGTTGATGGGGTACTAGGGTTTTTTTGTCCAGTCATGATCACTGGAAAATTTGCTTTCGGGTGGAGTTGGTCTGAAAGTGGCTGGTAAGCCCCCCGGATGAAAGGTGGTGTGCCTGTGGTCCTCAGGGAGGAGGGGGGAGATAATTTTTTTTTTTTTCCAGCCAAAGGTAGAATAGAAAATGTTTTTTGTTTCCAAGCAGCTGCTAATGATTCTGGCAGCAATAGAATGGCCCAGCATTGTGGAATGGTGACTGGGGGAGGGGGGAGGCATCCTCGCTTTCCTGTGGACCTGCGTTGTCTTCAGAGAATGGAGATGCTTGGAAATGGGTAACTGGCAGCAGCGTTTTACTTAGAATTTAGTTAGCAATAGTTCTGGAAGGTGGGTAAATTGAAGCCAATCTTTTTTTCTTATCCATCAAACTTTACTATGGTATGTGTTGATGATTTAAGATTATTGACTGCTGCTGAAAGGATACGGTGACTCCTCTCAAATCCTGGTATTTAAATTATTCCAAATTTGTAAGACTATTTGTAAGGCTATTTTTTTCCTCAGGTTTTGTGAACAAATATGCCGTGCTTAAATTTTAAAGAGCAGTCATGCAAGCATGTTGCTGCTCTTCAGTGTGATGTGTTAATAAATTCCACAGTGCGGGGTATTCAGCAGGCTTTTACCTGAGCCTCCTTTATCATTCAGGAAATTGGCTGAGAAGCTTCCCCAGCATTTTGAAAAAACTTGGCCTGCTGCGTTTGGAAGTACACAGATGTGGTGGTAAATGTTTTTATTTTTTAAGAAAAGAGTGAAAAGCCTATGTTGTGGTGACATTAGTAGGGCTTTTCTGTATTACATTCAGATATAAACTGCTCTGTGTAGATACTCCTTGTGATGGGTAACATAATATATAAGAACTTCAGAAAGCTCTTGACCCTTTGAAGCCATCCTCATCAAGTCCTTAAATGTGTGTTGCATAGTTTTAAATGTCCACGAGTTCTCTGGATGGCATTAAGATTAGGCAGGTGAGCGCAGAATGATTCTGTCCAGGCAATGCCTTGAAGGGTCATTCTCATAATCTAGTTTGGTGCCCAGCTTTGCTCTTCCCCAAACACGGGTAGGTAAGAACAGGAGAGCTGCCCCCCTGGGGGGCTGCCGGCACCTGCCTGTGGTGCATCAACTCAGCTTTGGCTTCTCACTTAACCAAGTAACTGCAGTCGCCAGGCTTCTGGCTGGGTCTCTCCTCACCGCAGAAAGCACTGAGATCGTGCTAAATCAGAAGTGGCACGCTTTAAGGCTGAATTTTCTGTGTCATTCTGTCTGAATAATCAACAAATTCTGCGTTTCTTGTCAAAGTGTGACCAGTTTGTTCCTTCAACTTTGGTTGCACAGCATCATCATTTTATGACCAAATGGCTTTGGTTCATTGCTTGTAATAAATAGTAACTACCAGGATTCATCTGGTTGAAGTTTCTGTACAGGTGGAAGAGAAGTGGTTATCATGTATACAATGAAACTGTATTGTGGTTAGATGTCCTCGGGACCAGTGCAGTGACTGGATTTTTAGGGATCATGTGTTACCAATGCTTTCTGGGGGTGTTATTTATGGTGCTGAAATAATCTGTAGTGATTGCTGTGCCGGGTTGGGGGGCATGTGGCGTGGTTTCACACTCTTTGGTGGGCAGCTCCACACTTGACAAGTCTCCTTCTCTTTAAGACTGCTATGTTGTTCCACCAAATGTTACACCCATTTGTAGCTGACTGTGTGATCAGCAGTAATTTATACCAGAAGGTGAGGGATGTGCAGGACTGGGTCAGAATTTCATAGTTTGTGGAGGTTGTTCTATCATGCTGTGTTTTGGCAGGGCTGTGCTGTTCTAGAGATGTGCTCAGGTGCTGGAATGTGGAGGGGGTAAGTGTGAGGTGGCTGAAGCGGTGATCTGAAGTGACAGCAGAGCCTGAGTGGTGATGAGCCGCTGGCAAAGGCTGGGGCATTTCTTCTTGGGCATTTCTTCTTGGGCATTTCTTCTTGGGCATTTCTTCTTGGGCATTTCTTCTTGGGCATTTCTTCTTGGGCATT
>JAVJGJ010000047.1:50015067-50028649 GCA_035590215.1 Microhierax caerulescens | reverse complement strand
ACTGCTGGGCCTCTAAAATCAGGTGAATAAATTTGCTCCCCAGAAAAGTTTTGCTCAGCTTCATGGTCTGGAGGGTTGGGGTTTTTTTGTGGGGTTTGGAAAAAGAAGGGGGGGGGGGGGTGTCACGTTGCAGTGAGTCCTCTTTTATACACAGCTGAGGGGTAGGCACTGGAAGTACAATTCTTATGACACTATGCAAAATGTTTAGTAAATATTGAAGCTGACAGACAGTTATTCCTCTCTGTAGTAACAAGAATGTCTTCACATTACTGGCTAATAAATACAAACGTAGAAAAGCATTGTGCTATTGACTGTGTTCTCTTTGCCCTTAAAGCCCTCTTCCTGCAGAGCAGGACAAGTTCCCTCCATGTGCCACTGCTTTCCTGTCAACCAGTTGTGTTCTGGGTGTGTGTGTCTGTCATCTGTGTTTTACTACTCCTTATATCTTCTAAATAACTCCACCGATAGATATTGCCCTTGTTGAGTGGTTTCCACACCGTGCTAAAGTAAAGCGTGGAGCGTTTTCCTGCTGTGTCAGGGGCCTCTGCCAGGGTCAGATGTCTCCTTTGGAGCGGACCATGTAGAGAAAGCTGGCGTGGTGATGGCACTTACCAGCTGCTGGGGTTTTGTGTCTCGAGGCTGTTTGTAACTGGTGGGGCAAACTCTGTTCTCTGCTGGCAAACTTCTCGTAATCTCTTGGCTGTTCCTAGTCTCCCTACACTTTGCTTATGCGGACATAGTGCCAAAAGGTAACAGAGCTAAACTGCTGTCTTGCTCAAGTGAAGTGTTTTGGGTCTGCCAATTTCTTCGCAATGTGGTATTTTGTTGGAATTTGACCTTTTTCTTGTTTGATGATCCTGGCTTTGTAAAGTGTATATGGGAAGATATCTGGATGATGTTAATCTACCATTAAATAAAGCCTAAGTACAAATAAAATAAATGGTAATCGTTTTGACTCTTTACGTTAGACCTGGAAATTTTAAATGCAGAAGTAAAGATAAATGCTTGCTGTCCCTAGCCACTTTTTTTGACTGTTCTTGATAGTCAAGGAGCATTTCTTCTGCCTGTTGTTTTGCAGCACAAATTTCTGATTAGTTTTGAAAGTGTGGACTGCAGATGAATTTCTCTGACATAGAAGATACTCTCGGTGGATGACTTTCAACCCAAATCATTGCTTCCTTCACATTTAAAGATATGCTTTATTAAATACTACTCGAAAACTCGCCTCCACTCGCCTTTAAGAATATCTTGTGTGTACTGGTGAATATTTGAACTCTTAGCAAACTGACTTTCAAACATCTTCAATAATTATGAACAAAGTAGTGCATGGTCATCTTTTTGGTATGTCATTTCTGTGAATAGTATCTCGTGTACCCTATCTTTAGACAACATCATGTCACATTGGGGGTAGGGGAAACTGTTAATAGATCAGTTGCAAGGGAACTGAACTAAATACCAGCAGGTTGTAACCTGAATTCTAACTTTGTGTGTTTGGTTTGTATCTTTAAAAAAATGACATTATAGTTTACTGTTCGTGATATGTATTATTAGTGTCTGGTATCTATTGCATCCTATATGAAGTGATAAATAAACACTATACTATTGTATTTCCATTTTGGCATTTAAATAAAGCCTACTATGAACAGCAGCTTTTCTCTTCTTATTATTCCATGTTTCAGATAATGATGCAGTGAAGTCGTTTTTATACAAGTGAAGTGCTGGGGGCAAGATCTGATGCAGATCAGATGCCCCAGTCTGCGGTAGGAGTTGATGCTCAGGTGCAGGTAACCACTATGCTGCTTTGGAGAAAATAAACGTGAGTGGACGACGCAGCTTGTGGTGCTGCTGCTGTACCTCCCTTTGAATCAGTTCTGCCTTCCTGGCAACTTCAGCAATATTGACCTTGAACCTGGGCTTTTCTTGAACATTATCTTGTGCTGCCTAAAGATATACATGGACTATAGATAATACGATAGATTTTATAGTTGCCCAATAAAATCCTGTTGTCCCTAGGAGCGAGCAGGGAGAAGACAATAAAAAATGGTACAAATGCTCCTGTGAACTTCTGTATAGACCACACTGCATTTCTTTTATTAATTGCCAACAGAAAACACCAACTTGGCAATAGAGATCTGGATTTGTGTCTGTTGGAAAGATAAAGATCTGTTTAGTCTTCCACAGTGGGTCTGCTTCTCTGCTTGCTTTTGTAAAATTGCTTTGATACTACAGGTGGGAAAATGTTGCAGAAGTGCCTTCTTTGAAACTAGCAAAATACTGAGTATTTATAAGCATATTCTGAGGAAGTTGAAGTATGATGACAAATCCATTCTCTCAAAGCCAGTGTCTTCTGACATATCTGTATAGTCTGTTTCAAAATGCCTGCAATGGAGTCAGGTTATTGATTATTATAACCTGTGATTTCAGGAGGATAATAGCATTACACTTTATCGGTGATTAGGGACTCTAGACATACTAGGCCAAGTTTAAATACCCTTTAGAAACTTTTAAAGGTACTAATGTGACCCATATGGAGGAGGATGATACTGTGTCAAAAGATGCCCTTTAGCACTGTTACGTGACCTTTATGCAAGTGATTAAGAAGAGCCTTCCTAGCCAGATCCCAGTAGGACAGGATTTTGTATTAGCAGTTTCAATACTTTTTTTTTTTTTTGTAATTGTGCACTGCTTTCCTGGGTTTTCATGTTTATAAGGAAAAAGCTACTCTTCCTCTTACTCCAGGCCTGTATAACTGTCTCAGCAACTTCATCCCTGTTAACTCAGGCCTAGTTTGGTTTGTCATGTCATGGTCTAGTCATGCATGCAGAGACCTGTAGAAACATCCCTGTGAAACATCTGGAAAACACCAACAAAAATTGCTTTATTCAAACAACTGCAATTAAAGGTTTCCGTAGCATTTGTTTCTTGGGTAGTAGTGCAGTGAGGTGTGGGTCATCCTGCGTGTCAGGGCAGTCCTGAGGAAGAACGAAAGGTGTTATATTAGTGCTCATTCTGTGTTTTGTATCTGAACTGGTCTGTAGATGGAAGACAATCAAAGCATAACATTTGCATATGCTAGTCCAACATAAAATGTGTCCCAGCACGTGGAAACAGTGATACCAGCTTATATGCAGATACTGTTTGCTGCTATTTTCAAATCTGCTGGGCAAAGAGGCAGTAGAATTGGAGGTGGTAGGGAACAGCTGTACCTTAAACATCCCCAACACCCTTTGTATTCTTTTAAACCACTGTGTAACGCTTACCCTAAAGTTAGTTACTGAACTGTCCTAGATGTATAAAAGCTAAAATAGGATTAAGATAAATGGCAGTTTAAAAAAAGGAAATTAAGCTGCTTGATCTTTTCCAGAGTTCAGAAACCCATGCTTTTGTGTGAGGCTGTAGTAAAAACATTTAATGCTTAACTTGGAAGAGATCTCAGATACCAGTAGTAAGCTCTGGAGTATGGCTGAATGACTTAAGGAGACTTGCGTGGAATAAGTAAGATTTGTTTTCTGTGACTGTCATTAGGGTTGGCTGGAAAGGATTATCGTAGATAACTCAAAGCAGATGTTCTCCAGTAAACTTTAAAGTGAATTAGTCTGTGTGCTAGTCAATCTTCACAACACGGGAATAGCATGGGATAACTTGAAATGCTGTATAAATTGTTCTTAGCAATTTTGTGTAAGCTCCAAAATGCAAGATCCTGGGGTTGCTTCACAGAAGTTCATGTTTTGGGCTGGTAGTGATGGGTTACAGTGTAAGTAATGGCAAAGAGAAACTAAAATGATGTGCAAGTTCCTGAGATGCTGACTTAAGCAATTGTGCTCTTTAACCAGTGTCGGAAGAGAGCAAGGTTGCCGGGCTCCCTTGTCCCACTCCACTTTACATTACTTTGCCTATCTGCTGTGTAGCCAGTAAACATTTTTAATAGCCGCTTATGTTAATAAACTGTCATTTCTGGTGCTGGTTGAAGTAGGATGATGTTCTGGTAGGTTTTGTAATGTCTGTCTCATGTCAGTGCTGTGATAATATATTAATTTTGTTAAGCCAGTGATGGATGGTTTAAGGTAAAGATACTGGTGTGCAATCCCAATATACTGCTGTTAATGAAATAGGTGTCTTCACATTGAAGAGATGATATGTGAGATGTTTTGGGGAGGCAGTCTTTTTTGCATCATAGTGTTTAACTGTACCACAAGAACTTGAATAGTTGTATTATTTTGAAATAGTTGAGTATGATTTCTATTATAAGCTTCTCTTGATGGCAGTTTGGGTAAAGCACTCCAAGAAAGTTACACAGAACTAGGGAGGGAAGGATGAAGTTGTTGAACCTGCCTGAACATTTTTATTATATTACTTTTTTTAAAGGATCACGCTTCTCTGCAGCTCAAAATAAGAGGAGCTCCTCATAGTTATCCTGAGTGTGAGCCTTCGTGCTCCTTGCAGTGCTTGCTTCAGTGCGACAGCATGTTTTCAATTGGTTACAAATGTGTGAAGAATCTGAAATGGGTGTTTTATGTTTTACCAGAAGTTGAGCGATCAGCACAGACTCAGCAGTGTAAGGCTGCTTTCCCTCTCTTTAATTGGCACCATGTGTCCCTCAAAGGAGGGAATGAAGTAACAGTCTATCAGTCTTGGTATAGAGCTAGTCCCTGGTAGGCAATTCGGCATTCGGGGGCATCCATATCTGTGTGTTTGGGTATATTGAACAAAGGCGAAGCTGTTACTGGAAATTCCCTCACCAATGTCATCTTTCCATAGGGGTGTGTATACATCAGCATATCACTTTTCCCCCATCTTGACCTTTTGATAGACTAATGATCCTTTTTTTGCAATCAGTTTGTCGTTAGATAACGAATTTTTGGGGATTACCTGTAACTGCAAAATAATTGTACCAATTATTGGTGTGTGCAATACTTAGAGCCTTTTTGGACCCTGGTAATTCATAGTCTAAAATATGTGTTGGGAAGGGAGAGTATCATGTTCTGCAAGTCTAAAAATGTTTGTCTGGAAACTCCCAGAATTGAACATCAGCTGTTACAAGTGCTCTGGTTCTAGAAACTGGGGGGAAAACCAAACAAACCCTGGTGTTAGGTATTACTTAAACTGTGGTGCTTAATCACCCTTCCTAGGCACTGAGGGCAGTGCAAGGATCAAAACCTGGAAGAAAGTCAGTGCACTGAAGCGAAATAGTAAGAACTAAAATATGCCAAAATAAGCTTTAAAGCAGCAATAGCGTTTAAGTGGAGGTTTACCAGACCTGACTGGATGGTGTGGGTTTAAATATCTGCAGAGGCATTGTAGTTCAGTAAAGAAAGAACCATGACAAATTCATCTTTGGTCTGAAGTTGGTGTTACAACCTGGAAGAGTTGTAATTATTCAAAGCCTATATAGAATTTAAACATAAGTTGGTCTGATTTTTAAATTTGCTTTTATCAAAGTTTCATTGCTGACAGCTTCACTCAGGTATCTCCAACACCAAGCAGTCCTGCTGTGATGGAAAAAAACATTGTCGTGCACAAGATTTTCTGAAAGGAGGAGACTTCAGCTCCTTGTTCTCCCATTGTATCTTAATAGAAGGGTAGGACTGACTTTAAAAAGCTCATTCTTTCAAACTCCCGGCCTTTTAAAATTAAAGAATCTCACAGCGGAGTGTGTGGCTGGGAGGGTGGTGCAGAGCTACCTGATTGTGCTCCCAGTTAGAGTTTAGGGTAATGTGAGGTCCCTGCAGAGGTTCTTGCTGAGAGATTTTTCTCAGATGCAGTTCATGTCCAGTTGTGTCACAAATGCAATTAAGTGGTAAATGATACTGATCTGAGTTTTCCTTTGCTTCTTTTTTAAATTTGTCTACAAAAGTGAATTAGAAATTCCAGTTTTCAGTGCTCTTACCATCAGGTAATGGAAATATGGATCCCTGTGTAGTCTGGGGTTTCTCGGAGAAATTAATAAAATCACACTTGGGCTTAATATCTACAGATCAAGGCAACTGCTTCTGTGTGGAGCTTACTCGTGCATACAGAAATTTGCGGCAAAGCTTATCAGAAGATCTGATACATGCTTTGCTAATGTAATGTGAATTTCTGCATTTGCTCCTCACCATCTTACAGGTCAGGAAATACGATTCTGGAATGATGGAGGAGTTTTTGAGCTGCGTTCAGGAGCCATGGCTGTATCCCAGCCCTGGTCTGTCTGGTGCTGGGCAATGGTCTGAGGACACCTACTGGGCATGGCACTGGCTTCTTCTCCGCTTGGACACTTGGAGGAGCTTGTACCTTGGGTTTTCAGACGCTTGGCTATAGGAAGCATCAATATTTTGAACAGCATTGTTGAATGGTGACTTGTGTAATTCTAAACCAGTGCCTGAGGGAATAAATGCAAGATTTCTGATTTGACTCATTGTTCTTCGTGGTCCACTTGCATGCATGTTTGCAGCTGGGCTGTAGGACAATTAACGGATACTTTGGCTAGGGGTCTTGGAACTTTGCTAGTAAGTTACACTGGTGTTACTGTTAATGTTTCCTTTAGTTTTACATAGAATGGTTTGGATTGGAAGGGACCTTAAAGATTATCTATTTCCAACCCCCTGCCATGGGCAGGGGCACCTTCCACTAGCCCAGGTTGCTCCAAACCCCATCCAGCCTGGCCTTGGATGCTTCTAGGGATCGGGCATCCACAGCTGCTCTGTGGCAGTGCCTCGTCACCCTCACTGTAAAGAATTTCTTCCTTAAACCTAATCTAAATCTCCCCTCTTTCAGTTTAAAGCCATTCCCACTTGTCCTATCCCTACATGCTCTTGCAAAAAGCACCTTTCCAACTTCTCTGCAGGCCCCTTTAGGTACTGGGAGCTACTCTTGAGGCCTTGATGGAGCCTCCTCCAGGCTGAACACCCCCAGCTCTCCCAGCCTGTCTGCACAGGAGTGTGTTTGTTACAGCTCCTGCAGTTTCCAACTAGGTCAGTAAAGTGTCCTTGTCCCTGTTCTTTGAACAATCAGCTCCCTAAAGCCAGACAGTGTGATAGCAATTTTGTGGTTAATGCTTCCAGCAATTATAAAGTGGAAGGTCTGAAATTACATTTTATAACTAAGGCTTGTCTTCCTTGTTGCAGATCCATAACATGGTGGCAGTGCTGGAAGTGATCTCCAGCCTGGAGAAATATCCCATTACCAAAGAGGCACTTGAGGTATGTCACCCTCCAAACATGACTTGATTTTTGTGTGTATAAAAGGACTTTCTCTGTCTATCTAATTTCCATAAAAGCTTTTCTTGAAACAATAGATTGATTGCAAAGGATTCACAATTAAGATATTATTTTGTCCCCCCTCATGCTGTTTTTGACATCTCGATGCATACACAGCGATTCTTTCTGGACTCAGATCAGTATTCTGTGCAGCACAGTTCTGTTTGTGTAGGGCACTAAATTAATCGTTACTTGCTACTGATTAATTCTGTTGCATTCAGCAACGTCAGTCTGCTTGCTGAAGTACTGATCACTTTGCTAGATGTTTGGTGACCAAGCACCAAAGAATCTAAAATAGGGATATATTATTACTTTGTGTCTATAAAATTAATCTTAAATTCAGTTAAGCAGGTTTTAATGCCTGATCTAGTTGGTGCGATGAGGTGTATTAAAAGCTGAAGTGTCAGGTAGTGTAGCTGCAGTCTCACTGGCCACTCTTAAAGCCCAAAGAAATTTTTATGACTAAATTATAACTTTTTTTCCCCAATCTTTACATTGAAGTTATTTGTGTTACTTGTTTTTAACTATTGCTTAATTATAACTCCAGCTGTATTTTGACATATGTATCACAATGTGTTGATGATTTCTCTCATGGTCTGGTCTCTGTTTTCTTTTGAAGTGCTTTTCTTAAGTAATGTGACTTGTGGAATAATTCTTTGTTTTCAAATGTGCTTTGGGAACAATCAAACACTTCCTTCTGCTTATGAAACCACTTTGGGACACCCTAGGAATGCTTAAGTCTGTCTTTCATACGTTTTCAAGATACTGGGGAGTGAAGGGAGAGGAGAGATGGAGGAAGAAAGTAGGATGTAAGTCACACCCTGGCTAGTTGGGTTTGTGCAGTGGAGATTTTCATTGTCAACCTGTTACTGTAACAGGTGAAGGTTGTAGAATTTTTTTCATTTCCCTCTTTCTGCAGATCTTATACTTCCATTGTGATAAGTATGCACCTTTTCTGCCCTGGGTGCTGCGTTGCCTCTTGAATCTGAATGTGCACCTTTATTCTTAAGGTCCTTGCCAATTAAAAGAATTCCTATCTGCTATTTTTCACTGCTAACGGCTCTGGTGCTTTAGCCAGGGAATAGAGACGGGGTGCCTTGAAACCCAGAGTAGGTTTCATGTTGCACTGGACCAACTGGACTAATCCCTTCCAAAAAGATTAATTCAACAACTAAATCTTTTTTGTGGTTTTTAACTAGGTATTTCTTAGGGGGTAAGCGTTACAAAGCAGAAATGTACCTTAAGAATTTCGTTTAGAATGCTACCTGTTTATAAAACACTTTTTCTTTCTTTATAGGAAACAAGACTTGGGAGGCTTATCAATGAGGTGAGAAAGAAGACATCCAATGAGGAACTTGCCAAACGTGCCAAGAAATTGTTGCGGAATTGGCAAAAGTTGATAGAACCTGTAACCCAGAGTGAACCAGTGCCAAGAGGGTTGCCGAATCCACCTGGATCAGCAAATGGTGGTGCTCACAACTGCAAACCAGAAGCGCAACTTCCTGCTGTGGCTGGATCAAAGCCAATCAGTGAATTGAAAAGCAGGAATGATATACAGAAACTAAATTCTCCAAAACCAGAGAAATTGGGAAATCGGAAAAGGAAAGGTGAACACAGGGACAGGCATCAGGGCCTTCCTCCCCCAAATGTCTCCAAAGCTAGTCTTGAAGTATTACAAAACTCTTCACCCCCTCCAACAAATGGAATTGGAGGTAGTCCTGAAAATTTTCCTAGTCCTGTGGACGTAAATCTACATGCAGGGCCTGAAAGCAGCAGGACGGAACTCAGTGAAAATGATAAACACAGTAAGATCCCAGTAAATGCCGTAAAACCTCACACCAGTTCTCCAGGACTCGTAAAACCTTCAAGCACTTCCTCGTTATTAAAGACTGCAGTGCTTCAGCAGCATGATAAATCGGAAGAAACCACAGGGCCGCACCAACCTAAGAGTCCTCGCTGTTCCTCATTTAGCCCTAGAAGCGTTAGGCATGATACTTTTGCTCGGCAGCATACTACATACTCACCAAAGGATTCAATGCCTAGTCCATCTCAAAGGTCTCAGTTCTTAGATACTGCACAGGTGCCATCACCGCCACCATCCTTGATGCAACCATCAACACCTCCGATGCCAGCAAAAAGACTGGAGTTCACTCAGCAATCAGTAACTGAGGTATCTCAGCACTGGCAGGAGCAGCAGGTACCTTCTGAAAGCCAGCACAGGCATACAGCAGGGACACTTCAACAGCACACATCTCCCAGCTGCAAAACCAGCTCCCACCCAGGGGAATCTCTCATGCCACACATGGGCTTTTCACAAGACACTTCAAAAATGGACAGTGATGATGCTGCTTCAGGTTCTGATAGTAAAAAGAAGAAAAGGTACCGACCCAGAGACTATACAGTCAACTTGGATGGGCACGTGACAGAAGGGGGTGTGAAACCTGTGAGATTAAAAGAGAGAAAACTCACTTTTGATCCCATGACAGGACAGATAAAACCTTTAATACAGAAAGATCCTTTGCAGGTAGAAATCCCTGCACTTCCCGAACAGCACAGGACAGAAACGGAAAAGCAGGAGCAAAAACCCAACCTGCAAAGCCCTTTTGAACAAACGAACTGGAAAGAATTATCCAGAAATGAAATAATTCAGTCGTATTTAAACAGACAGAGTAGCTTGCTGTCTTCATCAGGAGTACAGACTCCAGGAGCTCACTACTTCATGTCTGAGTATTTAAAGCAGGAGGAAAGCACTAGAAAAGAGGCTAGAAAGACTCATGTTCTAGCTCCTAACAGCAAACCTACAGACTTGCCTGGGGTCACAAGAGAGGTCACAAGTGATGACCTCGACAGAATACGTGAACATAACTGGCCAGGCGTGAACGGTTGTTATGACACACAGGGTAACTGGTATGATTGGACACAGTGCATATCTTTAGATCCACATGGGGATGATGGTAGATTGAACATCCTGCCTTACGTCTGCCTAGACTGAGTACAGTTTTGCTAAAAATGCTTTTTACATCTGCAGTTAGCAAAAATGGCAGACACTATGCCACTTAAAGATGGAGAAAGCCTCCTGTCCTGGACAAACAGGCCCAACGAGCAGAGGGTGTGAGGGAGCTGGTTCTTTATAGCTCTTTCCTTTAAATTCTCCTTTTGTGAAATGCTGCTACCAGTTTACTAACAATTGCAAAGGAAGGCATACGAAAGTTGATAAATTGAGTTCAAAACTCTGTAGCGAGCCAGCTATAAAAAAGTGTTAGTCCCCAAGAAGTGAAGAGGATTTCCAGCACTTTCTGAATGCCGGAATCTTATTACAGGCAGGTACAGAGAAAATTGTGGACGTTACCTTAACAAAATATGCATCTATTTATTTGACTTGATTTGGGTTTTTATTTGGCAGTGAGATATTCGAGAGACAATGTGCAAAAACTGTAGTTTTATTTCTATCACATCTCTGAACATGATTGCGTTTTGTTTTTTTTTAAGTCATGTGGTACGGAGATTGGGTTTTAAACAGCAGGTGTTGCACTGCAGGCTGGGAGACCAGCTTCAGCTCAACATTCCATAGGCATCCACATATTTTAGTCTGGTTTCAGTTTAAAACCAGTCTCTGAGAAATGCTGCAAAAACTAGATGTTTAACGATATTTTTGATCCCACCACCACCAGCCAAATATTTTTCCTACTTTTCCCTTCCTGCAAACTTCTAGTTTAAAAAAAAAAAAACCACACAAAAAAAAAACAACCAAGAAAAATCACCTTTTCTAGAATCTAAATGTAATGAGGGTGCTACAAGTTTGTAACTGTACTGTGAGAGGGAAAAAGGAAGCCTGTTTGTATGCTGGAAATATACTTGTTACCATTCCTTTAGATATTGTTTGCCTTATGGATATCCATCATAAACGCAATTTGCAAAAACAAAGAGCCTTAGTGAATGTACAGTAACTAGACTTCTGTGTTCTTGGGATGCAGAAGGGAGCAACTTTGCTATTTGGTCCTTTAAGTGGACACATTGTGATATAAATGTGGAAATAAAAAAAATTTGCACAAAACAGTTTGTGAATTATTTATACTTAACTCATTTTTGTTTTAAGTTTGCTCAATTCAGACCAGCTAAATGATCATCGACACTGAGAATCCATCGGAGCAGTGTGGTGAAGCTGAATCCCATACGACACTGTTGAAAGCAGCTGGCTGTTAGGGATATACAGGATGTCTTCCAAGTACGTTGGTGATATTCAGTCGCACAGGTTGGATTTTTTTTTTAACCCTGGTTGCATCCATGGTCTGGAGACTGATAATCTAATTGCTGTTAATGTACCTCAAAGTCTAAACATTTTAAAGGTCATAGATCATCTTTTTTTTTTTTTTTTTCTCAGTAACGTTGTAATGTATTATTCCTAATTGTTAAAATGCTTTCTAAAGCAGCCTGGTTCAGTATAGAAAGCTAAGAATTTCTATTAATTGTAATTGCTTTAACATTTGGGACTAGTTGTTTTCTGTAGTCCTCCATGCTGGGTTTCTGTCCAGGGGAAAAGGGGAGGGGACACTATACCAAAAATATTTCTAGGTTTAGTAATGTTAACTCTGTTAACCTGTTTGTGCTGGATCTTGCTTCTATGGAGAAGAGCCTTGGCAAGAGTCCTGCCTTTGAGAGCAGAGTCAAGCTCTTGCCATGATTTTTTAAAAGGGTGTTCCGTGCCAGGTATACATTAAGTTGGTTTGTTCCCTGGAATACAACTGATAAGGTCTGGTTTATTTTTAAGTCATTCAAACCTACTGCTTTTGTGATCTGACTGGTACTGAAATGTGTGGGTGTCTCAAAAACCTCAGCTGATGTCTGTTTGCTTCCATTTCTGAAATCAGAGGTCCGAGAGTGAAACCAGAAAAAGTGGTTACCAAAAATGTTTCCAAGTATATTTTCAGTTTACTTCCATTTTGTCCTTCTGCAGCTGATGAGGTCAAGCAGTGTGTTTTAGAGTTGCAGAAAGCTACTATCTTGCAGTTCAGAAAGGTAGTTTTGATGGTAGAGGGCTAAAAAGCTGGTCATTTTGGAAAACACTTGGATTTTGTTTATGTAAAAAATATTGTGCTTCTTATGTCCTCTTGCCCCTTCTTCCTCTTTCCCTGAATGGTCTTATTTAGGAACAGGGTCTGTGCTCTTTTGAAGCCTTTGAATATAGGGAAATTTCAGGAAATGACAAAGTATTACCCATCTTTTTCTCCACTGCTTACATTTCTTATGCAATCAATGGCCCTTGTGGACCACACTCGGTGAGGTGATGCCCTAAGTTCATCACTGCTTTCAAATTACATCCAGCTCTTGGTAGCAAACTGACCATGCTGGTGCTCCCTTGGCTTGAGGGAGCGTCAGGTATTAGACACAGCCCTTTCCCTAGTGGTACAAAATCACTAGAGAAATTCACTTACAACGTAAGCTTTAAATCTTGTTCCATACCGAGTTTGTTTCTGCTGTAAGGGTCAACTCGCTTGGATGTCATCCAGGGTGAGACGAGGCTTGACAATCTTTATTTCAGCATGCTGCTATAACCAGTTCTGTGAGCTCCAACAAATGTGAATAAGTTTACAAGGTGATATTTTTTTTGTCAATTTTGTAAACGAGTTCAAATGAAGTTTACCGTGTATACATACATATCTGCTGTGTACTCTCATTTTTGCATGAACTCAGTTTCTCTGCTACTGGTTTCTCCTACCCACCTTCCAAAATTTATTATTCTAATCCTAAAAATCTTTATTTAATACACTCCCATCTCTTTCCTGTCAGTGGATGACATGAAGTGGCTCACCTGCAGATCTTTCAGGAATTGCCATTACCTAAAGTGCATGTTTTTATGGGTACATTAATGATGCAGAAATATCTTTTGACAGAGCACATGGATGAGAACCCCCTCCTGCCTTGACAGGTACTCACCCACTTTTTAATACAGCCAGCCTTCCACCTTCCTTCAGTTAGTTTTAAAGGTCAGGAACAATTGTCTCGTTGCCTTGGGGTATGTGACCTTTGCTCGGTCACTGCCGACTGCCCTTTCGGTTTCCTGAGGCAGGCTTCGGGGACTGCGCTGCCCTTCAGGCCTGCCTGCCGCCTCGGAGCACGCTTGTGCTGGAGCCCATCAGCAAAAGCGATTTTTGTGCTTCTCGTACCCCGCGCTCTCGCCTGGGCTACCCCCCGCCCCCGCAGCCTGGACCTGGGCCGCAGCACCCCCCCAGGCAGCAGCACTGCGGAGTGTGTGTGTGTCCCGCCTCACGAAGCTGACAGGCTCGGGCTGAAGGGAGCCCGCGCTCTGGCGGCGGGGGGGGAGGCCCGCGGCTCCGCCGGGGCTACCC
>JAVJGJ010000047.1:49996455-50014800 GCA_035590215.1 Microhierax caerulescens | reverse complement strand
CCCAGGGGCTCGCCATTAGCGGCGATGTCGAAGAAGACGACGGGGTTGGCCATGGCGCGGTGGGAGCGGGGCGTCAGCAGCAGCTCCGTGCAGCGGGCGCGGCGCAGCAGAAGGAGACCAACCGCCCGCCGCGCCTTATATAGGACCGGGCATGGCCCACCTCCTCCATGGCGCCGACCAACGGCCGCTAGTGTTCTGGCGGAGCGACGGGCCGGGCGGCCAATCGGCGGCGCCGCGTTTCAAACGACGGGGGGGAAGCGGGGGCGAGAACGCGCGGGTCCGACGGCTCGGCAGGGCGGGGCGCGCATGCGCGGTGCTGTGCTGTGGGGTGGGGGTAGGCGGGGGCTTGGGGCCCGGTGCGCCGAGCGGCGTGGGTTGGCCGGGAGGTGTGAGGCAGGGCAGGGGCCTGGGGCGGGGGGTGACCCAGCGCCTGTTGGGCTCGTCTAGGGTCCCGGTGCAGAGAGCTGAAGCCCGGTGTGGGCTCGTATGGGTGGCCGGTGCGGTGTCCTGTTCCCAGCTGTGTGCTCAGACCGGTGGCCGGTGCAATGGCCTGGGGCCCAGTGTTGGCTTGTACCGGGGCTTAGTGCGGTGACCAGAAGCCCAGCGTGTGCTTGTACAGGTGCCCAACACGGTGTCCCAGTCCCCACTGCATGCTCCTTCATGTTCCCAGTGCGGTGTCCCAGTCCTCACTGTGTGCTCTTTCATGTTCCCAGTACAGTGTCCCAGTCCTCACTGTGTGCTCTTTCATGTTCCCAGTACGGTGTCCCAGTCCTCGCTGTGTGCTCCTTCATGTTCCCAGTGCAGTGTCTCAGTCCCCAGTGTGTGCTCCTACATATGCCCAGTGTAGTGTCCCAGTCTCCACTGTGTGCTCCAACATGTGCCCAGTGCAGTGTTCCATTTCTGCTGTGTGCTCATACATGTGCCCAGTGCAGTGTCCCCCAGTCTCTGCTGTGTGCTCATATGGGTGCCCAGTGCAGTGTCCCAGTCCCCAGCATGTGCTCCTACACATGCCCAGCGCGGTGTCCCGGTCCCCACTGTGTGCTCATATGAGTGCCCAGTGCAGCATCTTGTTCCCCAGTTCGTGCTTGTACCAGTGCCCAGTGCAGTGACCTGAAGCCCAGCGTGTGCTTGTGTGGGTCCCCAGCATGACATGCTGTGCCCCACTGTGTGCTCATGTGGGCACCTGGTGTCACGTGTCAGAGCACCGAGAATTGGCCCGTGTTTGTCTAAGCACCCAGCACAGTGATGAGGAGAGACAACCCAGCATGGGCTGAGGTTATGGCTCTGGTGGGACCAGACCTGAGCCCCTCCATCCCCAGCACTCACCCTCTGCTGACTGTGGTTGATGGAGTTGGCCTAAGCTTTGCATCCCCACTGACATTTTCTTTCCGTTCTCAGTAAAAGCGACGATGCCAATATGGGTGGTTCTTCTTTCGCGGATCATAATGAAGGAAAAGCAGACGACGAAGGTGCGGACAGGTTTGCTGAGGTTCCTTCTCTTGGTGGTGTCTGTGGTGTGCTCTGCTGGCTGGGGTCAGGAAAGCTTGGGCTTTGGTTAGCTGGGTGAATTTTGTGATTGAAGTTAAGATTACACAGACTTTAAAAATTCTTCTTCCTTTTATTATGAATGTAAAGAAAACACATCTGAATGTTGAGCAAGGTGGTGCTCTCTGATATGCTGGATTTGTTATAGTGTGTATTATAGTTGCTTAGATTTTCTCCAACTACAATAGCATAAAAGTTGCTCCCTGGTTCTGTTGCTTTATCCTTCTTTCTCCTTTCCTCCCCAAATAGTAGTATATATAAACTCAGTTGAAATGAAAGTTCTTAGAAGGCATAAGCTGGTCTTCTCTATTCCTTTCAGGTGTACTTGTCTCTGATCCCCATAATTACTGGTGTCCTGCTGGCCACAGTCACAGAACTTTCTTTTGACATGTGGGGACTCATCAGTGCACTTGCTGCTACTCTGTGTTTTTCACTTCAGAACATCTTTTCAAAGAAGGTAATAGTTTTGCTGTTCATAACGTTGATTAGTAGCATCATCCTTTAGCAGAACTTAGTATGCTAAAAAGACTTTAGTATGTCTTTTCCAGTACACGTATATATGTTTACTTTTTAAAGTTGACTTTATAGTCAAAGGAGCCCAAAGTAACGGTTGGCTATTTTGTATGCCTGTTCTCTACAGCGATTCCTACCTGTTGAAGCTGTTATACTGAAAATCAGGCAGAATTCAGAGTTTTCTTTACTCCTCAGCATAGATACTTTTTCCACTGACAATTCAATAAGTGCTTAAATACAGCAGCTCATTTGAAAGCTTTTAATGTATCTTGTATCAAATCCTTTCTCTGTAGTGAGTGAGTTAGTGTCAACATTGAGCACACCTTGAAATCCTAGAGACAAAACATATGTCTTGAATCTGTTTAGTTACGAAATTATTTCTGGTTTATAGAACATCTTGTATGTGTTGTTATCTTGTTAATACTAAGAGTCACCACTCAATAAACCATTGTTTTTCAAATGGACATCTGTTTTTTCTTTGGTCATCCTTATAGGAAAATCATACTATAATGATATTTACTTATTATCATAATTTATCTATTATTTAACAGTAACAGCTTTAGACAGCTCCTGAATCTCTGCTGATAACGTGGGCTGTAGCTGAAGAAAGGCTGTTTAATAATGTGTTTTGTCAGGTATTAAGAGATTCCCGAATACATCACCTTCGGTTGCTGAACATACTTGGGTGCCATGCTGTATTCTTCATGATCCCAACGTGGGTGTTGGTAGATCTTTCTTCCTTCTTAGTAGAGAATGACTTGGTAAGTGTCATATTTGGGAAACTTGTTTACTATTAAGAAAGAAAGGAGAAAAAAAAAAAAAACAAACCAACAAACACCACCACCCAACCAGAAAAGCGTGCTCAAGTATTTCAGTGTAGTTTCTCATCAGCATGGAAGGAACTGTTGTGCAATGCATGCAGATTGTTTCACAAAATGATATAAAAACAAAAAATACCAGCGTTCATTGTGAGAATTCACGTCAGGGCTAGGAGAGGTAGCGTGTGTGTGTAAATCTCAAGAGTTAGTGGCTGGTGACAGAACAAATGCACCCAGAAGGTGTGTTACAAGTACGCAGAGAGATGTTCTCTCAGAGTTGGTAAGTTGCATAACGTAACATACTTGGGTGCGTCTTTAGAGTGAAGTTGCAGATGTTCTTCCCATTAATGGCAAGTAAGAATTGACTCAAGTTGTATTTCCATTCTTATCTCAGACCTGAGATTATATTTTTTTTCTTGTAATGTTTGTCTTTATGACAGAGCACGATGTCTCATTGGTCATGGACCTTGATGCTGCTTATAATCAGTGGATTCTGTAATTTTGCCCAGAATGTCATTGCCTTCAGTATTCTTAATCTGATCAGCCCGCTAAGTTACTCTGTCGCAAACGCCACAAAAAGAATCATGGTCATCACGGTGTCCCTTATAATGCTTCGCAATCCGGTTACAAGCACCAATGTCCTTGGAATGATGACAGCTATCTTGGGGGTCTTCTTATATAACAAGGTAAGGGTTTGTTTGGGTGGTTGTTTGTTTATTCAGGACACTCACTTGAAACAGTCCAGTAGTTTTGAATTGTTTTTTGTACAAGAAGTTAACAGCTGGCAGAACAAACATGTAGAGCACGTGGCATAAGGCTTCAGTGCAGAGGAGGTACATGTAAGTGAAGTACATGGGTGCCTGGATCAGACCAGCTGTTAGGATTCTAACAAGCTTAAATTTTGATCTTAATATCTGCTTGAAAAATGAAGATTGGGAAGTAGCTCACATCTCTTGAGCAAAAGAGCAGCTTACTGATTTGGCATGTGAGGGAAATGAGGTTTTTGTTAGAAGCCACTAAAGTAAGGCTCTGACAGGCATAGATAGTGGTGTAATTGTAAAATCATTACACTTTTTTCTAGGTGTATGAGTATGTTGGGTGATACCAAAGAAAAACATTCTTTCTTTCTTTCCTAGACAAAATACGATGCAAACCAAGAAGCAAAGAAGCAGCTACTTCCCGTTACAACTGCAGACCTTGTGAATTTGGACCGTCACCGAAACACTCCTGAAAAGTCTCAGAATGGACTTACGGCATTTGCACAACACGGAGACTATCAGTACGGTCGAACCAATATCTTAACAGATCACTTCCAGTATAATAGGCAAAACTACCCAACTACCTACAACTTAAATCGTTTTGATATATAGAATCCTGGCAAACAGGTATAGACTGTGATATCAAAGTGTCCCCAACATTATCAGAAACTTTTAGTACATCCATGAATGTAAAGCCATTTTGTTGTACAGTTTTTGCAGAAGGGAAGATGCATGTGTAGTGGAAGCGGTACAGACCTTCAACTTCTGCTAAGCAGACCTTTAAACATGAAACCACTTAGATCTGACACTGGAACCAAATGCACAGTGTAGCTCTTGTACAGAGATTCTGGTGAAATGCACGTATGTAACTTCAGAGTGACTGTCACTGCTGTCACTGCTCCTTTTCAGAGTCCTGTCAACTGATGAGTCTTTTGGCAGCTAAATTCTGGCCAGTATTTTGTTTCCAGGCTGGTGGCACCACCTTGAATTTGTTTTCTCATGTTTTAACGATCCTTGCTTTTAATGAAACTTTCAGAAAGAAGTGAAACTTGTGGTTATCAGGATTTGTCTGTCTGATAATTGACTTAAATGCATCAGCTGCAGATAGGTAGACCTGAATTCATCTTGAGCACCAGTGAAACTTCATGTGGGTATTAACTGCTTTTGTGCCTATGCCTTTAGTTTTTGATGACAAAGCAGATGTGTTTCTGAAAGAGTAGATGGTAGGAAGATTGAGCTCTGCAAGAAACGTACTTCAGGCACAGAGAAACAGAATTTCCTAAAGTCACTGTTGTCCCAGTCACTGTAGATAACAAACAGAGCTGAAGATAATAATTGTCTTCTGAATAACATAGTCCTCTGACTTCAGACGTTGCTCTTCCTTGGCAATGCAGAACACATCTCCACAAATAAAGAGTTTGGAATAATAAGATTTTTTTTTTTACTTGCTTCACACCTGTTCTTACAAAAGTCTTTTGTTGCTTTCAAAATTGAAAGGTTTAAGGTGTTTTCTTCTCAGTTCTGTGCATAAATTATGCTTTCTTACATGAGTCAGTTATGAACACATTAATTTGAGCAGCCATCATTCTTCATTGTTTCTTGTCTGTCTTTTTAGCCCCTAATTGTTTTTTTAAGTTTCTTAATTGCTGCTGCTGGAGTTGCTGTGCACATTTAGCCCGAGTTCCACTTCCTGCCAAAGTTAAATTGTGTATCCTGCTCTGTTCTTGCAACTCCCCTAGCTCGAATAGTAAATTATTAAGAAAAAATTATTTGAATCAGCAGTAAATAGATAATTGATGGTTAAGAAGAACCGATTCTGTTAGTATAAATGAATGTACTTAATTCTAGACAAATTGATTGTTGCGCATCAGATACTGCGTTTATGCATGAAAGGAATGAAACCAGTTGAACTTGGGTTTCACTGAGCCAGATTTTTATTTGGTAAAAGAAGATTTTAGGGGCCTTCTTTCCTTAACAGAAAAGCTGTTGTACAGTGAGACTTCTGATAGCGTAAGTATTACATTTTTACTAGAGAGGTATTACACACCCATGACAACATTTAAGGTGTGGTACAGAACACTCCCTCCGCTTATTTATTGCTTAAAAAAATGACCATTTCCATGATGTGAGGTGGTGATGTGGCTCCTTTCTGGATAATAAATAATTTATTTTCAAGTGCAAAGTCAACCTGATCTTAATCTTTTGGCTGACTGTGGAGGTAGTGGTGTAGACTGCCTTCCACCTTACGGTCCAAAAGAGGAAATGGTCTTTCTGAAACTTCAGAGATAGGTTTATGTTGCTAATGCTTTATGCTGCTTATGTTTGTGAGCAGAACTTCCTTGACTTGCCTGGAATTGAATCTGTTAGTGCTAGCTTAGAACTTGGGCTTTTAGTTTAGAAAATCTACATAAATTATTTCCTAACCCAGGTTAACAAGAACAAGGTAATAAGGAAAAGCGTTCTTTCAGGTGAAATGTCTTTTGCCCATTCCAGTATTAATTTATGTGTAATTATTTCTTTTTAATATGGGGAAGTGCAAAATGTGTATTTCTAAGTCTCACTTCCCAACATGTAAGTTCTTTTTACATACATGTAAAAAGGATTGTGTGAACTCTGGATTTTCATTAGATTCTGGCTCTGCAAAAGACTGATTTGAGGATGAGGTATTTAGGCTAATATTTTTAAGCGGGGCTGAAGTTCACCCAACTGCTTTCAGGGGGACCTAGCTGTAAACTGTTAAGACTCGTGCAAACGCTTCATTGTGGTCTTTGTGCCATTGAGAAAATGGAAATGGTTCTTCCCTACTTCTCAGGGGGGTGACATAACAGAAAAA
Organism: Microhierax caerulescens; assembly: GCA_035590215.1. Lineage (NCBI taxonomy): Eukaryota > Metazoa > Chordata > Aves > Falconiformes > Falconidae > Microhierax > Microhierax caerulescens. The sequence goes on along the minus strand of JAVJGJ010000047.1, from coordinate 50,008,333 downwards.
GGTAGCAGTGGGGGCCCCAGGGCTGTGCAGGTGTACTAGGAGTTCATTCCTACATCTTCTAGTATGTCTGCTGCTGTACCATCCCCATACAACTTGAACCGTTACTTGTAATAAAGCGCCTCATACTTTAGTCACAGATCAGAGGCTTTATTAAATATATTTAGATTATTTCATTTTAGAGAACATAACCAGATCTTTTTTGCAACTTTTTTCAGAGAAAGTTTGCACTGCACACTTACTGTGGCAAGTCTTTAGCTCAGTTTCTTCTGTCAAGAGTACAGGAGCAGGTGAGAGCTTTCTGATAAAAATACCTTGTCCCAAATTCCGGTCTGGGCTCGTGGCCTCGCTGTGTCTCTGAAACAAAACTATTGTATTTGCAGAGCAAAAAGGGACTGACCCAGAACAAGGATATTGTCCATTTAGAGCCTGGAGACTGAATCTTTTCCCTGGAGACTCCCTGATGGTGTTTGTGCTCTTATAGTTCAGGTCTGTGGTCAACAGGGATCATTTTGTCTGGTAGAACATACAATTAAAATGGTTAGGTGAACTAGTTACAAGAGGTGGTTTTGCTGAGTATGTGAATTCGAGCCCTTAAGCAATGTTGCCCACATTCAGGTAAAGGAAGTTTCTGATACTGTTGTAATATATATTTTAATCTTGGACCGCTGGCAAGATCTTGTTTGGCAAGGTGAAACATTTGTTTTAACATGGTTTGTAAATTAATGACGTATTTAACTATGTACATAGGTCTGTAGAAAGTATGGAAACACTGGAATAAAAAGGGCATATCTAGACAATCGTGTATAATGACACTGTTATTAACTCGGAATGAAGGGGGTTGGTTGGAGTCTTTTACTTGCAGGAAGCTTTGGGAGTGCCATGCATTATTAGTAACGGCCACTCATGAGAAACCAGATTAATGTTTTGCTGTGTGGGTGTGATTGATACCTTACCAGGTGGTTACGTAGACTGAAACTATGCCGATTTGGGTGCCCTAATACCAGTTGCTGGTATCCTTAGGAGTGTTTTGATTTCCATTATGCATTTCTGATGTGTGTAAATGCATCACAAAATGGAGAAATTCTTCCCAAAACAGTCCTGGATAGTTGTAGAAATACCAGTGTGAGAGAAACCAACCTCTCCCCACTGCCTGTGGGGTTTCTGTTGATAGCTTCATAGAGTATTTGGTGCTCTTTCAGGAGATCTTCAAAGTATTTCCCTGGCAGATTCAATTTTAGTACCAGTAGTGATTAGAGCATCTTTATCATCTGGTAAAATGCTTGTGTTTTTTTAAATAAATGATTGCTAAATAAAATTGAGGCAATACTTAGGCTTTGTAGGTGTACAGTGATTTATAAAAATGGTAATTTGGGATCAACTTATGATGATTCCTGAAGCTTAAGACCTTTTCTTTCTAATCTGTGTTCAAAATCACATTTTTCTGATGTAGCATTTTGCAGCAGAAGGAACTTACGCCATGTAGCTCTTTGTGGAAAAGGTGCAATACAAATAAAGGGAAAGTTTTGTTTTTCTAAGGCTTCCTTTTCTGAACCATGTTGTAAGCTGTTAAAAGTAATTCTGAAATATCTTGGTGGTGGTGGTACAGGCCACTAAAATAAATTTGTTAATCCTGAGACAACAGGTGTATGATAGAATCACAGTATGCAGATACACAAGCACAAAATATGCAGGTGGCAGTCACTGCCGGTCTTTTTTGGGGGTTTTATGTTGGTTTATGTTGTTAAATTTATGTGAATATGGGTGGTTTTAAAAAACAAACAAACAACAAAAAACCAAAACCGAACCATAAAAAATGCACTCCTTACTGTATTAAATCTGGCACTTAAGCAAATGAACACTTCTGTATTGCTTTCCTGTTCTTATTTCTGCTGTCATTCTGTGAAGTTCTGGATGTTACTCAGCTGGATTGCCTGCGACGCACCCCCTCCGACCTGTCGGTGATGCTGCTGATCTGGGATCCCTCATGGGCCGACAGGAAGAAACCGCAGTGGTGACTTCCAGGTACTTGGGACTTTGTCCTGTCTGAAACAAATCAGGTGCTCAGGTGGTTTTTGGCAGACATCTCTGTTGGGTAACTGTAGTGTTTGGAGCATTTTGTGGGTAAACAGTCACTGCATGCTGAGAAACATGGCAGCCTGAGTGGTGACTGTGGGGCTCCAGCATGCAAAGCAGTGATGTGCGTGTTGGCACAGAAGGTGGCAGCTGGAATTTTGAAAAGTTTCATACTTTTGAGTATAAGCTGAGATTTGAACTTCATCTGGTCTCCTGGCATCTGTGTTAATTCCAGACTGCAGAGTGATGCAGAATCATTGTCAGTTTGTATTTGATTCTTCCCACCACCACCTTTGTTATTTGAATACATGGAAGCATCCTTGTTTCTGAGGTTTTATATTCTGTAGATAATACAGTGGGGTCTTCATGGTCTGTCTTGTTAAGAATAAGTTCTGCCGTTTTGTGAGGCTGTCTGTGTGTGTTATCTGTGTGAGTGGAAATCCTATGAAGTGTAATTTAATGCTTGAAACTTAAGATGGTGATTACAGCTCCAGGTGAGCCTTAGGATACTCAGGTTTGCTTTTGGCCTCATGATTCCCAGATAACCACTTCCACTTGTAGATTGTTTTCCTAAAATATTAAAAGACCTCAAACTTTTTTGAGCCCTGCTTTGAGTTTTGATGTCTAGTTCTCATATAAATTGTCTTCAAGCCTGGTGGGTTTTTTGAGTCGCGTAAGTAGGAATTAAGCCATTTCAGCCATGCCTTGTAGCTCAAGTTGGATGTGAACACGACCAGATCAGTGCCTTGCTTTTGAAGGAATGCTTTCCTGAATCCAGCAGGTATAGGCATGTGCTGTATGTTTAATCCCACTTTGCAAAATAATGGAGGATCAGGTCAGAGAACCAGAAATTACCTGGATGTTTTTGGTTTAACTGCATGAAGAAATGAAATCACTGAAAGAAAGCAAGTGCTTAAATAATGGCCCCGTGTAGCATCTGCACTTTCCTTAAGTTTTTAGGTTCACCTCACTCTCTACTGAGCTTCCTGCACATCCATGTACCTTTTCATGTTATGCCAATGGTCTGCATAGCTTAAGTGCTGCTGTGCTGGATCGTCTTCCAAAATGAAACATGTTAAATAACATGCTTTCCTTTAAATCTCCAACTAAACTGCAGCTTGGACGTGGTGGTTGCAAAGTAGAGGAATCACGTGCTTCTCTTAGTGCGGCTCTGCAGGTATTTCGCGAGCTGAGCAGGGGAGGACAAGGCCTCGCTGGACACAGCCCAGGACCAGCTTCTCCCTCAGAGGCCGGCGAGTGGCTGCGGCGGGAAGGCGACTGGGGAGCTGCAGTGGCCCTGACTTAGTGGCCTGAGGCCCTGCCCCGCGGGCCTGTGCACGGCCGCGCGTTGGCCTGTGCGTGCCCACGGGCTCGCTGCAGGTCCTGGGGGCTCCCCTCAGTGCATCCCCCCTCAGGGCCTCCCCCTTAGGGTGCTCCCCCGCCTCCCAGGGCGCCTCGTCCCGGCGGCGGCGGGCGGAAGTGGTGAGAGAACCGCCGCACGTGCCGCGTCGCGCTCACCGTCTCCAGAGCGCCGGGGCCGTAAAGCGCGGCTGCGCGTGCCGCCTGGCGTCTCACGGCACTTCCGGCCGGTGCGGCCTAGCGGCGGCGGTGGCGCCCCCGTTGTCTCGCAGCCATGGAGATGCCGCTGCCGCCCGACGGTGAGCGCGGGCCGGGCCGGGCCGGACGGGGAGGGCAGGGCAGGGAGCGGGGGGGATGGGCGCGGGCTTGCGGGAGCTGACGGCGCTGCCTCCACACAGATCAGGAGCTGCGGAATGTCATCGACAAGCTGGCGCAGTTCGTGGCGCGGAACGGCCCCGAGTTCGAGAAGATGACGATGGAGAAGCAGAAGGAGAATCCCAAATTTTCCTTCCTCTTCGGGGGTGACTTCTACGGCTACTACAAGTACAAGCTGGCCCTGGAGCAGCAGCAGCGTGAGTGGGGCCCACGGCTGGCGCCGGGCCGGCGGCTCGGGGATGGGACAGGGCCGCAGCGGGCCCCGCTCCCCTCCCCCGCGGCCCCGGCTCCCGGCCCCCGCTCGGCGCCGGCTGGCGGAGCCACTTGTGTCCCTCCTGGCCACGCTCCACTTGCCCGGGCTGGGTCGCAGCCTCGTCCTGCTCTTCGAGCCCTGGGAGATGGCGGAGCCCTGCCTGCGGCTCTGGCCGCCCCCCAGTTGCGCGTCGGGGGGCGGGTACCGGCAGTGCGGTGGGACGCAGCTGGACACCGGGAGGGCCCACGGGAGCGGGGTGGGCCAGTGCAGCAGCTCCGGGGCTGGGCTGGTGCTGGGGTCATTCTTCTCGGAGTGCTTAAAGAGTTGCAGATGCTCCCCTTTCGTGCCGTCCACCCTCGACTGCGCGATGCTCATTTTGTGTTAAGCAATTCCATAAAGAGCTAGGGTCCATTTGGGACCCAGCATGGTTTTTGTGTGGGGGCTGGCGGTTGCAGGTTTCTCTGTGAGGCTTGCTTTAAAAGTTTACTTTGTCCGACAGTGTTGTGCAAGCAAAGTCAAGATATTGAGGCTACCACACAGATCCAGCCACTGCCACAACCGTCTCTCCCACCGGCGGCACCTATCCCAGCCCCTCAGGGCACTCCTTCTGTGGAGGAACTTATCCAGCAGAGTCAGTGGAACCTGCAGCAGCAGGAGCAGCATCTCCTTGCTATGAGACAGGTTGGTTTAAGATAAGTGCTCACGTAGTTTATCCTTGCCTGCCAGTGGCTATAGAAATTAGGAGTGAAGGGGGAGAGGAACGTTTCCTTCTGACTAGCAGTGGTGGTGTGTGTTGGCAAGGAGATGGACTATTGCTTTGCTTATTTTTGTTCTGTGACAGCTGCTGTTATCTCCTTAGAACAGATGTATCTGATGTGCTAGCGAGATTGGTCTTTGATTAAAATGGTTTATTTACTACATGGAAAACCTTGGTCATTTGCAGAGTGGAATAAATTGTGGCTGCTTTAATGCTGCAGGTTGCTGGGAACTGCAATACATTCATTCTAGCTTGTAGTACTCTTAAGGTGGATTCTGATTAGGGGTGGAAGGGAACTGCATGCTTTAACTACTTTTTGCAGGCAGTGTTTTGCTGTTAAACCTACTGGGAACCAAATGAAGAGTTCCTGGAGGAAAGCAGTATGCCTAGATTATATTCTATACATTTAGGAGCTTCCTGCAGTTTTTTTTTCTTCCCATGATGGGGTGATAGTAGAGGTGGAAGTGAACTGGACTTTTCCTGAAGAATGAGATAAGTCTTTTCTTCTCAAAAACAAACAACTGAAACATTTGTGTGTGTGGTCACATGCTTGTCAAAGGTCTTGGTCTTCGAGATAACTGCTTAGGGCAAAGAGGACTGGGATATGGCAGCTAGTTCTTCTAAAAGAATATTGAATGAAATATAATTGTTCCTTTTTCTTTTTTTTTTTTTTTTCCCTTCCATTTATTTCAGGAACAAGTCACATCAGCAGTAGCTCTTGCAATTGAGCAACAAATGCAAAAAGTTTTGGAGGAAACCCAGTTAGATATGAATGAATTTGACAACTTGTTGCAACCAATAATTGACACTTGTACGAAAGATGCAATCTCAGTGAGTGATCTAAATCTGAACAGTTTTTTGGTGGTGTTGTGGATTAAGTACAGGTTGAATTTTTAGAATGTTTGTATAGTAAATAGCAGCTTTATTGTTCTGTTGTATAGTAAATGAGATAGCCGTTACCTGAAAACTTCCCTTCTTGCAGTTATTTCAGAGCGCTAGGAAGTCCATGTGATGTGAACATGTTAGATTAACTTCACACATTTTAAATTTGCTTTTCTAAGGCTGGCAAGAACTGGATGTTTAGTAATGCAAAATCTCCTGCACACTGTGAGCTTATGGCTGGGCACCTGCGAAATCGTATTACGGCAGAAGGAGCTCACTTTGAGCTTCGGTTACACCTGATCTACTTAATCAATGATGTATTGCATCACTGGTAAGAACTGTGGTTTTCAGCTTTGAGGGTTTGATTAATTTGGTGAAGTCTCTTTCCACTAGATATGTTGTTAGCTTGACTAGTCATTTTTTATTTTTAATGCCTTAATTATTTTTAGCAGCTGTCTTTTAAGATGTCCATAGCTGGCACAAAGATCTAGTGCAGGGGTCCTCAAACTTTTTAAACAGGTGGCCGGTGTGCGGATTAAGTGGCAGGCAGTCATCTGTGGCTGCTTGGTTTCCCCCCGCAGCTGCTGGTGGAGGGGGGCAGGAGGGTTCTGTAAATACCGGGGGGCCGGATTGAGGACCCTGGGGGGCCGTATCCGACCCGCGGGCTGTAGTTTGAGGACCTCTGATCTAGTGCTTTAACAGCTTTTACCTACTTCATGTATTCTTCCTCCAGACAAGATTTTGCAGTAAAATGTAAAGGAGAGAACTCTATTTTGTGAATCTGCTACGTTCAGTATAGCAGAAGTTCAGATGAATTGCATGTTACAGTGCTCTTAGTGTTACAGTAAAAGGCTGTAACTCTTCTCTTCCCATTCCTTTCTTGAAGCCAGCGGAAGCAAGCACGGGATCTTCTGGCAGCTTTACAGAAGGTGGTTGTGCCTATTTATTGTACCAGTTTTCTAGCAGTGGAGGAGGATAAGCAACAGAAAATTGCCAGAGTGAGTATCTGGTTTTGGTTTAACTGTTAGGCTTTGCTTCGTTAGGTTAGTGCTAGGCAAATTTGCAAATAGGAGGGTGGAAGATGACCACTGAGATTTTTCTAGTCTGATTGTCTTAATGAAGTCTGTTACAGGATGTGCTTTAATTCATGTTTAAACTAGTAGTTGAAAGTACCTAGACTTTATTTGCAAGTTATCATAATGATGAATGTATCTGAATCTTCAGTGGTTCAAAGTCAAGTGCAGAAATCCTGTGTTTTTTGACAAAGCTAGAGAATGAAAATGCTATGCCTCAATTTTTCTTTTATTGTTCATCATTTCTAAAAACCTTTCCCTCTTGAATTTATGCAGCTTCTTCAACTATGGGAGAAGAATGGGTACTTTGATGAGTCGATTATTCAACAGTTACAGAGCCCGGCTCTTGGACTTGGCCAGTACCAGGTTAGCCACAAATGAAAAGTAACATTTTTCTTATTTATGTAAGTATTTTAAAAACGAATTTCGGATTTATTTTCCTTTTTTGAAAGGTAAATACTGATTCCCCGCCCCGCCCCCCTTGAAGTTGTTCACAGGGGATTATGAAGATAATGTAAAACATAACCTTGTTTTTCAGTCTGCCTGCTGATATGATCACAGAAAGTCTTATTTGCATTTCTGGCTGCGACAGTCATGTACATATTTGGCAGTGTGTTCTCCTTTTATGGAAAAGAGTGTTTGGTAGAAAGGAAATAAAAGAAACAGTAGCTTTAAACTGGATACACTAAGCATAAAAATTGTGGTGGCAGCAAGAACTACTCATTTTTAGCATTAATAATGAATGCTGTTGATTTTAGCTGTATTTGAAAGCTAGGCATTAATATAGATGGTGGATACCTGCAGCCTGCAGAAAATACTTTGGAGACCTTAATGAAGCTTCATAGTGTGGCATAGTTCTTCTGCCAGCAGGTTATGCTGCATTCTTACGTATTTCTTGGGAGAGGGAATGGAGAGGGAATACTGTAAATAGAGTAACTGTTTTAGATACAGTGTTAACTTGTTCCTCTGAATTTATCTAATTTTATCAGGCAAATTTAATCACTGAATACGCAACGGTAGTACAACCTGTACAAGTAGCTTTCCAACAGCAGATACAGAACCTGAAAACTCAACATGAGGAGTTTGTAAACAGTTTGACGCAGCAGCAGCAGCAAATACAAATACCGCCACTAGAGAACGAGGTGAAATCAACACCCCCACCTCAGGCCCCCACAGCAGCACCAGCCTCGGCTCCGCCATCTGCTCCAGTTACACAAGCAGGTATGAACCTCTTCTGGGGACCTGTGCACAAATCAGTGGGTGGCAACACCATGAGATATTTTTGCTCCTTTTTTCATAGTGAGGTATAGTGCTCTTCTGGTTTGGTTCAGACAAAAAGCCTGAAACTGGTTGGAGGCTTGCAGCTGGTGCAGTCTGGTGCTTGAATATAGAAAGAATCAAAGAGACAAATGTTAAACGGATCACACATCCTCGCTCCTAATAATGTGTTACATATCAATAAAATTTGGATGGAGCCTGTTGTAGGTGTGCTGCTGTTTTATTAACTACATGTGACCTGGATGCTTATAGTAGTCTCTAATTTGTTTCAGATGATGGTAAATCTCAGCTGCCTCTAGCTGGTTCTACAGAGTATGACACAACAGGGTCAGGAGTGCAGGATCCTGCCTCTGGTGGACCACGCGGCCCTGGATCTCATGATCAGATTCCTCCAAATAAACCACCTTGGTTTGACCAGCCTCACCCTGTTGCACCGTGGGGTCAACAGCAGGTAAGAAATGCAGTTCTGAAACAAGACGTAGAGGGAGGTGGAGGTTCAGAATGGCTGTCTTGGTTGTGGAAGTGTGGTGAAAAGCTATGAGTTTGAAATCCACATTCAAATGCCAAGCTTTCTCATTCTGAGCCCAGCTAAAGGCAAAGTATAAATTGTATTTCAGTTTGTCAACCATCCCGCTTTCCCTGTGAACAAGCAGAAGTACGGCTTGAGTACAGAGCTGTTTGGTTCAGTAACAGTCTTTCCTGTCTTTTCTCTGAAGCTGCAGTTCAGACCTTGTATACAGAAAGTTCTTTCACTTGTGCATGTTGCCTACAGACTACATTTACTTTAAAAAGGTAGATTGCTTTTATTGCATTCTTTATTTTTTGTTGCCTAATGACCAGGCTTCTTTTCTTCACCGCCAGGGACCACCTCATTGTCCTCCGTGGAATAACAACCATGAAGGAATGTGGAATGAACAGAGAGATCAAGGCTGGAACAATCAGCGAGAGACACCTTGGAACAACCAGCCCGATCCTTCTTGGAACAACCAGTTTGAAGCACCGTGGAACAACCAGCATGAACAACCTCCATGGGGTGGGGGTCAGAGGGAACCTCCATTTCGAATGCAGCGGCCACCTCACTTCAGAGGCCCATTTCCTCCACATCAGCAACATCCCCAATTCAACCAGCCCCCGCATCCGCATAATTTCAACCGCTTTCCACCTCGTTTCATGCAGGATGATTTTCCACCTCGCCATCCCTTTGAAAGGCCTCCTTATCCTCATCGTTTTGATTACCCCCAGGGGGATTTTCCTCAAGGTAAAGTGTGTACCAGGCCAGGTATTCTTACGTTGTGATCCTGATTGCCATTACAAAATTATTTAGTGCTTTGGGGTGACATCTTGTTCTTGGTGAATTGTGGTGTTCCTGAGAAATGTTGAGCTTGGGGGGTTTGGGAAGCTGCTGCTGACAACTCAGTAGGAAATACATGCAGAGTGGGATGATTCCTTGCTTTTTGAGTCTTCCTTCCATAACAGATGGCAGAGAACCAGAAAATGTAATCCAAACTCAAGTCAGTATCTGTACAGGCACCCCTTTTGTGACTGTTTCACTTCAAAAATAGTAAGCTCAAAGGTGAGAAGCAGCATTTGATTGTGAATTCGATCCCCTGCATATTGGGCTGTAGATGAGGGCTCTTCAGCTGTACCCTCCCTAGGTGGAGGAAGCTAGAGGGAGACAGGCTGGAAGCGTTTGTTGTTATGCATGTGTTCATCCATGCCCTTCTTTTCTTCTCTTTATTTTTACTGAGAAGCTCTCTAATTATCTGTCTTAAAGTTGTGTGGCTTGGTAGCGTCTGGTGAAATGATTCTTGCCTCCAGTTCTCCCTTTTTGCTCTCTGGCTGGACCATGGGGATGTCTGAGAGCGGTTGGTGCGCTGCTTGCCTGGCTCCAGTTTGGCTGCAGGCCCCCTTGTGAAGCCTGGTATAGTTCTGCCCTGATGTAGTTTCTCTTTCACATGGAGACGTTTTCCTGGAAAAACTGTTGGTTCTGCTGCAGAAGATGTTGATTTTCAGTCTTGCGTTTTTCTCTACATAGTGCAATGAGTTCAGCAGGGTATCCTGACGTTCATGGCAAATGGTTCGTCCATCAGTGCTTGGATGGGTGTCATTCGCTTCCTCTGTTTAAACAGGATATTGTCTTTACCTCTTCCCGAAATGCCTCTTTAAACAAAGTATTTTCTTGTCACCTACTCATGTGAGTTAATGTCTGCCATGTTTTTTTCTTTATATGTGTTGATTTGGCATGGAGACAGAACTAATGACAGGTCCTTGCTAAGCCATGACTGTGTATTTAAGTTTCAGAAACGGATCCCACCCGTAGCTGCCCCACGGCATCTGGGACCTTTTGTTCTTGAGCATATCTTTCTGGTGGTATTTTTTGACTACAGTACATCCCAGAGTGAGTGGTGGCTTAGGTTAAAGTATCCTTCTGTCTTGAGAGTAGTTGTTATGGCCAGGGAGGGAGATGCGCTGCAAGACATTAACGAATGTGGACCTGTAGCCAGCCTGTAGTTCTTCAGTTCCGTTGCTTTTCTGGATGTGCAAGGCTCTGGGTGCCAAGGTTGTTCTTTTAGGATCAATGCACTAACTGAAGTACAGCTCTGATTGCCTTCCTTTCTCTATAGCTAAATACAATGTTTTAACCCTCCTACTCTGCAGAAATTGGACCTCCTCATCATCATCCTGGTCACAGATTGCCTCATCCTGGAATCAGCGAGCATCCTCCCTGGGGAGGGCCACAGCACCCTGATTTTGGGCCTCCCCCGCATGGATTTAATGGGCAGCCTCCTCACATGCGGCGACAAGGCCCCCCTCACATGAACCATGATGATCCCAGTCTGGTGCCAAATGTTCCCTACTTTGATCTTCCGGCTGGACTGATGGCTCCGCTTGTAAAAGTAAGTGCTTGCAGTGGGCCCTGACTAGTAGGATTAAAAGATCAAGATCCTTTGGTCAATATTAGGGACAGTTTTAAGATGACATACATAATTTCAAATCCTTCCATCCAGCAAACGTTAGCCAAAGTTGGGGTATGCAAGGGCAGGAGCCAGGGGAGAAGGTAGTGAAAATGGGCACGCTTTCAAGTGTTGTGTGCCAGTGAAAGCTGGTTGAGCTCATCTGTGTGAAAGGTTTGATTTACTCTTGAGACTTTTACCCGTTTGTGAAAAATGGAAATCCCCTGTGATTTTTAGATGGCCAGAGGGACCTTGCAGTTCTGATGTGGCCACCATGTGCTGCTTTCTGGTGTTCACAGTTCTTTCTTACAAAGAAGTTTGTGACACTAATGTTACATATACGAACAAAGAATGATAGAGAACAGGAAATATTATCTGTATTAGCATACATAAGTTTATGCATTCTATGTTTGAGGTGAACAAATCGGTCTCTTCCATCTCTAACTCTGTGTTACTCTCAGCACACACCAGCTTTTGCCAGGCTTCCATCCTGCCACCGTTATCACAAAGGTGGATAGATGAGATCCACATTTTATCTGCCTGGCGATCCAGTTAATGCTGCAACCTGTGTAGTGCTGGCTTTTTCTCATAGAACTCAAAATGGTAGTGATAGCACAAGAAAGCATTGGGTCATCTGCAGAATCTTTATTTCTGGACCATTTTTTATCTAGTAGTGAAATGTGAGGTCCCTACACAGTTGAATCTATATTTATCTCTTCAGGTAGCCACCCTGTGACACATGACACGAATGTAATTTGTTTTGTTTCCGGCAGCTTGAAGATCATGAGTATAAACCTTTAGATCCTAAAGATATACGTCTTCCACCCCCAATGCCCCCCAGTGAGAGACTACTGGCTGCGGTTGAGGCATTTTA
>JAVJGJ010000047.1:49980511-49996355 GCA_035590215.1 Microhierax caerulescens | reverse complement strand
GCTGCGGTTGAGGGATTTTATAGTCCACCATTTCATGACAGGCCTAGAAACAGGTAAGAGTAGGTGTAGTTAACAATATGGTAAGGAAAATGCCCTAAGAAGCTGTCTCAAACCACAAAGTGCCTCTCTCTTCCTTCGCCTGTGTCTTGGTTCTTCTAATGCTGAAATGAGTGCTCTTGTTGTATTGTGAACTGCACACGCTCTTTGGTCTTACACTGAGATTTGCAAGACTTTTTTGCCCAGGCCCGTTGTTCCCTACAAAAATCTAGCGGAATACCTGAACACCTCCATTGATGAAAGCAGAGTTTTACAGATGTTGGTTCTGTGTGTGGTTGATTTATTGCAGTGAAGGCTGGGAGCAGAATGGACTGTACGAATTCTTCAGAGCTAAAATGAGAGCGAGGCGGAGGAAAGGTCAGGAGAAGAGAAATAGGTGAGAGATCCTGTCTGCTCCCTTCTGGTGCATGCTGTTGGCTTGGAAGGTGCTAGAGAATACCTTGTGCTAAATGCAGAGGGAAATTCTGTTCAGCAACATGCTGATGGAATAACTGAGTTTCAACTTGCTGGAGTTTTTCTGATCTGCAGAAAATATTTTTTGGCATACTCAAGTTTTCACTGGGTTGTCTGCAGAAATACTGTGCATGTAATTTGAACTTGATCAGAAGTATATTTGCACTTTGTGTGCTTCTCCCAGGAGTTTCACTGGAGTTTCTCTGCTTTTCTCTGTGCAGTGGGCCATCTCGGTCTCGCAGTCGGTCTAAAAGCCGAGGTCGCTCATCCTCTCGGTCTAATTCACGATCTTCAAAATCATCTGGCTCCTACTCAAGGTCACGATCTCGCTCTTGCTCTCGATCACGATCCTATTCACGCTCTCAGTCCAGGTAGAGTGCAATGGGCTGGATCTTGGGAACTGGGGGGGTGGAATAAAAGCAACCCACAACAATGGGCTGAACAAGGAACCGTGGCTGCTTCTCTGGTAACTTGTGCCTCTCATCTCCTCTGATCTCCCTTTCCAGAAGCCGGAGCAGGTCCCGCTCTTCTCATAGCCGCTCAAGATCACGGTCACGATCAAGATCAAAATCATACTCCCCAGGAAGGCGGCGCCGCTCCCGGTCTCGCAGCCCCACTCCTCCGTAAGCTCTTCGTTGTTTGTCCTCTTTTTACCTGAGTTGTTTGGAAAAATACCAACCCAAGGGTGTTTTCTCCTGAGCTGGATATCATGAGGAGTGTTTCAACAAATTGTAGAGAAGACAGAAAGCAGATTCTAAAACATCATATACACTGTATGAGCTTAAAGAGAGAGTATTACTCTGTTGTGGTGGCGTTTTGTTACAACAAAACACTGCGTGACTGTGAAGGCTTTGTATGCCTTCCTGGGAAGCAGGAGGAATCCTCCAAGTATTCTGTTAGGAAGACCGTAGTGTTGGATTTTCCTTGTCCTGAGGAACAGGTAGGGTGTTTCTGGTGGCTTTTATAACTCCTTAACCTAATAGCTTTATAAAAGAATAGCTTAGTAGACGGATGGGATGATAGGAGGTGTTGACGTTTAACAGAATTTGGATGACCTTGCTTTGTGTCAGAACAGTATCACTTGTTCTTAATTTGTTCTTCTTATTTCCTTAGTTCTTCTGCTGGTTTGGGCTCCAGTTCTGGGCCTCCTATACCAGAATCGAGACTTGGAGAAGAAAACAAAGGCCATCAGATGCTAGTGAAAATGGGTAAGATGATGTTCTAGAATCCTACGCAAGCCAGGAAACAAAATCAGGCACCAAACTCTTGGATACAGTTAATTAGCACATGTTCATAAGTGATTATCCATTGGTATTCCAAGGTCAGCGTAAGGATATTCAGAGATAGAAGTATACAGAACATGGAGCTGCAGTGGCAGTTACCTGTCTGGGAGGGGTATGGAAGACAGAGACACAAGTTTGGCATCAAATAAAACTTGGATCAGATAGAACCAAGGTATTTAATCTCCCTGAGCGCAGAGCAGCAGGGTTGACTGGACAGACTGGGTTTGTGCTGTCTTTCCCCGTGCCCTCTTTAGTTTTTAGGGGTAGTGCTGGTGTTTGTCAGCTCCCTGAATCTGCCTGTGGAACTTTTGACATAAATGGGACAGTTCATATGTTGTTTCAGGCTGGCTGTTACCGTCCTGCAGTGTCAAACTGACATTTTCTTTGGTTGTTTCAAAAACGTGTGTGTTTGTCTTCAGAATTCTTGTAATAAAAAAATAGTTCTAGGACCGCAGTGTTGTGTCCTTCCTGCAGGATGGAGTGGATCTGGTGGACTGGGAGCCAAGGAACAAGGAATTCAGGATCCAATTAAAGGAGGGGATATCAGAGACAAATGGGATCAATATAAAGGAGTGGGAGTTGCATTAGATGACCCTTATGAAAACTACCGAAGAAATAAAAGTTACTCATTTATCGCACGCATGAAGGCCAGAGATGAATGTAAGTGAATATTTATAATCAATTTTTGCAACTGTGCAGACTTGATAGCTATTTTGTGCTATTTACTGTAGACTGTAAACACAAATCAAGAGACTAATAATTAATTCTTTCTAATGTAATGGGCGCGGAAAAACAACAGGTAAGTAGGCATATACTCTGATTAACCCAGCATGTTTTCCTTTTTAGGAGTTGTGTTGTATCCTAATTTCTGAAACATTAATTAATTAGCCTGTTCTGTGTAAGCCACTTCCTGGCTGCGCTGCCAAGACCCTTGCATGTTTGAACATTGCCCTTCAAAACACAGGAGGAATCACAAAGTCAGTGGAGGGAGCTGTGCCACAGGAGGGATGATGGCTTCCAAAAGACCTTCCAAAGCAGGAAGGTCTTTGTGTTTGAAATTTAAGTTAGACCACGCTCACTGTTTGGCCCTGCCCAGCTCTGTTCCCTACAATTAGTGCCATGTTCTGCCAAAGCCAGAACTGGTAATAAATTCACTGTAGTGCAGGAAGGGTTCAGGAACGGTCGAGGTGCTTCTTCAGAGATGAAGGCAGTTACCCAAGTGATGGACTTTAGCAGAGAGTCTGTGTTAGGTAGAACAACACTTGTGAATGACTAAAAGAAAAAAAAATTGGCAAGCTAAATGAAGTCACTTCTGCCTACAGCTGCAGTAGATCTGTGTAATCAAATAGGTTCAGATAAAACCCAAAAGGAAAAAAATTCCTTATCAGTAGAGCCCTCATTCCATGAAATGTTTCAGACAGCTTAGGTAACTGCAGAATGTGTAAGAACTCTTTTCCCTATTGTTTCAGTGAAGCGTGAAACGCAAGACCCTCCACCACCCGAATAAGACTCTCTGAAGAAAGATGTCTTGCATCTTCTACAAAACATTAAACTTGTATAAATCCGGATTAAAGTCTGGAGGAAGTGACAAATGAATTATTTTAAAACTATGGTGAAAAATGGAAAGCTATGACATGTACTTCAACACTTGTTTAGTGTTTAAAAAACGCCAGTCATTACTATGACATGTCTAGCACATTTAAGAATTTCCATTTATTTTGCAAAATTTTCTAATTAGTTACCCATTTTATACTAGAATTAAACCCCAGTCAAGCTATACCTGGTGCAGGATTGTGATTAATTCATTCCTGTGGAATACAGACGTTATCTGATGTGGTTATATGTTCTCTAGTTCCATAATGTATGTTTATTTCTCTCAAAAGGTTAATTCTATTTGAAGTGGAGGGGTGCTGCCTTGGGATCAAGTCAGACTGATGCTGAGCAGTGTATCCTAATGTCTAAATGGGGAATGAAGCATCTAGTTCCAGTACAGGTGACCTATGAGCACTGTGCAAGCTTGTTAGAACCTACCATACAACTTAACACCCCTACACACCAGCTGCTGCAGTCACAACTCTGGTCAGAACACAAGGGTTAACTGTTCTAGCTTTTCAAGCGCGCTAAGGGATGTTCAATGCTTTGTAATGGAAGACATTCTTTAAGCTTTTTATATTTTTGTATATACCCTTTAATAAAAGCTAATTAGTTCAATAGAAGAGAATCCATTTTCTCTGCTCTGCAAGTTTCTAACAATGAAGTGTTCTTGGAAACTTCCTTTAATTGAAATGAGAAAAAAAAAAAAAGAAACCTTTTGTAACTGTTTCCAGAGACCACCAGCTAAAGATGTTAGGCCCTTATACTGCACTTCCACTCCAGAGGTCTGCGTGGTGGTAACCTCTTCCAGAGTCATTTGTTTGTATAGCAGAAACCCTCTTAAAACCATTCAATTAATATGGTGAAATATCAGTTTGTTCTAGATCTACTGTAGTTGTGGAACTGTAACTGTCTGTGAATCAGCATACAACACCTGTATGTTATCAACTTGTGAATTTTATTGTTTTGCCTTCCAATAAACACTTTTTTAAAATAAAAATAAAATGCCGGCTCATTTCAGAGTAAATGGATTCCCACACGTTGGCTCTAAGCCTTCCTTGTAGTGAATTTATTTTAACTCTGTGTGGTTTGGTAGTAATCTGACAAGGCTAATGATACATAAACTCTCTTTAAATACGGCGCTAAAGTCGGGCTACACTATTTTTCTACTGTGATCGTAATCCTCGAGTGCTGCAGTACAGACTTTTGCTTCTACCATGATCACAGATGTGATTGCTGATCACATGACCTACGTGATATACATGATAAACATGCATACTGTGATGACTTACAGCACTCTCTTTAGAGAGAAGTGGGTTTTGGTTTCTCTTCTGCTGAACACTGACATAGTCTGGCTGAAGGTTCCTGCCTATCCCTGTATCATGTATGGTAGTAAAAAATTCAGTTATAGGAAAATAAATTATGTATAGGAAGATACATAGCAGTTAGTAAAAATCCTTCCCGTACAGTGTTTCTAACTTTTTATCTGTGCAGTTTGGAAGGGTTTCTTGTGCCAACTTGAAATCCGTAAATGTAAATTTTACTTAAAATTCAAAGACTCAAAGCAGTTTTTCCTCCTGTGCTTTCCAAACTTCTTGACGCGCTTGCTCAATTGTTAGACGTGGGGATTTGTGATTCTTGATGTACTGCAAAGAAAAGTTAATATACAAATTTCTTTATTCTGTAGATAAATACTTTCTAGTATTGAATAAATAACGAATCTTCATGTCGAGATACTTGCACTTTTCTATACCAGCAACAGAAACTGATACTTCTGTTGCAGCATTGGGAAGATCCTTGTTTGAGGACAGTTAAATGCTACAGCAGGAATCTTATTCTTTCAAAACTATGGCTTCCAGTAAGATTTTAGTCTTTGTTTTCTTTTTTCTTCATTGTATAAACTCCTGATTTGTTGTTAATATGGGCAAAAGTATTACAGTATTCTTCTACTATAAAATAATTTACTCACTGATAATGTGAACTTTAATAATACACAAAGAAAAGCAGTTTGCTGCAAATACTAGAAGCGTTTGGGAAAGACTGTACAGTTACTCTGTCTAGGCTGCTGCCTGGATCTAAATACCTCTTTAGCTTCTGCCAGGGTATGGTAGTGGAACTTCTCGTTTTCTAATGACTCCACAAGGGATGAGTGAAGGCGGTGCATGTTCTCTACAAACTGCTGAGTCAACATCAAGTGCTGTTTCAACATGGCATTTAAAACAAGGACTGACGGGTTGTAGGCAGTCAAGGCTGTAAGAAATAGAAAATGTCTATTTAG
The DNA here is from genome assembly GCA_035590215.1 of Microhierax caerulescens. Taxonomy (NCBI): domain Eukaryota; kingdom Metazoa; phylum Chordata; class Aves; order Falconiformes; family Falconidae; genus Microhierax; species Microhierax caerulescens. Next base: position 49,990,691 of record JAVJGJ010000047.1, on the reverse strand, counting down.
TGATATATTGCAGTCAGATAGGAAGGGCTAAAAAATCCAAGCAGGTGTTAGATGCATGAAGTATAGTAAAACAATAAGAAATGTTTTTCAATACCTTCTACTGCGTCCATGCTGATGACGTGACTGGCAATAGGTACTGGATCAATGTAACTGTTTCCTACAGGTGGGTCAAGTACTGCAGAGGTGTTCGCTGCATATGGGATAAAATTAAGTTACTGGGTCTGGGGGGTGGAAACATTTAGCACTAGGACTGGGTTCAGCTTCAGCACTCTTGGCATATCAGCTGTGACAGAACCACTGTAGAGCCTAAGAGGGAAATCTGTCAGCCAAAAAAAATACTAAAGTAATTCTTATGACCTCCACAGTTTCCTTATTTTTACTTTCACAACACATGCCATTGCAGAAGACATCTTTTCTAACCCTAGACAGAGTAAAAATAAAGGCTTTTGTACTTAAAGGAAGCTACTGCTTTCAAGCACACCAGAGTTTCTATTTTTCTCCTCCTGGAGTGTGGCAAGAAGTGGCTCTTGGCACTTTTTCCTTTAAATAGAGCTAAGCAGGAAAGGAGCTACCCCTCAGAAACAGTTAAAGGTCACAGCTATAATCTATAAATGGGGCCTTAGAGCTTTCCCAAGAAGTAAATATCATGCATAAAATAATTTCACAATGAGTGGTCATTTTAGTAACAGCACAACAGTATCATTTACAATAGCAAAGATACAGTTAAATTCCGTTTGAGAATATTACTCGGGCTATTGCAAGCTCTGTCACTAATAATAGGCACTAGCTCATCTGTCCAGAGTTCCTGTTGGGGTTTTTTAGCGGAAAAAAACTCACCAGTTCCAAGTTCTTACTCTGTTGTCCAATCCCCATCTTTTCTACAGATAGCAGATTAAAGTGTTGAGCTTTAAAAAGTTTTTAATTTAATGTCAGCTATGGGAAGCTAGTACTGAAACTAAGAACTTTATCAAGGCTGACAAACCTAGCACATGAAATACAAAACTGTAGAAACTGCCTGAACAGGGCAGTGCCTTGTGAACTTACTCTTTGACCACCAGCAGTAGGTGAATGGAGGATCCACTGTCTGAACTGCAGTTTCTTTGACAGTTACTCTGTGTACCTGGTCATGCCGCTCTCTGGTAAATAGAGCTGATGATGCTGAAGATCGGTGTTTTCCAGAATACATGCAGCTCTCAGAATGTTCCTCTGACATTTCCGATTCAGATTTCCTGCCTGTTGTAGACACAGACCTCTCAAAGTCTTCAGAATATTCTGAATTAACGGTTTGCTCATCATGATCAAGATAATCCGCTTTGTGTTTAGGGACATCTGTAGAAACTCCACTTAAATGCTCCGAGATTTCAGCTTCAGTCACAGTCTTTTCAACATCCCCTTCAGAAGCATCATTCACACCAGTTCCTGCACTTGTTGTTTTACAAGAAGCTTGGTCCTTTTCCACCAGAAATGTATCTTTTTTTTTATTTCTGTTTGGTTTTTGAGTAATTTGAGTGTCTGTCCCCTGTAAAACAAAACAGCAGTATGTTAGGAGCATCAACAAAATGCAATCTAGAAAATGCCTCCATTACTCTTTCTGCTGCATGTCACCAAGAGTTAGCTACAACTTTATTGGGAAATAAAAATGTTGCTCTCCTGTGACACCTTGCAAAATGTGCAGTGCTGTTACATTTACTCAGAAAATACAGGCACTAAAACCCACAATGTGGTCACATTTCAGTAGACTCTAAAATCCTGATCTAACCCCTACAGTTAATGAGACATCCACCTTAAACAGCCTCTGAGTAGAAGCATTTATTTTAGAATATCCACCCTCTACCAAAGGCAGAATGGAAATAGGTGCTAGCAGGGCATTTCTACTTACTTTCTGCTTTACTTCTGCTGCTTCACTGGTGATATGTGGTGCCAAATCATCAAGGCTCAGGATATTCAGTCTGAAATCTGCAATCGAATGACATGTCTTCATGAGAATTTGCATGACAATGACAGTACACTTTCCCTTAAGTGAGTAAAGTGGGGGAAAATAAGTCTGTACTATATTCCTAAAGTGTAATACTAAAAAGTAACAGCAGTCAATCACTCTAAATTTTTCACTAAGCTGCAGCTCCTTCTAATATTTCCTCCTTTGCCTGTTGGTGGATCTGCTAGCCCAAGCTCAAGATATTCTTGCTGCCCCTCACTGCCACTTTTCTCACTCAGACCCCTTAGAACATTGTCCCATTGACATATGAAAGCTATTGTAAAAGTTGTAATTGTTTTGACATTGTAATTGTAAGCCAGGGAAGCATCATTAAACTGAACCCATTCAATCAAAAGCCCAAAAAAATGCAAATATATTACAGAAAGAAGAAACAGATCAACAGAATTCCTTTGGTAATGCCTTGGTTTATCTAAAATTACACCACTGAATCCTTTCAAAATGAGCATTTGCCCATGTTCGTTAGTAAATTATTAGTACAATTCTCACCAAGTCTACTGAGACAATATTTAGAAAACTTACTGTTTGAGCTGCTGCTAGATGAGTCTTCTGCATCAGCTGCTTCTGAAAATAATTCGTCTAATGATTTAATTTCACTTCTGTCACTTTCAAGTGACATCTGGCTTTGCTTGGTGTCACCTGTTCTAGGCAGAGTAATCTTTACAGTATTGTCTTTCATGGAAGAAGACGGCGATTGCGATCTCATGTTATGTTGTACTGACAGTTTTCTGCTGTCTGATGAAGGTGTTGCTGAATTAACTCTACTGAGAACATTTTTCTCCGAGTCTGTGCTGTCAAAACAAGGTGCTTTAGATACCTCTGTCAGTGAAATTTCCTTATGAGATGGAGGAGGCATTCCTGATGGAACTGGAGTCTTACTCTTTCAAAGAACATGAAAGAGAGATTCATGTGATACTTCATTTGTTATGTGGAGATCATTAAAATAGAAAACAAATTATAATGGCTGAAAAAGAGTAATTTTAAAATGTGAATTGAAGCTAAACTGTATCATGAGCAAGCCACAAATGCAAAATTAAAATTACGTTTCTGGTGTTACCTAAAAAGAAAAAGTTACAGAAAAAGCAACCTACCAATGAAAATAATTTCATAAAAGCATAAATAAAAATTTGTAATCCAGTGAAGTCTGTATTTACCTTTCCACTCCACTTAGAATCATTCACAACAACCCTCTGATTCTTGTTTCCACTGGAAACCTCCATCAAGTCTCTCATTTCCTCTTCATCACTATCCAAATCAAGCTGTTGTTTAAGCATAACATTCTTTTTAGGGCTTTGGATGCTTTCTTTTCCCTTTGAACAGGTATTAGTGGGGGTTATATTTCCACTGGCAGTAGCATAATTCTTCAGGTATTTCTTGCCCCTTGCGCTGTGTTCATGACTGGACGCAGATGAGAGGGACTCTTCATTCAAAGCCTTCTGTCCCAAGCTGGTGTTCTGCAACTCCATCTGCTTTCTTCGATTCATGATTTTGCTTTCCAGTTGTGCCACTTTCCTCAGAGCTGAGCTCGACCGTGCATGGGAAGCGCTAACTGGAGTGCTCTTTACTATGTGTCTGTTCACTGCCTGCACAGCACTTCCCAGCGTCTGGCACCACTGGCTCCCATGTAGGTTTTCGTTGCGCACCTTTAGGAACCTGCTGTGGCAGATCGGAGCTCTTCCAGCTCTCCCTAGCTCTTTGTCAACGAGAGAGAGGTCACTGCAGGAGTGAGGGAGGGCGCTGTGCCCGGCTGTGATTCTCCTGCGGGAAGCATCGCTGTGGCCCTGCCGAGTAGAGGATGCAAAGAGCCCTCAGAGGCAGAGGCAGGCGGCCCGGTTCAGCCCCCAGTTCCCCGGACCGAGAAGACAGTCCCGCTCCCCACGGCCCTGCCCTCGTCCCAGCTTCTGCCGGGCCATCCCCTCCCACCCTGCGGTGCAGGCCCTCCCTCCCGTGGCTGCCCAAGTACGGCCCGAAGGCGGCTGGCGCAGGGCGGGGGCCGGAACGAGAGCCGGCGCCTCACCTGCCCTCCGCCCGCGGGCGCTCTCTGCGCCGAAGCGATCGCGGCCATCCCGGACGGACCGTCCTGAGACGGCAGTAACAGCGACTCCTCCACAGCAGTTGGCGCCAGGCCGTATCTCGGAAACCGCCACTCCCCAACAAACCGCCCCCTCATTGGCTCCGCGCAGAGCCGCCCTCCCGCCTCGCGCTCAGACGACCTTTGGGCGTAGCCAATCCTCCAGAGCAACGACTACAAGCCCCAGCATGCATTTCACCGCGTGGGCACGTGGCAGTGCACTCCGTCGGGGGGCGCTGAGCCAATCTGGGCCTGCTTCACAAGACGTTAGGAAAGCGTAGCCAATCAGAGCCCGTCATGGAAAGAGCGGGGCCTCGAAGGGGGCGGAGGCGTGAGGCCGCTGCCGTGTGAGGGCGAGGGCGGGCATGGCAGAGGGGGCACGGCGGGGGAGCCCCGGCCGGCGTCGCCTTGAGGTTGGCCCTGTGCTCCTCGGGGCCGCGGTGTATTTCCAGGAGCAGATTCTGGACGGAGGTTGGGCCGCGGTAGGGGGTAGCAGTGGCTGGTGGGACAGCCACTGGTAGTGGTGCTGTGTGAGGTGGGTACCTGTACCGTGGTTATTGACCCCACTCTTGTGTTACTGCCGGTGCTGGCAATGTGGGACAGCCAGATGGCAGAAGAGGTGGGTGAATTCCAAGTACAAGCCAGACCTTGGGAAGTTTAAATCAGTGCAGGGAAGTTGGGGAGATGCGGTGTGGGGTAAAGGTACATGGATTTCATTCAGCATAGGCTCTGGGAACCACCTCTGAAGCTGGGGATTTCCCTTTACAAATGTGCCATGTGTGGCAATAAAAGTTTTTTTTCTTTGCAAATGGAGAAAAATGTAAGTTTGACTATTACATTAATATCTCTATGGGTCCACAAACAAGTGAAAATGTGAAATTTTATGCTGTGTCCTCACGATTTAAACCATTTAGTTACAAAAGGAAGGCTCTGGTCATTCAGTACACTGCGAAACGTGAGCAGCAGATAGACTGTGGTGCGGGATATGTTAAGATTTTTTCCTCAGACTTGGACCAGAATAATCTAAGTGGAGATTCACATTATTACATCATGTTTCATAAGTTTATAGTTATTTCTTCATTACTAAAATAATGGCAGTGCTGTTGTGCAAATCTTCAAAGATGGTTGTGGAAATGGTGGAAGAATCGTAAAGGAAGGCTGTCTTAAAAAAATAACGATGTTGTGATTGTAAGGAGCTTAGTTCTTCCATGCTTGAGAGATCTCTTAAATATGTATTTACAAAATACATATTTATGCAAACATTCTGAGCTGATTTGAAGCACATAACTGAAAATTATTAGAGTGAGCATAGAATAAAAGTAGTTGTTCAGCAGGATCTTTTTAAGACTTTCAACTAAACATACTGCAGACCATTACCAGCCCTTATATATTTGTATGTAGTTTCCAGTGTCTTAGTGTGCACATCAAAGTGAAATTTGTCATTATGTATCTAATATATAGTTATTCATCTTGTGCCATAGATAATTTTGTTTGTTTGTTTGCCTGGATTTTTGTGTTCTGGGGTTAGTTCTGTAACAACTAAACCTCAAACTACACAAAATCAAATTCTAAGGTAGATTTAAAGACTTTGAGTAAAAGGCGCATCATCCATTAAAAATGGACCGGAATACATCAAAATATGTGGGATGGGAGAGATGTCTAGCAGCATTGGAAGGAAAAGGTAAGCAATCTGTATTTTTCTGCAAAGAAGTTAAGGATACAAAGCATATAATCTCTTTGTAAGGCCAAATATTTGTGGATCTGAGACGAAGATCCATGTTATTTTAAATTACAAGAATAAACACCATCCAATCAAGAAACCAATCAGATGCAAAGTAAGTACACATCTCAGAGATACATAATCTTTAAAATAAACAAGTTACAGGGATATTGGGAAAGTAAAAAAACCCAACCTAAAACAAAAAAACACCAACAACTATTCCAAATATATAACAGCTTTGAGAAATTCTACTTTTCACGGTATTTTAAAACTCCTTTTAATTTTGGGATATTCAGATATTTCCTGGTTCATGGTATGTTGGCATACATTCATGGCATACATATGATTATGTATGTTGGCATACATCTGTTGACATACATATGATTGCATTCATAATACCTGACACTGATACAGGAGGGAACAGGGTTCTGAGGGTGCTACATGTCACTAAGAAATGTATGTCATTGTGTTTCTTAATTTTAACTCATTCCACATTTCCCAGTGAGAGCGCACTTTCTTGTGATATAAATGTAAGATCCTGGCTATATATTCAATATTTTTACTGTTAACTTATGTAGTAACCCATTTTATGTGCCTTTGCTGTAGCTATTTGGGATCTAAATAACTTGGATTTGATATTAACTAAAATAATTAATTTATCTGCTACTGGTTTCAATCTTGTGATACTTCCTCTTGCCAGTCAGATATAGAATGTGTTTTCTTGCAACACTTTGGTTTTGTTCAGAGACCCAGATGGCAGGACTGGAAAATAGATGTAAAAAATGTCATTAATTTTACTTTCCCCCCTCTAGGAGAGTTTGGAAATTATTTTTGCTTACTGTTGCTCATGAAAAATCCATCAGGAATTAGTATTATAATTCTGATGTCAGGCATTTCCTAAGAGGTATATTTAAGGTTCTAAAAATTTTACTTCTTTCCTTAAAACCCAGGCTGACAGGTACACACATCTATATACTTTGATTATAAGGCCAGATCAGACTTACGACATAAAAATTAATAACAAAATGGTTGCATCTGGCAACTTAGAAGATGATTTTGATTTTTTGCCACCAAAAAAAATTAATGATCCAACAGTGACGAAACCCACTGACTGGGATGATCAAATGAAAATTTATGATCCAGATAACATCAAACCTGAGGTAATTTGCTGTCCTTATTCTGCATTACTGGATTATTGCATTTCTACTGAATGCGTGTTTGACACAGTTGAACTGTGAACTAGGTTTGCTTTCTTAAACTTCCTGTGTCTTTTTAAAGGATTGGGATGAAGCTGAATTCATCACAGACACTAGTGCTGAGAAATCTGAAGACCAGGATGCTGCTGCGAATGGAGAATGGCATTATGCTGTGGTCAGGAATTCTCTGTACAGAGTACAAATAATTTTGTAATCCTAGCTATGGATAACACTTTAAGAAACTTTTCTTTGCCTGTGTTCAGAACTTGTGGTTTATGCTAGGGGGAATGGAAACCAAGGCAGATTGATAACCCAAATTAGAGAGGAGTTTGTCCTCATCCACAGATTGACAACCCAGATTACTCTCCAGACTTCAGTTCTACAGTTATGAAAATATTTGTATCATTGGACTAGATATCTGTCAGGTAAGATGTCTTTACTGGAAAAGAAATAACTTTTCTCTTACTGAGTATATAGCAACCTGTTTACCCTTTGCATATAAACATTATCTATTATTTTGGGATCTTGGGGACCTACAACTTTTAACTTGCTCTTTGTAAATATATGTATAAAATAGAAAGAGCTGTAAGACATGCTGATCTTCTGTTGTAGTTACGGTTTGGATGGTCATCATCTACAGGTAGGTGAGGGGCCTAAATTATTTTGTTTAAGTACTGTAAAGTATGAGTTAACTCCACCTGTCTTGGAAGTGCGTAACTGAAGCTTCAAGCAGCTCAGTCACTCCTGGCTTACACAAAGATGAATGAAGATAAAACTGCCCTCTGGGGTACCCCTGAGATTTTCTTCTGTCTTAGGTTTGTTGACTAGCGAGTGATGAGACTTCTTAGAGCAGTGACGTACCTAAAGTTAAAACAAGTTCTTTAGATTGTTGAAAACAGTTGTCCAAAAAGAAAGAATTCTTCATCAAATTCTGTAAGAATCTATGGGTTTTTTTTACATGATTACTTTATATTGAATATATGATACAAACAAACTATTAAAAAGAAAAGAAAGGTAAAAACTCTTAAGAAAAAGTGGCATCCTGGGGGTTTTTTTTCCCCCTATTCCTTCAAAGGTGAGAGCTGGCGCAATTTTTGACAACTTGGTAACAGATGATGAGGCTTATACAGAAGACTGGGTGTTAAACATGGGGAGAAACGAAGGTAACATGACATTCTTGTGTCTGTTTTGGTTCTTTATTAGCACATTTTAAAAATCCCCTGTTTAATCTGATCAAGAACCTATCATAAAACATGAAATCTCAATATCAGGGTCCTGAAAGGGAAATGAACATAATGCAGATTGAGGAAGAGCAGGAGTGAGAAAGGGTTGTAGAAGAAAAATACTTGGAGCAGCAGTTTAAGAAAAAGCTAGAGAGAAAAAGAGAATCTGGAAAGGATAGAGCAGTGAGAAACACTATTGAGAAGGAAGAGTTTTAATGGTTATTTGAAAGAATTTAACTTTTTTTTCCCACTTAAATTGCTTGGTGCTCTTTTCACTTAAGGATTTTGATGTTTTGTTAATAGCTTGTTGAAATCTGCACCAATGGAGCTGTACTAAATCTGGATTTCGTAAAAAATTCAACATTAAAATTTGTAATCTGCTTCAGTTACGTTGAATAAAAATACCATGATATAATTAAATTCTCTGTAGAAAAGGTTAATTTTTTTAATTAAGTCTTTTTAATTTTAAGTCTTAACACTGGTAAAATGTTTTTAAAAAGACCTGTAATAAAGCACTAGGTTTTGGAACTATGTTACACTTTCATGGTTTCATATTAAATGTAAAATTCATGCTCATTTTTGTTAAGGAAATATCATAATAAGCTTTTTATGGTATTTCATTAAAGGCTTCAGCATGTCAGTGTGTGAAGCATGTTTCACAACATACTTCAAACTAAGGAGGAGATAAGCTTTGCTAAGCTTCTGTAGTAATTGTGCACCTGTCAAGAGTTTCACAGATTACTGCAGCTGCAGAGCTGCTGCCCGGGCTGCTCTCAGCTGTTCTGCCATTGCTTACCTGCTGACAGAACATTCTAGCTCTCTGGGTGTGGGACCCCAGTGATAGTAGCCTGGCCATCCCCAAATCTGTCCTTAGAAGTGTAAATGTATTCAGACAATATTTTTTCCCCCCTTCAGTAGTCTGAAATGAATATGGACAGTGCCTGGAAGCTGTCTTAAATACTACATTTTTATTTTTTTCTAATGGGTGGAGGAATTTGAAACAATGAATGACGTGCCTGTTTTTCTGTCTGACCTGTCTTAAACTCAGTCTTGTAATTTGTTCAGTTGCTTCTTTCATTGCTTCTCAGGTCCTTCTGTTCTTCTGCATTTCTTTCCCCTGTGCTCCAAGAACTAAGGCTATAAATCCAGCAAAAACTGAAGCCAGGCACGCAGAGCAATGGTTCTGCATTTACCTCCAGGCTGCCCTGATGCTAGCTGAGGGGAGTTTTGTGTGGGAAGGAGATAGGGAGGATCTGTGGAATCCCGTTTCTAGCCTATGGAGCAACTGAGGTCAAATTCTTTAGCTGGTACTGTCCCCTGTCAAACAATGCAGTGATGCTGTGGCATGAAGCACTTTGCAAACTATTAAAATACGGTCACCCTTCACCTTTTTTCCTAAACAAATTCCTATTGATTTAGCTTTTTATGGCCAGTGATCTAGACTTGTTCAGGCTGCTGTTCGACGTTTTTACCTTGCAGTTAGGGATTGGTTAACTTTGTTGAATTTCATTGCAGAGCTTAGTTTCGTGAAGCTTGTTGTGATGAGGTTTCTTGTCGTGAAGTAAAATAACTGGGTTTGTTCAGGAGAAAGCTGGATACAGGTCATCCAGTTAAAAGGTCGATCGGTGGTGCCTCGACTGAGTTACCTGGAAGAACATTCCCCAGGGCTGCTGCAGCCTGCCTTAGCCCTACTTTGTCCCCGCCAGCCTCGCCCGAGGCGGCGGGAGGAGAGCCGTGCCCGACAACGGAGAGGCTGCGAGACGCAGGGGCAGAGCTGCGGCAGGATGGGGCTGCCGAGCAGCCCCAGCTGGCGGCGCCGAGGAACGGCTGCCGGCCACAGATAAGCCGCCACCGTTTTGCTCCCGGATCAACTGCCTTCCCTCAGCTGCCCGGTGGCCGCCCCGCAGGCCCCGGCGCCGCCCGCCCAGCCCAGGCCCGGCGGTGCCAGGCGCGGCCGGGCCAGTTCCCGCCGCCGCT
>JAVJGJ010000047.1:49957169-49980021 GCA_035590215.1 Microhierax caerulescens | reverse complement strand
CCGTTTTCCTCTGGGTGACACGGGGTCGATCCCGCCTGTCGCTGTTTGGGTGTCATGACTGTGCTGAATATTCGGGAGGTGCAGGGGCAGCGTGGCCCTGGGCGCGGGTGACACGGCAGAGGGCTCCGGAGTCTGGTGCTGAAAAGGGGCTTTTCTCTCCCTTCAGCTGGAGAATGAGGCTTCTGGGAGTGTGGGAGACCCCTCAGCCTGGGGCTGGTCCCACGCGGGAGGGCGGCAAACCCAAACCCTCCCCCCCCTTCCCGAGGGGCTGTGTTTTGAGTCCTGGTTTACCCTTTGGGAATCCTTCAGTAGATTTTTGTTGTCATTGTCGTTACAAGTTTCTAGATTAATAAATTAATTTATCACCCAGATAACTTAAGCAGCGAGGTTGCTCTTTATTCTTTTCCATGCTCCAATGAAGATAGCCAGTTTACTTATTTCCTTTAAAACAAAAAAGCGACACCACCCCCATATGCCTTGAAATTAAAACTGTTTTTTATACTGTGGCTAGGCCAGTCAGGAGTTCAGTGCAACTGCTGTTGGTAGTCCACGTTATTTAAATGCATCCATTTCCTTTTAATAACAGGCTTTTATTTGTGATAACTCTGAAAACTTACCCTTCCATTCAATTTACGTGATTCTTGGGTAATACTGTAATTTGCTGTGTGTCTTATTAAGAGTGCACACTGCTTTTTAGCTTCTGAATAGCAGTAGGAGTCCTGATTAACATCTGTTTAATTAAAATAACATGTTCACAAACATCTGAAGACATCCATGCACATACAAACTATTATTAAAAGTTTTCAAGTAATGTAGTGCAAAATACACATGTAAAATAAACTCTAGACTTGAAAGAGTTTGTTATATGTGGAACATACTATAGTATGTTGGTAAAAAATGTGTCAAGTATTTATCATACTGAAAATCCTTCTTCTGTGGTGTTATTTAAATTCTAGTTGACATTTGGGAGACTGGCATCAGGGGTATTTTGTATAACATACTGTGTTGAGGAGAAAAGGGCCACATTCTGTGAAGATCTCAGTTATTTTGACGTATTCTTTTCCAACTAATTCAATGGAAGCATTCCAATTTTAAAACTTCTTTTTCTGTCTTAAACTGTCAAGAGTAATCTAGCTGTAATCAGGACAGTAAACAGAATTTCCCTGGAAATTAGTAAACTTGCTCTTTTAATAGCCTTGCTTTCATGATTACTGTAGAGATACATGCTAGTTATAATAAAATGCCAGAAATGGTATTAAAAGGAATAGGAGAGGTTACACATGCTGTAATGTTGAAGCATGTTCACTTAGATGTAAAATAAGAATATTAATCTGAACATGTTGGGAGCAATGAACAATATGGGTAATTCAGGCATATGAAAATGTTTAATCGTGTTTGTTCTCAGAAATTAATTCCATTATGGTTCTATTGTTCTATGAAGTTAAATTTTTATGATGTTTTTGTAAAAGAATTTAGACAAAAGAGAATAGTGTGCAAGCTATTCAACATTTCAGGTGTCTGTTTCAACTGGTTGTGCATAAAAGCAGTCGAAAAGCAAGCATGTAAAATCAGTTCTGGGAGTTAAATCCAGTTTCAGTTGTTGTTTATCTTTGATAACTTTATTTTCTTGGATATTTGATCACCACCTCAGTGGTCTTCCCACTGTGCTACACGTGTTCGACCTACGGCTTCTGAAGGTTATGGAGAGTTATGTTAGAAATACTGGGGCAGCACAGATTGTTTCGTAGCTTAGACTTCTGAAGCAACAGGATACTCAGCAAGTAGAATAAGGGCAAAGGTAATCCTTCTGGGACAGCAGCAACCTTCTTTTGGCTCTAACCTTTGTGGAACACCTTGGGTTTTCCCCTTTCCCAGTACCTATTTTCATCCATCTTACAATGTGGTGAGAGTAGCTGAAAGAAAATTGTGAAACAGGAGGACGCCAAGGAAGATAATTCATCTGATCCAGAATTCTTTGTGGGCCTGATGTGATCTCAGGAAAGAGGATTGCAAGGTCCTGGCTTTATTAATTGTTCTGGTGGCAGCAGTTTATGCCTGCCTTTTTCCCAGACCTGCATTAAGGGACATGGAGATGTATCGATGTGTGTGTGTACTGTGTATCACAAATGCAGTGTACCAGAGCTGCTGTGAAAATGTGAGTTCAAGACTTGGAACTTCACAGTTGTACAGGAACTCAACTTAGAGGTCAAACAACAAGGCACCATGGTTCTGAAGCGTCTGTTTGGCAGACGGTGTAAAGCGTTGGCCATAGATGATGGTTTGGGGAATATAGAGTAGGCACAGAAACCAGAGGGTAGTTAAACTGTAAGTCAAAACTGAACTGCTATATAACAGGTTATGTATCCTTTGACTGCTCATCAACTGCAAACTCTTCAAAATGTTTGTCTCTGCTGCCATTGACACTGTTGTGTAGGTTCTTCATCAGCAGGTATCGTCAAATGACAGAATCCTCTTGAATGATGGCAATGCAGTCACGTGTAATGATGGGGGAGATGGGCTGAAGTGATAAAAATAGCCTATTTTGTCTGGTCTGCTTCATCACAGAGATGCAGTCATTTAGGTAGATCGGTCAGAGAGGCTTAATCTTTGTAAAATTCTGCAAGTATAGAGAATAGAGTGATGAAGTGCTTTCCAGCAGCACTTGGATGAATATATTGCTGTGGAAGAAACTTCACAGCATTTAAGCACATCACCCTGGATTCCTGCCACCTCTTTCAGGTAAGTCAGCTGTATGTCATGGCTGGCATTGTCAAATGAGGATGACAATAATGTCTGCTGATGGGATGGGACCACTCAGTACTGCTGCTGGAGTGGTTTGCTCTGTGTCTGAACACTCTAGGATACTCACCAGATTAGTTAGCGAAGCTTGTAGTTGGTCTTTGGCTAGCTTCTCTGAGCTTTCTGATAAACGAGAGGTAGTTTGCCAATGGTTGGCTAAAACATACTAGATCTCATTCAGAGTTGGACAGACTTATTTCCTACTTCCACGTTTCCCGAGTGATGTGTTTCCTGCTTTGGACAGGAACACAGTGCTTATCCACGCCAATCATTTACAAGCCAGCAAAAACATGAGTGATTTATGAGTTATGGTTGCACCTTTCTTCTTCTGAAGTCCTGTCCAGCTTCTGGAAGAGTGAGAGCTTCTAGGGGGTACCGATGTTGGAGAATGCAGCGGCTTATTTTGTTGACAGGTACAAGTGAAGTACATGTAAGATGCTTAGGAAACTTCTGAAATGTTTCTTTTCTGGCCAAGTAGAACTATTGATCTTCAAAGAGTCGGTGTTTGTTTTCATTTGGTTAATCAGATTTAGTTATTTTGGATAGCTCCTTAACTTAAGATTCGGTGTGTTTATTGTAAACTTACAGGAAGATTCTCTTTGTGTAAAATAAAATTTCATGTGCCTCATTGGTCTTTTCTTTCACCACATTTCTGTCTCACTTCCCCTCAGTGTAGGCAGGACACCCAGAAATTGATGTGGATGAATGACAAGGAAGAAGGCAGTGTTTGGGAGGTGACATACCAGTGATCAGAGTTAGTGCAAAAGAATAATTTATCGGGTGTCTGACTTAGGTCATTTAGGTGGAGGATTGTTTTCCCAAGCAGGCTTTGAGATGTTTCCACATCTTGGCGTCTCACTCATTAAACTGTGTTTATTGAGTTGTCTTGTTGCTTATTTTTTAAGGCCTTTGACTGCTCTAATGGGGGACTTGTTTGAGACCGGATTGTAGCTGTTTTGCTGTTGACATTGAGGCTGGGGAATGGTGTGGGGAATATAACCTGTGTGTGGCTAGAACTTGTGTGGCAATTGTAGGAGACAGGTGAGAAGGTGGATGTTGAGGCTCCTGCCTCTTCTGGCATTTCAGTTCCCATTTGCTTGAAACGTCAGCAAGAGGGAAGAGGAATCTGCTTGTTTAGTGTACCAAAAAGGCAGGGCCTGCCTTTGTGTCTGCTGCTTTGGTGTAATGCAGGGATAATGCCAGGTTGAAATCCTCAAGCAACATTGTCAGGGATTTGTGACATTTGTTAATTAACCATTTGTTCTAATTTTTTTTCTTTTGTTAATCTGTTTTAGTTTGAGATCCTAGTCCTGAAAACACAAACACAGGCGTATTTTGATACCAGGGCTCTGTGTGTGTGTGTAATATTGTCTGCTGAAAATATTCCATAAGTGTATTCATGGAATAAATATGGGACTGAGGAGGTAGTCAAGTCAGCATTACATTGAAAACTCTGCCTTTGTTAACAGTAGTTCTCAAACTGTGATCTGAAATACTTTGGCAAATATTTCAAAGCTGTTCTACAAAACCTTATTACCATATAATGTTGTTATTAAAAGTGTGAGTATAAGTATGAATGCTGGTGAGTAAGGAGTTTTAAGAGGTGACAGTAGTCTCTTGGCTGCAAGACTGGGGGCATCGCTGTTATCCACACTTAGATTTCAGGTATCCAGTTTGGAACACAGCAAATTAACATACCATTTTATATTTTTGGTCAAAGTAATATGCAAAGTACCATACACTGGGTTGTTTTTTTCTATCAGTCCCTAAAGGTGGGCTAATTGTGATTGCAGTTCGTTCTTTATTTTCCTAACATCTCCCATGTTTTTCAGTTTTCTACTGGGAATCCATTATATGAAACTTATTACAAACAGGTAGGTTCTTAAGAAATTTTTTAAAAACAAAGTGTGATTTCATCTTCCTCAAGATTTCCCTCTCATTCCTTTCCCCACTGCAGTCCTAAACTTTTGTAATTCTCTCTGCTGAATGGTAATGCATGCTTGACCTTGACCTTTTTGACCTAGAGACAGGAGACATTTAATTTCTTGTCTCTGCTTTCATGACAGACATGCTTCAACTGAATGTGAATTTTTCTTTCAGGTAGATCCAACGTATACGGGGAGAGTTGGAGCAAGTGAAGCTGCGCTGTTTCTTAAAAAATCTGGTCTCTCTGATAGTATCCTTGGAAAAGTAAGTTGAAGGAATTAGGTAATGCAGTAATTATTGGTACACTTGCTGAAGTGTAGCTGACATTGAGCAGAAGGGGTTTGCAAAAAGGAGTTTGGTGGAATGCAGGTCGGATCCACTGAACATTAGGTTAACTGCAGATCAGTAATAGCTCCAAGGTATTGTTCTGAGTTTCACAGGAATCTAAAAGAAGAATTTGTCTCATGTAACACTTTTGTTGTTAACTGGAGAATTAAAGAATGTTGTACGTCATAACTTGACAACTGCAGCAAACAGTTCAAGAAAGCATACAGTATGGAATGTTGAACTGAGTTAAGTTTTATTTTAAAATCACAATGCCTTTTATTTTGTATCTCCACAGATATGGGATTTGGCTGACCCAGAGGGTAAGGGATACTTGGATAAACAGGTAAATGAAGTGTGCCTGTAGACCTCTTACATTACGTTACCTTCCACAGATTGGCCTTGTTTTAAGAAAACAGTGATATCAGTAGTATTGGTAGTAGTTATCCTTCAAGTTTTGTTTTTTTTTTTTAAGTTTTCATTTACAAGATGAGGTTTTTTCTTAGCACTGCTGCTATCCAAGTATATTACTTGGTGAGGCTGCTGGAGAAGTTTTGATCTAATTTTCTGTCTCTCTTGTTTTGTAAATAATCTGTGTGATGTATAGATACATAGTCACTGAGTCTTGCACAAATACAAGCTGTGATTTTCTAAGATTTGGTTCGGAAGCCTTTGTCGCATGAAAAAATATAACTAGCATTACTAAAAATAGCTTGGAATATCAAATATCAAGTTACTTGTATATATGGAGGAAATTTTTTAAACATTAATTTTAAGAAAAATAGCTAAAATCTAATTAATTATGGGAGAGCCCTTAAAAACTAGTTTTGAAGTTTTCTGCTCATGTTGTAGATTTTTTCCTTGAAATCATAGTTTTCAAGAATAATCTTGAAAAGCAGTGGGGTAGTTGTCACTATGCAGTTAACTGAATGAGGCTATACATCTGTTTTTTCCGTACTTTACTGTGTTGCACATATGCACTGTTAGTAAAAATCATAAATGGGTTATTGGAGACTGATTTCAACTGGTTGCTTTTTTTTAATAGAAAACACTATTGTTTCTAGGGTTTCTATGTTGCGTTGCGCCTTGTAGCATGTGCACAGAACGGCCATGATGTTAACCTGAGCAGTCTGAACTTGACTGTGCCACCTCCTAAATTTGTAAGTAATACGGAACTAAATGTGTGTATGCATTATATGAGAACTAAGGCTTCCATTGGAATGCTGCAAGTTTTCTGTTCCATAAATGTAATGGTTCTGAGACTTCAGGCTGCTGTCAGACTATTACTTAAGACAGCTGCGGTCATGGCAGCCATAGTCCTGTCTTCCTGAGCAGTATGTACGAGGCCCTTCCTGGACTGCAAAACTGGTGCAAGTTTAACTACAGTCAGCTTGTTCAGGAAGCTGATGTGGCTCAAATCTGAATTTATTTAAAAAAAAAAAAAAAAAAAGATTATTTTGGGGCTAGGTCAACAGGAGTGTGTAGTAAAGGGCATGACTGCAGCTTTGCCTGCAGTAGCTGCTCTGCAACCTCCTTTTGCTTGTCTTAGTTCTGTGTTTGGGTACCTAATGCCCTTACCAAAGTGCTATAATAGTATAAATCAGTATGGCTTCTTGTTTTATTTGGGTACGTGTGCAGTCTTTTTTCTCTTTTTCAGTGTAGTTAGGCTTCATGTCTATGACCATCTCTTAAAGCGATTAGTAAGGATTAGAGACAGAAGACTGTATTTTTATATAAATACATATAAATTAAAAATTTCCTTTATTCTTAGCATGACACTAGCAGTCCTTTGCTGATCACACCACCTTCAACAGAGACTCACTGGGCTGTTAGGGTAAGTGTAAAAGACAACACATTCCATCCGTTCTTTAGAAGTAAATGTCTTCCTTGTCTGTAATTTTCCCAGTGAGAGAATTTTGTATCAAACATATTTCCCATTTTGGAAGTCCTCCCTTTCTGATGACAGATTTGTGCACAATAGAGAATATTGAGCTGTAGTTTGAAAAAAAGTATTAAACAAGCCTTTGACAACCCCTGGTGTGATGTTTTTAAGACACAATGAGTTTTAATCTTCTGCCTGGATTCCTTCCAGAATCCTAGTAGTAGGCACTTTCATGTTTGTATAAAGGAACCCCACTGAGAACAGCAAAGCATTTCACCAAATCCTATTAATTTAAAGCTTGAGTTCATATGTTCTAATTGGTATTCAGTGATAATACACAATATATAGCATTGGAAAAAAGTAACTTTGATACATTTGTGGCAATATTTGTATTGAGTTGATTTTCGAATGCAAACATTTTCCAAAGGGTAGACATTTAATAAAATAACTTCTAATGCTGATGTTTTGGGGGGTGTTTTTTATACTTGCATGTTTTACTTCAAAGTGGGAAGCAAATTATTTGGAAATAATAGTTTTCAGTTCTACAGAGTTTGTCGAAGTTTATTTAAAATCTGGTCAGCAGTGTTTTAATCAGGATGCATTGACTTGTTAGAACACTGCAGAAACACATCTTGTATGCTGCATGTTAAAATCACTTAGCTATCATAACCTTAGCTTTGAAATTAAACTCCTAAATACAGCTCTGTGGGGTTTACAGTTAAATAACAGTATGGTTGGCACTTGCAAGAAAGCTTGGAAATTTAGAATGAATATATTACTGACCAGTCTTAACTTCTTGCAAGATCTCATTTTCAACACTCACACAGGCACACTTTTTTACTTATTCAGGCTATTTCTTACCAACTAGGTGGAAGAAAAAGCAAAGTTTGATGGTATTTTTGAAAGCCTTTTGCCAGTAAATGGTTTACTTTCAGGAGACAAAGTAAAACCAGTACTGATGAATTCAAAGCTACCTCTTGATATCCTAGGAAGGGTAAGTATGCTGTTTAGTTTTAGCCATTCTCTGTTTAGCTTCTTGTAGTTGCAGTGTTAAATATTTAAATGTAATTTAACAACATAGATCAGTTTTTGGCTGAGGTTTTACGTTGAGTGCATGCTGTAAAGCAAGAATGTTAAGAACACTCTGAAGTCTTCCACTTAGAAATAAGAATAATAATAGTAATTTAGGCCCTAGAGTAGGTTGGCTTCATTATCTCTGTATTCATTTAAAGAGCTGGAAATTTTGAATTTTATTGTTTAAAAACAAGAAAAAGCTCTCCTAAACCGCAATAGCTTTTATAACATTATATTCTGCTGTTCTGTCATTTTTCCGAATACAAGTTATTAGACATACCATTAAATCTATGCACTGTTTGTACAAGAGAACACTTTAAAACATCCTCATTTATAGTAGCTGTCAAATTGTCATGTATTTCTTTTCATGTATATTTATAAATACTTCAGAGATCTGAGCTTAATGCATCCATTGCATATTTGCAAGGGAAGCAAACCTTAAATTATTTTTCTGCTTCCATTTAAAATAATACATTCTTTAATGTTTTGTATATTGCTAGGACTGAGAAATGAATACATTCTAGATAAGACATGTATCTGCGTTACATACTTTCACTTCTTTAGGAAGAACTGCCTCTTTCTCGGTATTATCTAAAAACTTTAAGTATGACTTGTTTTAATTCTGTACTTGAATATTGTGAAGTACTTGGTCTTGAAAGGCTTTTTATTTTGTCTTGTTATTGTCATGACAGAAACTTGAGAAGCTTTTTCCTGTTTCAGGAAGGTTTGCAGACAGGATAGGGTACTGAGGAAAGGGCAGCGGACTCATCAACTAGCTTAAGTTTGTACAGGGATCCAGTGATAAAGCTGGGAGTAGAGTTCAGATGATTGAGCTTTCATCTTAGCTTTCGATTTGCTCTACTCTACAGTCTCCAAGTCATATTGATGATTAAATGGTGCTAGTTGATGGCTGAGTATTAGAGTCTTTTATCCTTCTAAATCTCCTGCAGGTTTTCTTGACTGTACTTGACCTAATAATGAACTGAAATTGATAGATGCCTAAATTCTCTCCTATGGAAAATTTGGGGGGGTGGATGTATTTTTTTGACTAAAAATTAAAACTAGAAATCTAGGAATGGAATGGAAATTAGAAATTTACTGACTTTTCTGAAATATTTTAACTTTATTCTGAGACAAATTTGGGCAATCTGGTAGCCCATACCCTCTGCACAATTCTGAAGGCCACCTTGGGATGTTTTTAGTCAAGTTAATGACTTCATAACTGCAAAATACAAAGATGAAAAACCTGCCTGTGTTGCATCCAGAGTATGTTAGAGCCAGTGTTGATTCACATTGCCAGAAAACTCTGATCTAGTCTGTTTCATCAGAGAATGTTTAGCTAGGTCTAATGTAACTAATACAATCTTCTCAAAAAGGAGTCTTTAGAGAGCATGCTTAATATGATGGTGATTAACATGAAAAGCACAAAATGTAATTTGTTCTCTAAATCATTGTGTTTGTCGTAATTGCTGTAGGTCTGGGATCTCAGTGATATTGATAAAGATGGTCACCTGGACAAGGACGAATTTGCTGTGGTAGGTTGCTTTAAATTCTCAGTTCACAATGTGTCTGCTAGAGCAAATCACTCATTTTTTTTCTCAAGAGCTTTGCAGCTTTCTCTGCTACAGTCGCCTGTTCTAATCTAAATTACTCACATGGATCTATTATGATCTCTCTCAAATCCATCTACTGACTCTTGGCTGTCATCAAGATTAAACTTTTTGGAATTACATTCATAATTATCTGCTCTGGTTTACATCTCTAATCTTACTGTCTTTGTTTTACTAATATGTGAATGACTGACACTGGAAAATCGTGTTGCTCTTTCTTCTAATTGTTGATGTTATCTGACCTTTTTGCCTTTGCAGGCAATGCATTTGGTTTATAGAGCTCTTGAGAAAGAGCCAGTTCCTTCACTATTACCCCCTTCTCTCATACCACCTTCTAAAAGAAAGAAGACACCTGTCTTTCCTGGTGCAGTTCCTGTTCTCCCTGCGAGTCCTCCACCAAAAGACAGCCTCCGTTCTACCCCATCTCATGGTAGTGTCAACAGTCTGAACAGCACAGGGAGTTTGTCTCCCAAGCACAGCATCAAACAAGCACAGGTACAAATCTTTTTTTCTCTGCTCCCACCCCCCCACCTTCTTTTTTTTTTTTTGTATCAGTAAACTGCAGGAAAAAATAAAACTGCTTTTTGATTTCTGCTTCATGCGAGCACTTCCTGAAAATGTGTTTGTTGTTGGATGATTTGGGTGGAGGGAATGAAGTCAGAATGGTAAGACTTGAAAGGACAGAAGAGTGAATTTTAGTCAAAGTGATCATGAGGTAGCAAATCTTATGGGGAATCTTCACTTTTCATAGAAAGTGAAACCACAGAAATGTTTTATTCATGTATCTACTTTAATACCAAAGAAATAATTAATCTACCTTCTAAAGCTTCTGTATTATTAGCATGAGGACTTAGTAGCCCAGTTGGGCCATATTTCCAAAGAATGAATTCTTTTCAACTAGTGAATAGCTGTTTATCAGTATTTATAATTCAGATAAAAAGTATTAAGCTAAAACATTCATGGGAAAAGGGGAGATACCTAGTTACCAAGCAGATTTGATTGTGCAAGATGTTCAGTGCATGCATCTGAATAATGTTGTATATACTCAGTGTATTGATAAAGACTGTTTATCTTCCTTTGAAATACAAACCTTTGTTTTACAGCCATCTGTGAATTGGGTAGTACCAATGTCTGAAAAAGTGCGATACGATGAAATTTTCTTAAAAACAGACACAGACATGGATGGTTTTGTGAGTGGCCAAGAAGTTAAGGACATTTTTATGCATTCAGGTCTGTCTCAGAATCTCCTAGCACATATATGGTAAGAATTCCCTAGTAGCTGTATTTTTGTAACTTGCTGATCTGGGAAGTCAGATTATCCAGCCAGAACTGTGATCCTAACATTAAAAACAAAAAACCCACAAACCCAACCTCTTTTACTTGTCCTATTTGCTGCACTACAATGTGTAGGGTATATAGAAAAAGAAGGGGAAAAATAAATACTTGCTTTGCTTTTCTGGGAAAGGGATATAGGTCAGTCTGTGAATTGCGGTTGTTTTTTGAAGTTTTAGTGCTCTAAATCTTTTCTCAGAGTAGTGCTCTTCTATTCAGCTAAATATGTCTAATAAAATACTGCTCTGTTTATGGAACTCTTTCACTAGAATAAGAAGCTCTGATGAGAGTGAATCAAAAGAAAATTGCATGCATGTGTGTATTTCAGGCCTCTTGGTCGAGGAGAAATAAGCTTTTCTTGTTTAAGTGTGATCTATTTTTTACCAGGGCTTTGGCAGACACAAGACAGATGGGAAAGCTAAGCAAAGATCAGTTTGCACTAGCAATGTATCTCATACAACAAAAAGTCAGTAAAGGGATTGATCCTCCACAAGCCTTGTCCCCCGATATGATCCCTCCCACAGAGAGGAACACTCCTATACAGGTAAGTCATTGATTATTTGTAGATAATAAGATAATACTGAGCTTTGAAAGGAATGAGCTTTGAGTATTAATTGTGTACTTTTTTTTTTTTTTATAATGTGGTAAAGAATTGCCAATTTTCTTCTTCTTATCTCCTCTTACAAAATTCTTTAACATTTGGAAATATAAATAAATTTTTAACAACACAGGACAGTAAGTAAAGGAAAATGCATAGAATATTCCATAAATAAAGGAATAACACTGATAAGTCTAGCATGAAAAGTGCTCCTTTGTTGCAGAGAAGGTTGGGGTTTTTTTTTAACTATAGGGAGTTGTTAAAAGCTGGTTTAGTAGCCTGTCCCTGACTCTGATCAGTACCAAATTCCTCCCAAGAAAATGTAAAATTTTTTGATGGCTGGATGAAGAGTTATGACTTCCTAGGTTCTGGGAATTGGTGGTTGATTCATCCCATGTAGCATGACAGTCCATAGTCCTGTATCCATCGCTGTTAATATCATTTTACTGGAGCAGTTAATTTTTTACTGAACCTTGCTTTGTTCCTTTCCTCTGTAATGTGTTAGTGTATTTCTGAAAATTAAATATACTTCTGTCATGTTAACATACTCATCTTTTCTATAAATTATATAGTATTTTTCCTTATGATTTTTTACTTTCCCTAACCAGAAGGCTTTTGAGCATTAAATATATTTTAGTTGTTGCTGTTGCTCTGGTCCTTTTAAGGTTTTTCCTATATCCTTTTTCTATAGACTTTGTCAGGTTACTTGACCTCTGTAGGAACTGAGATCTCAGCACTAACAGAAATGCGTCGTGTGAGTAATTGTAACATCCAAAAGAATGCAAATTTGTTTATGTATGCTACTTGTAACTTTTTAAAAGTTATTATTTCTACACCTACTGTTTCTTTGCTCTTGTTTTCTGTGACACTTGTTCTTGGCATGATAATTATGTCACAGTCGTGTGAAGTTACCAGTGTTGGCTATTGACCTGATGATACTGCTTCCTTCAACAATTTGAGATACGTTGGTCTGTCAAGAAGTTTTGACAGGCAACTCAGCGTTGGCATATTAAATTTACTCATGTACCAGTTCCCTGAAGCTGTGAGCAATAAATGTACATTGGTCCAAGAGCTTTAAGCTTCCCATTACTTTCAGTTCATTGTATCTTTTTTTCATATACTGTGGTTTTAACTGAATATAACATGAAATAAACTGTATGGTACTGTGGACATAAAAGAGTCGTTTTCTGTTGCAGTGGAACAAAGAAGTGTATTATCTTAACCAATGCAGCAGCTCACTTTAACATTTTATAATCATAGTGGGTAGCACCTTATTACAACCCTGTACAGCATACAGTACAGATCTCTCAGAAAATATCTGGTGTGAAAAGATAAAAGTGATGTTAGTAGCTTTTGATTTGCTAGATTGAAGAATTAGTTTGGATTGTTGTTGTTATTTATGATTACTTAATGGCATATTAACAAAAGAAATGCTCACCCAGAAGTGAGGACTTAATTAACATATTTAAACTGTATATTCACCTATTGTTTCCTAAAAGAGAGTCACATTTTACTGTGCTATCTGTTTGTGGTTTGTTGGTTGGGTTCTTGGTTTTTTTTTTCTATTGGATAAAGCCAAACTTTCTGTGGTTATCACAGCAATCTCAAAGTGAGCGAAGCAAACAAACTGTACTTTATTCTTTTTTAAATGCTATTTAAAAATTATAGGTCTCCTGATTTGTCATACTAGCAGTGAGTTCAGTGTTGCAGTTTTTGCTCATTTGCAGTGATTTTTTTTTTCAGAGAACTAGTAATCCATTTTATAATACTGACAAATTTTGTACCAAAGGCTGAGATCCTTTCTTAAAAACTTCTAATGACAATTTTCTTATCTAAAAGCAAGGGCTACCCTCTGCATCTTCCCTGATCTACACCTGAATGGCTTAGAAATGACCTGCAGGAAATTGGATATAATTGCAGAAATTGGCATTATTTTGTGGCAGGGCTCAAGAAGACTGAAATCACAGTCTGATTTCCTTAAGTTCCCTGAAGCTTTGCTACTGACTACAGAAGAGGTGTTCTTTTAGGTTTTGAATTTTAATTCCACCATTGCCTGCAGTTTATTTGTGGCATCGTGCATGTCCTTTAACCGCCGTGTATTTTAACTATCCCATCTCTTCAATGGCATAGAGAAAATTTTCCTGTCTCACTGGCAGAATTGTGTGGCATGCTCAGAGGTTGCTGCATGATACATTGATGTCTCCCTTAGAATTTTGCAAATGCATATAATGAGGATTGTGTCCACCTTGGTTACGTCTTCTGTTATGATTTGCGTGCTAATAGACAGTTTCATTCTTAACAGGATAGTTCAAGTTCTGTCGGATCAGGAGAATTTACAGGTGTGAAGGAACTGGATGATATTAGTCAAGAAATTGCACAGCTGCAGAGGTAATAGTTGTGGACAATTAAAAAAAATCTTGGGAGTAGGAGAACCAATTAAGCATATAGTACTGATGTGTCCCTTACTCATTACTTGTCACTGAAGTTGGTCGCAAACATCCCAATGATACCCTACAGTTAGCCAGTTACGTGAAGCCAGCCTGGTTTCTACCAGATGACTTCAGAAGATTATGGAACAGATAGTATTTTTTGCGGAATAATTGATTTGTGTACACTTTACTCCTTTGAAGAATATGTTAGAATATGGGTTGGCATTTTTGGCTGCATGGTGTTTCCAGAATAATACCCGATTGATTTTTGCGTGTGTGTTGTATTGTTTTAACTAATCATGAATACATGTGCTTGTTTATCTTACAGAGAAAAATATTCACTAGAGCAGGACATTAGGGAAAAAGAAGAATCAATCAGACAGAAAACTAACGAAGTCCAGGTAAAAACTCTTTTTTATCATTATTAGTTCTCATTTTAATCTAAAGTAATGTACAAGGAATTAAGCATTTTTTCTTCTATCTTTCCTAATGTCACTTCTTTCCTCATGTTACTTCTTTACTCCTTTCATGGGATTTTCCACTAACTTACAGAAAGATCTTTATTTTTCTGTTCTCCATCAGAAATATTTTCTTCTGATGCTGGTTAATACAAACAGAAGATGGTATGTGAACAGCTTGAATGTCTTTTTTGTTAGTTCTCGGCTAACACTGTAATTTAAGAAATCATTGTTCAAAGAGTATTAGTTTTGGTAATTGGATAGCTCAATTACATGTGCTCTGTGTCCCAGTCTCTCCATCTCCTGGGCACTGATTTGTTTCCTGATGTCTCATGCAAGTTCCTGCATAAACAAAACATACACATGGAGGGAGTAGCCTGTATGACTTCAAAAATCTTTTGGATATTGCTAGGCTGTTCATCTGTGGTAATCATTCCTGTAAGACAACAGCTAAATGTAAGTTACAAACTGGAATTTTCCTCAGGAGCTGCAAAATGATTTAGACAGGGAGGCGAGTAACTTGCAAGAGCTAGAGGCTCAGAAACAAGATGCGCAAGACCGCCTGGATGAAATGGACCAGCAGAAAGCCAAACTGAAAGATATGCTGAATGATGTAAGGCAGAAATGCCAGGAAGAAACACAGGTGGTGAGTGTATGTTAATTCTGGATGTGCTCAAGAGTATTGTGTTTTTGGTGAAGGAAATGCTCTTTATTTAATGAATAAGCTTGCTTTGTTTTATTCATTTTTGCCATAAATAGCAATTTCCACACAAATACAGAGGTCCAAGAAAGGATTTTGCTAACCTGAATAGCTTTCATAATGGTCATAAATGGGAGATTGAACCAGGTGATTTCCAGGAGTCGTTTTCTGCATAGTTAGTGCATAGTTTGATCACTGTGAACCTCATAGCTATTCTTAATTAAGTGGGTTTTCAGGGGGATACAATTGCTATTGTAGCTAGCATGTTGCCTTAAAGTAGAAACTTGATATATAAGGTAAGTCATATGTAACTGTGTAATTTTAACTCTTACCAGAGTTAAAAATCAACTTTATAATACTTGATGAATGTTTGAATGGAAAAGGAGCCAAGTTATGAAAACAACTTTACTTTTAAAATAATTTCCTTTATAATTAGTATTTCTGTGATTTAAAATATTAGTATTACTTGGTTTTATTGAATGTCCGATGTGCTTTCATGAAGGATTTTGAGTACCATCTTATGAAGAAGCATGCAGTTCTTCATATTAAGTTCTTGTTGTCTTCCTTCGCAGTTGATAGGTTGCTTTACAACTTTATTTTGTTTATTATAAATTTATAATTTACTGAGTTACATTTATTTCAAATTTCACTCTGATTTTTGTAACTTTTGTTTCAGATTTCATCACTAAAAATGCAGATTCAATCTCAGGAATCAGATTTAAAATTACAGGAAGATGACCTTAATAGAGCAAAAGCAGAGCTGAATCGGCTCCAGCAAGAAGAGACTCAGCTAGAGCAGAGTATCCAGGCTGGAAAAGTGCAGCTTGAAACAATAATCAAATCTTTAAAATCAACACAGGAAGAAATAAACCAGGTATTCACTGTAGTTTATACAACTTCTTTTTTTGCTTCTTGAAAGGCTAAGATTTGAACATCACCTAGAAAGGTTACTTTTCAGAAGGGGGGGGTGGGGGGAAACGGTTCATGAAATTGTTTGACTGGTGCTTAGTAGGTTAATTCCCAGTTTGAGTCAGGTGAAGTTCAACTCGGGTCAGGGGAATGCAGCTGCCTGCCAACCATGTTTAACAGCAATGCAGGAATGACAGTGTTACCAAACGTGTAACTTAGTAAAGCATCTTTCCATGTTTAGGCAAGAAGTAAACTTTCTCAACTTCAAGAGAGTCATCAAGAAGTCAATAAGAATATAGAAGAATATAATGAAGCTCTCAATGGGATTCATGGTGGTAGTCTGACAAATTTAGCAGACATAAGTGAAGGCCTTGGGCAGATGGAAAGAAGTAATTACGGA
Source organism: Microhierax caerulescens (assembly GCA_035590215.1). Classification (NCBI taxonomy): domain Eukaryota; kingdom Metazoa; phylum Chordata; class Aves; order Falconiformes; family Falconidae; genus Microhierax; species Microhierax caerulescens. Next base: position 49,963,580 of record JAVJGJ010000047.1, on the reverse strand, counting down.
CCTACGGTAAAAAAAATTAACTGTTGTTCAGTGTATTTTACAATCATTAGGTTTGTGACTTGCACCTAATCTGAAATAATTACGATGTTTGTTTAGTTTCGTTGGCTTTTGGTACATTAGCAAATATTGTGGTCCCTGCAAGGGAGCAATCTCCAGTGCAAGGCAGGGCAAAAAAATGTAATGCCAGTGGAAAGCCTAATTTTTAAGCTTTGGGTTAGATCTTGTGCTAGGATTTTGTGCCTGTGTAAACTGTAACGGTATGGACATGTAAGCAAACTGCAATTGTAGAAAGGAGGAGGCCATGTTCTTTCCTGATTTGTAACCTGTCACACCTTTCGTCTAAGCAGGTAGGACTTCTATTTCCTATTCAGGTGTTTTGCTTTTTTCTTGCATGTTCTCCAGTTTACAAGGTGACGCCTTCTCTTGCTGTGAACTTCTCTTTAATGATGTATTTCTTTCTTATTTCCAAAAGAAGCTGTACAAATGTCTCCTTTGCAGTGAGCTATGTTTATTACTCATTTCAGTAAAAAACATATTCTCTTCCCAAAATATGTAGATAGTTCTCTTCTGCTTAAGCAATTCTAGTATCATTTATCTCATTTATTATATTTTCTTTTAATCAGTGTTTTTCCCAATTCATAAGATCCTTCAGATTCTTAAAGACTTTTCCAATCTTTAAGAACCTAAAACTGTCCAGTTCTTTTGGGTATCTGTTGTTGATTTGGATATTTAACAATATGCTAAATCACAAGTTGTTGTTGTTGGGTTTTTGGTTTTTTTTTAGCCTGAATCTTTGCTTAAATATACAAGTTGCGTACTTGCTTGATTCTACTTGTACATATACTTGGTGCTTCCTCACTAGGGAAATGTATTTGCGAGGTCCTTGTAAGGACAGTATTTACTATGGATTTAGTATGAAGTTAAATATATGTCATGTACAGTGTATTAATAAATATTCATCAGGCATAATACCTTTATGCCCTGCTGTACACTTTCTCTATAAAAACAAAACGCTCAGAAGAAAAGTGTAGATTAAAACCAACAATACATTGAGATACGTGGTCTTAAAACACTTCAGTTTCTGTGCTTGCATGGCTTGCATAAACATTATGTTTAATTTCGAGTTGAAACTTCCAGATGTTTCTCTTGCAAAACCTAAGAATGACTTACTGGAAGAAAACTCCAGTATATGTTCATAGTAAATTTTTTAAACCATTGTGGCCCTTTCCTGTTTCTTAATTCTTCCTTCCTCTTCTTCCTCTCCCCACCTTCCTCCCTGCTGTTCTGGGAAGTATTAAGACTTCTTCATTTGCATCTTTTAAAAGGGCAAAAGAAATCCGGTACCTTTCTAGTGTCTAGTGTTGGAGTTGTTATTAAATACTTGCTATGTTAGAATTGAATGGCTCTGATTGTCGGTGGAGCCCTGTTGTACAGGTGCTGTATGCACATATGGCTGCTGTGGCAAAGGACTGGTTTCATCAATAGGGACCCAAAACAGATGAAGGACAGGGAAGGGGTATCGTAGCTTGACAAAGCTATAGGTTGGCCTCTGTTGACGGACCTCTTTATTGTCAAAACGTGGGGGTGACACTGGCTGCTGCGTAGTGCTTTGTAATGTGAAATCAGTACTTGGAGCTTCAAGCTCAAGAATGAGTTAACAAGAAGCAATCTTGAGTATGACTGCTGAGTACTGATTTCTTGTATTTGTTGTCCACAAATGGTTTGTGTATACTTTCCTTTTAAATAACAGTCTTACCTGAATCTGAGCTGTAAAATAACTGGGAGAGAAGAATTTTTTGATAGTGTGGTGGTTGGGTGTTTGGTTTGCTTTTGTTATTTAAGTATTTGAGAACTGAATGTATTAATATGAGAAACAATTTAATCTTTGATTGTTGTATGTACTCTGTGTAGCCTTGGGCTACGTATTTCTTTCTACTGTGTGATTGCTTCTGCTTAGAAGCCACTTCTTCAGAAAGTTCTTTAGGAAGTAATTTTTAAGATCATTAAACAGGAACCAAGGTACCGTAGAATTTCTGCTAAATGGGTAACTGAGCTTTTTAATCATGGTAAGTTGCTGTAAAGATTTTCCTCTTAATTTTTAGGATGATCCATTTAAGAATAAGGCCTTGATGTTTACCAATAATACACAAGAATTGCATACAGACCCATTCCAGTCAGAAGATCCTTTCAAATCTGATCCATTTAAGGGAGCTGACCCTTTCAAAGGCAGTAAGTGATGAATGGCTTACCTGAGACCTTGAAGATCAATTGTTGAGTAAATGATGTTTTCACAAAGTTTTATCATCTTGCTAAATAGTGGGTAAACCAAATTATTTTTCTATTCTGCATAGGTGATCCATTCCAGCATGATCCTTTTGCAGAACAACCACCTGCTCCAGCAGGTAATAGCCCTTTTGATGACAGGACAGATGTGATATAAACAATTTGTAGCCAAAAACAAAGATTTCCAGGGTTTCCCTGGCTTCAGATTTTTGGTTTGCATGTGGGACTGTAGAAACCTGACAGGGTGTGCATTCAGGATCAGTATGTTAATAACATGCGTATTAACTATGAAGTCCTTAATATAACCTTAATATAAACGTGTTCTTATTCAAACTTAGTAAATACCCTGTTTAGAGAGGTGTCTGGAAGTTAATCTGATTTACCACAATGTGTGTGTTTTATAAGAAAAATTGCATCATTGAGTATAAGTTCAAACATAGAATGGTTCATTATGGACTCTATAGGTGCTACATTCTATTTACCTTTTAATACTCTTCCTAGATCCATTTGGAGGTGATCCATTTAAGGAAAGTGACCCATTTCGTAGTTCTGCCCCTGAGGATTTCTTCAAGAAACAGGTGAAGAGTGACCCATTTACCTCAGATCCATTCACAAAACCCCCTGCTTTACCCTCAAAGGTCAGTAATTTTTAAATCTACACGTAATAGATTTCTTTACTATTGACAAGCTTATTGTCTGAAAGCTAGAAGGAACAAAATATTACTAAATAATTTTTTCCTAATTGATGAAATATCATTAATTTTATTCTTAAATTTTCAGTACGGATTAAGGCAATCAGCAGTTTGTTCTTTTTAGTTCCATGATAATGATCTATATTCACCTTGAAGATGGAGTTAGGTGGGTGGGTTTTTTCCCCCCTCTGTTGGGAATTTCAAGTCACCAGCACCCACTCATTCACACCATTACCTCTATTCCATCGATGTTTCTATTTGTGCAGTCACATAGTGAATCGGATCAAGGAACTGATGTGGCTAAAGAATTACTGAGCCACCAACAGACAATAGAGCCAACACAGTGGAAGGACTGCAATGAACATGTTTGTCAAATGTATAGTCACAGTTCTTAAGCTGTCCTTACGTGTATGTGTGGGTGTTTTTGGGGGTAGGGTATGAATTTTTTGTCTTGTTTTTTAATTAATCCTTTTAATTAAACCCTTATGGCATTCATTGACTTTTCCAACCAGGTATTGAAGCAATATTCCAGTATCAGTCAGTAGGAGGTTAGTTTGTCTTGCAGTATAGGTTTGTACTTGGGTAACAGCAGACTTTTCAAACTGAAGAGCAACTGTAAACACTAGCTGTTTAAAAAAAAAAAAAAAAAAAAAAAAGATATAAAAATTCTGAATTAATAAAAATGTAAATCTCTGACTGGAATATTCAGTCTCTGTTGCTTAAAGACTGAATGCTTTCTGGGTGTAATTTCTTATTTTGCCCTGGTAACAAATACTGGTTGTATTTTTCACTTGAATGTGTTTCGCTTGGTGTTTTGTTAAAGACTATCAATAGCCAAATGCACTAGTAATGCAGATTTCATATAGTCAGTTTATTTTATCCTAATACATATGTCCACTGAACAGAGTGGTCTGAAACTGGAAATAATTTGTCTTAAAGCAAGAGATTGTGATATGCATCAAAAGACAAGTGCATGGTATGTGATCAATAATTATGTATATCTGTTCTTCTTTAGCCTGACCCTTTTGAAAGCAGTGATCCATTTACGTCTTCCAGTATCTCTTCAAAAGGTCCAGGTAAGAAGAAAAAATTTTCACATGAAAATGAATTAGGAGCTATTTGTTTATGAAAGAAGAATCAAATGTAAGAGTTGAAAGTAAAGAAAGCATCTTGTGAACTGCTGGGAAATACATCGTGGTTCTGTTACAGATTAAGAATATTAAGTCTTTGCATACACTATATATGTCACTTCTGTCTTGTCTTTTCTTCTTTTTTCTTTTCTTTCTTCTTCTGAACAACTGGTAGAAAACCTATTGTTTTATGGAATTCTCTTTTAACATTTCTTGCCAAGTCAAAATACAAGTGTTTTTTAATCACCTGCCTAGTTTTGTACTTACTGGCACCAAGCATTCTTCATAATAATTCTTAAGCGTTATTTTAAATAGCATTCCCCCCCTGTATCTGTTTCAGATCCATTTGGAACGCTCGATCCATTTGGAAGTGGTGCTTTCAGTAGTGGTGAAGGATTTGCAGACTTCAGTCAGATGTCAAAGGTAAAGGTTACAAGGAAAACAGCTTAAAAATGTATGTACAGGTACTTTTTTTTTTTTTTAAGGGTATGAGATGATTGTAACCTTTCAGCTGACAACCCACTTTTGTTCATTTTTTTTCCCCGATGGCCTCACCAGTTACATAGCAAAGCATTTTCCATCCATTTGAGGTATAGCAAAGTCTTATAGCAAAGTCTGGTAGGTTCAACAGGGATGAATCAACTTTGTGCAAACGTTTTCAAATACCAGTGGAGTATAAGAAGTAACTTCTAGTTTTTACATATAAGAAAAGGTAGTTGTTCCATATATATTAATATATTTCAGTGTCCAGCCTTCTTTTAAGTCCTGAAGTCTGCTTCTTGGATACTTCATCTCTCATAGTATCCTGAATTGTCCTTAAGCTTCTCCATGAGTACAGGGAACCAGAGGAAGGTGGAAAACATGGTGTGCTGGCATTCCATAGCTCTTAAACAGAATTGCTGTTTCCTTGGGGTTTTGGTATAAACTGAGTATATAGGGTTTTTCAAGTAGAACTAGGTCCTTTCCTTGTCTGTCAAATAGAACTAGGTCCTTTCCTTGTCTGGATCCGTCCAGTCTCCTGTTAGCTTTCTGAGATGGAGTTTGGAATTGACAGTTGACATCAGTTGCCCAGCTTTTTGCACTTAGTCCACAATAATGCTTGAACATTGTAGAGTGAATGTTAATTAGAAAATAGATTATTGTATCCCTTTGACTAATCAAACTTCTTGTATTTTAATTTCTAACTTTTCTTACTGTTTTTTGCGGGGGTTCAGCTTTCCACTAGATGGCAACAGTCTGCACAAATCCAGATGTGTTTGGCTGGAGTTAGAAGGTCTAGCAAAGGTCCGACTGTGAGCTTTAGCTTTGCCCTCTAAATTCCTGTTTCTTCATTTCAGAATGATAAATTTCCCTGCGCGGCACGAATTTTTGTGCCCTTTTTAATCAATAGGAGACTCCTTCAGAAGAGCCAGCTTGAATATAGGAAACATTAAATATACAGGAAACATTAAAAGGTTTGGGAATTTTATCTGAGCTTTTACAAAAAAGACAAATAGCTGTGTGTGACTTAAGAAGAGCTTGGAAAAAAGCTATCTGTTCTGCAGTCTACTATGTTTTTCCAGTTTCTGTCATGGCTCTTCATCAGAGTGAAGGACAGACTGTCGCATGACCATTCATTGCTAAATAGCAAAAAGTAGAGGTTTACTTCCTTTTATTTTTCTCATCAGATTTTTGCTAGGACCAAAAGTTCTAGAAGTACTGAAGAGATAAAGGGTACAAGTATGTTTGAATGTTTGTGAAATCCTAGCACCTCTGTCAGTGGGCGTTAGCCTCTTACACCACTGACATAATTCTGTGAACCTGTCCTCATTTTTTGAAGTTAATGCTTTTACTTGAGTTAACTTGTAGGTTTCATGAAACAGCAGATATTCTACAATGTGCTTTACCTTTTTCTCTTTTTTTTTTTTTTTTTTTTTCTCATGTAGTCAGTAGCTTCAGACCCCTTTGCCTCCTCTTTTGGAGGGGTGGGATTCTCAGATGACCCTTTCAAAAGCAAATCAGACACACCAGCATTACCACCGAAGAAAAATGTCCCTCCACGACCCAAGCCACCCAGTGGTAAGGAAGTTTTCTTTTTTTAATAGTCCGTTCCCCAAAATTTCTGTGCATTTTTGGACACGAGGAGAAGTTGACAGTCTTCTATCTCACCTTGTATTTCAACTGTGGAGGAAGGTATGAGGTTATCAGTAAACTGGCAGAAATTGTCAGTAAACCAGACTGGAGCTCTTCAGGCTGGCAGACAGATGATTAGGGAGTGGTATGACAGATCTGTAAAATGACTTGAAAATGTGAGTGAGAAAAACTGG
>JAVJGJ010000047.1:49925979-49941236 GCA_035590215.1 Microhierax caerulescens | reverse complement strand
ACAGTGCAAAAGGCGGGGGGGGGGCATCCCGTTGTAGATATGCAGCTAGGCATAGGTCTAGCACTTAAAGTTACATTTAATAGTTCAGTATTTCAGGCTTGTCTGGGAAGATGTAGCCATGTCAGCTAGCACAACGGCATCTTCTGCCATGTTCAGAGTCACTGTGTTTATGGACCACAGGGCAATTTTTGCAGTATACATTCAGTTGAAATTGAAACTATAAATTCCATGTTGTTTTCCAAAAAAAAACCCCAAATAATATGTTTTCCTGAATGTTCAAAAAAAGATAGTACAAGGCAAATTTTAGAAGTGGGATGTAATGTAAACATTTGCATGCAGCTGTGGGAACGCTTCTGTTAACATCATCCTCTTCAGTGAATGCTAAAATTAAACAGTAACGGATTATATTTGAGTTTTAAATTGTTATGATTTCAATAAAATATTTTAATATTCTGTGCAGAAACTTCAAACAAGCAAAGTTTTGCATACTTGAATGGTAAATACTGGAATATCATTTTGGAATAGTTCCACTGCAGTGTACTTAAATGTGGTTTAGGAAGCTCAAACAGACTTAGAAGCTGAATGTTATGTGTTATATTTCCTTAGTGTTTTCTGCTGAAGTAAATTTGATTCTCTTACATTATTTCTTACTGGACAAGCTCTGCATGTGTTTTACAAACAGTAACACTTTTTGTAAATTTTGAGTTGGTGATGAAACTTCCCACGTATCTCCAGAGTCAGTATCAAAACCCCTCGCCTGTAGCAGAAGCTACTATAGTAAAACTCTCTGCAGTGGAGTTGCACAAGAGTAAATAACTCTTGTTTTTACTAGCTATTTACTATTCTCAAAAATGGATGTAGGTTGCTATGCTCCCAAACCACTAACTTGCTTTTTTTTGTGTTTGTGGAGTTTTTGTTTGGCTCCAGTCCCCTGACCATTTTCATACACAACTGAGACATGGATGCAGGGATGTGCAGCCCAGATGGGTTAGTTTCCTGGTGGGAGGAGGAAGAAATTGAGGAAATAAATTAAAGGATGAAGTGAGGAAATCAGTGAGTGCATTTTTATCTTAATCCAGAAGAGCTACCCTAAGACAGCTTGGTATACTTGATTCATATATTTAATAAGTCTGATTCATTGTATTTTTCACATTTCTTCCGGCTTTTTCATCAAGTTATTAATTTATTTTCCATTTTCATTTTTTAGTTTGGAAATGAAGAACAGCAGCTGGCGTGGGCAAAGCGTGAGAGTGAAAAAGCAGAGCAAGAAAGACTAGCTCGGTTGCGGAGGCAAGAACAAGAAGACCTTGAGTTGGCTATTGCACTCAGTAAGGCTGATATGCCAAACTCTTAAATAGAGGTTCCTTGGCTCCACCCTGTCCAAGTGAAACCTTTAAACGTGGCTTTTATAAAAATACTAAATTCTTGGTTTATGTTGTGAAAATAATTTTAGTGACCTTCAACTCTAAACAAGATCGGCTAGTTACGTCAAACTGGGCTCTGTGTGGCTTTTCAAGTGCGCAATACGCAGGAAACACTGTATAAGCTGTATTATATGTTCTAGATAAAATTTACTGCTTGTAAGAAATTTAACGTATGATCCTAAGGTACTGAAAGCAAAGTTTCTTTATTTGGAAGACAATGTTGCGTATAGTAAACTGAAACTTGTGAATCTGGCTTTTTATTACCGGAATTCCATTGGGTTTTTTAGGCTGCATTATGAACTTCGTGTATCATAAAAAGATAATATTTCTAGCATTAGCTTCCACTCACTACATTTATTTAATAATTCGTGGTAGGCTATCAGTATGACATCTGCATCATCTATGTCAAAGTCCTCAGGATAAGTTCCTTATTAGATGGTCCCTTTTTTCCCAGGAGATGTGGCTTTTACGGGAAAATCTGGTGATTTATATATGATTAATACAGGCATAGTGAACTGTATAAAATATTACAAATTCTAAGCCTCTATGAATAAGTAGTTCTAATTTAAGGAGTTGTTTGCATTGAGTTTTAATAATTGTATACGGTGTTGTAAAAGAGGGAGTTAATTCAGTTTTAGTAAATTGGACAAATAATTTGGCAATTAAATCATTAGGTAAAATCTTGCTTTATCTCAGAAGCAAATACAATTGGAGGATTGTGGTACAAGTTTGAGTGCTGCTTTCGTGTCAAACCAAGCAATGGAAAACTTACACAGCTTGAGCAGTGTTCACCCCTACAATTCATTTTTACCCTCTTTTGCTCCAACCGCTGGAACTGTAGTTAATAATAGACTGTGTTAATTGTGTTACCTGATTGACTGTGTCAGACCGTCCCTACCTCTGTTTCTTTACTTCCACCTGTCTTATCTTACAGGGCTACAGGTCAAAGGTAATTTAGCTGAAATAAGGCCAAGTTGAAATAGATTTATTTGCCAAATACACGTCTGTGCGTAAGTTACAGGAGTGCTGGTAGACTGGATTGGCTTTAAAATACTCTTGTAGTAGGTCCAAGTAGGAACAGACTTGATATGTACATGTAGAACTCAATACTTCCACCTGGTAAGGCTAACAGAATGTGTTTTACATGTCATACAGAAAGTAAGTCCTTATGGTAAGTCTGTGAATTATTTATTTACTAAAAATGCCTTTGCTGATTACAGGAATTCTAAAACTTCAGTTGTCTCTGCCTTGGACTTTTATGTCTCGATAGAGTGGGCATCTAGCACAAAATTTTTAAAACGTCCTTAATGTGCATCCGCTTTCCTGTTGTTGCTTCTGTGGGAATACAAAGCTGAACATTCTGTGGTTTTACTGATGCAGCCCTTATCTTCCAACATTTTCTCTATAATTTTAAAAAAAAACCAACATGGTATTCCTTCAGCATCTTTAATGCATTTATATTTTTTTATGCCCTTGCTGGCTTTTATTTTTCATAATACAATGATCGTGCCTGTTCACTGAATGAAAGCAATCTTCCCCCATTCTGTTGTAATTGCCTTATTTTGGATGCTTTCCTTACACAGATACGAATCAGGTTGGATCATTCTCATAATCTTGATAGTTTTCAGCTCTGAAATGCAGTATAGATGTGGCATTTGTTGTCTTCAGGGTTTTGTGAGTAGGCGTATGGGTGGGTGTCTGTGTGTGCATCCGTTTACGTTTGTAGTGATACACATGACAAAACTGAAATCCATACATCTCAAATGCAGTTTTAGGAGCCACAATTCCCCATTTGCTGTGTCTGTCTTATGCTAATGGTACTATAGATAATGGGAATCTTGAGTTCCTCTCCAAAGGGGAGAAGATTCATTCTAGTATCAGAGACAACCGTATAATGATCTTTAATACTGTCTTTTAGTGACCCCGTTGGAATGCGGTAGAAGGTATTTCTGGTTTTACAGAACCTGATTTGAAATCCCTTCCCATTGTGCTATCTTTTCTCTAAAATACGTTAGATTAAATGATCCAATATACTAAAATGTCAGCAAATTCTCTTGCCTGTTGGTGTAGAGGACTTGAGGTCTCTGAGAGTGAACTTGGGTCTGTAGCTAGCATGGGACAAAACTTTTAGTATGAAAGAGCGATTTTCAAGATTGAATGGCTGCAGGATTCTCAGTGAAGTTAAAAAAATTGTATCTGTGTGTAAGATTCTACATTTTCATTGGGGCCTGAGTCTTTGTGGTGTCTCTTCTGCTCTAAGAAAACCCTGCTCATGCGTAGTGCCATTCTAGAAAGGAAGCCCGCTTTTGGACTACGGCTTGGGTGGCGTCACTCCAGTGGGACGGGGGCGGATGAGCTAAACAGCTTGATTCATTTTCTGAGTTACATACCGTAACAAGACTTTCTGCTACCTTGCCAGTGCTCTACAATACTGTAATTTATAATGCTTCTAAGGCAATGCATCGGTATTCTCAAGATGTTCAGCAAGAAGCCAGAAATGTGAATTAATCAAGCATTCCACATAGCGTTAGAACTAATTGCTCATTTTCCTAATTCCTTATTGAGTCATTCTTCCTATTTGCTTGGACAGTAACAGAAGATCAAGCAAATGAAGGAGGGCAGAACACATCCTCTATACACAATGCATTAGATGTAGTGATCTTAGGTTCACTGAAACACTCCCGAGTCAAAATTTTAGACACTGCAGTAGAAGAAAACTTAGCTGTGATTTCTCCCCCTTGTATTTAATACAGTTTTCTGTCTGAAAAGGAGGATTACCTGTGTTCTTCCCTTATGCTGGTAACTCAGTGTTTTGAATAATACCTGCACTTGTTCTTCTAAGGCAAAACTCTCATCATGAGACATTGAGCACCTTCTTCCTCCAGAACAGTGAAATTTAAAGCACAAATAGGCCTGTTGCTATTTGGGCAGAGAAAATATGTACAATGCAAGATATATAAAATGTGAGTATACACAATGCATATACAGTGTACATTGAGATCCATATTATTTGTGTCTATGTGTGTGTATATATATATACAGTGTATTGTATAATGTAATAATAGTGTGTGTATATACTATATATGTCCACATACTATGTTTAGTATATAGCTACTTGTACTGTACATAAAACATGTATATACAATGAATATGTAGAATATGCATATATATTCTATATATTGAGGGTTGTGTGTATGTATGTATTCTCTAAACAGGGATGGATACACAAATGGAATTTTTACAGAAATACAGATTAGAGCATGGCTCTTAGAATTTCAAAGTTCTGGTGAAAGAAAAAAAAAAGGAGAAAAGATTATTTCTAATACATTTGTTTTAAGATTACTTTCATTGGCATGAAAAACTGTGTTCACTAGCTGTGCCAAGTGTAAGAGGAACCTGGCAGAAAGTACGTATCATCTGTGCTGGGTGTGATTTCACATTCTTTTGAGTTTAAGTGTCTCTTTGAAATGTAGGCTCAATTTCTGATCTTCTTGCGTGTGATGGTCATATCATCTGTTCTTTTTTCTGTAGGCCGAGGCAGTGATTTTTTTCTCCTACATTTGCTTGTAGTTTCACTTCTCTTTCTTTTTTTTCCCCTGTGTTACAAATTTTTTTTAAGGAGCTATTCCCATACACCCCAAACAGTCACATGCTAAGGTGGAAAACATGCTTTTCTTGCTTCATTCAAGTTATATAGGTTGCACATAATTGTCATCTGGATTTCAGATCTGTTTTTCCTCCCTTTCCACCTAAGCTGTTACTTCAGGAGGAATGACGATCCATTGCATTCTTGGCTTTGAGGAAAGAATGGAGGTGATTCTACTTTCTACTCGGATAAATTATTAGACTCTGTGGTACGTTGAGCAATCACTAAGACTTTAGTAGGCTTTTATAGTGGCACATGTGTGTTTTATGCAGAGTCTCGTCACTGCTGGAATGACTCATGGAAAACTATGAATTGCACACAGCACCGAGGCACAACAGTTAAAACAGGAAAGACGGACAATTATTCATGTTGAACCTATGCACGCAAACGTTGCATGTAGGGCACAGGTATTGAATTACCCACATTACAGACCAGCAGGTTCACATTTGCCTCGAGTGGTTTCCCAAAGTTCTATTCAAATAGTCTTGTTGTAAAACATACCAGTCATTCTGCAATAAAAACAGATGCTCATAAAAGTAGTACTTCTACCGTCATGCTGTATGAAATATTTTTATATTGGCAAATTTTTCCTTATGAAATCTCTGCCCTGTGAGGATCATCAGTCCTGACTGTATTTTGTTTCATGTAACGTGCTCTCAAAGTGTAGGAAATTCCAAGCTGTGTCTGACTGCATAACCTTTTCGGGGGGGTGGGGGGGTGTTTCTGGGTTTTTTTTCAAATTCCTGTCTGTGAAATCTGTTGTCAGAAATTTTGTAGAAATTATTTTGTCATCTTATGCTCAAAGATAATGCACTTTTTTTGATTCTTCTTATAATCCTTTTGGGGTTACTATTTTCTTCTTTAGTGTTTCTCCATTGAGAAGAGTATTTATTCTGTAGAACCGAAGCCCAAGGAATCTTGGTTCAAGTAGAGTTGTTGCTTTCCCTCATGTAAGAGTTTGATTTCTCCCTTCTTCTGTGTTATATTCCTCCCTCTCAGGAATTTCATTTCTGTTTAATCCTCATTTAGAGCTGGAACTCTGTTAAAGTGAATTGGTCTGTGCTAATAATGATCTGTTTCGAATACCTTCCTACAGCAGTGGAACAGCTAAGTTTTTGTTGTGTGTCAACCAGTGCATCTCTCTGCAGACTTCACAACAAACATCTTTTCTTGGAAAGGAATTTTGCTTGGGGTATGGTGGAATCATAGAAGATTTATTTTTAGAATAAATGTTAACTGTAACTCATTGACACACCTGTTTTATCAGTTGATATACTGTTCTTTTTACTTGAAAGTTTTATAAATAAAGGCTAATTTGTTATAAAACGGAATTTTCATTTTTCCAACTTCTGCCTTCCCCTTTAATTTGAACTTTAAAAAGAAGAACTAGTGACTATGGTTCCTTCTGATGTTACAATTATAGAGTGCGCTTCTGCTGTCCCTTTTAATATGACGTTCTTTAGCCTGACCTAAAAAAGGTGGAAACACAAAGTGGAAACTGCAGTGTTGACCTAAATTTGACTAATATCTCCAAATATGTACATTATTGTAGTTATATTTATCTTTAAAATATCATAACAAATTGAAAGTTGAAAAACAATTTTAATTTTAACCCATCTCATGTGTTTATTGTTTAATATAATAAGAGAAATGTTATTGTTTAATATAATAAATGAGAAGTTACTTTTTGGAGCTCTGAGACTTTGGCAATCTTTCTTTACCTTCCCACCACCACCACCACTTTGCAAGCTTTTGTGTCAAATCTGTGACCTGTGACTCTTGCTTTGGACAACTGCTTGATTCTCTGCATTGAGATCTTTTCTTTTGGCTGGTGCCCTCTGCGCTCTGTTTTCCCTCCTGTCCTTCCCCTTCTTCCTTGTCCCAGCCACATTTGGTCTATAGAAACCAGTCAGAAAATCCAGCGCCGCACCCTTTCCAAAACAATTTGTGTGCCGCAATGCTAAACATCCAGGCAATTTATACTGGGAGGGGTTAGAGAGATCACCAGGGACAAACCCTTTCTGCTGGCTGGAAAAACACACCTCACTATCGTGCTATTTGGCATTATTCACTTTGACTCATTATTTTCCCATCTGTTTATTTACTCTGCTGCTGCACATGCTGGCATGGCTAACAGTGCATTGCCAAGGCAGGTTGCTCTTGAAATTGCTTGCTGGCAATATTTTTAGTATGTTGACATTTGGAAGCCAGGATTGGGCTGTAGTGTGTCACGGACGGGCACAATTTCCTACCCAGCTTCTCTAGTCTTGCTTAGCTAGACGTGGGCCGCGCTCCGTGTTCTGCTCCCGCTCAGGTTTTTGGAGTCAGACACGCGCGATGTTCTTCTCATCCTTACGCTTTCCCAAATACTTGCCTGATCCTCGTTGTCTGTGCGTAATCCAAAAGGACTCCCTGTACTGGGCGTCGGGTGGAGGCCAGGAGGCTCCTTGCTGGGCACAGAAGAAACGTGTGAGCATCCTGTCTGACAAGAAACATTCGCAAGTGGAAACTCAAACGTAAAGGGACTCTGAGCTCTAAGCCCAACTGTTTAACCTCAAAAACAAATGTAGCATCTGTTGATTGTGTCCAAATACAGCCCAAGACCAGCGTGTGTTATGGAAGTCTGATCTCTCCGAGCCCTCCCTGCCGCTGCAATTGCAGTCATGCTTTTCTTGGGAAGGCAATACTGGGAGCGGATTGCTGCATCTCCTGCCTGCTGTACGTGATGCTCGCTTAGTCACTCTGAACACTTTATCTCTGGTCTGGGTAGTGTTTTCTAATGTAATGACCATAATTAAAACTTTTTATTGGTGCCGATGCAGCACCTCTTACAAATGCTGTTGCTTTCCTTATTGATGAATTCTCCCAACGCTTCTTACCAGTTGCAAACTGATAGATTTCTGTTGGTTAATTCCTCATAAATGTTTGGTGTCTCAGCCTCTGGCTCGGTAGCTTCTTGCTTAATACATTAAATGTCACAGGGGATGTCCGATGGGATATTTCTATTTCCTGATGACATAACAATAGGTCAGAACACCAGGAATGCTCGGAGCTGTAGGAAAGGCAAGAAACCTAAGTAAAAGGGATTTAAAGGGATGCTGTATTTAATTATAAACCTGTAACAGGTAAGTTCATCTGCAATTTCTGTGTTGCCAGATTTATGCTTACTACAAAGAGCAGAATAATCCCTTTCAGCAAATGAAAAGTATAGTTGAAGCAGGTAAATAAGCAGTAACTAATGCTAACTATGGTTACAGAGTAAATGATGAAAATGTTGCTCCTCCTGTCCTTGTGCTTGGAAAGGTGGCTTGGGTGAAGTTGTTTACCTCTTCGTTACATAAAGCAGTGCATATGATTCATTTTTTGTGTCTGCATAAAATACTGTAAGATCAAATAATTGTGGCTGAAAAGTCAGACCTCAAAAGATTAAATCAAACATATTTTCTGCTTGACAAGTTCAGGATAAATCCCTGCCTCTGCGCGCTTCAAGCTCAGCGTGCTGTTTCATGGCAGAGGCCATTCCCAATCTCAGCCTAAGTGACTGGGAATGGGATGGTTGGGATCAAATTGTATGGAGTCTCTGGGAATCAATAAGCTGAGCCAGTTACCTCCAGGGCATGTGAACGGTGCACAGCTGCGTGCATTATGCTACCGGGCTGTTTGGCTTTGTAAACTTACTCCTCCTCCAAATCCATGGGAAGCACATTTGGGAATGGAGGTGTGCCCAAGCCTGGGGCTGCAGTCACGGTGGAGAGGGGCTGCTGCCCTGCCAGCCAGGCTCAAGACCACCCACCCCACCCCACCCCACCCCTGCTCCTGTCACCCAGGATGAGTCCTGGGCAGGCAGGACCTGTTGCAGACCCAGCTGAGACCCGCTGCTTCAAGGCCACGTGGGAACTTTCAGGTTTGTAGATGCCACCAAGCACGTTTCGGTTGTGAGCAACAGGGATTGCTTTCTCCCTATTAAATTACATGGCGTTTGGATTGAATTTTCCTCTTTATGTTTCCCCCCAACACTGTGAGTTACCATAGTGATGGCTACATGACTTTGTTGTAGTTGTTTTATTTAAATATAGCAAAAGAAATTGCTAGAGCTTGGGAGTCTGGCTTCAAAAATTCAACTTAAGAAAAGTCTAACAGCTACTCTGTGTTGTAGGTGCACAAAATAGCTTTAGAAACCACAGAGTTTCTACCACAGAAAACCACAGAACCGCACGATCCTATAATTTGAAGAATGGACCAACTTTTTTTGGCACTTCTTGTGGATGGAGGACTGAAGTTTGGAGCAAGCCAATGTTTGCAGGCAGTTTGTAAATGGCTGCAAGTAACTGGGGGCTCGCAGCGGCTGAACCCCCCCCCCATCCCTGCACAAGCTATGGCCAAAATTAAAGCTTAAACTCTCCCAGCCACCAACATCTGCAAATCTACAATGAACTTCCAGGAAAGCTGGAGGGTTTCTAGTCCAGCTTTCTGCTTTGGGGTTTAAATAAATTCACGGGGAAGTGCCCTGGCAGGGTGCTGGGGTGGTGCTGGGCTGCTCCGCAGGGTGCTGCAGGGGCGGCAGGATCCAATGCTGGTCCCAGTGCTGCTTCAGCAACAACAGCCTCTGTGTTAACGGTGCTTTCTGGAGACGAGTTCCCATGTAGGACAGATTTAACTGACTCTTCTGAAGTCAGCAGGTGAGAGAAAAATGGTTTTCAGTGTAATGAAATGATGCTCTGAAACCCAGAGCAGAATTAACTGACTTTAAACAGGAACTCCTCTGGATGGTGTCTTGAGCTCAGCAAGATTTGCTAAAACTTTCACTAGGAGCGTTGTGCAGGATTTGCTAGTTTCTGTACTTAACATGCTCTATCTAATCTGCCAATCTATCTTGCAAGTATAGGGAGCCCATCGCTGTGGTATCTTATAAGAATATGTGTGAAAATCTTGTTTACAACGGACTCTACGTTTCCTCCCATCGGGTTTAACTATTTTTATTTTTTTTCCTTTCCCTAGTGCGTCAAATTAAATCCAGGATAGCTGCAGATCAAAAGGGCAGGGCTTTGCTGTGTGCTGCCTGGGAGGCTGCTGGGGTTCTGGGTCTTTAGTGTTAATTAGAACAAAATTACTTAAAAGATGATGACTTGATGGTCTATTATTAGAAGATGTTGCAAAGTGTTAGTGATTTCCTGCTAGCCGGCGGGAGGGGGGGGTGGGGGGGGCTTGGTAGATTGGTGGAATCACATCGACACCTCTTTGGATGTACTAATTTAAGGCAATTAAATAAAAAGAAAAAGAGAGTTGACAATTACTCGTAATAGAATGTGAGAAGAATGAGATCAGCATCTCTTTCTCACTGCTACAAGATTATCTCGAGATTCAAAGACCTGCAGTTTCCTGTAAAGACCACACAGAAATTATCATATATGCCCTCCCTTAAACAATTAAAATAAAGTTGGTCATGAGCTGTTTCTAGTGCTTTATGCCCCCATCCCTCCCCACTTTCAGAGGCCTGTATTTAAATATATTTTGATATGTTTGGGTTTTTTTATATTGACAGATGAGGATGGCTTTGCCCTATTTTCACTTGAGTCACAGCAACTCTAAAAGCTCAGAGGACACAACCTGTGCATCTTTACACAGCAGCGGATTTGATCATCGTGATTTGAGCGTTGTTTGGTAACACAGCATTGAGATAACACGTGTAGCCCTCGGGGTGAGCAGGAGCAGAGGGAGCAGGGGTTATGATCCTTGCAGCTAGACTAGTCGCTGGAGCCCAGGGAAGCTTGGACATTCCCATGCAGAGGTACCAGAAGAGGGAGGAGGAGGAGCACCCATTGCGGTGGGTGCTACAGCAGAGCCACACAAGGTGTTTTTTAAGGGTTGGGCACATTTCCCTCTGCGTGCCGGCACTGCACAGCACCTTGTGCAGGGTCCCCAGCTGCAGCTGCCTGCCACCCTTGTGGTCTGGGGGGATGCGCAAGTGGCCAAAGGGCCACCTAGCCCACCTGCTTCCCAGCCCTGGGAGGAGGGGCTGGGGATGAGCAGAGCCAGGCGAACACGTCATGATGCTTTTCTAGTTTATGCTTTTCAAAGCTCTCCCCTGCTGTCTGGGGACCTTCCTGAGCCAAGTGTGGGGCAGCGCGCCGAGGGGGGCTGCACCCGTGGCAGCTGGGGTGCAGCTTTTTTTTAAAGCTGCCTCTTTTTTAAATACATGACAAAAGAGGGGAAATTTTCAGTTCACACTGTATCACTGAAACCTGGGAATGGCTAAAAAACATTTCCAGTTCTTCTGAAAGAGCGAGGGAAAGACAGCTGACTAGCAAGGTAAGGGTAAGACATAATTTTCAAAAATTGTATTCTTAAGGTTTTAAACACCAAAGGACATGCTGAAATATGAAAATCTTCAGCTATGGGGAACGAGAAGGAAATACCTAGAACTGTTGCAACAATGAATGTGCTAATTTTAGAACATCTTTAAGTCATCCTCACTTTCTGGAATTAGATTGTGCAATTTTTTTCAAGCAAATAAATGTTTTGTTTTTAATGAAGAAATGTTAAATCTCCCTTATATTTCACTTTGAAAGAGCTATAAAAGAGAAATGTGGAACTCATTCTTCCATGTCAATGATTAGAAGCCCAAAATACATCTGTTCCACATGAACAACTGCAGGCTTTGCTTTCACAGAAGAATAGCTCTATTTGCAGTTACTTTAAATGTATTCCTGTTGGTTTCATTCTTGTATATTCTAACTTGTAAAGTCAGAAAAAATGTCATAATCTTGATCAAAATCAAGTTCCAAGTATCCAGATGTGAAGGGAAAGTGCTCCACTGTTGAGATGAATCTGTGTAGTTAATTAACAGCGATTCTGTTCTGCAAGTGTCAGGGCTCACCACTAAACCATAGCTGTAAAAACAGAGGACCCTCACCAGGCTTTCAGAGTAATCGCAGAGATGTGCTGCATGGCCTCACAATCTCATCCACAGCTGTGGAAGAGCATTTGTGGGGCTCGGTTTGACTCGTTGCAGCTATATTTTTGCTGCTGTAGCTATTGCAGTAGCTAGTTTCTTCAAAATTAAGTTTTCAGGGTCTGGATTCCTGGCTAACACTTTCCTTCAAAATAGTTAACATCTTTCTTTAACTCCTGAAATTTAGGTGGGATTACAAATTATGAAGTGAATTGAAGTTTGGGGGAATGAGTTATGAAGGTATTTTAACCTGTGTTGTGAATTTATGTTTCAATTCCACTACTGTTCTATTGGAATTCTGCACTGAGCTCTTGAGAACAAGGATAATTTATATACAAGAATGCCTTAAAATAAGCCTCGTAATTACAAAAATGCAGTGTTTAAATTTATAGTAAAAACCCACACACTGCTTGGCAAAACTATAACTGCATCTGGAAAACATTAAGGATGCTATTAAAATAGTCTAGCATAAACTAGAAATGAGACTGAAATTACAGTGTTGCTTACTTAACCATTTTTGGGAAGTATATTTTGAATATGATCTACTTTCCTACTTGATTTTTTGATAAAGCACCGTACTCTACCTGGTTTACCACTGAAAAGGAATTATGTACCTTGTTATCTGTTTTACACAAATCCATAGCTTTTTCAAGCGTCTTCTTACAGTTATTGATAATTTAAAACATAACCAGGTGGTGGTTGGTCCAGCCATCAGGGGAAAAGTAACAGGGAGATCTCGAAGGAGAATAAAAATCACAGCAATTAAAAACTTATTTTATTAAAAAGACGAAATGTTTTCAAACATTGAAAAATTACGTTTTTATAAAAACAGAAATAGGCAAAATACCCATTTGTCTTCTATTTACATATACAATATTTCTCATTGTATAAAATTATTTACAATATATAAAAAACTTACAGTAAAATAGGTTATTTTCTTACAAGACATCAAGCCCTGTACTTCTAGTGTAGATCATGGCAGACAAGAATATTATTGCACCTGTGAAACAAACAGTCTAACAATAGGAGTGTTCTCTTAGCCATGCCTTCAACTGAGATCTAAAATAACATCGTTAGCTACAGTAACATTCATTTAATCTCTTCTAGGGTCAACTTCAGGCAGTTTCCATACAAACATTGTCTTGTAAAGCTTAGGGCAGTTAGAATTGGGGGAACAAACCAACATATTTACAGCTTCTTTTATACAATCTGTATGGAGTCTTATGGAGTTTACCCTTCATAGAAGCTGCATAAATAACCCCTGTTCTCCTGACCGGGATGGGCAGGTTCACTGCTACGGTCACGTCAGATTCTCTGCAGGAGATGACTGGCGAAGTCTCCTTGTGTCAAATCCTCAGCTTCCATTGCTAGAGCGTTGGTGCCTTCCCTACGTAGTACCAGCTACAAGTTTTTAACACTTCTGCACCTGAGCAGTTCACGAACGTCTACCATTGGCAGGTCAGAGCCTCTGGGGCTACATGTGCCGCTTCATGTGCAAAGCCAGGTGGTCCGACCGGGAGAAAGCCCTGTCGCAGAGGTGGCACTGGAAGGGCCGGTGGCCAGTGTGCTTGCGATAGTGACGGGTGAGCTCATCTGAGCGGGCGAACTTCCAGCCGCAGCCTTCCCAGTTGCAGTGGTAGGGCTTTTCACCTGTCGGAGAAATCATCGAGAGCATGACTCAGCGCGGCACTCCCACACACAGGCAGCATCACATGCCGGGCAGCCTTCCTGCTTTATCTCAGCATATCCTTTTTTTTTTTTGCTACCAAACCCTTCTACAACAAAAGCCAAGTGCCTTTAAGCCAATGAGACTTTTTTTAAAAAAAAAAAACCCTGAACTGCCTTAAATGAATACATGCAAAATACATCCAAAGTTTTCTTCTAACCTACACCTGCAGGGAAAATCTTTATGGAAAAGCATTAGAAGCTCTTAGAAAAGCTCTGACCTACACACACGTGGGCAAACGCTCGGACATTATGGCCCCGACTACCTGCCACAGCTCCACTGTGGCTACTCCCGCAGCTGGAGGGACTACAGGGTTAAAGTTGAGGCTGCAAACCGTGTTATGGGGGCAACCAGCCGCGTTTACCTGTGTGCGTCCTGAGGTGGGCCTTCAGGTGTGAGCTCTTGGTGTAGGTCTTCCCACAACCCGCGTAGGTGCATGTGTGAGTCGCTGTCCTCTTGCGCGGCCAGGACCGCCGTCCTCTTTTGGGTTTGGAGTCCAGCAGCTCCAGAGGGGAGGACGGAGGGGTGAGCATGCCCCTGGGCGCGGAGGGTTGTAAGGGCAGGCTGTCCTCAAAAAGGCCAAACTGGGAGGTGTTCTGGTACTGGAGATGGGTCTGCGGGGCGTGGAAGCCAGGGGCCGGGTGGTAGCTCTGCTGGAAGGAGACGGATGAGGGGCACATCATCTGTGTGTGGCAGTCGTTCACCATGAGATCGTCGGGGCTCAGTGGGGGGGTCTCTGCCCCAGGGATCTGGGGGGAGCTGGCCACCCGGGGCTGCTCATAGGCCATCATGCAGGTCGCGCTGCCCTCCTGCTTGATCTTTGGGCAAGCCTGGGGCACCACCCCCAGGACCGGTCCATAATTGTCCATGTCGGGTTCAGGCTTAATGTTCTCGACGAACTGTGGGCCCCCAAAGCTGGGTGTCACGAAGAACCGCCCGTGGACATTGCCAGGAGGGCAGTAGTTGGAGTCCATCTCGGAGCGGATCATCTCCGGCACCATGCCAGAGTTGTAGGGTGGGGGGCTGCCTTGTTCCAGGGCACTGTAGCATCCCGGGGGGGTTGTCTGGTAAAAGCCCCCGCTCTCCCCTTGGGCAGGGGGATAGTCCCCACCGGCCGTGCCCTGGCCATAGCCGTCGCTGCCCATGGAAAGGATAAAATCCAGCACGTTGTTGAGATCTTCATCCTCTTTGCGCGGGGAGAGGCTGCCCCAGGTGCCGGTGGGGGGCTTGGCCTCCGGGTCGCACTTCCACCTCTGGGGGAGAGAGAAAAGGGAGAAAGTTAGAGCTGGCGGCCGGGGGGTAGGGGGCCGCTGCCCCGCCGCCCACCCGTGCGATGAGCCGCGCCGGCCTCAGCTGGGCGGCGGGAGGGGGGCCAGACTCACTTCGTGGAGGGTTTTCTCGCGGCAGGGGCTGGCGAAGGTGGCGAAGGAGGGCAGGATGGTGTCGCTCAGCGCCATGGTGCGGCCGGGCGGGACGCGGACGGCGCGGCGCCCCGAGCCGCCCTCCCCA
>JAVJGJ010000047.1:49888454-49917916 GCA_035590215.1 Microhierax caerulescens | reverse complement strand
CTGAAAACATGCACAATCAGAACGATATTGAGCTCGGCTTCTTCACGGGTGTTTTCTGTCTTCTTCTGCTTAAAAACCACCTGCTCTGACGAGATGGCAAAGCATCTCATTCACATGAAATCAGCGCGAAGCGGCCGGCCAAGAGGCAGTGGCGTGTATGAGCGAGAGGGGATCCTTTGCAGCCTTTATATACCAGAGTTATTTTTAACCACAGCCTCCATGCTTATTACAGTGTTTCCTCTCTCAGACGCTCAGGAAGCCCACTTGGCTCTGTTTCCTGCTAACATGCGGCCCTGGCTCACAAAATCTCTGAGAACAACAGGCCTGAGACTGCTCGGCTCCATTAAAAAAACTGGCAACTTTTCAAGCCCTGACAGAAAACCTTTGAAAGCTCTGGATTTCCTCCAGCTAACGTATGAGGCTCCTACATCGGTGACAAATTAGACTGAAACAGCACAAAACGCTCCTATGTAAATAGCCTTTTTTTCTGTGTTCACCCTTTTAATAGTTCAAACATTATTTATAGTTATTTCTCTGGATGGAAAAATATTTTTATGTTTTTCCAAAGATGGGTTCTTGTCAAATGTTTTCCTTGTTTGTTTGGGTTGGTTGTTTTTGTTGTTTTTTTTTTTTTCTTTTTCCTTTGAGATTTTTGTGACAGTTTTCTTAGGCTCCAGGAGCAACCTTTCCTTCCTGGAAACCAGGACAAAATGGCTGTTGTGAGCTCTTCAGCAAAAGGTCTGTGTCCAGCGCTGAGCACAAGCCTCTAAATGCTGCCATTCCTCAACTATTAAATAATAGTTATAACAGGCACAACTGACTCCTGATTTCCCGAGGGACAGCAGAAGAGGTCAGTTGCACTTCATTGGTGCCTTTACCCATGCATTTTACACATAATGTTAAGTCTTCCATATTTTATTTTTTTTCTTGCAGGCTTTTCACTGCAATTCCAAAGGGACTCCTGCTTTCAAAAATGCTTTCAAGTATTGGAATAGATGTGACCTTTGATGCTGAGAATGCTATTTTCTCCTGAGCTGACATTTTACAATATTCTAAGAAATCTTAATGAAGCCACTTCTCATGTCTGTCAGTAACGATGACTTGGAATCATAGATGATAACTACAGAATATTACACTTTTTGTTTGTTTGTTTTTGGGGTTGTTTTCTGATCTTCTAGCAGTGTTTTCGGTCATGTCATCTTTGTCTGGGCCAGCATCACCTTAAAGGTTATTTATTGCCCTGGGTATGAATTAGCATCATCTGTAGCATCTACTTGGCCTCTCCAGTCCCAGTATTTAGCCCAGACACTGCAGGGATGAGTGTGGCCATCAGGAGCAGGTTCACTGGAGCACAAGGATTTCCCTGACCTGCCCATTTTCTTGCTGGCTAGGTAGTAAGGTGTGTTTATTCTCCCCACCCCTCCAATTTTAAACATCCACAGCCTGAACATGTAGGCTAAGGAATTATAAGGCTCTGTTTGTACTTAAAGGGGAGAGTGGTGGAGAATCCATCTCACCCCAGGATGGTATATGGCCAGTTCTTAGACAGCTAAATGCAGCTGCAGTTAATACTCTTCCAGCTCTACAGATCTGTGGAATTCCTTTCCTATTTTCTTGTGCATCCTTAAAGGATCCTCTTCAGTCCTTCAGTCTCTTTGGTTGTGCCTGAAGCACCAGGTTATGCCTTGTGGAAAGAAAATAATTATTCTGGTTTTATGGTTGGTTGGGTTTGTATGACAGCAGCATTTTTGCCTTCTGCCTGTCCCTTGGAGCTCGGCTATAGTGTGAGAGCATCTCCGACAGGAAAGGTCATCTGTATCATAAAGAAGGGAGTAAAATTAATGTCTGTTTTACTTGTCTCAGTAACACTGCTCCAGCAGCTGTGCTTTGCTACACCAGTGACAGCAAAGTACTGGACTGGGAGCTGGCTATATCAAGCATGATCTTGACCAAGTAACTACCACCATCTCTCAGATGACTCTTATTCTGATTGAAATCATCTTACTCCCAAAGTTATCTGCATTTCACAGAGATGTGGTTAACTTTTGCAGTTAAAAATTACTCTTATGAGAAAAAACGTAAACAGTTTCTAGATGTGAAGAAGCCAAATCCCACATTTTGTAGCTTTTACCAACTCATTCTGCTATTCATTCATTGCTTTTGGGTTTTTTTTATCTCATATTTTGCCCAGCAACTGGGCTTTGGCTGTGCTGGGGCATCTTTGACTGAAGCTTGGCAAGCACATCTTTTAAATTCAGCCTATCATTTTGGCAAGTGATTCTTATTTTGCAAATGTTGAGTTTTGTTGTTACAATCATAGCTCGTAGCATTTGCCTGCATAGTTTATGGGACAAGTGGTATGCAAGAGGGGATTCACATTTATTTTCAGGCAGGAAACCAAGAGTGCAAAAATGCATCATGAACTGGAGGGTCAGGGTAAAGCCTTTTTTAAAAAGAATCAAAGGTGGTTGGGTTTGCGTTTATCACCTGCAGTCAAGTGGTCTAAAACTGACTTGTTTTGATGCTATTTGGAGCTCACTGTAATGAAAAACTGACTTTGTGCAGATTGACTTTCTGCGTCACAACCCATCTTGGGATAGTAATACCAGCAAGGACAATTAGTTTAACTGTCGTTCACAATTGCTGTTTGTTTGTACTCAGTGGTTTATGGTAGAAACTGCAGGACAGCTTTCCATTCGAGCTCTTGCCAGTGGCTTCAGTAATTGCCCACTAGTTACCGAAGGATAGATTCACCAAGGACTTTCAAAGCTAACTTACCCTCCTTCAAATATAACTGAAATTTATAGCTAGCAGCTTCTAAAATAACTCACATCACTACCACCTCCAAAAACAGCTCTGGGACCATGTGGCCTTGTGGTTATGGCTCTGGGGTTGTGGTGATGAAGTCAGAGATTCAAATCCAGTTGTAGGGAGATAAAAAGCTTCAAAGAAAGTGAAACTGTTTTTGCCTTGATTATGTGGAAATAATAACACCTCATTTTACTTGCACCTGAAAAACAAAATTCATAGCTAAAAATAAGGCATGGGGCGGAACAGGGTGTCATGGTAGGAGATGCACTGGTGTGAAGGGACCTCGTTCTACGTGACATGTCAGAGGCATTTGCTCCTCTTGGTACATAATATCCAGGTGTAGGGTGACAAAAGTCAAGGTCTGAAGCCCCCACGGGCAGGCAGAGACTAACAAGGTCTGCTGTGTTCTTCAAGGTACCTTCTGGCTGATGGACTGACCATGAGATTGGGAAGGACTTTGTTTCCTCGCTGAGAGCCACCCAGAGGTTTCTCTATGCTCTCAGGAGCCATTTGCAGTTCATGGAGGGAGTTGCATAAGAACTCTGTGGACGCTGTGCTGGAAATTGTTATTATTATACAATAATTAGTAAATGCAAATAGAATAATAGCTGTATTATGCATTATACCATACTTTATACAGGCTCAGGGTAGGCAAGATGCCTCCTGCTGCTAGAAGGCTGCTTTCCTGGACTGCGGTGTTTTATCTTGTCTCACATTTTGGGGTCCTTTGTCTGTGAGGTCCTGTAGGTTTTAATGAGTTGTCAGACAAAGAAGCAGACCTGCTTCAGCTGGAGGACTTAAGAGAATGCCACTGTGGGCTGGCCAGTGTCTCAGAACTGAAATAGTGTCCTGTGGAGAGGTACGTGTATGTTTGTGTCCACACACACACACACACGATATGTATTCAAGCACCTCAGGCCAAAGAGGAATAATAACCTGGGCTATATGTAATTAAATTGCTGAATTATTTGGCATGAGAAAGGTCTTTTCAGCTGGAAAGCTCTGGCACATACCCTTCCTCCCCCCCCCCCCCATATGCAGCATTAGCACAAAACCATCACTATCCTGCTAAGTTATTCCTACAGCCAGTTGACATGTTACTGGGAGCCTTGCTGAGAAATCCTTTGGGAAACCTCTTTCAAAAACTGGGCCAGCTCCAACAGGGTTGGCTTTAGGAGGAAACTCCCCACGCTCCCCCAAAACCCCAACCCCAAAGCCCACCAAAACCCCAGCCTTGTGATGCTGACTCTCAGGTTCCGTATGTCTCACAGGTACTGGACTAAATTCCCGCTGTTTACACAGGGTACGAGAGGATTTTTAACTTCAGCTGAGGGCAAAAGTCAGGTTAAAGTCTCACTTCTCGCTTCTTGTGCATAGGATGTAGATGTGAAGGCATATCTCAATGCACAAATGCCTACAGACTGTCTGCTGCGTATCATAACGAGAAGAATCTATGGTGCTATTGATCCTAAGAAGAACTATTATTGGGTTATGATGACATCTAGATGCCCCAAGTGAGCTTGGCAGATTTTTCTGATTTATTTAGCAGCTTTTCAATGGGAAAGCGTGGAGATGATAATCAGCATCAGTGGTACATATTGCCCCTACAATGCATAGGGAGAACCCAAACCTGATTCATCAGTGACAAGCCTGCCAGATCATTTCTTGAACAGCCTCAAGATTTAGTCTAGAGTAGAGACAAGCACTGAAGCATTTACAGAAAGAGAACCGATGTTTCCGTTGTTGGAATCCAGTGGCTATCAAAGATGTCTTTGAATTTCTACAATTAGAAGGAGCCAAATAAAAACCAAATAATTTTCCAAGCAGATGGCCTTAGCCCTCAATACCAAAATTATCAAACTCCCTAAGTAGTGGTTTTGAGATAGATGTTAATGGATCTTTGAGCAAGAAGCATTAGTGATCTGGACTACAGCAACATTTTAATTAAAAAGTTGTACAATAACAGACTCAAAATGTAAACTTCAAAACATTGAAAGTCGAAATTACCATGGGTTAAGGACTGGCATTGAGTATGTAATTTTTAACATTCCAGACTGCCTTCATTATAGTTCAAGAAGCCACAGAAATACACCGTTACGAGCCAGGAATAGTTCTTCCTTTTATTTGGAAAGAGAATTACAGAGGGAGCTATTGGGAACTGAAGTTTAGTTCCTAAAGCAGGAGCAGGCTACAATATTTTTATACACAACTGCAACCACAGACTTGCACTCATTCAAACATGCCGGACTAAATGGTGCCGGCTGTATAAATACTCAACACTAAGTTAAAACACAGGTTCTTTTTTATTTCAGCTTTGAAGGTTTATCATGCTATTTCTACTTTTGCAATATCATTTCAAGTCTAGATGCCTTATATATATATATTAAAAAAAAAAAAAAAAAGAGTGCCAGTAACTTCAACCTACAAATTAAAACAATGGCTCTTCAGTGGGTTTGGAGAAAGGCTGATTCTGTTTTGGTCATTGTTGATGGACACAATGCTTGCTTTCATTTGTGAACATACGCTTAAAATTACAAAGTAAATCCTTCTGGGTTTGTTGTAATTTTTTTTCCAGCCAATTACTCCTCAACTGCATCATAATGCTCATATAATCTTTTTTTCAGAAATTGGGCTCTCATAACTCATTGGTATGCAAAATATGTAAGGCCTCAGTCTGCTCTGAATTACACCCATGCAAATCGTTGAAACTTAAAAGGGAATTTAAAATATGCATGAGTAAGGAAAATAAACGGAGCCCTCAATTTGCAAAGTGCTTTGAGATCTTCAGAAGATCCTTGTACATTTTGGTACCTGTGCCCTCAAGACAGGGCAGGGAGAAGATCTGATACTTAAAACTAGGATAGTCAAAAACGAGGTTTTATCGGTGCTTTTGATAAATCAGAAAGGGTAGGAGCACCTACTGCCCCCCTCTAATATTCTGAATTCACTGTAATTAATTAAAAAGCTCTAATGGAAAAATATTCTAAATCTCATGGCTTGTAAGAAATCAACTGTTATTTCGTTTCGCCAAGAGCAGTAAATAAACCCTACGTGAACAGACATGAAAGGACTTTCTAGAAGTGGTTGGCTGTGATAATTCCACACAGGAAGCTGCTGAAGAGCAGCAGAGACTGGCTGCCCTCGCATTTGCCGTCTCTTTTCCCGGCGTTGTTATTAAAAAAGGGGGAATTGATTTTGCTTTGTGGTGTTCGTTGTCTTGGACAAATGGAGTTGTGCTGCTGAAGCCTTAATTCTGGGAGAGAACACTTTTTACATACTTCTGTCAACTGTTTTGACTATTTTCAGATTGGCTATTGAACCACAGTGGAAGTGTATGGATTCAAGATATTTCTGGTGATTGTGTAACTGGAAAAAACTGTCCTGATTTTAAAGTATTTTTGGCGTACAAGGGAAAGTAAATAAGCAAGCTTAGAGACGCACTGGAAAGTAACTGCTCCTGCAGGACACTGGCTGTGCCAGGACCTCTGGCAGATGCACTGAGCCCTCACTATTAAGCTTCAAATGCAAGCTTTTTTTTTTTTTTTTTTTTAGTGCAAAAGATCAAAATGAAGGATATATAACTAAAATGCAAAGAATTTGGAAAGCATTGATGCCTGTGAAGGGAAATGGCTGCACATACAAACTGCATTAGGAGGGGATGCAATGGAAGAGAAGCCTGGTTGATAAGCTCCAGAGGCACCTTGGCTTGCTGCGGTGGGAAGTAGGAGCTGTGGTGGTGGTGACACAGCTGTGACACTAGCGGGGAGGGTGTGTTGAGAGCCCAGAGCCTGGTCTGGAGGTGGAGCTGCCCTCACCCATGCATGGCTTTGCTGGTGACACACAAAGCCACGGGGTTATCAGGGGGAGATCTCAGGCTGAGCAGCCCTGCAAGTGCTTGGACCAGCTGCATTGCTGGTGATGATAACAAGAAGAGCGAGAGCAGCACCTTTTTTCGGGTGACATTGAACCACTGGGCTGGCAGCCTTTGGATAGGAACACTGTCCCTGCGCTTCCATCCATTCATTGGTGTCTATGACAGAGTCATAAAAGCACCACTGTCAGCTATGTGTCATTAAAGGAAGCATTCTGCTCTTTTTTTTTCCTAAACAAGTTAACTAAGTATTATTTTTCACTGCCTTCATGCTCTAAGCTGGCATTTCAAAGACTGAAGCTGCTGGCCTTTGTTGTTGCTTTACTTGCTCATCCTGAAGCTGTAATTGAATCCACCTGGGTTTTTTTTGGGGGGTGTTGGTTTTTTTTTGCAGGATTCCGAACTGTCAGTTCTCACCACGGCTCATCTATATAAAGCCCTGCCATTAGCTCCAGCAGCTTAGCAGTTGATCAGTAAACCTCAAGGGGCTGTGGACAGCCACATACTCCGTAGTAAAGGGCACAAGTGGCTTTGAAACTGAAGCCATCAGCAGAAAAACTTCAAGAGCTGTGTTTGGCCAACCCCTTCCCTCCCCATAAGAAGTTGTTTGGGTTTGTTGGGGGGGGTTCTTCTTTTTTTTTTTTTCTTTTGACCAATCCTTGCTCAAGCTGCCCTTTTCCTGGGTTCCCAGGCTGGGGGCTATAGCACAGCAATGATTTTTTTTGGTGTGGTAGATTTATCCTGGGTCTTTCTGGATGCTCCTTTGGCAATCCAGCCCAAATGGTCATATCCAAAGAAGTTTAAGCCTTCTTGTGACACTCAGAATACTTCTGCACAGGATGACAGGCGAAATAAAATATTTTTAATGCTTCAGGTGTATGGCTTTGTCTTTAGGCTTTGTATCTGTGTTCAATCAACATACTAGCAAAGTATTAGATCAACCACATAAGCATTAGTTCTCCATTTACTGCAATGGGACATTCTGTTCCCTTCTGTCACAGGAGAGAGGAAAGCCTCCAGAGAGAGAAAAACCTTCCAGGTTATGGTAAAATGCCATCCAGCCCATGAAACCAAGATACATGCACATCTCTGGTCCCATTTACCCGAAAGTCAAACCATGAAACTCAACACCAGCATGGTCGGTCGCTCGCTGCACACCTGCTGCCTCGCAGCCCTCAAGTCACTGGAAGTTGTTTCCCTCCTTGTGGGCAGTGAGCAAAAAAGCTGCCTGGGCTGGCCTCAGGTTGGGATTTTTTATTTATTTTTTTTTCACTTAGTGCTTTCTGCTTTTCTATAAAAACCTGCCATGGACAGTAAGTACAAGGTGCCGCAATTGTTAATATTAGCAAAGGTCCAGTTTCCTGACTGATAGAAATTTATAACGTCATGACTCATCTTTTATTGGTACTTCAGTTTTAGAGCAAGCATAGTTAAGTCATTGCATTCTGATTAAATTATATATATATATATTAAAAAAATATACAACATCTATATAAAAACTATATTTACATGTGCACACACACATATATAAACCCCAGGATTTTATCTGCAAGGTGCATTGGAGGAAGGTTACAACAGCTGTAGACAGAGACATCTGTGCAAAAAGAAGCTATTTAGCCATTGCACAGGGTGTTGTAATTACATGTTTCAGCATACTTTTCTGGGGGAAAAAACACCCCAAACGCACCCCCCCTTGTTATATATATATATATATAAGTACATATCATGTGTGGATACATGCAACAGAAACCATCACTAGCTCAGCAAGCAATGGCACAAAACAAAAGCAAACCTCCCAAGAAATCCCATCCAAGGCTCCAGCTTTAAACAGGTGGGAGAACAAAGCACAAGGCAACCACTCGGGGTTACCCCGCTACTATAAGTCTCACAAGCCGTCCTATCGTGCCTTCATCTGGATGTTTTTGTTTGATTAGGGTTTTTTTGTTTGTAAGCCACTGCCATCCCTCCTATGATGCTGTTAGATCAGCTGTGCCGTAGGGAGGGGTGCTAGAGATGCAATGCTGACGCTGTGCCTTTTCCCTGCTGCCACTGCTGCTGCCCTTGGCTGTGTGGCAGCTTCTCGAGTAAACGGGCTCATGACAGCGGAGGAGCAGCTCAATCTTTTGTCCCAGATGCTTCTGCAAAGGGACAGATCCTGCAGAACATGGCCGTACACCTTCAAGAACTCACTGGCATTGGGGTGGCAATGGGATATCAGTGGCAGGAGGAAGACAGGCAGCTATCAGGGACAGGGTGCAGGCTCAGCTCTGCCTTGTACATTGGCTTTTCATTTGGCTCGGGCTTTGCCAAGAGCACAGCTGAGTTTTCAACTCCTCAACAGTTTTGTGTCATCAACTGAACAAGTCGTTAAAAACCACCGAAACTCAAACCTCTACAAAAGCGATGGTCCCACAGACCGTGAGCTGCCGTACAGCACCTGATGCAGGGGCTGAGCTGATGCAGCATAAATCAGAGCGGCTATTAGCAGTGCTCCTTTTTCCCTTTGAAGCCCATTGGGAGGGTGCTGCTGTGGCCAGGGGACATGATCCTGGACAAGGACACGAGAGCCCCTGTCCCTGCAGTGCCTGGGTGCCAGGCAGTGAGACTGTCATTGTTGCCTCCTTTTGTTGGTTTTGTGAGAGCTCAAATAGTCTTTTCTGAAGATAAAGCAATTCTTCAAACTTATTGTGGCCTCCGAAGTTGCAGCCTGAGCACAAACAAAACTCATTGCATCTCACCAGTGGCATTGCCTGTCCCCTGGAGCTCTCAGCCTTTGCTATCAGTGACACTTCTCTGCAAGGTGGGTATCGTACAGGCACTGGCCCCACAAAAGAGGTGAAATCCCAGCTGGATTTAAAAGCAAGTGAAAAGTGAGGCCTTCAGGGCAGGGACTGATTTTTCTTTTTGGCGCTCGTTCACTCTGCGGCGCAGGGGAGGCTTTCCTGTGCTTGGGACTTCTCAATACCACAGCACAAGTCCACGCCAATAAAATAATATGAATCAGGGCAGGTCAGTCCTGGGGCTGTTTAAGTAGCGGGTGATGTAATATCACTGTAGGCAATAGCATCTCTCTCAGATTTGCAGTTGCTCTGAGCAGATGTGATGGGCTCGCTGCAGGACATGGCAGGGGAAATTCTCTGGCCCTTCTAGTGCGGGTCAGATGGGGAAACGCAGCGCTTCCCCCAGGCTTCAACATCTCCTCCCTCCAAACAACTCTTGGCTTCTCCACTGGTGCAGCTGGTAAGGACATGCTCTGAGGCAACCCCTACAGGCATGCTGGATTTTGAAATGTGCTGCTCAGTGAAGCAAGTTCGTTGTTGTCATACCCGCTCCCCCCCCTTCCCCCAATAAAGTCCAGGAATAATATCTTGGAGCTAAAGTGAAGCCTGCCAAGGAACAAATGCCCTTGGGCGGAGATCACTGATACCGCATGTGTTATATTAAGCAGGAGGACATCAGACCATTCTTTCAAATAAGTTACAGTAAACAAGCTGGGTAGCTGAGCCCTTCAAATGTTTCATTACTGATGAGTTTTAACGTTAAGGGCTTCTATCATACAGATCTTGATCAAGGGAAAGATAAACGTGCTGTTTTTTAGCATTTCACTACAAACACAGTGTTTGTGCCAACTGACACAATGATTAAATATGATCCTCTCTTCTCAGAAATGAAGAGAACTGTAACCGCACCGAGCTCTCCGCCGCTGATATAAGATAAAAAGAGTCAAATCGTGTGTGGTTTCCTTCAGACCAACCTTGTGGCGTAGCTTTTCGTGAATGATGTTGTCCAAAGTCAAAATAATCTGTTTTGCCCCAAGGTATTTTTACAGAAGAATTTAAGAGCGTATTTTTCTACAGATGAATAGAAAAGGTTTGTTTGGCCTTTGCACCGTGCTCAGCGTTGGCTCTTCATTAGTGCAAATAGAAACTCAATGCCCCAGTGTGGGAACTGGGGTTAACTGGCGCCCAGTTGCTTTCATTCTAATGAGGGCTAGAGAGGCAATTGAGCTTTAAAACAAGCTGGATTTGTGTTGGTTTCTTTAAGAAATATAAATGAATATTAAGGGCGTTTTCCCACCACTGTGCCCCAGCCCCTGCGTGCATTCGGTGCATTTGGCTCCCTGCTCTTGCTGAGCTCAGCCCCACGCAGCATTGCCAGGGCTGCGACAGCAGCTCCATCACTGACCCCTGCTGAAGCCGCCACCCTGGTTAACACAGAAAATGATGAGCAGCTGTTTGTTTCTTTTCAAGAGTATCAGAAAAACAAGGTGGCTCCCTCCCCATCTGGGCCAAAGCCTTCTTCAGCCTTTTCACTTTCAGCCACGCTGATAGCAATAGTACTCTGCCTTTCTCCAAGGGGCTTTTACAGCTGATTTCACTGATGCTCCGCAGGCCCATGGGAATTAGCTACAGCTACCCTTCCCCTGCTGTAGACCAAAATAAAAGCAGTGACAGAGCCACCCAAAAAAAAAAAAAAAAAAAGGTGAAGAATCGCAGCCCCAGGCACCTTACCACCCTGATGGCGCTACACTTTGCAGCCTCTCAAAGCCCTGCAGAAACTTTGGTTTGCTAAATCTAAGTAGGATGCCTCACCCTTCTTGTGAGCAAAGTGCAGCTGTACTCACGCTTCCTTCATAGAAAGCACCAACACTGCACTGGTAACTCCAGCTAACAGCAACCGCTTTTGCCAGGCTCCACCAAAATGTGAACCTTTGCTCGGCACAGCTCAGCCCTGCCCCACTCCCCAGGCTCCAGCAAGTTTATGCCAAGTCCTTTAAGCCCTGCTTTGTAGGACATGGGCTCAGTGGAATGCCCTCTGTGCAAACAATCTCTTCTGCAGCACCGGGGCAGCCTTGGAGAGCGGTGCTCACATAGCCAGGAAGAAGATCTTGGAGGAATTTGTTGTGACTGACACCTGCTAATTCCTCCTGTGCCCTGGGATGGCCCCGTATCCACGATGTGGCCTTGAAACCTTCTGTCTGCTTGTGGAGCATTTTAATGGCTCTGAACTTAAGGCTGTTGCTGATGGGATCCAGCACAGGGCATGATTAAAAGCTGGATCATAAAAAGGCGCACCAAGAGCCTCCCATCAGAAATGCACTGTGGATGCAAGGAAAAGCAGCTGCAACATTTATACTCTCTCTCACTCTGTGGGTATGGGGAGAGATGGTCAGGAGCCAGGAGACGTGAGGCCAGCATCCCCCACGCAAGCACAAAGCCAACAGCTTCTAACCCATATGGCAAAGGACAGGGTAACCTGTGTCCTGGAGGGAAAAAGGGGAAAATCCCTGGTACTCAGGCCAAAAAAGAGGCAACATTTCCAGAACACGCTGTGGCTGTGGATGGAGGGCATGGAACTGAACATTTTTGGTACCACCTGCCCAGCAAGGCAGGATGGGCCACACTGCGCTCTGACGTGCCTTTCTAAGCCACTGGCTTCCCCCGTGCCCTCGTGTGACTGCCACTCTCACTCGGGATTCGTGCAGGAAACGTGGGTGAGAAGTTCTCTGACAGCAGACGTAATCCTCCTGCGGGCTGCCCAAGGAGGTACCCGGGCACCAACCTCCCTCGGGGCGGCGCGTTGACTCAGCGCCAGGCGCCCCGCTCGCAGCTGGGGATGTCCCATGGCACCTGCAGGAAATTTAAACTGAGTGTGGAGGTAGGCAGCTTGTTGCGAGGGCAGGAGCTTTGATGAGCTCAGCAGGGGAAAAAAAACCTTTAGGAACTTGCTCTGAATTTTTGGAGGTGAGGGGCTGCTGTGGTCCTTTATAGCATTGCCTTTAACATAACGCACTGCAGAGGCCACTCCATGCCCATGGATGGGGGACTGCACCTTTTGGAGAAGACACGTCTTTTGGAAGAGATAACCCTGTCTTCACGTGCAAGGACCTCTGAGCTCTCCCCCACGTCCATTCTTCCAGCAGCAAATACGTGCACAGAAACACATGCTCTGCTAGAAGCAATCACTGCTTTTCTAACTTGACTTTGCTTAGCTTTAACTTCCAGGATCACAGTTGCTGTTTCTTTTCTCTGCTGAACTCACATTCCTACCTCCTCCCCCCCAAAAAAATCAAAAATCTTGTGTTTGCTAAAAAAAAACCAAAACATCACTTCATTAATCTAAACCCCTCTGGCTATACTGTCACAAAACACTGCTTGGAAAAAAGAAAGCTGCTTCAACACTGCTGCCTTGGAGAGCTTGGTTACTCAAATGCTTAAGTCGGGAAGACCAAAATGTTCCCTCCTGCCCCACCACTTCCACCAGCATGTTGTAAGAGTGAGCAAGAGAGAGAAAAAAAAGCTCCTGCAGTGCCCCATCTATGCACCATGTCAGTCCCTCAGAAACAACTCCTGCTGTCATCAGCTCCTGATATTTGCGGTATTTGACACAATACACAGTGAGAAGTTTGGGGACATCCTTTTGCACAGCAACCCAGAGCCGCCGGGCACTGCAGCTCCCTGGCTCCCGCATCACGGCTCTGGCTTTGCCCGGAGCCTCAGGACGCCGGGGACCGGCGCAGCACAGACTGCTGCCGGCGAGGGATGCTGCTTTGTGCTGAAGGAAGCTTCTGTGACCAACCAGGTGCTGAAATCAGCCTGCAAACTGCTGAGGTTTTGTTATTTTTTTTGTCTGTTATGAAAACAGAAAACAAAATCCTGACTTTCCCTGCGGCTGAAGTCAGTTTTGTTGATTACAAAACCATCCCTTCGCCTATCTCTACCAAAGAACGTGCTGTACAGCAACAACGTTGATTTCTGAAAGCAAGGGACGTTTAGGAAAAAAAAAATGTAGCAAGAATCAAGCCAGAAAATCTGACTTTGGGAACTCTGTAACAGCCACGGATTACCACAGTCAAGGTGGCGTATTGCTGTTTATTCTGAAAGATTAAAATTAACACCCCCCTTATTAGAGTTCCTCATTACGCACTTTTTAGGAGAAATTTTGGGCTATCATCACGCTGGGGGTTTGTCGTCTTTTTTTCCCTCTTGGTAGTTACAGTTACTTTGATTCTAAACAGTGATGGCAGCTATGGAAAAAAACACTCCAGCTTTATCAAATGGTCCAAATGAGGTTTGCTATAATCAGCAAGTGGTGTAATTCTGCACAGAATATTAATTGCAATACTGGCCCCCTTCCAGCTCAGCTCTTTACAGCTCCATTTAAACGCTGTTTGCTCTGATCTAATACTAGTTTGAGATGTTGCTGGATTTTTTTTTGCCATTAACTGCATGAGGCAGAAGGGCTGTTCTTTTTAACACATAGATCATTCAGTGCACGGAATGCTTCTTATTTCCGAGGCCCAATGTAACATTTTATCATCTAGTGAATCTGAAATTTGCTTGGATAAAGCTCAATCCTGCACCATAGAAGTCTGCGAGTATTTAATGAAAGCTAAACAAGGCCCACATTGATACAATTTATGGCTCCGTTATTTGCTAAAGGCTTCTTTACAAAACTTGTATCACATTAATTACTTAAAAATATGCCCATCTGCACTCAAATAATAAAAATATATGTACGAGCTGTAACGAAATACCACCCTGACCCATGCAGGGCAAGCAAAACCATTCATGCTGCAACTATAGCAACTACTAAAATAGCAAAGCACACTGATTTCTGACATGAACCTGCTCCTAATGTCCAAAAGACACTGTGTGCTGCGAGCTTTATATACCAGCTCCCAAAATATCCGAGTCCTGATAGGATGAGAAAATACTGTCATGTTCTTGCACCAGGCCAATTACAAAGCTGTAGTTCCTGCGCTGGGCAAGATGTTTCCTGTTGATAAGACAAAAAGGACAACATCACACTTAGCTGCTAACGTTATCTGGGACCCTCGTGACCTCTTGGAAACTTTAACAATTGTAGGGTTCAGCACACGTAGAAGCGCTCCGTCTTGTGCTGTTGATTGAATAAATAAGCACGAAAGAAAATAAACCCGTGTTCCACAGCCATGTGTTCGCTGTTGCTCAGGGTGTCATTAGAGGTGGCCGGAACACAGATGAGAGCTCAGCGCTCGTAGCAAAGGGTTCCTACCTCTGGCGTGGGGCAGCACTGGACTGATATGTCCTTTTCTAAACAAATACAGCAAAAAGGTAGAATCTGATACTGCAAAATTTTCTTTTGCCAATTTTAAACATATTCCTTTTCAACTTTATAGACTTTTTTTTTTTACACAAGAAGATGAAAAAAGCACATTTCATTTGTTTATAACATGGCATTTCTATGCAGCCCTCATCCGTATCCTTTCCCCCAAGCCTTTTCTCCAACTTTTATACCGAATTCTCTTCAAATGCTTCCTGCCTGTGTGGCTTTGTCCTATCTCCTTGGCCAGACCGCAGCAGTCACTAGTACACAGCACTCCAGAAGCTTTAAGGAAAAACTCCTTGAAAATACAAACCCACAGCTGGATTTGAGTATTACAGTACCTCTTAATTATCTGTGTCTAACGCACAGGTGAGATCTCCTACCCAACACCCAACAGGTATTTGCCAGCCCACTCACAACGCCCATATGGCAAAACCTCCTACATCTTCATGTCACAAGAAACCCAGTACCTCTGGACTTCACGGGATTCTCGAATCCCTCATTCCCGGCTGGTGCAGGAGCTTACACTCACTGGAACATGGGGAGAAACCAGCAGCTTCTACCAGCTCTTTAAGGCTTAAAGTGGAAAAAACAAGAGTGAGATTTCTCCTCTCTGATTTGGAGCATCAGCTCAACACCTAGTTTCCCCACAATGCAATCTAGTCTGCCAGTAAGGAATTACTCCTGCCACCCGACAGGGACATCAGTGGCTTGTAGCCCACTGGCTTGAAGATTCACAAATAACACATTTATGGCTCTAGCCTGGTCTGCCAAATTTCCCTAGATACTCTTTCATCCTTTTAAAATCCATGGTGCATCAGCCATGCTGCTTCAGATGGTTTAAGAAAGCCTCAAATGAGGTATAGGATGCTCCTTGTTAAGGAGAGAAAAGGAGTTTTTCTTAACAGAAAAAACCTTTTTAAAGCCTTATAATTGAATATTTGGGCTTTAGTTCTGTGCTAAGGGCGAGTCCTTTCAATGCTGCTTAAAGCACCCCATCCGCTCTTCACCTATACCTGCCCAGCTGGAAGAGCAGAGATAAAACTAGCCAGTGTTTTTCCTTGCTCAATTGTTATTCCTGCTGGAAAGAAGCAGAACTTCTTGCAATAGTTTCCTTTGAGCAGTGCTTATTCACAGCAAGTCACAGTGGGAGAGGGTGGGAAGCAGAGTTCATTCATTTTTGTAGCATAACATAGAGCAGATTGTGTTTGGATTTCACTAGATATTTGTTGTTTTACGTTTCTTTGCTTTATATTGGAGAAGGGCCTGCAACAAAACTTTGATCCAAGGTACAAATCCACAGCCAAGATTTGAACTAAGCCCGCAAACCTCTCCAGAATGGGCCTTAGCCCAGCACGCTGACTTTGGGAGCATCTTGTTCTTCACATTGCTGATCATTTGCTTCAGGCCCATTTCTGCTTATTTATTTGACCATCAGCCTGCAAATGAACTTGGAGCCTCCAGGTTCTAGTCCATATTTTAAGAATAACCTAAAGTACTTCCACCTACAGCAAAATGGAGCTGCATCAGTGCAATGCTGCAGCTGCCAGGGGAGTCAACAAAAGCAGAATGAGCACAAAGAGATGCTAGCAGCTTGATGGGGGAAGAAGAGGAAGGAAAGGGAGGTTATAAGGTTAAGCTGGGCATAATTTCTGATATTAGACTCAAAACTATCCAAATCCTCTGGTTCAACTGCTCTGCCAACAACCACAGTGATGGAACAGTGGAGGTGGGAAAAGGGGCTTTAACCTTCCTGCATGATGCCATTGATTCTGCAGGGCTACTGACAAATCTCAATTTCAGATTGCTGTTTGCACCAAGTTCCTGGGAACTTCACTCAGAACACATCCCAACAAAAGAATCCTTCATTTTCAGGAGAACAAACCCAGAACTGAGTTTAGCTACAACTCCTATCTTGAAAAACACAGTATTTTTCTCTGTTTAGGAACTGGTGCACAAGAAAGAGCTGGAGGTGCTGCTGCCCAGAGCTGGCCACGACCCACACACAGACCCCGCGCTGCCAAAGCCAGAGAGATCAAAGTTACAGCCCAGTTCACCAGCCCCAGGAAGGGAGGAAATACAGAAAACCCAAAGTCTTAACTAATGAGCTAATGATAAAGTGAAGTAACTACAAAAGGGAACCTCCTGCCTCTGAGTGCTGCGAGAGATGTGACTAACAATGCTTTCACAAACGCCGAGTCAAGACAATGTGCTGTAACTACAAGAGAAACAAGTTTTATCTGCGCGTAGAGAGGGCATGACTTGCAGAACACTCTGGATTGCACAAAATTCAGTGGAAAAAGGTTTACGTTCGTTCATGATCTCAGTACTTCTGTAGTATAAATTATGTTGTTGTATAATTAATTACCATAGCAATTAAGATTATTCAATTGTCCCTTAGCTTTGCTCTCTCATGCTATTTTCTGCGAGGCCATCAACCCTCGTGGTGCCAGGGCTGCTGAAATTACAAACAGCAGTGGGTGTCAACCACAGAGAGGAAAAAAACCCAACCAGGTGCTGAAGAATTGCAACATATTGCATTTGGCACAAGATAAAGATAGAGGTGCCAAAGTTTAGCCTATTTCTTGTCACAGAATGTAAAGTCAGAAATAAACAGGTGTAATCTCTCAACCTGAGACAAACCCACTACGGATGAAGGCTTATTGTCTCTCTTTATGTGTAATAATGCTTTATAGACAAAACCAGCCCAGATTAAGAGTCAGGAAGCAAATATAAGGAGGTCAAATAGGATACAGGCACAAAAGGATGGCAAGAAGGAAGCGCAGAAACACGTAAAAGAGAACCAACAGAAGAATCTCCCCAGCTGGAAGACAGAGGTGGAATGAAAGTTTTCTAATGCACCCATTTTCCTCGATTGGGAGGTAGGTTCTGGCTTCTTTTATTGGGACAAACCCAGTTTTCTCTAGAGGTAATCAAGCGAGGGTGGGTGTGAAGACACTCCTTTCTTGTATGTTGGGTCAAACAGAAGCTTTCAGACCACCAGCTGAGTCTCAATTTGTGACCAGCGATGTCCATCACCACCAACAGGCAGCCCCGAGTGGCTGCTTCTGTGGCATGGCAGAGCCACCCCCCCTTCCCTTCGAGCCGATGCCCTCTACTCTGTGTCACAGTTTTACCATCACTAGCCCCGTCAGTAACAGAAATAGGAACGTTAAGAAAGAACTGTCAAACTAAATCCAGAAGTTACCGAACACCAGAAATCATGCTAAAAAAATAATGTAATTATAGTTTTGTGTATTTTTGGTTTTTTTTTGTTTTTTTTTTTTTTATGAACTCAGAGGTACTAAAATAGCTGTACTTTCCCCATCCAAGGACACGTTTGGTACATAGCCTTTGTGGGACTCTTTCTGGCAATTAACGGCAAGCATGCCGTATGCTCAGATTGCCACCTGCCGGCGCAGCGGGCCAGGGAAGGGAGGAACAAAAAAAGCGGCAGTTGCAAATCTTTCATTCTCAGAAAGCCAAGCTATCAGATATATATACACACCACTACAGGAAGCGAAACTACCTCTTCACTCCAATGGGGCAGGGCTGCTGACGCACCTTGAGGAACAGCTATCTAATCAGTTACCAATTAAATAATGGGTAGATGAGGTTAGTTTCGCATGCTAGGGAAGTGAGAGGGGGAACGCTTCCTGCCGTTGAAATATTCCGAGTCAGCAGTCCTAAGGATAGAGAAGGAGAAACACACTTAAGCTTGATGAGGGAAAAAAAAAATAAAAAATAAAAAATCACCTGTTTCCCTGCTTATTGCAACGACAAAACTGTGGAAACATTCAGACATTGCTGGCTTAATATTAGGAACAGACATCTTTTCAGAGCCTTTCAGTTTAAACATTCCAGATTCTGGGTAACACAGCTATGAAGCCACATCAAGCTGGACGCACATAAGAGACATTTCACTGCTCATCTGAACTATGCAACCTGTCTTTTAAAAGTATTTTCTATGAGGCTTTTACCTGTAACATAGCAGCCGACCATCAAACTTACATTTTTCCACAACAGGCAGAGAACAGAAGGCACCAAGACAAGAAAGATTTAGCAGTTGCTCTAAGAAGAAAACTTGGCAAAAACAAACAAACAAAAGTTACTCCTTGAGCAAGGGCTAGTGCTGGAATAGTATCATCTCTTTGTTTCTGACTTTATGCCCATCTAAGTACCCAGGGACCCTACATTTTGACAATAGATGAAGAGGTGAAGGGGTTTTGCTTTCTAAAAGAGAGGGTGCTAACAAGTGTTAATTTTATGATGCATGGGTGAATTTTGCAGAGAACAACAGAAAAGCAAAGATTTTGGCAGCATTCAATAAACAGATAAGGACTATGAATTCTTTCAGCTTTTCTGAAGTTCAGTTCCATTTATCCAGGCCTCATATCAGGACAACTGAAGGGTACACCAAGATCAGAGGCTACAACTTGCTGCAGATTAAACTGAAAAAAGAGTAAGTGAAGTGCAACTGATTCAGAGAGGACTTTTTGCCCTTTATTACTTCCTGGACAAGTATGGCTGATGCCCCATCATCAAAACAGACACAAATTGCGACAAAATATGAGAAAACACTGTTCTGGTCTGCAAGATATAACCTTCAACAGGAAAACAAATGAAGCAATTAAGAGTCACATTTTACAGGCAAATAATTATAGTGAACACTTTGAAGAACAGAGTCATCAGAAAGTGATCTGTCAATCAGTTACAGTTTTAATATAAAAATGTTTAGTCCAGTCATAAGTGTAATTGTTCAAATGAAAACGAGTAATGGAACCGCAATCTCGGACAAGATGATTTAATTTGTTTTGACATCAAGCTTCTTGGGTGACAAATACAGAAATCTTACTCCAGAATACACATGTCCACACCTCTTGTTGCCCAACCAGCTGTCTGGTTATTGCCTGAATAACTCGCTTCCCTGCAGATCTTCCTGTAATAGTACAGCAGCTGCATCTCAGGTCGGAATTTAGTTGATTTTTTGCTGCTAGTATATACTGTATACGCAGGTATATCTACATATATAGTCTACGAGTATTTAGTGGGGACAACGACTGAAATACCTTCTGAGTCTTGTAAGAGAGTCAAGGACTGTCAACAAAGTGGTGTGGAGAACCTTGCGCGCAGTATATTACACCACGTTTGCGGTTGCCTGTTTAGATTTTGATGGTTTAAATGTAGCATCTGTCAGGAGTACTAAATTCAAACCAAAACATTCTAAGAATTGTTTAAAGAAAATACTGATAACAATCAACATTGTTCTGAAAAATCAAAATAACTATGTACACCCATGCCAATCTTAGCTTCTCAGAAAAAAAATGAAACTGCATGTAAAAAAAAAAAACACCTTTAAGTGTAACATTCTGAACTGTTAACCATTCTGCCAGGAAGTTACAATAACAGTTGTTTACAGATGGAAAAGACTGAGAAGAAATCATCCCCCTTCAGGCAAATAAAGTTAATTCTAGCAAATGATGGCAGAAAAGGGAAGTATTTGCCCTAAATTAACACAAAGGCAAGCTGGAAGAAAGATGGCAACTGTATTTTTATCAGCCTCTTCAGAAACAGCGAGCAGTTTTCAGGAAGATGTTGGAGTATATTACTATTATCTGGAAAAATAGTAATAGAAAACTCCCAATCTTCCTACAAATTTCGTCACCTCCAAACTTGGTGCTTGTTTTTGGGTTTTTTTTTTAATTAATCTAAGGTCTTATGCCTACATATTAGAGTTCTGAACTTCTTTTACAAATAGACATTTTTTAAAAAAAAAAAGTACTAGTTAATTGGCATAGGGATTTCATGCCCTAGGGGTATCACAGGGTTGAAACTCTTCAGTCTGCATGTCGACTAATGTGAACTATCATGCTCCCACTGAGATGGTTACACAGACATTTACTCCTGTGATCTCCTGTTCTCAGTTAACTTAGTCTTTAACCAACCTGTATTTTTGTTTCCAAACCCTTCACTTGTTCTGTCAGGTTAATCAGTCTGAAACCATGCAAAAAGACCAAACCATATTTTTCAACTTCAGATAGTTTCAATTCATATTCCGTAAATTTTTATAAGTTAACAGAGCTTTGAATGAGTTAAGGCACTCATATGCCCAGAAAAAAATAAATACCTCGGGCTAAATACAACTAAGTGTTCAGCAGTCATTTAATTGCACAATCGTCTCCCTAATTTGTAGCCTAATGCTGCCAATGTCTTTACAGATCCTAAAATACAAGTATTAGAAACATTGTGAATGTAACGGACAAGGCAACGACATGACATTCTCAAGGTTCATTCTGTATTCCTGGCCCCTCAAGGTAACTGCTACTCTTAACGTAATCAGCATTTAGCAGCGAGATCAGCATGTTCTAAGAATGAAATAAATATTCACACAATCAATACTAATGGTTCAAATGCTCAAACACATTATTGAAAACAGTAAATTTCCAATCTTTCTCCTGCCAATTCAAGACTGCAGAAACAAGACCCTTGGCAACAACATTCACAGCTCTCAGTACCACAGAAGCTTCTGCAAACAAATTCTAGGCCTGAAGTTTTGTTGTCTGTGGTGCTTGCAAGATGTTTTACTGTGTTCGAAGCTGATAGTCTGTAAAGGGGAAAAAAACCCCGAAAACGAGTTTTAGTAAATTGTCTTACTGAAAAGAGTAAAGCAGATCAGCAAACCAGGATGAAGTGATGTAAAATAAAATAAAACCAGATTTTTGCTTAGAATGGCCATGATAATGAGCTCTAAAGTGATTAAGGTATCTGGAGGCAGTTATGCTTCCATGCCAGAAAAAGTTAGATAAGACAAGAAAAAACACCCAAATTCAAACCACCCCACCACTTTCACTTGCTAACAATCTAATACCTTTTGGCAGACAGCGTCTCATACATCTTAAAGCTGGCAGAATGACACAAGTAATTTCTTTTTAAATTTACATTCCAGAAATCTCACTGAATCCCAGCTGAATTACAAAATACTCAGACAGTGTTACTGAGCTGTCCCATTAGATCTTTCATTAAGTCACCAAAAAAAGGTGACTGGGCAAACCAGCATACCTTAATCTAACATGCACCTAAACCATATAGTTTAACAGTCAAGAGTATGAGCAAGCTGGCTTTGTGAGTTTCAATTTGCAGGTGTATGCTGGAGAAACAGAATATGCAAGTTGGAGGTGTCTACAGTCTACTGCCTTCCATTTACCTCCATTCTGGGTAATATAGCGAACCCACGGGAGAGCCTGATAGCCACTCTTCTCAATTATCTTTAAGTAGCGAACCTGGAAAGAAAGATATCTTAAGAAAAAAAAAAAAAGTCTCCCATGTCAGCCAAAGACCATTTAGGGGAAAAAAAAAAGCTTTGGTCAAAAATTTCTTTTATGTGTAACATTAAACAGGAATTATCAAGAAGACAAGAAAAACTTGTGTGTTAAGAATCCAGCATATTAACTTATCTGTATTTCTATTTTCAGCTACTAACCTGGATTCCTGAAGTGGTGAAATATGGAATCTCAAACTTTACACTAATGGGAGGTTTTCCTTCCTTATCTTCAGCTTCAACACTTGGAAGTCCAAAGTGGGCTCTCATCAGGTATTCTTTTCCACCCTACCCAAAAGGGACAGATGTTTTTTTTCTTCTTGAAAACTTGCAACAATACAAGTGGTTTTCTTCATGTCAAACTGCTGAACTTCACTATTCATTTCAGCTGTGCTCTAGGGCTTAAAAATGAGCACTTGTTTTTATTTTAAAAACTTTTTTTTCAAGATGCAGATCAAATTAGGACCAGCCTGAGGCACAGTTCATTTTCTTCCAGCCTCACACTCAAAAGCCAAGGGTGCCACTGACCATTCTGACAGAATGGTGACAGACAGCTGTACTACCACATCATTAGCATTTGAAATGGAACCACACAAGAAGTGAAGTCTGACAAACTAAAACACCTGCTGCTAAATCTAGGCCAAGGGATCACACCATCCACAGACATCGCTCAAAAATCTGCTCTCTAACCTAGTTCTGAAAAAATATCCCAGTTAAACAAACAAAAACAACAGTATCTTCAACATCTATTAGCAAGTTCCAATCCTTCATCC
Source organism: Microhierax caerulescens (assembly GCA_035590215.1). Classification (NCBI taxonomy): domain Eukaryota; kingdom Metazoa; phylum Chordata; class Aves; order Falconiformes; family Falconidae; genus Microhierax; species Microhierax caerulescens. The sequence goes on along the minus strand of JAVJGJ010000047.1, from coordinate 49,895,055 downwards.
AAGGGCAAAAGGGAAGAGTCCAGCCTTACTTATCTGATACTATTAGAATTTGCTTTACGCAGAGTCTGAACGTTCATAAAATAATAAAGTCAACTAATTATTACACTACTAGGCAATAAGACTAAAACCAACACTTACTGGAAAAGATTTAATAGACCAGACAATTTCACTGTTCTCTGGAACCCATTTGACACTTCCAACAGTGGTTTTAAACTTTGGCGAGTCTGCATCGTTTGGAACTGGGATGTGAATCTCCACATTGTTGGCAGTTGACCTACGCTTAAATTGACTTTTTGCCTAAAGAAGAAGAAAAAAGGAAAAAAAATAATCAGAAAAGCAGGCCTCTAAGTACTTTCATCATGCTAGCGATTTCAGGGAGCCGAGACACACGCAATACCACTCCACCCCAATCTACAAACTGGGAAACAGAACTCCAACACAGAGATCATAACTTACAAATGAACTTTGCAAAAAGATCCAAGTCCCACAGAAATACTAACTAAAATGTACAAAAATGCACATGCTGCTGGTTAAGCTTTGAAAACAAATCAAACAGAAGACTAAAATTAGCCATAATTATTTTAAAAATTCTGACCTTGATCATGTACTCGATGCGGCTGTGGGAATGTTTTTCAATCACAGACTCAATCCAGATCAGTGGTTTTACCTAATGGGGAAAAACACTTAGCAGCTGTAGGTTTTACTTTGACACGCTTATTAAAATGTTGCTTCTCCATAAAGCTACACTCAACATGTGAATCCCACAGAAAACAGAAAGCCTGTGGTGTTCCAGAAGACAAACAAGTTGTGTTTTATTTAAAAATATAGATATATTTTTTTTTAAAAAAAAAATTACAAATCAGCAGGTATTGGAATACCAACCACCAAGCTTTACAAGAATTACAGGCTTAAAAATTTGTCTCGAATTAATCCTTAATAACAAACACTTTTATTCCATTTGATAATTAACATACTAGGAACTAAACTATGACAAGCACTAAAAATAACTAATTCAAACTGCTGCCCTGAAGATAAAAAATTAATATTGAACTTCTCATTTGTTGTCTCCTGTCATAGCTGCACATTACTGACCATCTGGATATTGAAGTTTTCCTTCTCTGAAAGGAAAGATACCCTTATCACTGTGGCTAACAGACTCTAATAAAATTAAGTGACATAAATACTGTTGTTGTAAAGCACAATGAATTGCTACACTGACATTTCATCACATAATTAAGAAAAAGAACCAAACAAAACCAAACACAACAGCGATCACAGGGACAGTATTTCAAGAACAGTTTGAGTACTAGTTGAGACCTATTGCGAAGTTACTTCTAAATTAATTACTTCCTCCAGAAAGAGTGAGCACAAAGCTTTGCTATTAACAGTTCACTAGAAAACTACTATGCTGCCCATACTTTTAAAGGAAAAAACCCCACCCTAACATTACAGGAAAGCCATTAGCAATTCTGCCTACATTCTAAAACACGATCATATAAAAATGCAAACATCCAGACTTACGTGGGTATTAAGACGGTATGACATGAGTTCAAACTCTCCATCAGGTGGAATGAAAGAAATTGTCCTGTCGTTTTCAAAGCGAGAGAGACGAACACACTGGTGAAATTTTACATCTTCCAGTTCTACTGATTTACTTTTGCCACCTAGCAGAAAATACACATTTCAAGGTGCTACACAAATTACGTCTGAAGTCTCATCCCAGCCAGTTACACAGCAAAGCAGATGGCTGCTGACATTCCTCCCTTTTAGCCAATACTTTCTGTAGCTTGCTACAGGCTTTCAGGACTACAGAAGCCTCAAGGTAAAAAAAAAAAAAAAAAAAAAAAAAAAAAAGATGAGGAAGCCTAGATTGTTACCATGGTATTCCATCTTTGCATGGTACTGTCACTTGAGACCTAACGTGGTTTTCTACACTGAAAAAGGGACTATTTCTATCATCTTAGGACAAATCCTTTCAGCTGAACCTCACACATCCCAAAACCTAAGACTTCGGATAACATCCTTCATGATTATCAAGATATCATGAACATACTCACGGCCTGTATTATCAAAGAGAACTTTGTCATTTAAACCAAGGCGCAGCTCTGGCATTCCCGAGAGAAAGACTCGCATTTTAATGGATCCAACTATCTCACTCCGTAATACGTTTCCATTGGCACTGACCTGAACAAAAACCAAAAGAAAGGTAAGACTGCTCTGATGTGACATGTTGCAACATCAATCAACACTCCCACCCCATTCCTATGTCCCAAGTTTTTGCAGAAGTCTTCCTCCTAAGAAATTAATCCACTAGAGTAGAATCAGATCACAGAGGCGATGGGCACAGACAGAGGAAAGGACAGATCAGAAACGAACAATACACCCAAAGAAAGCGTGACTTGTCTGCTGGATGTCCTCACAGATACTCTGTCTTAATGACCAACACTGCTTTGAGCATCACAGTATACTAGTCACAGTCAGGCCAACTTTTTGTGGTACCCTTGCAGGTTTTCAGACAGTAAGCCCTTTTCCACACTTCCTATTACAATCCTCATTACAAGTTAAAGGTACCCACCAAAAGGTTAACAGACTCTATAACATCCAGGAACACTTCATTTTTCCTGTATTTTATCCCTTCTGATCTCCACGAAACAGCATTCGTAACAGTGGCAGGTGGACGTGGAGCTCCAGTTTCAAGTTTGTGACCTTCCTGAGTGATGTACCTTTACAGCCGCAGAATTGGCAGGAAAAAATGCAAATTATTTTTTTTTTGTAATTAGACCAAGCCAAAACATTTGTTTGCATATGGAAGAAGGCTCACAGTTTTCCATGGTGTTTGTCACAGAACAGTACTTACTCTTGTAAAATTTTACTGTCAGTGGTTTGTGGATAACCAAAATCCATAAGCTCATCTAACAACTCATAAATAATAACAAAATTATCCCTAATGCTCTCTTCTTCCAACTCCTTGAAATATTCAGAAAAAACCTGAAACAAAATGACAGGAGGGAGGGGAAGGAGGACATTAATGGACAAAGCACAGCGCATTCTGAATGTATTTTTCTATCTAGGATAATGATTTTTCAAAAGCCCCAAACCAAACCCCATAATTCACAAACAGCACTCTGTTCAGAAGATTAGCCTCAGGAAACCCACTTCAATTAAGAGAGCTAGAGGATCCTAGAAGCAACTCTTTAACTATTATGAAAAATATTTATTCTGGAGAAAATATTTTTCATGCCAGGTACAGATGAACCAAACACAGGATCTATATAATATGCCACTACTCATGCATCAAGTTCACAATTCTCCTCTGTGTTCTCAGGTCTTGTGCAACTACTTACAGCACTGTGTCACATCCTTTGCCTACTCAGCTACAAAATATCAATTCCGTTATTAGTGGTTAGGAAGATAGTTCCACAAAATAATCAAATATAAAGTAAAAATACTATTAACCATACAGTTCTTTAAGGCTGTGAAAACTCTATATGCTTCTATTTAGATCAGACTTAAGACTGAACTGAAAAGAAGGCAGAGGTTACTTTTGAAATGTCATACTCACCTGAACTACTTTATATAAAAATGAAAACACCAGTGATACACAAGCATTTTTCTTAGAAGTTGCAACAACTGATCAAGGATGTTGAGGAACACACATTCAAAGTCACCATTCAAACAAACGTTTAGTAAGTGCATTTTTTAATGCCTTTAGGCAATGAGAGTTGGCCAAAAAAATTAAGAGTTAATTAACAGTACCTCTGGTCTAATAAGATACAAAGATAAACATTCAAAAAATAATTTATCAGAGTAAGATTAATATAAACATTTTTCTGCACCCTGTGCTGCTAGTGCACATTATGTAAAGCAGAAAATTACTTCCTTTAACAAACCCTCCATATGTCACTTCACCCGTTCTCTAGCTTTGCATTTAGAGACAACGAACATCACACAGTAGCGCCTGGCGTAGCAGCATATGTGAGCTAACCGCAGTATCAAGGATACGATACAGGTTGTTATGTTTAATCCACATAAAACGAACTCCTCCATGTGCTAGAATAGGAGAAAGCGTCCCCTCTTCTTCCTTTTCCATAAGGATTGGCATGAAATGCTCCACCTCTGACATGTCCACATCTCCACGGTAATTCCGACAGATGAGAACCTAGAAAGAGAACAACAAAATCCTTCTGTTTTTTTTCTCTTTCATGAGATGTTGCCACCATGCAAGACCAATACACAAGATGTTTGGGAGGCCTCTTTAAGTAACTTTAAAGTCACCAAGCTTCGCTCTAGCTTCCCTGCATCCTGTGAGCGCAAATCACAATGCCAGAATACTTCGCTGATTAGAATGCAAATACTAATCTGCCATTGCAAAGTCATGTGGTAATATTTTCCAGTTATTCTTCAGCTATGGCTGCACGCGCCCTAATGGGAATCTTAAGATAGGAAAACGCGCAACTCCTCTGAGACAAATCACCTCCAGTTACAGCAGAGATTAATTACCCCAGGCGGGATGCCCGAGGGCCCCACTGGCGCGGCTGCTCGCAGCAGCCGCCTCGCTCGGCATCTGTAACTGAGGAGACACAGGCCGCGGCTGCCCTGCCACAGCTCGGGTCCGCAGCGCCACGTAAAACCGGGGCTGGCGGCAAGGAGGCGCCGGGAAGGGGCAAACGGCTCCCGCAGGCCACAGCGAGGCCGGGAGCCCCCCACCACCGCGAGCCCCCCGCCCAGACTGCAGCGTGCCCGACCCCCGCAGCAGCCCGGGCCGAGGGAGGCCGCTCCGCCGCGGCCCGGGCCTCACCTTCCCCTTCAGGTCCAGCACGTAGACGGCGCTGGCCGACATCGCCCCGCCGCCGCCTCCCGCCCGGACCGCCGTGTCGCCCGGCCGCAGACACACCGACTTCCGCTTCCGGCGCAGCACTTCCGGTAGGAAGTGACGAAACGAGACCCGGCCGCCGCGGACAGGGAGGGGTGCAGCCCTGCGCCGCGGCAGCGGAAGAACGCCTTGACACACAGCCTAGCGACAGTTAAATAGTCCCGGAGCTCATTCCCCGCTGGGTAATGGTTCCGTAACGCTGCGAACAGCAGCGGGCCGGGGGGCTGCGGTGCCAGCCACTGAGCCCCCGCGGCCGCGGAGGGCCAACGTCCGGGTTTAAGATCAATATTCGGGTGTAAGAGGTGTGTTAGGATTTTAAACGTCAAAATGGGCATCATCTCTCAAAGGGAGCAAGAATTGTGAAGGCGGAGAAGGCGCTTGGAAAACTCCATGCACAGCCTCTGATTTTACAGAGAAGTCAGCACCAAAAAGAGGAAAAAAGCAATTTAATGAGAACTTAGACCAAAGTTACAAGTTACAGCAGACCCCCCACCTTGGCGAGATCGAAATTACGCAATTCCTCCAAGAGAAGCTTATGCTATGTGAGCCTGTCAGTCTCTTTGCTTCCAAAAAGAACAACTGTTTGTATAAAACAAATAAAGGAATGTTTTTGAGCTGGCTCACAGCAGTTGATTTTGGCCTTAATCTCACTTTAGGCACTAAAAAAAAATAGCCCTCTGCCCCTACAGAAATCAGAGTGTGTCAGCCAAGGAAAGGCTTTGTTGAATATTTGGTTTTAAAAAACAAAAACCAAAACAGTGAAATAAGACAGTACAAAGTCATCAACGTTCAGAAGATATATTAAACAGTCAATATGGAGAATACACAGATTTACACGGCAGCCTTGTTTAATACAAACAAAACCCAAATGCTGATCCAGAGCCTTGAAAAGCAGCCTGTTCACTTAGTCCAGCTGACTTTAGGAATGTCGTAATGCTCAGTCAGAGTATCCAAGTGCCTGTTGAAGTCCTAGGGGCGAGAAAGAGAAAGAAAACCTTTAATATTGGGTGCTGACATCACCACTGTTGAATCCCAAGACCCTCTGCTTCCCTGCTTCTGTGTTTCACAGAGGCAAACCAGTTCCTCCAGCCGCACGAGTGATGAACACACCCCAGGCAGAGCAAAGGGGGATAATTTAGCTCACCTCCACTCTCTGCTTATGGGTTTTTGAGGCTTTCTTCAGGATCCTCTCCATTTGCTGGAGGAAGACACAAGAGGTTACTCCCAGCACTCAAAGCCCCTCAGGGGCCACATCCAAGGGGTCGATTGGGGTTTTCAAAGCCCTACCCGTTTCTCCTGCATCTTCTCGTAGGCCACCTGTGCCGGGGTCCGCTTGTCCAGCCCGCGCTTCTTCTCCTCCTCCTGCTTCTTGCTGCTCACGATCTGCTCCAAGATCTGGGCCTTTTCCTTTGCCTTCTTCTTCTTCCTGCGGGCAGAGGTCGGTCAGCGGCCAGCCCCAGCTGCACCCCCCGCGGTGTGGGTGTCTGTCGCCCCCCTGGTGTGGGTGTCCCCACCGGGCCCGGTCCGTCCGTCCGACCCCCGGTCCCGCCCCGATGTGGATGTGTCCCCCAGGCCCCGGTGTCCCGTCCCGTTCCACCGCGCGGTGTAGGGGTGTCACCCCCGGCCCGGTCCCCCCCGTGGGGTGGGTGCCCCTCGTAGCCCTCCCTCACCGCTTGCCGCCCGCCAGGCCCCCGCCGCCGCCCTTCAGCCGCAGCGGCCCGCGCTGCA
>JAVJGJ010000047.1:49873567-49887481 GCA_035590215.1 Microhierax caerulescens | reverse complement strand
GGGCCTCTCCCGCGCTGAGGCGGCACCGCCGCGGCCCGAAGCCGCCCTGAGGGAAAAGGCGCGAAGCTCCAGGCAGGCAGCGGCAGAGAAAAATCCAGGCGCAGCCCTGCCCTCCCCACACGCCTCGTCCCATGCCCAGCAGGCCCGTGCTGAATAAATGTGCTCGTCTGAGGGCGCGGCGGTGGGGTTGCCGGCCTGCCTTCGCTGAGGGGACTCTGCCCACGGACACAGCACCTACCCAGCCGCATGGTAATGAAGACCAATTAATTACAGTTTTACAGCCTGCCCATCGTCAATAAACAGGCGGCCTGCCACACGCTGCAGTTGTGCAGTCAGGCCCTCCTCCCCTTGTCCATATTTCATACGGCCTGTGTGAACTGTATACCCACACCTATTTTCAGTGTAAAGGCTATATATGTATGAACATAGTAGGAACTGTATACCCACATGTATTTTCAGTGTAAATGCCATACATGTATCTGTATATATGCATGTCACGCATATATTACAATCATTAGTAGTAAGGTATATTAGCAGACGATGCAGAATAAAGGGAGCGAGTGGACTTTATAGATGCTACCTCCAATACAAACTACAATTAGCATTAGTGGCCAGTGAACATACAGAAATTACAGAGAAAATCAGGAAGGATGAGGGGTTACTCATCACTGTTACTAATTTCTAGGATTTGGTGCTAATCCTTAAAGAAGAAAGACACTCCCTAACACTTTATGGTTATTTTCCCACCCCTGAAGGAATGAAGATGCACGGTCCATGTAGCCAACCTGCTGCTTCAAAGGCACAGACAATCAGCAGTTAGTTGTTTGGCTAAATACTGAAACATGAGTCTGTTGTGCACACAGGAGACAGGTGAGTGATGCTGGATGAGAGCCTCAAGCAGCCAGATGAAAGATTTGATGAAACGCTCCTATTATGATACTTTGCAGCCTGTGCAATAGGGGAGCTGGTTACTTGATCCACTGCTATACCTGAACCTTGTTGTTGTGGCTTTTAATAACTGAATATCCAGACCTCCTATAAAGGTGCCTTTGAGGGAAGAATGATGGGACAAGAATCAGCATTCAGAGCTTGAAATGGGCAACAAGCAAACCATTTTCACTCCAGAACAACTGGATGCATATCAGGTATAAAACAAACTAAATGGCTGTTTGGGCTGAACACTGTATAAAGGCGAAGGTTTTTTAAAAACAATCTCTTAAAAATTATTTAGTAGTAGTACTAAATTACAGCAAAGATTTCTTAGTTCAATCATAGTTTGATTCTTACATCAAGAAGAAGGGTTATGAAATACTCCTAATTATATGCCAGAAAGGACTGTAATGCTTGGCCACATATATTACAATATAACTTCCTTTAAGTTACTGTATGGGAAATGTCTGAGGCAATGCATGCTAAAAACTGTTGTTACATCTTTTCTTATTTCACAGGACTGCACATTCTTTACAAGGAAAGAAATTCTGAGGTGAGTCATGCATTTTGTGGGTAAAGGAAAGAAATTGCAATGAAGACAGGTTACACATAAGGTGAAGTATTTAAAAAATAATTTAAAATTGGATTTACACAAATTTAAGGTGATACCTTTGGGCAATCTGAGCTTTCATGTCACTTTTTAAATGTACAAACCCTAAGTTATCTATCCTAAAATGAGCCAGACTTCTAAATTTTGTAACAAGGTACCAGTCTTTATCAGAAATAGATGTAACTGGTTATTATTTAGTGCATATTTTACCATCCTCTCCCCTCCACATTCTTCTCACCTTGTTTTGTGACAGATGCTTCAAAGTATACTGTTATTCTTTGGAATACTTTGCCTGGTTTCTGAAAACCTGAATGATTGTGTCAAATTTTCTTTATCTTTCTTCATGTCTCCTTGTAAATAATAAGACTGATCCTCTAAGGTACATTTTTCCCAGAGCCTTCATGCACCTCATCAAACACTGCATTTAATCTCCAACCAAAGGATCTGATAAAGACAGGTTCAGTAGTCTGTTAATGTGGGACTGAGAGTCTTTACATAAAACCTGAACTTGTTCTCCTCTCATAAAAAATACTTACCAGGTAGTAATGTACATAATGTTGAAGTTGCATTTGCCATTTCTAACCATCGGGCATGCTAACGGAAAGGGAAGTGTTCTGTTGCTGCATCTCTCAAGGGGTCATCATACATTTTTTGCTAATTTCTCTGAAGGGCAGAGCACAAGTGACAATTTTGTATGGAGCATGTCCCTTTTTAGAACTTCGATACATGTGTCTGAATCCTATACAGGATAAAATATGAATGGTTCTGTAATAATTGAAATCTGAATCTGTCTCCTTTCCACATGATAGAGGCCAGAACCATAACTCTATCATGAATAAGACATTTATTATTGATAAGGATCCGTTTTAAAATTCTGTCCTATTGTTTTGTTGATAACAGCTGTGAATGGGATCCTTACTCTAGCACGAGAACTGAAGCAAATAGCATGCTGATGAAGTGGTGAATATATTCAAATTGTAATACGTCTCTTCTATCTCTTGAACCTGAGTTCTGTGGAAAAACATGTAGACACTTGGGGTCGATAAAAGCCTGCTAGAACTGGTCCCAGATCTATCTTCTTGTATTCAGGATTTTATTCTGACATTTAGACGGATTCTTTCATGCTCCAGTTTAAGCCCGTTATTTTTGGTCACATTCACTGTGGATTTGGAAAAGAGATCCCTTTTGCCTTGCCACAAATGTTTGTGCATTTGGGAACTGGTTAGGTGGACCTTCAGGTTTAAGGTCTTCTGCCTTGTTGTCATAATCACATACATCATAGCTATGCTACATGCCTGAATACTACTGCTGGCCACATAGAATCAAATCTGAAACTTTGTAAAAATCTGTTTTCAGACACAGTATCTAGTGGTTTGGCTGCCTGACCTGTGTATTATCCTAATTATTCTGTAAGCATGAAGGCTTTGTATTTTTCACCAGTTACACTGTGTTGTTCTTTTTAATACTGTCTCTTCCACCACCGAGCGCAGAGCATACCAAATGCTGTTTAAGTGACCATTATCATCCATCTTGGTAAAGGATGCAAAGTGTGAAGAGTAATACAGAAAAGGCAAACACATTGTTCTCAGAGGTGTAAATAACTTGTTCCCTAAACAAGCTTTTCTTTCTATTTCAGACTGTTTTATAGATACCGGGATCTAGCCCCCCAGCTAGTTCCACTTGACTACACGGATAAACCAGACGTGACACTTCCCTATGAACTCATTGGCAGCATGCCAGAGCTGAAGGTACAGAGCAAGGAACACAACTAGAATCGAGTGACACATTTCAGTTTAATTTACCCTTTTTAAATAATTCATCCAGTACTAATTGCTGGGAGGCTGAAATACAAATAGATTTCAGCTATTGAAGTGAAAAGTCTTTCTGGAAGCTTCTAACAATTCCCTGAAAACACCCTGAAATTGCACAAAGGTTAAAGAAGGCTACAGCTGCATCTAGTGCTGATACGTTAGACAAGAATGTAATAGCAGAAAGGAGAGTGTTTGCCAAAAAGGGGTTACAACAAAAATCATCTTGCTGCAGTTATCTTATGTGTGCTGAAATAAATGCTAGTAAAGATGACCTTCCCTTGCTCCTGTGTTCTGTTTCCCAGGACAATCCATTCCGCCAGCGGATAGCAGAGGTTTTCTCTGAGGATGGAGACGGCAATATGACTTTAGATGATTTTTTGGACATGTTTTCAGTGCTGAGTGAGATGGCTCCCAGAGACTTGAAAGCTTATTATGCTTTTAAAATTTATGGTGAGCGAAACATGCAAAAAAGTAAACTTTGGGGAAATCCTGCAACTTTATGTAGGGATGCAAAATACTCATTGTGTCACCACAAATGATTTCTAGCTCAGTATATTTTAAATACAGCCTTTCCTTTCATTGCATTTGAATGTCTGTTCTCTCTCCTAGACACTTCTGCTCTTCTTTATCCTTTTGCCACTTCCCATATTTATTTGGGATTAGGATTTTCTGCAGAATTTACAACCTGAAATTATCTGCAGTTTTCAAGAGCTGATAAACATTTAAGAAATACTTCTGTCTGAGGGGCTGCTTGGAAAAGTGTAGCACAAGGGATTTGGCTGCCCATAAATCTGCAGGGTGGTTTTGGCAGGGGAGGTGGGAGGCACAGGGAAGCACACTTCTAGCATTTTTCTCCAAGGACAATTTTTTTTTTTTTTTACAGTACTATTTTCAGTTACTTTATGATCACCTAAAGCCAAACAATATATCAAACAAACTCTTTTCTTGTGATTTAAACTGTACATGATTCAGCAAAGATGTTTAAAAAAGTGAACCTGCACCAAAACTGCACCAGTCCATTCTCTTCCTTTAACTTCATACTATTTCTTGCATTTAGTTCAGTAGTAGTGATTTGCTAGAATGATTTCATTATGGCTAGGCTACCTTTATGTATGATAAGGAGAAATTACTCCAGGATTTTTATTTTGTTACTGAATTTCTATACGGTAACTTCATTTCTGATTTCAAAGTTCTACTTACATAAATACATTACAGCTTGGGAACCAAACCCTCCCTATTAGGTCTTGGCAGTCAACCATGTGAAATGCTGACTTTTGTCACTTTGAATTAATTTTGTTTCCTTTGACAGATTTTAACAATGATGATTACATATGTAAATCAGATCTAGAGAAAACTGTTAACAAATTAACCAGAAATGAACTTACCCCAGAAGAAGTTAGCCTTGTATGTGAAAAGGTGATTTACGAAGCTGATGCGGACAACGATGGCAAACTGTCTTTGGAAGACTTTCAGCGTATGATAATACGAGCTCCAGATTTCCTCAGGTAACATTTGCTTTTAATTTCTAACAGAAAATTGCTCTTAGTTTAATTGTCAGAAGTCTCTGAAGTGTGTGTTTTACATCTCCTCAGCCATTACAGATCACCACCCTTCCCTGACAATTTCTAGTAATGCTGCCCACTGCAAAGACTGGGAACACAGATGTTTGAAAAAGTGTGGAGGCTTCTTGACTTCCTTTTTTTGAACCTCCGATGTACTTTTTACATGACAAAACATCCTTGTAACTTAAAAATTTAATATGAGCACTTAGGCTTTGTTGATAAATACATGAGATGAGCTCATTGAATGCCTGACTGTCTTAATGTGGTTTCTGATGCACATCTTACACAAACCAGCACTCAAATCTTGCATTTATTTAATGGTCCTATTCTTTGCAAGTGCTTTACAGAACAGTTTCCAACTTATAGCACAGTCTTAGGATTAATTGTAGTGAATCCTTTGAATAGAGCACTACGTGACTGATCATTACTTCCTTTTTAATAGCACATTTCACATTCGAATCTGAATCTAGTGAAACGTAGAGCGAAGTGCTTCTTGAACCTTCAACAACCATTACTTCACCCGAGGTTACTGTCCATGAGAGCAAAATGAGAGGAGCAAAGAGGACAATTTCTGGTAACTGAACCAGTTGGAGAAGTCTTGTCTTATCTCTTTCAAAGGAACAATTCATTAAGCTCTTCATCAAGATTTCCCTGTAATTTAACAAGTGTCTATTCCCCTTTCCTGGCTAGAGCAAATCTGGCCTCGACAGTGAGATGAGAAATATTTTTTTAAAGTTCAGATACCACCAGGTAGTAAAGGAACTTGTATCAAATTACAGCTTAAAACCAAACAACCAACCCTTAACCAGTAAAACCCCCTTGAAAATCGTTTCAGAAACACTACTGGTAATCAAAATTGTGTAAGCAACTCTTCTGATCGGCTACAGCCTTAACATATGGTCCAGTGAATCCATTTACTAAAGCATTCTTCCAGTGTATCACAGAAGCCAGCTACACGTTCTGAGAATATAGAGAAGAGCTCTCCATTTCAGAATTTATATTGAAAAGTCAACGTACTCTAAAGGACTAAACAGCCTACCCCAGGTTCCTGTCCCTTTTCTATTTCTAGAAATACCCTGTTTTTCACACTAGAATCCATGCGCACAAATAAGGAACAGGACTGACTGAGTTTGTAAAATTCTCTTTTCATAAGTTTATTTATGCAGTGCTCAGGGTCCTGTACAACAGAGTAAAAACATACATACTGTAATAAACAACAGTTCTGGTTTTAATACAAACATGAAAATCAATGAGAAGTGTTTAAGAAAGCAGTTGTAATGTGGGAAGGGTGGCAGCCAAAAGTCGTCATTCTAAAAACACAATTTACAGTTATTTTAAAAAATTTTGGGATGCATCAAGTTCCCTTCAAAACAAAGTTCTAAGTCCCAACTCGCACTCAATGCAGAGCGTATGATTCCTGCAGAAAGGCTAGAGACCAGCCCGCTAAACTTGGATCAAATACAGAAATGAAAACTCCAACAATCAGCAAAAGAGATGGGTCAAAGAACAAGGCAGCCTGAAATAATCAGACTGCACGTCACCATTAACGTTCAGTTGAACGGATCTTTATTTAATCTATACATGAAGACAGGAGTTAATCATCATTCTTCCCCAACCCCTATGAACTTCTAGTACAAATGGAGACCATCCTCTGTGCAGCTGTTTGCCCGTTTCCTCTCCATCATATACACCAGCTGTTTCAAGTCCAAGAGAACAAGAAATCAGGGTAGCTTTTTGAGCATGATCATTCAGCCAATGACACTGCCACCACAACAATAAAACTCTTAACAATTGTCAGCAAGATGATTAGCATCTCGCATGAAGGGAGAAGGGAGAAGACCAAATAATTTTCAGCAGCAGTAAAGAGACTTACAATAATCCATAGGATTTATAAATCTGAGGCTGAAAGTCTGATGCTGGTGTAAGGCTCTGATGTCAAGGAACATTCGATGTGCCCATCAGCAAGGGACACAGACAATGTCAGTGTTAAAATGGCCAAGTGTTAGAACAGCAGTTCCACCCTTTACTGACAGGTCTACACCTGAAGGGGTGAAGACTATGCGAAGTACTGAAACCAGCCCCAGATAAAAGTCAACCACAGAATTCTATGATACTCATTAAAGTCAGGGGATTTGAGAACATGCTCAAAAATGGGTTTGTTTCTCTACAACCAAGTGTTAATCAATTACCTGAAATTTTAGTGGCATTTAGACACCGAGAGTGTGTAGTAAGCACATGGTTAGTTTTTTAGATCTACTTAAATTCCTGTTTTACAAATTTTGTATCCAATTTCAGACTTTCTCCTCCTTAGGTAAAGGAAAGCTTAGATATAAATACATTACTGTCTGTATTTACGCAGTACCTCTTTTGATCATTTCCCATAACATTCATACTTAAAAAGCACAGTAATTTAATTCCACAATGGAAACATCAACTACATATTGTACTTCTCCAAGATGTGATGTCCATATTTAGCAGCGCACAGCCAAGCATACATGCAACTGCAGTGTCTTTCACCTTTTCCTGCCTTACGTTTGCATTTTAGCTTTCATATTGCTTACACTGACTTAATTTCTGTGTAGAGTCTGTATACCCTAGAAGTACAGTGATGACTGTAGTCACAGTAACTGTATGAAGCTTCCTGAGATCAGGCAATAATGCAGTTGTTCATCAAGTAAACCCAATCATTTCATAAAAGGAAATCATACTATAAATTAGCTACATAGACACTTGCAACAACCAGAAGTTTAAACAAAAAGTATTCACATACAAAGAGTTTGCTTTGAATGCAGAGGAGTAACTTAAGAGAATGAGGAGTGAGAAAACAGAATCTCATCCTTCAAGATTTGTCCACTTGTGAATTAATATGGTTCACTTTCTCATCTCAAGACGAGTTACCGACTTAGATACTGTCAACAGGCAATACCCAGTATCACGGTGGACAGCCCATGATACCAAATTAGAGTAACCACTTATTTTTCCAGTCACTTTGAAAAATAAGTCTGGCTGCAACATCTGGCTATGCTGATGTAGCAGGATGGATGCAAGACAATCCACATTTACTACTAAGCCAGCAGCAAGCCATTAAACAGAGCAGTTTTGTGCAGGAAAAGAACATTCAGACCATGCCTTAATCACCTGCCCAATTCCGCCTCAGGAACATCTTGGAGCACAGAGTCTTTCTTTAAAAGCATCCTTCCTTATCTCAAGACGGAAGCACTGCTTGTCCAAGCTACAGCTCTGTATTAATGACACTTTGAAGCACATAATGACTAGAAGGCTCTTCAGTAGCTTAACATGGTTTTATCCTACAAATACACCTTCGTGTAAATCCACTATGGTGCACGTTCACAAAGTCCTCACGCTAAAAAAACGCAAGTAAACTAACAAACAAACAAAACATCATAAGGTTCTGGCTAGAGGAAAGCTTTATGTATGATTTTAATCATGAATGGAGCTCACTAATCTGCAAGCTATTAAAAATAAAAATATTGGTAGCATATAAAATGCATTTTTATAAACCTGTAACTTACACAGTAAAATTTCCTTTTTCCGTTTTAGAAAAACAGCCAATATTCCTGCTGAGCCCAATTGCAGGCTGCAGATTTATAAAGATTAAGTATGAATCTGATAGATCTTTAACTACAGTAATGCTTAGGAGTGCTATTTTCAGGCCAGAATACAATACCACAAACTTGAAGAAAACAAAACTGGTGAGTAAATTCATGAACTTTAAAATCAGCTTTAATTTCACCCTCAAGTGAAGTTGTCAATGTAAACAAAGCATGTTAACAATTCCAGTGAGTCGCAGGACACAGCTGATACGTTCACTTGAATTAAATACACCATAATGCCAATCGCTTGACAGCAGACTTTGAAATCTTACTGGCTCCTTATTCTAGTTAAGTCTCATTAAGAGCCAGGCTTGCAGCCTCTGAACTGAGAGCAATTAGATACCTAGGAGCTTTACTTGGCCGTTACACTTTAGATACTGGAATGTAATTGTGTTTACAGGAATAAATACACAGAATATTTCCACTGAGGACTAGACATCATTTGCATTGATGCACACTATTAACAGGTTTGTTGCTGCTTGAAATCTGAAATGATCAATACAAAGCAGCAAGGCAAAACTCAGTTTTAAAAAGTTTGTTTTCAGAAAGTGTTCATATGTGCAATATTTATTTGCATATGTGAGTGAGTGTGCATGAGAACACATGACTGGAAGCAGTGCAATACATTTTCTTGTCACAATTTAAAACGAGCTACTACATCACAACAGATCCGGTGTCATTCTCAACTGGAGAAGGAAAAGCCGCCCACTGTAACATCACAAGTTTTGAGCAAGTGTCCCTACCTGAACCACATCGTCTGTTTCTCTAAGAACAGATGACAGATCATTTGCACGGGCCTCATTGTGGCGATCATCTCCTGTTAAATGTCTGGAGTACTTAATTAAGCACGGTCAAGTCTCACATAGATAAAGTAATTCCTGATGGTGAGGATCCATTATATTTACAGCATACTTTGGTTTTTTAAAAAAAATAGAGATTCCTTTGAGGAGGATTTTTTTTGTTTGTTTGTTTAAAACTTCAATCGTACTTGTGGATTGTCTGGAGTAACGCAACTGAATAAGTAACAGGCAGGTAAAGGATTTTCTCTGTAGTAGCAAAGTGGTGGAGATGCAGAAAGTTTCCTTCTACCTTCTAAAAAAAGGTATAGGCCTGTACTGCTCACCTAAGTGCATTTATTTGATGTTCTGATGCAATTGTTGTATATGCATCTACAGACAGAGCTATGCACATGTATCATGTACGCATACCTGAACTTCATTAATATTGGCATTTCAGTTCCTTATTTGGATCATAACTTAATCTTTCTAACTTGGATACATTACGGATACGAATGACAAGATTGAAGCCTGTCAGCAAAGGTGCCATGTCACAGGTCACGTCCGATCTGTACTCCCTCTGCTAGACAATACACGTGCCCAGTGGCAATCTGACAAAAATAAACTTGTTTCATCTCCAAAATTGAAGAGTCAGACAATTACTAAAATAAACGATTTCTTATTCAGATGGTCACAAAGTGACAAGGTATGTTGAAAAAGCTAAGTCTGCAGACAGAGGAAATCTCACTCAGAACAGGCACAGTCCAGTTCCGTTGAGCAGATGCTCGGGTTAAGGCCGTGTCCCTCACAGAAGAACACATCGGAAAAAACTGCTTTTCTTTTGCTGGTCTGGTGTGATTTTGACTCCCTGGTTGCTGCCTTGTGGGCTATTGCCTTCCTGAAGATGCAAAGAATATTAAGTTACTTATTGATACTGAACAGCTTCTTCATCTGTTCATTTTGTTGACTCAAGCCTGCCATATCCAAACCCCACGACTAAAGTCAGCAGCAGGCTGAGCTCATTCACCTGAGCCTTACGGCAGCCACCGCGAGAACCCATGGGACTGCACCCGCTACTTTTGGCCTCCACTAACATGCACTGAATCTGTTATTTCTCTAAACTCAGACAGCTTAAGATTAAAAAAAAAAAAAAAAAAAAAAAAGAAATTACAGGATATGTTTGGGTCTTGCTGAAGCAGTTCAGGATCATCAGCAAGACCCAAAAAAGGACACGTCCAGTCATGTTAAGGTGGAATGCTTGGTAAAAGTAGATGGAACTTCCGTTAACTTCATTTCCTAAGGAGTAACCTGACATCGATGTATGTTTGCTCGTGGCACAAAAGATAACCCAATCGTTTCTCAGGACACTTTCACAAAAGTTATCAAAAAGATTTTTCTTCACCTATTTTTAAACGTACTGGTTTGAAGACTGCCCTGAAGTACAAAGCGGGCTTCGTCTGCTAATTCATATGGTTCCATTTTTTAGCCTGCACGAGCCAGAAATATCATTAAGTTGCCCTACCACTCACTTGATTTCTCATAAAACAAATAAAAGGTAATTTTATTTGGAAACCCTCAACCACTGCAGCCAATTCCTGAAATGCAGAGACAATCGTTTATTAGCTAAGGTCAGATGGCAGCCTGACAAAACCAAAACCAAATTTCTGTAACCTTCAGTGCACCCCTCCATAAAAGAAACCACAACGTATTTGTTATACACTGTGAAAGAGTTACTTGCCATTGGTGGGGTTTTCCCCCCTGTTTAAATACAGTGCAGAAGGAATAAAAGTCACTCACCAACTTCTTGTCCATTTTTGCTTTGATATCTCTTGCAAGAGTGAAAAACGCCTGTGACAAGTAAAACAATTGTTACATGGTGGGTAAAATACATTCTAACACTTTTGTTCAGCAATAAGCTGCCGCCCCGAGTTTCTCTGCATACCGAACTGAAGAATGGCACATTTTCAGGTTTTTTTCCCCCCTCCAGGCTCTAACAGCCCCTATCCAACTCCATCACCTCCCTTCCAAGCCCAAAAACCACAACGGCACACAACACTGCAGCACCACCCAGGGCAGCGTGATGTGAAAACATCACCCTTGATCAATCACTTCGCTGGTTGCAAAGGCATAAGCCAAGTTTTCCAGTGTGCTGCTCTAACACCCTTGTGTTATGCCCTCAGCACCATGTTCAACTTAAATAAATTAGCATAATGTTAGACAACAACTTCTTAACCCAGCCGTGGTATCAGACCACCACGTTTTGCATCTGACCAGGATGGGCAAGCGCTCTCTCTGCTCGTTTGCACAAAGATGACAATAAATACAAGAGAAAGGTTACGGTACTTACGTTCTCTATGTTTATATTTGCTTTTGCACTGGTCTCCATAAATTTAATTCCAAAACTTGCAGCAAGCTGAACAAAAGCAGGTTTCATGTTAGTTGGGTACTTGCAGGAACCGCTCTAAGTACAACCACCTGTGCCGGATCTGCCCCTCCTGGCACAATTCAGAGGAACTTGGGGATTTACTCAAGCAGAACAATTTGCAAAAATCAGGAACTGAATCTCCCTGCTAGTAGCATCTGTTCTGACCGGGATTTGTTCCACTGTTTTACATGCTGCACACATTTTAATCTGCTCCTTTGTCTTTTTTTTTTTTTTCTTTCTTGCATAGACATGTCAATCCCATAACATTGGCAGCACACAGACCTAACTTCTCCACCTTGGCTAAGTAACATCTGACGCCTGCAAAGACAATGCTGCCTGCTTGTCTCAGCGGTCTTTCAGCCAGAGAGAGACATTTCCTCACTGCCAAACACTAACACACTTTTTCTTCCTTTTTCTAAGAACAAATCCAGCTCGTTTACCAGATAGCTGACAATTCTTAACACAGACTCATCTTTTTATCAGAATGGGGAAACATATTGCAACCACAGCCTGAGAAACATCCAATAGTTCTGCTCAGAAATACCACACCAAAGCAGCATACAGACAGCAACAAACGCCATTTTTATCCTCTGAAAAGTGTGAGTTGAAATACGTTAAAGCTACAGCCCTTACCTTCTCCCCTTGCTCTCTAGAAACTTGTCTTTTGTCATTTGCATCACATTTGTTCCCAAGGATCATTTTTTCAACATCTGGAGAGGCGTGCTGAGATAGAAACAAACCAAAGACTTGGGCTTGGGGTTTTTTGTAGATAAATATTGTCCAAAAGAGGAGACACACATCAAGTGCATAACACAGAAACACCTATGCTGAGCATTGTCTGCGGATGTACGGGCTCCCCAACCCCCTCCTCCCAGCCAACCAGAGCATCCTGCACCATGACAGCTCTCAGATCACTTCCAGTGGCTGCAAAACATCATCTCTTAGGTCACCTCAGCACCGAAGGGGGGCCAGTCCCCCAGCTGGCTCTTGTGTGCTAGCACGACCAAGTACTGTTAACCACAACGTTCCAGGTGTTGTTATTACTGGTTTTCCTTCAATTTATTTTCCACGTTCCCTCCAGCACATGAATTTAGAATAAATGTGACGCTGCTGAAGCAATTCAGTTTCAACTACTTTTGGAGGAAGAAACAGCATCTTTAAACTTCAGTAAGTAAATAAAAGAAATTACCTCTTCAATATTCCTGACCCAGTTCCGAATATTTTCAAAAGATTTTTCATTGGTGATGTCATAGACTAACATAATGCCCTAGAGATGAAGGAGGAG
Organism: Microhierax caerulescens; assembly: GCA_035590215.1. NCBI lineage: Eukaryota > Metazoa > Chordata > Aves > Falconiformes > Falconidae > Microhierax > Microhierax caerulescens. The sequence goes on along the minus strand of JAVJGJ010000047.1, from coordinate 49,874,468 downwards.
ACAGATAGTTTCAGCTAGCACAGGAGTTAAACCTCATCCGTAGCAGAAGCGAGCAGTTTAACAAAGACAATTTTTAAAACAGCCGGTTCACAGCTCCATGGCGCATTTAATCAGTTTGTGCCTTGCCAGATCCGGCTCACGGGATACACGTATTTACAGAGCGAGTTACGGAGGAGAGCGGCCTCCCGGCGCTCCCGCGCTGCCCCAGCCCCGTTCGCAGCAGCAGCAGCGCCGCCGCCGGTGATCACGTGTCAGAAACCGGACAGGTCCGCGTGCCCCACGCCAGCCCCGGCCCTTCTGACCGCGGGAGCTGCACTCCCGGTCTGGGCTCAGCGCGACCCGCGCGGCTCCTACCATTGCTCCCCTGTAGTAGGCGGTTGTGATGGTTCGAAATCGCTCCTGCCCGGCGGTGTCCCTGCAACAGACAGGACACGGGGCTCAAGCAAACATCCGCGCCACCGCGCTTGTTAAAGCCACCGAAAGTTTTGATTAAACGGAACCGCTCTTTCGGTGCGCTACGGCTGCCTTTTAGGTTTTTAAGGTTTCGTAAACTGCTGAATAACTGGTATAAAACCTGAAGAGAAACCTGCCGGCGGGGCAGGGGCAGCGGGCACCCGGCGCTCGCTTCGGAGGAAGGGCCCTACCAGATCTGCAGTTTGATCCTCTTGCCGTCCAGCTCGATCGTCCGGATTTTGAAGTCGATACCTGCAACGCGGAGCAGCGCCGTGACCCCCCGGCTCCCGCCGGCAGCCGGCGCTCTGCTCTGCCCAGCCCCTCCCCGCCCCGCGCCGCTTCCCGGGCTCCGGGCAGCCCCAGTCGAGCCCCCAGCCCCCCGGGACGGAGCCCCCACCCCCCCCCAGTCTGGGCAACCCAGACATCTGGGAGACCCCCACCCACCTCT
>JAVJGJ010000047.1:49789223-49851188 GCA_035590215.1 Microhierax caerulescens | reverse complement strand
CATGCAGAGGGCTGGTTTTTAGAGGGCTTTAAGACTTCAACCAGGAGTTAGGAAATAGATTGGGAGAAGGAAGGCACTGCATTGCAACTGAAATTACAGCATCATTTTGAGCCTTAAGATTATTTGGCCAGATCTTTAGGTATTATCAAGCCCCATGTAACTCCAACAGTGTCTGTGGAGATATGCTGGTCTGCATCAGCTGGGTGACACTGTGCAACCTTGGGGAATATAAGGAGAGTAGCCTATGCAGTGTTGGGACTGTTGAGGAGCCACAGGAGCAGAGAGGAATAGAGAACATGGTGCTGAGTTTGGCCAGCAGCCCTGAGGATTTAAAAGTTAGGTTTAGTACTTCACTGACTCAGTAAAGTATGGACCCTCTCCATCAAAGGTCAGCATCTGCTTCTTAAGTTCTCCCTGAAAATCTTGGTGTCTCCTACTTACTCTTTTGTACTGAGATGCCAGCCAAGCAGAGGTATATTAATTCCAAAAGTGGAGTTGCCAAGGTCTGCAGCTCAGTGTCATGCCTATAAATATTAATGGTCACTCTGCATGCAATGTGCTCCTACAAGGGGCTCACGGGACAGTTTACTCTGAACCAGAGAAAACATGAAAATGACCCTATTTTTCATCCCCCCACCCTGCTTCTTAATGCCTTTGTAGATAATTGGCATTTAGTAAAGGCCAAGTCAGCATTTCCACTTCTCACTTGTGTTTTCTGGGGTTTATAACTTAGTCATAAAAATTCACTTAAATCTGTAGCTTGGCAGGAAAGGGATCAGCATACCAGCTACTGCTGGAAATTTATTTGGACCTTAGTGTTTAAAAGTTCGAGCAAGCCATTTTGGAGTTCAGTCAACATGACCTCTTGCCTTGGGAAGACACATTGGCAGGCCAGATCTGGGAATATCACAACCACTGAGGATGCAATTCCTTGTGCAGAGCTTGTTAATCACATTACTGCTGCACTGACTGAGATTGCAATCCTGTTGCAGCATAAGCCTAGCAAAGAACAAGCGGAAAAACATTTTCTGCCCTAGAGAGCTACAGATTACAATAACATGGCTTGCAAATGGGTAAAACAAGCAAAGCAAGACTTGAAATGTGAACAAACAAGTAGAGAGAGAACCCCACTGCTCAGTGGCCTTGGGCCAGCCTGTGGTGTTCAAGTCATTGGTGCCCAGTGCAAGCAGACCACCAGTGAGTCTTGACATGAAAAAAGCAGCCGTCCAGCACAGATGCAAGAGCATCCACAAGGGCACGCAGCAGGCTGTCCCAAATGCCCAAGGCATGATCAGTCCTGGCACTGTGGACCACGCGGCAGAACCTGTTTGGCTCGCTCTGGAGGCGGTGCAGGGCCCCAGAGCCAGGGAGCTGCTCGGCTGGTCTGGTGGTGATGTGGGAGTTCCTGAAACTGGCATGACTCTTCCCAAATTTTGTCTGCCACAGTGAGCCACCCGACTGCATGCTGTGGAACACCAACCAAAGAGGCCTCCCATGGTGTAGTCAGCAGCAGAGCTGGATAGCAGGTGTATGGCATTAGCTGCTCCTTGTTGGTAGTTTGTTGGCTGAATCTTGATTTGTTCCATGTTAGGTGGAGGATTCTTGTCTCCAACTGGTAAATCCACCGCTTAACCCATGAGCTATTTCAAGCAGAGGATGTAAATGGGTGATCCAGCATGATTCCTAGATGTGCTGTGTGCCTGTCACTGACCGCTCCTAAGGATGTATGACTCCAGCTGGATCTGGATGTGGTACAAGCACAAGCACACTGATGAAGCCTTTGCACTTGGTTTCAGGCTCCTTTCTTGCGCAGTCACCTCTAGCAGTCAGTCAGACAAGGTCTGTACTGATAAATTAACCAGTGCCTGGACTGCTGCTGGAGTACTGCACTGCAGTGTTGGCCCAGTCCAGCTGCATTTCAGGAGCTAGCATGGGCCAGGGACTGTTCTTTATGGGCTGTCTGGATGTGACCATGCAGGTTTGAAGGGTAAGAATTTAACATGAAAACACTGGCCTTCTGTGCCAGCTGTCTTCTTGATGCAGAAGAAAATCTCAGGCACGTTTAATTTACTGGCATAGACTCAGCCACAGCACATGGGAGCTCCTCAGTCTTTTGGAAGCTGAGGTTCACCGAGCCTAAGCAGCTACTGTTATCATATATGGCTTGCCCAGAGAATGGAGTTCAGTAAGTCATTGGTGAATAGGTTAAATAAAGTAGATGCCAGCACTGAGTTTAGCAGAAGTCTATTATCTAGAATCTATTGGTGCTGATTTTCTGGCCTGAAGCCACCTGAAAACATCTATCTCGGGGCATTAGCTCAGTTACCATAACAACTCATCTAGGAACAACTCCTGACAGCTCAAAGAGCAGACCAAGGTCCCACGTGGTATACAAGCCACTCTTAGGTCAAGATAAGCACACCCAGGATTCTCCCTCTTCTGCAATCCAGCCCCAGTGTCCCTGCTGAGTGTCAGTGCTATACATGCTTTAATATGCTTGGGACCCTATTTTATCCTTCAGAGGCTGTTCAGCCTAGTTTTTCAGAGGTCGACCCACTCAAGGAGCTACCTCCTGGCAGAATTACAAAACCATCCATCTTTGGGGAACCTGGCTAATTCCTTCATTGGCATTTCATTTACAGTCTCTTAATTTTTGGCCTTATAAATGAAAACTATGACTGAGCCACTTGCATAAGGTCCAGTTTAGCTGAGACTAAGAAACTACTGCCTACATTTGACTCCCGTGATGATATAAGGATTGATGTTTGACATAGACATGCGGTAGTGGCTCACTGCAGGCTTATATTACTCCACTATCTTGTCACCCTTTCTCACTCCCACTGGAATTGCCTAAGAAGCAGTCACCAAGCACAGCAGATGATGTTGGCTCTCTAGAAAGAAAAGCCAGAAAAATAATGGGATCTACAGTTTGACCGTGAAAGCTGACATTACAGCCCAGACATGAATTAAGTCCCTTACACTGTGTTTCAGTGTAATTCTGTGATGCCTGCTCCTTGTGCTGACCTTCCAACTCCTGGGGTTGCTCAGCAATTACTCCTCAGCATGGACGGGAGACTTTTCACTCCCATCCAACTACTACAGACTTGCCCTGTTAAGCCTAGGCCTAGCAGCAGGCTCCAAGGCATCTCACAGTAGGATAACGATCCTTTAAATAGCACTGGGAGTCTCTCTTCTCAGGGAGAACTAATTAAGTTCTTCAGTACATGCTTAGACATATGTTGACCTGGTATGTCCTTAACAGGCCTGCTTCCATCTACTGGATAAATAACACTGGCTTAAAAAATATCCTCCTAGAGATGCGTTACTTAGGCAACAGCCAGGTGGGAGACTGACTTCATCTCTGCAGCTGAAGGTAGTATTTCTGTGTATTAATCATGGGCCAAGCTCTCTGCTGGTGTAAACTCCTTGAAATCATTTAAGTGATTTTTAAGTTCCGAAAGCACCAATGCAGTTCTCTCTGCTGACCTCTTGCAGTGTACAGGCCAGAAAATCACATCCGTATTTAGCTCAGTTACTTACTGTTCAGCCCAAGAAGCTCATTTAACAAAATCAGAGGGCTGCATCAGTGAGAACATGGTCCACAGGTTCTGAATTCTTCCCCTGTGCAGTTGCATGGGACTGTAGTAGATGAAACTGAGTTAATATATCCCATGGGGAGTCTTTCTTGGCTCTAGGCAAAGAATTAATGAATGGAAAGCATATTCTAAACTAGGTTCTTTTCTGGTGTGATATGACACAGCTTCCTGGACTTATTTGTAGCTGTGCCGATTTATACCAGGTGAGGATTTTTCCCAGTTGGGATAAAGACCCTCTCCTGTGTCCTGGTGTTTTATGGGGCAGATGTGCTACAGGGTGGGCTTACAGCAAATCCTTGGCTATTACAGTCTCCTGAAATTTCCAGTGAGGAAGCATGTGCTGGAACATGAATCCTGTTCTGGGTTCTGCAGAAAACACAACCAGTGACTGATAATCAGCTTAAGGACACTTGCAGTGTCCTTTGCTAGGACCAAGGAAAGACCCCATAAAGTCTAAACTTCTCTAAAGTCCTGATGAAACATTTGCAGCACAGGCTCAGTTTCTTGTCTGCATAATTGCAAAGAGCAATTCACAGGAGTCAGAAGACTCAGCTCGGCTGGGTGGGGTGGCTGCCTGGTAGAGCGGCTGCCTACGGGCCATGAGTATCTTGGTTGCAGTCCAAGCCGTGATAATGAGCTCTCTAAGCAAACGCTAGCCCTGAAGAGGTACCCCTAGGAACTTGCAAGAGCTTCAGCCTCTGTTCTGGAGACTCCAAGGGGTAGCCCTAGACGATTTCTAAGGGTCTTCAGAGGAGTAACTGAGAAAGTAATCACATGTTTTGCTAAGCTTAAGTCTTCTATGCAGGATCTGTATCCCCATCAGAAAATGTTTATGGAGCTGTAACCCCAGAAAACCACTGTTTAGTGCTAATGCATGGGAGTGAGAGTGTCTATAGCAATTCAAGCTCAGTCTTACTGTAAACGTCCTCAAAGTGCTCCTAAAGCTACAGGCTGCCCTTGTCCTAAGATGAAAAATGGATTTTCAGGAGCATGCACTAAAGAGGCAGAGCCTTGCTTATGGAAAAAGGCTTCCAGACAGTTGCAGATTATCTGAAGAAGGGTGAAAGCATCTTTTGCAGAAGGATAAACAGGTCTGAAAACCTGCAAGTGGCTTATCCTCAGCTATATAGCGTGACTGAAAAAAAGGAATAGAGGACCAGGTTTATATTCTCTCCATGTCAGGGTCAGTTGCCTCCCTGGTCAAATGCCATTTTTGATTGCATGTCTACAGTGCTCCAAGTATATGCCTCTTTCTTATTCAGGTAATGCCAAAGAGCACAGCCAAAGCCATGAGGGATGGGGAGTGTGACAAGGGCTGAAGGGAAGCAGATGGAAGAGGGCTTGGCTGTGGAAAGGCAGCCCAGCCATCAGTGCATGGTAAGTCCCTCCCTGCATGCCAGCTCAAGGACTGTTCAGAAAGCAGCTCCTAGTGTTTTCAGCACAGTGCCCATGAATAATTAACCCAAACAAAATAAGAAATAACGTTTCCTCATCAGCATGCCATGTGGTCTCAACTGCCAAAGGAGAAGTATAGGTAGGACTGACTCAGCTCCTGAGGGCAGCAAATCAAGAGTGAAATGCCCATGAAAGGGTGACTTCTGCCTGGGTGATGAAGCAAGAAGGAGCTGAGGTCGACTTTGCTTAAGGCCCTAGATGGGGACATTGGACATTTGAGCCTCCTTCCAATTCTCACAGGATTCCTCAGTAAGTTGCTGATCTTGGGCTACATTTAAGTCCGAGATAATTTATTCTTCCCTTTCTTCTACTCTTTGTCAATCCAGCTATAAGTGACCCAGGTTAGGGACTGTCTGGGCTTCTGAGCAGCTTCTATACAACGGGGCCCTGATTTCTAAGTTGAAGGCTCTGTACAGCAAGGAAGTGGTAAGTGCACTATAGACAGTCCTGGAGCTTGACAGCCTTTATATATCCAAAGGACAGAGCTTGGTGGGTCACTGTTACAGCAACTATCTCACCTGACATTAGGGACCCACTGTTACATCAGAACTGCCTTATATTTGAGCCTGGGTTTATGATGCAATGAGCCTCCTTGTGTTGTTCTCCCACCTGTGTACCAGTACCCCCCCAGCTCCAATAACTTCTGAATCAGCTGTCCTGATTCAACCCAGCTCAATGGAAAGAATGAGGTCTTACAGACCAAAGATTCCTGCAGTTTTCATGAAAAAACAGCAGCTGGATAGAAGGCAGACATTTCAAGTTAATATCCTACTAAAGGAAAGGTAATTACACCTCTTGCTCCCTACCTGTTTTGAGATGCAGTGTCCAGGTGACCAGCTGGAATTTAGATACTGGCAGGTCAATCAGCATCTGCCTAGCTTCAAGCCAGCTCCTGCACTTGCTGCCCCTCGCCTGCAAAGCGAGAAGCTGTTAGAAGAGATGAGGACTTTGCCGGGGAGGTCTGGAGGGGATAAGGGTGCCCTGGGGATATTACAGTGAGCTGGGAGCACCAAGAAAGGAAGAAAGAAAGAGCAGTTATAATACACAAATCAGAAGGAGAAATGGTTTTGGCACTTTCCTGCTCACAGAACAACTTGATTTTTACGTTCAAACTTATTTTCAGGACAAAATGGATGTTACTCTAACTATTACAGTACTTTCCCCAGAAAATTTCAGTGACTGGAAACTGTCTTACCAAACCTCCCAAACCTGCATTTTCTGTTTTCTAACTAGAAAGCATACCTTTCTGGACTTATTTGGCAATGAGAGAACATTTGATTCTTTTTTTTTTTTTCAAAAAAAGTATTTGAAGAAATTCTATAGAAAACAGCTTCTCATTTTCCAGTTGTTTTTTTTTTTTTTCCCCCTAGGAATAAAAGTGCTTCCTTTTCCTCAAATGCTTCCTTGGACTTTGCACAGAAAGAGAGTCTAAGACAAAGACGTGAACATAGTCACAGCTGAAGATCTTCCAGTCCAAGAAACTGAGATGGACAAAGAGTGGGATGGGATTAAGCATGGGGAGGAGTGTGACTTTTCCCAAGGTCAACCAACCAACTAGGCACACAGTGGAGAGTGTGCTGGTGCTGTTGGGTCAGCATTTCTGCCACTTGACCATGCGGCGCCTTTGCGCGTCTGTCTGTCCTGAAATAATTAGTTTCTTGGAGCAGAGCCAGTACTTCCCTGAGAGCTTGGAAAGTGCCTCATGCAGCCCTAGGTGCAGTCATAAATAATAATTTAAATGATAATAATAATATTAAGGTGGAGACATGCCACTGAAGATGGGACACACTCCAACAGAGTCCTAAATCTATGCCCTTCTTCTAGTAAAAGGTACAGTTTGGCTTGCAAAGCCTGGGAGACCAGTATTTGCTTCTCTGGACCTGATAATCACAGTCTTTTGCTCTGCAGAAGGCAAAGTGACCTGAGTTGAATTAGGTCTAGTATCTACTCTAACACCTCATGCCTGTAGCTGGCAGCTCTGGTCAGCTCTGGAAGGCTTTTTGCAGCTCATGGGGATATCTGGAAAGAGTAAATTAACTGTGATGGTGTGGGGAGCTGCGTGGACTAATGTTTTTTTCAGAGATAGGCTCTGATTGACACTTCAGATCTGCCTGACAATCTTTTATTCTAAGTGCAGTTGCTGCCCTTCTTCAGAGCAGGAAGAGCGGGTTTGGTTGCTGTCCTTCAAATGAGGGATCTTATCACATGGGAAAAAGAAGACAAACCCCACCAAACCACCTGGAAACAGCCACAGGTACAGCATAAAAAGAGGTAAAACTAACTGGATCTATTTGAGGTATTTCTGTTTTTTCCTTCTATGCCATAATCCAATGCAAGATATGTGAGAATAGAGGCTATGCTCTGAGGAACGAGAGCTGACTGCTTTCTTTCTTTCTTTGACTGTTCATTATGTTGTTTTCCTTCAACAGATTTTTTAATGCTTTGCATAGGACTGTGCAACCCTCCAGTGACAAGAGCACTGGGAAGTCAGTGGGACAATCTCTTTTACCCACTCGTTTTATACTGCCTCTTCTACCACCTGTCCTCTCCACTCTGGTCTTATTCCCTAGTTTCAGGTATCCTTAATGCTTGCTAAATGCTGGGATCACACTACTCAGCTGCTCTCAGAAGAGGTGACAGCCACTTTACCATGTAATTTAGATATTTGGGGTTTACCTGAGTCTGGCCAAGAAGAAGGTTGGGTCTCCCAATGGCCAGAGGCATGCTTCGAATCCTCTTCTGGACATGCACTTAGGTGGCAAAATAGGTCTCTTGCTTGAGATGTCCTGTCTCTCCTCACTCATATAGGTCCATCAAAAGACAGACAAGCTCTTTAGACTGCAGAGTATAGGGCTATTGTTGTATGTCTAAATACCAGGAAAGATGCTGATAGTAAGAACTGCTCTGAAGTGGATGTTTCCTTGTTCTCTGTGAACACAGGTGTGGACAAGACCAAGGACCAAAGCTGAAAGGTGTACCAGCTCCTGTCTGTGTGCCAGCCTGGGTATATTGCAAGATGGGTATGTCTACAGCCTTGCATGCTGCACCATGGATGCGATTTCTTCTTGTCAGGAGCGTTTGCCTTTGTGATCCTGCTATTGATGGGGCATCACAGCCAGGATTACCAAAAGCACTGCTGTTCGCTGCTGCATTCACCTCCACCTTGGAGCTGCAGTCAAGCCTTCCCAGCCAGTTCCTTCTCTTGAGCTTCGTGAGTGAAAGACAAGCCCAGGCAGGCGATCTCGATCAGCTGCTGCGCTGCTGCAAGGCAGCTCAGGCTGAGGCATGTTTCAGCAGCTCTTCTGTGCTTCTCCTGTACCCAAGCTGTGGATGCATCAAGTGTTTCAGTTTACAGGGCCATCAGCCTGGCAGCTTTCCTCAGCGTTAAATTTACTTTTTAAAGTTACATCAGTGTTGTACCCAGAGGGAATGGAGGAACAGATGCAGCCTGTGAAGTCTGGCTTTAATTCACCTGCCTCATTTAATTTCCTGCCCTGCCTTCTAATCAATGACTCTACACTAGCGGCCCTGGGAATACAGAGGTTTTTCCATATACAGGAGAATTTAACACAGTGGCTGTGCCGGCTGAGTTCTCAGGGTCTTGAGGAGGCTGTGTCATGTCTCCTTTGAGGCTGCTTCATTATGGCTTTCTCTCCCCCAGAAGCACATGCACACAGTCTCCAATCCATGGCAGCTGCACCACGTTTCCTTACAGGGGCCCATTGGCACAGGGCAGCTGTGCCACGCTACCCTCTCTTAGTCTGGCCAGCTATGTGGCTTTCCCTCCTGGAAGTGTTCTTCTTCCAGGTGTTCCTGGTTTGCAGCCACATGGCTTTCTTTTCAGGGCCACATGTCTCCATGACGTCTCTGCCATGCTACCTCAGACAGACTGCTGGGGCCAAACGTGTCTTGTTACCTCCCAGGGGTTCTCAGCAACACTGTGGGACCAGTGGTGCTTCGCAGGGGCTCCTTTCTCAAGGCAGCTGTGCCAACACTCCCTCTCAGGGCCTTCAGGCCAGGCCATCATGCCACACTGGTCCTGTGGTGTGCCCCTTCAGTGAAGACAGCAGTACCATGTCACCTCAAAGGTGCTTTCAAGACTACGTTGCCTCAGACACTCAGGACTGTCAAAAAGCCTTGATGAAAGGGTTTCTGGCACTTTTGCTTTGGTTAAGCAGGCTCCCACTGTCCTACTTTTTTTTGAGCTCATGTTAATTCCAGACAGTGCTGCCCAGTTGCTTAATCAGCTGGTGTCAAAACCCTGGGGAGACAGGAAGGCTGTCTTTGGCTGGTAGCACCTATTTTGTGACACTGCTGCTTTACCTTGCATATTATAATCTGTATCAGATTGCTCCTTGCCTGCTAAAATGGACAATTAGGATCCAGTTGTAATGCAAATTGCATGGTGGAATAAAAACCGTGGGGAACAAAATCACAAATAAGTATTTATGTCAGCCTTTGTTACCGCGTGATGGGTCCTGCTCAGTTACTGCTTGCTGTGAAGCATCAGACAGAAGAGAACCTGGTGTGCCTTTGTGTTTTATAGGCATGAGCTGCCGAGCTGCTCTGTGTAAGACTGCCTTTAGGCACTTGCAAGCCCCGATAATGTGTATGTGTGCAAACCTAACAGACAGATTGCCGCCTACACTGGAAATTTGATGACTGCCTTGTTTTTTCAAGGCTCTGTTTTATATACTGCAGGACAAACCTGTGGGGTAATTTCCAGTCTCTCTGCACAGGGCTGAGATGACATGGTGAGAGAAGCATAGAGATGCTGAAATTTCAATCTGCCACATAATGTGCTCCTAATACTGATAGCCTTGTAAGTGTGGTGTTGTCATTGGTGTCATTGTGGTCGTTCTTGTTGTTGTTGTCTTCCCATGTTTGGTGCTGAATGTTGTAAATTGAGAGAAATATTTAAATTTGTAAAGGAATCTAAAGTTTCTGGGGAATTAAACACACAGGAGATTTGCAAATGCAAATGGAAGAGGTATGTCTTCATTTAAAACAGCAAGTCATACCAATGCAAAGCAATATGCTGCTGATGGAGCTTCTTTTTCTGTGTATCAGCTTTGCACTTCCCCAGGCCTTGGGTAACAAAGAATCAAACTGCACGTTTTCACAGCAAAACTTATCTTTGAGAACTGGGGTGGAATATCCATGTTTATAAAGTGTTACAGCTGGCAGTTAGGAGGCCAGTGTTTTAAGGGTTAGCTGAGCTTGTACAGTACCTTGTAAAATTCAGAGTCAGCAACGTCTGTTTATATCCCATCAAAATGGTGGCTTCTAGAAGACAGCAAGGAATAAGAGTAAGAGGTTGTGAAGCCAGATGGATGAGCTGAGTTCAAAGTCCTCCTAGAAGCTATGGCAACGTAGCTTGCGTATCTACTCAGAAAAACCTTTGCAACTACCATAAACTACTCTAAATAGCCTTATTTTCCTGCTAGCAGTGAAATAAGCAGCTTCAATGGAGAGGAGTAAATCCATTTGATTGCACATGTTGCTGGGAATAACCCTCTTATTAGTAATAACCCAATCTATTGCTAGCAGCATGGTCACCAAAACAGCCAGCCTCATGTACCAGAGACCATTGTATTCTTCCTAACGTTTCCAATTACAACTGAACAAGGGGAGCTGGAAGGGCCTCAAGGGAGGAAGCTCTGTAGGAAGCAAAAGGCAACAGGGAAAGCTTGGGTTTATAAACAACCTATGTGACAAATGAAATGTATCAGGGCCAATGTATCTTTTGAGGAAGACTTCAGCCAGGCAGGGCTAAGCTCATTCTGTTCCTGACTTTCTTCTAAGCTAACGCATGGTATTCTATATTAGGTCATGAGATTGTGCAGGTGTTAGCTTGATAGATCATCTTCTGAAGGAAAGAGGGGCTTCTATACCTTTGGTGTGGGTGAAGCAGCAGCTGTCAAGCTTAGGGCTCCAGTCCAGGACTTAGATGAAAATTCTCCATCAAAATCGATGGCAAAGCACCTGATCACCTCACCATGGCAGGGGTGTTCTCACACGGTGACACCCTGGGAAATTCTCCCTTGGAATAGATCAGATTCTGCTCTCATTTATGCAATTATAAATCCAGCATAGCTCCATTTGAAACAACTGTTTTCATCCAATGCAAATGAGATCAAGATCTGGCCCCGGCTGGTTTTGTACACAATGGAAACTGACTGAATTATGGAAAACAGGAAACAAATCTAATGTAAACCTGAATGGAAATATGCTCTCTGTTACATCAGAATAAATTGGAAGCAAGTCTGTTGATTCTAATGGAATTCATCTGGATTTACACCAGACTGTGGCTCAGCATTTGTCAGTTGGCTGCACACCGACATCAAAACGCAAACCTCATCTGAATAGCTTTGAACAGTTTCTTCCTTTTCCTTTACATTTAAGCAATTGCCTCTGCATCCTGGTAGCTGATTAGCCTTTTCAAACAAATAAACCCCATCAAACAGACATCAACAAATGAGCCTCGCTCCCGCTAGCATTTTCAGAATCAAAATGATGAATCTGAAGTACTAAGCTTGGTTTTGGAGTCACTTAAACTTGCTCCTGTTTCTCTGTGTTCACAATGTAGAGCAGCAGGACTGAGCTCATGGGAGGACAGACCTTAGCAACAACTATTCTGATTTCCCTGATGTATGTCAAATTCATTGCCTTCTCACCAGCAGTGGTCAGGGCCAGCTATTTCCTAGGTGGCACCGAAGACCTTTCAGTAGATAAGGGAAATACTGTCATACTTCCACTCTTGGTGTGTTCAGTCAGACAGTCAGAACGGAGCCATAACCCTTCCTAATGGATCTAATAGGAAACTGTGCCATGCTCTGTTCCTGCAGGCAGGTTTCTGAGCTGCTCTGTACCACTGTGCAGCTGGCCATGCGAGCCCATTGCTCATGGGACACTCTTCATGGGGAAAATGAGTAGGTTAGTTAATGACTGAGCCACAAATTTGACTCCCTGGCTGAAAGTCACTGGAAAAGTGCAATGTCTGAATAAGAGTACAGCCACATCAGCCCCTTCCCTTAAATCTCAGTTACCCCTGCTTCTTACATAATTCAGTTTTTAGTCTGTTGTTCATGTTTCCCTTTGGATAATTAGTAAAATGCATCTTAATTAAAACAAAGAGGAGAAGACACACAGACTAAACCTTTAAGTCAATGCGATTTGGGGGCGGGGGGCAAAGCCATTATTCAAGTACAAATCTTGTTGGCAACCAGGCAAACATGGTAATAACAGGTATGGAAAGCATTTCAAAGGTAAGGGTTTTCTCAAAGCTGGATAATTGTTTGTCTCTACTCCTTTCTTTCAAGGGACTCGCTAGAGTCTGACATCTGAATACCACAGAGCCTGGCCTGCAATCAGTCTCCTGGGGAGAAGAGCTAGGGGAGCAGTGTGGTCAGTAATGCTGGTTTCTATTTCGCTGCCACTGATTTTCTGTGGGATTCTCAGGAAGTTAATTGGGCAAGACTTTCACAAGTGGCCCCTGTCTATGGTTGCTTTAACGTGTAGATGTTCAGCCTGAGACATGCACAATCACCCTTTGCCGGACTATTAGCAACAAAGCATGCGCGGACCTCAACCACCATCTGAATGTGCCAGCCACTACCCCTCAGAGCCTTTAGGTTCCCATCTGTAAACTGTTAAAATACTTTCTTGATTTTATAAAGCTATTAAAGTCTCTCTAATGAAACAGAGGCTTTCAAAGAGCTGTGATTATTATGGCTTATTCTTGTTTAGGCTTATTCCGGCAGGTCAGCTGTGCTTAATTTGTGAGAGCTTTCTCATCGCTGGCACTGCAGACCCTATGTGGCATACAACATCTTACTATCTTGTTTCTGTTCCTTACAGCATCACCTGGAATAAATGCCTGCAGCCAGGGTGTACTTGACAGTTGTGCTGTTGATACACAAACAAAAGCTCCGGCTTACTCATTGCTCACAGCCTCTGTAACTGTGTCTGCTCTGTACCACAGGCTTATTTCATCCATGTCAATGAAGTTGGCATGTGTGAGCTTGGAAGCAAAGAGAAAGCAGAAATGAGAAGTAACTGGGTCCCAGCCCAACCCCCAGCTCTCTGCAAGAATGCACTATATGCAGTCATGAGCAGCACTGGACTGCAAAGTACATGTAATCCTAGGGAACCAGCTAAAGTTAATTTGCCAAGCTCCTTGGAGAGTCTCAGCAACATCACTGCTCTTTACTCACTGCCTGCAAATGATCCCAGTGCACCTGAGAATAAAGCCTGTGTTGAGGTGGGTGTAACAGGGCCACCAAATACAAAGTCAAGAGAGAATCACAACTGCAGAGACATTTTCTGCTCCAGCAATACAAGAAGATGGGGGCAGTTATTTGTTTTTAGAGGAATCAAATTCTTTAGGCAAGAGCCTTATCAGTGGGAGTAATTGTAATTTACCATTCACACTGTGCAGTGGGGCATCAGGCCCAAAGTTGTAGCTACAACCTTTAGCTATAACTGCTGTGGACTGGACTGTGCAGAGCTTTACTGAGCGAGCAGTCACACTGATTTCAGAACAGCTTTCCCCAGGGTTTGGCACTGCTTTATATGAGTATAGATGTGAGACCCTACACTTGATTCTGATCTTATATTCCAGAAAATCGAGCAATTTTCAGTGGATATATGTCTGACTTACTTGAATATGCATGTGACACGGCTTCAACAAAGCTGATACAACCTTGATAAGATTGTTATTAAGTTATTCTTCTAATTAAACCCTATCTACATTGGGCAGAATCCTATCCATTTCAGCTTGGAGACTCTTAGGTACACAGAGCTGGGTTTTATGTCAGAAATCAGGTTTGGCCATGATGGCAATAGAACGGGTTAGCCTATAAGCCCAAAGTAAAATTGCAAACTCCATCTGTTTAAAAAGAAATGCGTTAATAGATTCTATGACTGATCTCCTGAAATGTCATTTGAATAGTTTTGACTGTGCATTTGTTTTATTTCTGGGAAATTTCAGAGTACAAAAAGACTTATTTTCCTTCTTCATTTACCAAGAATCTCTTTGAAACTTGTTTGCAATACGGATCAAGACTTGGACCAGATCTTTAGCTCACATAAGCACATGTATCTCTATTGACTCCTGTAAAGAGATGACAATATACGTGAGCTGATGAACAGGGACATGAAAATGAAAGCAAGAAACTACTAGGTATGAAGCTTTTTGACCAGGGAAGCAGTTGCTCCAGGAAAATGTATTATTTCCTAAAAGATTGATTCTTCCAAAATGACACCCTTACCTGTTTGGGATAGGAATGCCTAGGACATGTCTTACTGACCCAGTGCTGTCCTTCAATCAATCCCTTTTTATGCTAATAGTTTGAGGACTTTCCCACTGTCTACTCTGCCCCTCAGGGTATGTGCAGGTAATGCTGGATGGTTTGAGTTAAAATATTTCATTGTGAAAAAAGTTCACAACAGATTTTTAAAATATAAAGCCTTTAGCAATAGCTCCTGATTGCAAACTGGAGAATGTGGTGGTATGAGGGAGGGTCTGGATTATTTTAGTGCTGCTAAAGGCAAGTGCTTGAAAGCCAGATGCTGAGGATGCAACAGGTAACGTACATGGATTGATGCATAGAGATGCTTGGGTGAAAACGAAGAGACAGGGACATAATGTAGATGTGGGACAGAGCTCTGAGTAAGCAGAACCACCCATAGACTAATGAGACACTAATATTAGGAACAAAAGAAGAAAAAAAGGAAGAATGTGGGGCATCCTTCCAGATTGCTGCAGCATGGTAGAAAGGCCTGGATGCCTCAGTACCAAGTGCTCAGAGAGATGTTCAGAAAGGAGCCTGGACATAACATTATGAGGCAAGACTGTATGACAATGAAGAGGGTAAAAAAAGCCACAATTCAGGGTTTAAGCCAGGGCTAGTTTAAGCTCTGGGTGCATAAGGCTAGACCTGCCCAGTTCTGGTTTCTTATAACTTCCTCTGAAGATTTTAGCACAGTAAAAGGATGCTGGAAGAGTCTCCTGCTGCTAAGCCTCCACCATTACTGGGGAGGTGACTTTTTTTGTAGTTTAATAGTAAGTTGTCAGTTTTCAAGTCTGTCAGTGCAGTGCCTTTCTCCCATAGTGAGTAGCTTATTTCAGCAAGGAGTTATTCCTGGTATATATGAAAGAAAAAAAGAGCTTCTTTTTTTCTTTAAAGGAGAGAAGAAATAGTGTTCCTGACAAAATCCCAGTGAAGGCATTGGGTTATCAAATGCTGGGAGAACTCCCTAAAAACATGAATTACAGTAATGCCAAAAGCAGCAAAAGCTATGCTGAAAGGTGACATGAGGGATTCTTTGGCGAGACACAGGGCCAGTCCACCAGTCCATCAGGAATGTGTGCCAGCCACCAACTGCAGGTGCTTGAGGGAGGAAAACAAGACCAGGGGATTCTTGGAAGTGTCTGTTCTCTCTTATTCCACCATCTGGAGGCTCATGCTCTGCCCAGCACCTCTTCTGCTTCCTCTCGCTGTTGGCTGAATTTTGTTTCTATTTTCTTTCACCCTGAACATGGGGAAAGGAGAGGAAGCAGGTCTACAAAACAGTTTCCAATGTCCTTCCCTATCTGTCTGTCTGCTCCATACAAACAGTTGTTTTTCTTAGGGATGAAGGCAGAAGATAATTCCTTTAAGTGGCAATTAAGCTCCAGGTGGCTGCAGAAAGCTGCAGCTTTCTCCAGCTCCTGCAAAGACACAGCTTGAGCCAAAGGTTTCCCTACTTCCCTAAACCAGGAGATTTTTTTTCCTGTCTTTGTTTTGTGTGTGGCAGTGATTACAGCCCTACTCCTCCAGGGTAGCCCAAAGTGATTACAGCAGCGGGGAAAATGACAAACCAAGGATGCTCCATAAATTGGCTGTGCCCTCTTTCTGAGATGCACTAATTTCACAGAGTAGGGAATAGTTTCCTCACAATCCTGATTTGAACTCCCTGTGCTTCAACTGCAACACCTCTCTCTTGCAAGTCCTGAACCCAGTTCAATCTCTTTTTACCTCTGCTGTGCTGGCAGATGTTGGAAAGAGACTTTTGATCATGTTGGATGGAATATTGGGGGCTGATGGAGCAATACATGCACTCCAAGACTCAAAGTGAATCTCATCAGCAGACATGTGTGATCCTTTTGGCTCATTAGTTAATGAGGTTAATGAGGACACTCGTATGAGCCATCTGATATGGAAGGGGATGTGTCTAGCCATAGCGATTGCTCAAGATGACACAGCATATCACTGGCAGAGCTGGGAGTAAGCAGAGCACAGCAGGGCAGGGCTTTATCTTCAGGCCTCCTCTAGGTCTGAAGTCATCCCATCCACTGTTTGGAGCAAGTGGATGGACAGAGCCATGAGCTTGAGGAGATCGTTCAAATGCAGCCTAGTGTTGTGCTTGTGCAATGGGGTAATACAAGATGTCAGCATACAGTCTGGATTGGACATGTCCTCCGCTATCAGTGAGGCTTGTGAACCTTAGGAGAGCTTCAAAGCCTACCTGTGCCTTCATTTGCAAATAAATGTGAGCTCCTAAACTCAGAGGATCTCCTCTTCCCAGACAGGTTTATTATCAATGGCATCAAACGGTGGGACATTACAATTTCTACCTGGTTTTAATGATTTATCATCCCTGATTTATGCACCATTGGTGACAGTAATTTTCTCTGATTTGGACAGGTGGATGGAATTACGTGTCTCTGTTTGGTGTGCTAACAGAATCAGAATTAATATTTCTTGCCTGGCTTATCTTAGCTAGACACTAGCTATTATTTCACCTAACTCTGTTTCTCTTCCCCTTCCCTGCCACAACTAAAATAATTTGATTTTTGAGCTATACCTGAAGTAGGACTCACCTCAAATCAGATTTCAAATTCCTTGACCAGGGTCCGATCTCAATGCTATCAATCTCCACCACGTCTGAGCACAGTCAGTCACGTAATAGGATGGATCAAGCAGGGAGAACACATTTTGTGGGTCACCACAGACACCTGCACACAAACACACATACATATTGGACTTTGTGTGCATGCAGGCCAGCATGGGGCTGAGTAAGAGAGAAACTGCTTCCATCAGCCAGCCTGGTGCACGCTCCTGTGCCCCATGCCATGGTCTCAGGGCCATGCAATCCCTCACGGAGATCATGGCTATGGCCCTGCAAGTGTGAGTGCACACGCAGAGGAGCATTCCTGTGTGCTCCTGCCCTGAGTGTGTCTCTGCACACCTTGCTCTGTGTGTGTGTATGCTGGGAGGCAAGTGGGTGAAAGCAAGGAGTTGTTGATTACTCACAACGTGCTTTTCCTCTGCCCTTTTTCTACTTTGTTCCCACTCGTGCTGAATTACAGTCACCATCACTGGTCTTTGCCTCCCAGTGTGGAATGCTGTGTTGTGTTAGATTCTATACATATTGCATTGTTTGCCTTCTTTTTTTCCCCTTTCCCCTCCCTGCTCATGGTAGTTTATTTTCTCTTCATGTGTGGCATCAAAAGCCTGTCTGAACAGCAACTATCCAATCTGAATGAATGGGGATGTTGCTTTTGGAAGATCCAACAGAAGCCTGAACACAACTGATACCAAACTATGAATTAGCTTGAGCTTTTTTCTCACCTCTTTTCTTTTTCTTTGTTTTTCTTCTGCTTTTTTTCCCTCCCTTTCTATTTTCCTAATCCTAATTAAAATGTGCTGGGCACAAAACTGTAATGAAGGGCTGGACTCATTATTTTTGTTTATGGCAAAACCCAAGCGGAACAGAACTCTAAAGACTATGGTTGAGTCCCATCTACCTTCATAAAGAGTGTAATAAATATCAGCTACATTGATTTTCCTTCCCCGTGAACCCTTTGCTATTTGTTCTGGTCTAAGTGCACTGTGTTTTCCTCTGAGGTTTCTTTTGCTCTAACTGTTGTTGTTGTTAATCTGTGTTGAGTGTGTAATTGAGATCCTAAGAGGGAAGTTAAGAGAAACCCCCTCGGGAAGACATCTGACCTACATGAAGAAAAAGAAAAAATAAAATAAATAACCCAAGCCATTGAGGCCAACTGCTCCATTTACCTGGTGGAGCCATTTCCTTTATCAAGGGCTCTCATCCACCCCGGGCTTAGCTCTCTTTCTGTAATTAGTTCTGTGTATATGTTTTTAACCTCTGCTTGATTTTTGCACTCATTTCTTTGCCTTGGGAGGACATATACCCGTTGATTCCCTAGGCTTGATCTTCCCATTACCTGCAGTTGTCTGCTGAACTGGTGTTACAGTCAGGGATGTCACAGGCAGAGGTAGGACGTGGCCCCTTTTCTCTTCCCATGTGCATGCTGCAATTTAACCTGGCCCAAGCGATACAGTACATGTTGGGGGGCGATGTAGAAGATGTCTCAAAGCACAGATGACAACTACTTCATTCCACTTGGGCTTCCCAGGGAGTGAGGCACGGGTACAGGTGAAAGCCTCCTGAAAGACTGTCTGGGAAAGGCATGTTCACCCAACCTCAGACACTGCTCATCTGCTTTCTATCCACAGCTGGCCAGCTGATCCGGGCAGCCTATGTCTGGAGCACTTGAACTTCCCATCTCCCTTGTTTAGTTGCTGCCGCAGGGACATATTACAAATACACGGAATCCATTATTGCCTGCTCACTGTACCAGTTCCCGAATCTCAGCAGATAAAGAGTTCTTAGTGTTTTCTTAATGTCTCTTTGTAGTTTATTAGAGGCCTAGGAGGCATGAGGAGGAAATGGGAATGTGACTCAGAAATCCCTGTTCTGAGTCACGTGCTTCCTTTGTAATCTCATTGTAACTAGACTATTAAAAGTAAATTATCTGAGCCAAGTGGCAATGCTGAAGCGTAAGGGCTGGGGGGAGGGAAGTAACACTTCCCTCTGGTGTCTTCAGATAGAAGCAGCTTAGTTCAGCCAGTTTAATCTGACCTTTTCTGCCCATACTGGGATTTTTCCTGTTACTAGGGGAGGATTGTGGGTGCTAACACTTGTGGACATGGCTGGCTTGATTTTCTCTCCAGACCTGATCAAGAAGTGCCCCTCTTGGCTGCAGCACGGGGATGCCTCCATTCTCTTGACATGAAGCTGGGAAGAGGAGAGGGAGGTACCCATGTGATGCCAGCTTTGTTGTCCCTGAAGAATCCATTGATAGAGAGGCAATGAACTGACAGCTCTGCTTGCTGTCATTTTTCCATGGTATTTTCATCATGCTTGTTTCCAGGGATGTCTAATAAACTGGAGCAAATTGGGATGTGGGATTATCAGGCACTAAATGGTGCTACTGAGCTGAGCCTCCCTGATCTGTTCATTACAACGAATTTCTGCTTTCTCCCAGGGACTGACTGCAATCCAAAGGCAGGGTGAGGAGGTGGCTGCTGGCATGTTGGTGCCTGTGTTAAGCCGTTAGGGCTCCTCCAGGTCCTGGCTTGTCTTTTGGTGAAGGTCAGGTCCTGTTTCTGTTGAAGCAATTTCGTATCTCCCAGTAGGGGCTGGATCAAGCCTTTAAGGAATCAGATTCTGCTTCAGTTCATACAAGCGAACTCAACCTCTCAAAAATTCCCTTTTGATCCCTCTTATTCTGTTCATGAATTGCTGTGAGCGTATCTATTGACTCTCCATGGAAAGTGGACATACCCATGTAAAAAGCCTTGCTGCTGAAGGTTTTATAGAAGTAATATTGACCTTCCCATAGACACTGAAGAGAATAGGAAGTCCTGCTCCTCTATAAAACTAAACTAAAATTGTATTTGACAAGTTCTATAAAATGCTTATAGATTTTTAATTTTTCCTACTTTGGCCAAAACATCTTTTTTTCCCACAAAGGCTGGAGGCAGAATATTTACAGAGAAGTGGGGAAATGCTTTTTTGAAAAATATTTGTGCTGGCAAATGGTTGCAAATTTGTAAGCTCCCAGATGCATCTAAATAAATAATAGCAGAACTTTGGCTGCATTTGCAAAAAAATACATTGGATTTATGGGCTCGTTTCAGGTGCAATCAGGATCTAAGTTAGGCTTATGGAGTATTTACCAGCTTTATATAGTTTACAATGGAAGCAATACGTAAATCCAGGTCGCACCCACTCCAAAACAGGTCAAAACCTCTTTTTACTGGCAAGCCTCTGGCTGCTGCAGTCATGCCCTGCTGTGGCCACAGGCTCATGGATCCTCCCAGAGATGTTGCAGAATTTCAGGTGGTGACATCAGTTCCTTCCTTGGGTGAAAAGGTGAGTCTCTGCACACTGGGGGAAAACAAACTGTTCAGGGTGAGGTTGGGCCTGGAGGGATACTGCCTCCCCAGGGGGATATTAGTTTGCCAAACTTCACTTGGTGCTGGGCTAGACAAGGCTGTGCTGGGCAGAGACAGATCTGTCCTGTTGCTGAGCTGGTGCGTGGAGGGATCCCATGGCATCTTGTGCCTACTTTTAAAAGGTACAGGAAAACGCCAGTTCTTCCTAAGAGCAGCTCAAATCTTCTGTTCTTGCTGCTCATTGTCTCCTGTGGCTCATACCCTGACAAAAGCTCATCACATATCAGCATCACTTGCCCTAAACCCCACAAACCATCGATCAAGCCTCTTCCCTCCCTAGAGTACAAGTGTCTCCAGCAATCAGAGAAAGTCCTAAAACAAGAACTGGATCTTCATTTGCATTGTGTCTCTCAGCTTCATGTTTTCTAGGTTTTCTGCTACAGAGAGTATAGAAATGTTCCTCTCATTTTTAAAGAAAGCTGAGATAATCTGTGTCACAGGAGACTGAGCACTGCAAAAGGTTTCCAAAGAATTTAAAGAGCTACCACATAGTACACTGTGGCCACAAGCAACCTGTTGTCTGAGATAGCCTAAACCAATGAATTATTACAATGTACCTAAATATACCTAAATATCCATTAATTAAAAATGTATGAACTCTTTCCATGTGCAAGCTTCATAAAGTACATGATCCCTGCTTTCCTCTGAAACCTCTTTTTTTTCCACTGAGTTTTTTATTTCCCTATCAGCTCTCTAAGTCTTCTTTCTCTGTCTTTTCTCAGCCCCTGATGGCTTTGCTGAGTTCATCCTCTGTCATTTGTGTCTGGATCTGGAAATATTTCTCAGGATGTTTGACTCATCCATCATTTAGATAATCAGAAGGGGAAAAGAAAAAGTTTCCAGCTATGAACATCCATAAAGAGCACCAAGGAAAAACCCCTCACCTTGAACTTCCCTTCCTGCTTTTCTTTTCATTTAATTTGAGAATCTGACTTGACAGTCTTTGCTCTGGCAAAAGTCCCACTGAAGTTATTAAGGGCAAGAGCTTGTCAGGATTAAGAGGAAGGATTTGAAATATCTGTGAGTGATAGCAATATCCCCAGTTCTATTAAGCTGGATAAGTATTCACAAAGGACATTAACCCTGGTGCCTTGAGCCAGCTGCGACTGCCCTGGGGGGAAAGGAGATGATGCTTCCAGCGTGGACATCATTCCATAGCTGCCTGTAATAAGGTTTTGCATCCCTTCCCTTGCAGAGCTGAACTCAGACCACTTCCTCTTAAAGTACCCATTTGACCATCAGAAACAGGGTGCTGTTGGAAATGAATGGGCAGCGAGGAGCCTAAATGGGAATTAAGACTTAAAACTTGACGTTGGTGCCGAGTCTGGGTATGCTGGTGTCCTTCAGAGATGATGACACAACAGGTGCAGTCCAGTCAGGTGCTTACTGACTGCATTGCAAAGGCCACCTACACTGCACTGCAACCAAGGGGTGCACATGTTTGGGAACTGGAGCTAGCAGAAATACCACAGAGACAGCTGTCAGCTGGAGGAATGCTTATCTTCTAGCAAGTTAGCATCCCTTTTCTACTGATGTGAACTTCTACTACTGCTCTGTTCCCATTTCTCGGGGAGTGACTGTTACCACAGATCAAACATTCACTTGGC
Source organism: Microhierax caerulescens (assembly GCA_035590215.1). NCBI lineage: Eukaryota > Metazoa > Chordata > Aves > Falconiformes > Falconidae > Microhierax > Microhierax caerulescens. Next base: position 49,829,222 of record JAVJGJ010000047.1, on the reverse strand, counting down.
CCATTTAAAGGGCAAATACAACTCCGAGGGCAAAAGGACAAAGGTGAGTGGATCCAGAAAGGAAAAATCAGGACGGAGTCAGTTAAAAAGCTTTTCTCACATCTTTTTTCGCTTTCTTGAGCCTACAATACTGGACAGATTCAGGGATCGCATGTATTATCAGCTGTGCACAGTGGAAGACAATTTACACATACCTGCTTCAGAACAGGCAGGCAGCAACCTGTGCTTTGTGCAGTAAATTGGAGTGGTGCTCCTGCTCATGCTGCCTTCTCTGCTGTAATTCCTGCCCTGACACACATGGCACCTACATGTGCACATGATTTGCTATCCCTCTTGTCAGGGGGAGATCACGTTAATGTGGATGTTAAAACCAAATAAACACTGAAACAAATTTAAAACAAAAATAGCATTTCAGAGGCTATGTTCCGTTCCTGCCACCCACCACCATTTATAACTAATTGGGGCTTTGTTATATTCTCTCAACCCAGTGACAGATAAATACTAAACTCCACTGGTTAACAATAATCACCCTAATTATGCCAAGATGACATTTACAATACAGGCAATTGCTAATCCATTACCTCACTCTGCTGAATACTAGAACACTCAAATTAAAAGTTATTCACCCACAAAGAACAATGTTTTAGTAGCTGACACAGCTTAGTAAAGGAATTGATTAAGGTAATTTGCAGTTTTCCCATAAATAAAACATTCTAGAGTTCCCCTGTCCTACCCCCCTTTTCCCCCCAAACAATCTTTTGTGATAAATCTCTTCTTTTTTCTTCTCTTGTAGTGCGGTTAAAAGAACAATAATTGAAACTGTCAGAGTTATGTATTTAAATTCACTTACCTGAAAGACAAGAGAGAGCTTCTCTTCCATCCCTTCAGGTTATTTTTGGAGAACTGGGGGTGATACCTGTGGTTTGCGATGTGTAGGAGGTCATTCCAGAAAAACCTTTGCCAACGTGGGCTTTCGGTGAAACCTCATGAAGGCTCTGAATGCATCAGGGAGTTGTGACCAGCGCTGAGATGTGCAGCGGTCAACAGCTCAGTGCGACAAACCAGATGGGACTGGCAGGACTCTTTGGCCCTCATCAGACAGATGCTGAGGAGGAAGAAAAAAGGCTGTGAGTCTCCTTACACATTGGCCTCAACTCAAGCACAGGTGTAAACGCCGAGGCCTCCACTTACGTGATGTCCCAAACAAAAGCCAAGCAAGAACCTAAACGGAGCTGCCTGCTCATCCCAGCCTGTGGTGAGCAGCAGCAGTGTGGGGAAAAGGGAGGCACCTGGGGACCTTTTTCTTTCATTGACCTCTTCCTGACTCTTCTCCCAGCGTTAAGACACTCACAAAATGGGAAAATACCCCTCACTTTGATGACCCAGGAAGGGAGGGATTCCCACTGACAAATAGTAATGGAGGGAGGAAAGTGTTAAACAGACACAAAAAAATCAGAGCTGGGTTTCATTGCACCGCTTGAGCAGCCCCTTGCACCTGGTGCTGGCACAGCCTCTGCCAGCAGCAGATCCAGCTAGAGAATGGAGCAGGAAGGGATTTTGAGGTTTGTTTTTTTTTTTTTACTGTTATCACAGCAGCTATGGCCAAAGCTATTTGCAATAAACCAGCGAGTCGCAGCAAGCCAAGAGCCCCTGCTAGCATGTACCCACTACGTGCTGGCCACCTGCAGCAGCAAAACCAGCATTCCCCTGGGTGCCCACATCAGCTGAGCCACACGGGGAGCCCCAGACTTACATGGAGCAAGCAGCTTGTGGGGGAAGCTGGGTGTTGAGGGCAGCATCCACCAGACTGATCATCGCTTGCTCAGGAGGTGGCTAGAGGACTTGGAGCAGAGCTGCTATCCATCTGCGTCTCTTGGACAGACCCTCTCTTTCTGCCCAGGCATTTCATCCCAGTGTAAAAAAGGATGCTAGCCATTTCTCTGGGATGTTAAAGCTTTGGCAGCTGGGCTGGAGCAGTAGCTCAGGGTGGAGAGCAGATGTCCAGAGACCTGGTCAAACAGCCCCCATGCACATGCAGCTGAGCTCTCCAGCACGGACACCCGGGGTCTCTCCTATCTCAGACATTTTAGATTTACTCTGTTTATCGAGGTTGTCATCATGGCAAACGAACTGTGACTCCACATTGCTCTGCCCCATCCGTACACACAATGGTGTATGTGACCATCTTTAAAATCAGTGTTTGGGGTATGAGAGTGAGCCCTCCTTTGTTCTCCGCTACTCCATGGTGATCCTGCCCTGGCTGAAGGAAGGGAACACGCTGGAGAAGAAAAGCCCTAGTGCTCTGCTTTTTGGACCAAAAGTGCTGGCAGTGTTTGGGAACAGCACTGAAACAGCACACACACAGCCATGCACCCCACATGCTTTGCAGAGAGCCGCTCTGGTTCAGCTTCTCCCTGCATGACGCTCTCTCAAGGGTAGCTTGGATACTTCTATCCAATGGAGACAGATTGCAGGAAGGCAGCTCTCATAAACAAAGATCTATAAGCCTTGCAATCACCACTAGTCCTTCTCACCCAGCTCAATTAAGAGACAATTTTTCCAGCTCACCCACTCTGCTTTTATTTGCTCCTTCCTCATGCTTCTGATGGGTTTTTCCTGCCCTCCTTCTGCAGTGGAATGCTAATGGACCAGCCTCCACTCCCACCCCTGCGCAGACACCCAGGGAAGGAATGAGACAACTTCCAGAACTGCTTCTGGGAAAATGGGAGCCTTTTTCAAGAAAAGGTCTGACTGCAAAGGAAATCTGAGTGTGGAGAAGGTGTGCCATAAAAGACAAATCATTAAAATGCACACTGAACCTCATGTGGGGGTGCGTCTATTTGGAGATAAGTGGTGTTAATTTGAATGAACTTTATTCCTTCCCAAGGAGGGTAAACGAAGCCTGATTAAATTCACTTGAATTCCGAATAAGAGAGTCTGCCTGGGGAGTTAATGGCCAGTAACAGGCAGCAAACAAAGCTGGGTAATGCTTGTCACAGCAGGGTTCAGACTTCAGCACATAACTTCTTATGATCTGAAAACTATATTTCATCTCAACGTATAAACTGACAAGCCCAATTTGTACAGACATATCAAGACAGTAATATATGCCACTCTTTACTTGTTCCTGTTCAAGGCCACACAGGGCTACGTAAATACACAAGTGTGGGGGCAATAACAGATCAGAGGAGAATAATTTCTAACCATGGCTTGGCAGGATGCAGTGACAACACCACTTTAGTTGTGCTGGTTCACCCAGGTCTGGACTGTGTCATCCTGCAACCATCAAAATCACATCTTAAGTAAACGCAGAAGCTTGCTGAGCTCACTTATGCCAGTTGTGACTACAGTCCCAATTCTCACTGTAAATCCTCACCTATTTTCCTCTTTTTTTCCCAACTTGTTGCCATTGATCTGGGTTTTCATTTTCCCCTCTGCCCCCTAACAAATTCCTGCCTGATTGAACCCAGTAACTTAACCGCTTCTCTTCTGATGGAAAGCTCAGGCAGCATTTCATTGGCCATTCAGTTCTGCCTTCTATCTCCCTGACTGTGCATGATCCCCAGTTTAGACCATCACATCTGAACCCAGAGTCACAATGCTTCAGCATGGGAGCAAACTGGAGCAGAGAGAGGCAATGAGCCAGCCAGAGAGGGTTAAAGCATTTGTCCTACAGTCCAGATGTATTTATAAGGAAAGGAGAAGGCTCTGCCAGCCTGGAATTCTTCCTTATTTTCTCTGATTGCAAGTCTGAATTTTGGTGGCAAGAAGCACCCGCAACTCTGTGTGTTTGACCCCCACTTAGCCTCTGACATTAGCAATGCAGAAAATTCATAGTCCCACCAAAACAGGGAAACTGTAATTGCATCTCCACTGACAGATGCTGGTTGTTGAGCTGTGAGGAGCAACAGGGGATTTCTTGCTCTTTGTTCTTAAAGACACAGAAAGATGGAGCTCCCTCATTCCTCACCGACTGCAATTATTTTCTGTCTTTTCCATTTTGGCTGCATATTTTTTCTTCTCTGCCAAGATTCCACTTTTATCAGACAGTGCCTGGTTCTTATACTGAGGGTGCACGGAAGTGATGGAAAACAAAGAAAGAATGAAAGAAAGAGGGAGGGGGAGAGGGAGGGAGGAAGGAGTAACATTAAAATCAACAGTTTCTCTTCCTCTCATTTTAGGTCAGAACAAGTCTTCTCAACTTTACGGAAGGCATATTGAAAAAAAATCAGTAAATTCATGAACATGCAGTTATTACTTAGCAGACAAATTACATTTCTTCCGAAATGTTCCAAAATGCATTCATTTTCAGAGTACATTACTTTCATAATACTGTGTGGAACATTAAATGAGAATTTCCCTGACTTGGCTACAGAGCACATTTTTATGTTTCATAGTCTGACACAGAGCCCAGGGTAACTAATGAAAATCTTTTCGAAAAGTGACAATCTTGTCTAGCAGCCTCGCCTGTTGAAGAGATTGCAACATAAAACAGATGAGTGCCCTGCTTGACAGCTAATTGTGTCAGGCTTAATTACAACAAGCAGAACTTAATCGGCTGTGCAGTGCAGTTTTTTAGGATGGGGGAACCATCTGGAATGTACCTTGCTCCTAGGCTGATGGAGGGGCGGGCATCGCTGGATTTCAAAGACAGAGGAGTAACTGTGTGCGGATTTAAATACAGAAGTAGTTCCTTCCTTAGTGTATTTCATTTGAACTGTTTGATGAATTTTAGAGATATTTATGCAAACCTGCACACTGTTGGCTTGTGAAGACAAGGTTTTGGAAACCTTCCCAGGCTCAATTTGATGAGCCTCATTCCCCTCCGTGGCCCTGTGCTGTGGCCAGATCTCGACACAGAGCTGTCAAGTTTCACATATTGAGTCACTCTCTCGGTCCCTTGCCTCGCAAGCTCCATCGCAACACCTACCTCTCTCTCTGCCCCTGCAATCTTCTGGCCAGCTTGATCAGGTGTGGGCAGTCCCAGCGTCAGACGGAGTAGCCAAGGGAAAGTGCTGAACCACGTTTCCCAGGGACAGCTTGGTGTCATTGGCCTGTCCTGCTTTGTAGCCTGGCACAAGGGTCCTGCACACCAGAATACCAGGAGCTGGGGAGCTCTGTTTATATTGGCATGAAAATATTTGAAAGGGAAGTGCCCTAAGTCAGGGATCTTCAAGCTGTCAGCAGGAGGGGAGGGACAGGATGGAAGAATCAGCCCTTTGCATTTTTATATATCCTCCTTCGAGGCTGAACATCCACACCCAGGGAATATAGGCTGGGGAATATGCCACCACTGACTCTGACGAGGCTGAAGCCATCTCCTGCTGAACTCTGGTGCAAAGAGGCTATTGATAACAGACCAGCTCCCTGAAAACAGCAGGCTAAAGCAGTCCTTCATTTTCCCCCCCTGAACAGATTTAATACACAGCAATTAAAATAGTCCTTTGTCATGTCAGAACAAGGAAACAAAACATGCATTTCAAAGACTTTGAAACAACAACAACAACAACAAAAGACTCTTGCTAGCACAGGAATCCTTTGGTACTGCCTGCCTGGCAATTGCTACATGCCCACAGACTGGTCCCTGCAGGCAGGAACAGAGCTGCTTCAGTCCCTGGGAGCCTGAAGCCAGGGAACGACGGGCAAGCAGGGCCTGGCCCCAGACTGCCCTCACTCACACACAAAGCTATCAACGCCAGGGCACTGGGGATTTGCCCCAGTCAGGGCAATGAGGATTTGGCTACAGCTGCCCCAGTCTATGGCCTGCCTGCACTGCCCAGGCAAAGAATTAATAACTGCAAACTTTCAGGACAAAGTCAGTCTAAAAGACACCTCTGAGCTCCCTACATCTGCAGTGTGCAGAGAGGTTCCTCACTTTGGAGGTGCTTTATCCAGTAGTCTTTACTGCTGGGTGAGCAGCAGTACCTGTGAGGGTATTGAGCCCTCACTGTCTATCCACTGCTGTTTTCATCCACCAAGAGCTGGCTGAGCAAGGCCTCTCCAGAGGAAGCCACAGCAGGGAACTGTCAGGATCTAACATCTGCAGCATGGTTCCAGGCCTGCGTGTTTAACCCACTGCCTTCCTCACCTCTCTGTGGCATGACACCACTTGATGGGACCTTCCTTTTGTGGCTACTTATGCAGGACTGGTTGCTATTCCTGGCCTCAGGGCTCGAATTTGCTTCTTGACTTCAGCTGCTTATTTTGCCTTGGCTCCGCTGTGAAGTCCCTTCACCTCATGCAGAATTTTTCTTGGTGTAATTGACTTGAGACATCTTCCTCCTTTCTTCTGTTCTCCTGTCCATTTTACCCAGTCTTCTACAGTTTGATCTCAGAGAGACTGCTGTGAGCTCCCTGCTGGGCTGACATTGCTCCCACACATCCCATCCCCTCTGATGCTGATGGAGTCATGGATGACTGCAGTGTGGTGTCAGAGCAGTACTCATGCCTCCCCTTCCCTGATGCTGCATTTTGGCCCAGCAGTGTGGTCAGGGTATGGTCCCTCTGCACCGAGCAGAAGTGAGACTCTGCAGCACCATGCACAGCATGGGATTTTTGGGAGCTGTAGGACAGTGAGTCCCCTTCATTTTCAGTGCTAAACCCACTCAATGCCAAGCAGGTGGGTTGATGTACTAGGACAGACCCACCTCCATGGAAACAGTGAAACTTCTTTGAAGGGTGAATGTGAGCCATGGGATGGAGGAGCATCCATGCAGCCCCATTCAGGGTGAGGGCTGAGCCCAACCACTTTGTTCCAGTGGTGTGAGTGACCAACAAAAGCAAAGCCCAGGGCTTTGGGCTCAGCAGAGGTTCAACCACAGACTCATGGCAAATCCAGGTGGACTTCAGGCTGTTTTTTATGCCTGGGGTACTTGAAAGAAGTACTTAGGAAGGTGGAGAGAGCATGCTGCAGAACCTGGGAGGATCACAGTGGCTCCAGACTCCCATCATTTTCTCACACCCATCCCAGCAAGTCTGCATCCCTCTCCCACAGGCTGCTCTGGCTTTACTTGGAGGGAAACTGGGAACAGAATTTAGCCCAGGCTTTATGGTCTTTGGCCTTACACTGGATGCACAGAAGCACAGCTGCTGTGCAGCCATCGCTTCCCCCTCAAATGCTTCTCTGGGTCTGCTGAAGCGACTCCCAGCTCTGCCCAATGCATGGTACTGGGAACTGAAGCACGTGGTGGGGTGTCTGTCTGCATCAACAACTTTTACAGTCTGTGAACAGGCAACACAACCCACTGGTTACAGCAGGCTGGCAGCACCTGCAATACTTGGGTTCATTCCCAGACTTCTCATATGACCTTGGGCAAATTGCTTGACCTTTTATTTTTTTGCCCCTTTGTTCAAATGAGAGGAATGAGACCATCTGTAGAAAAAAGCTCTGAGATCTCTAGAGAAGCAGCTCCTGCATCCCACACTTACTGCAAAACCTTCCTTCTGTTTCTTCCCCTCTCTCCTCTGCAATTTTCAAGCCAATAATCATTAGCCATCCCCCAACGAGTTCTCCCCGCCCCACCCCACCCCTACCCATCAGCAATTAGTCTCTATTATGCCCATTTTACAACTGCAAAAACCAAGAGGCAAGGTCAGCTGCTGGCAGACCAGAAGTCAGAGGCAGGGAGAATATGAGAACAGCCCATTTTCCATACCAGCATCCCTGCTTTGACCACTGGACCTTGCTACACTCAGGAAACGTATCAGGGAAAGCCAGACAACAAGCATTGTCCACAGTGCTAATCTTCAGAGGACCATATTAGTGCAATTTGATGTCAAGAAGCCTTATCTATCATGAAGCAAGAGTAAGATTAAAGAACTGGAATTACAAGTGCCTTTTTGTTTGCACTAACTGGCTGAGTGTCTGCCTGGAAAACAGAGGCTTTCAATCTAAATTGCTGTCACGTTTGCCATACAGGAGTAGATTGGTCTCAGCACCCTTATTAAAGATACCACTAGCATTCTACAGCGGCTGCTTGAAACTCTGCAGCTCTCAGTAATGGGGTTGCAAAGCAGGTGTTGAATACCAGATACTGATCACTGATACCCTGGTGTAAATCTGAAGCAGCTTCCCCAATGTCAGTTGTGTAACTCCTGGATTTACACCAGAACTCTACACTGGGGACCTGCTTCTGTTCCCCACCCTCTTTGCACCAACTCAGCTACAGCGTGTCCTCTGCTCTTCCAGGCTGGCAGAGCCTCTGTGGACCTGGACACAGCTGCACAGATTTGCACTGGATGCCGCTGCCTCCAGTTTGTTACACTAAAACCGATATACACACTGGTATAAAGGAGAGTCAGGATACAGTCCTTTCAACTGTATCGTATCTCAGTGAGGTATTACTCCAGAGCATCCCCGAAATGACTGGGGAGAAGAAAGAAGGAAGGTGGAAAAAGACTAGGAAAGAAAAAAAAAAAAAAAAAAGAATTAGGATGGGCAGGAGAAATGCAAAAAAGAAAGGCAAGGAGGAGCATGGGGCAGAGTGTTATCAAAGGCTTTCGTTGTGTGCTTAATGATGCTTTAATCTCATAATGATATGGAGGCACATGAACATGAATATGGAAGGCAGGTACAGCCAGGATCAAACACGCTTGGGTTTTTTGTGTTTTCACCTGAAAAGCATCCAAAACACACTGTCAAATACTGTTTGCTGCACTTGTCTCTTGCTGCCACTACTCTGCCTGGCAGCTACGCTGACACTGCTCCAGCAACAAGGTGAGGGAGGGAAAAGGGACTGCAAACTTCCTTGGGGAAGAGGATAATAACTGTAACGTAGATCAGTATCCTCCTGAGATGGCCTGGCTTTGCTACTAGCAACAACAGCCCCGCAGATGGCAGTGGCAAGTTAAAATCCAGCCAGCTCAGCTCTCCGCCTCCGATGGCAGCCTACATGTCTTAGTAGATACAGTTCCTCGAATATTGACAAAACCAACAACTTTTACCTGGCCCACACTGGTTATCTTCTTGCTTCAAGGGAAGTACTTCCTTTCCATTTTCTTTTCTTCCCCAGGCTTGCTTTAGAGGTGAACTGAGGCTGTGAACAGAACCACAGTGCTGGGAGGTCCATGATGTCTGTGAAGAGAGGGACATGGGGCTATGACATGTAGAAACTTGGAGACATGAAGGCAATACTAGGGGACCAGGGAGGAGCACAACCAAGTAGCGAGGAGAATAGACAGAGGAGGATGCAGCCTCACAGGGCAAGGGGAACATACCTTCTCCTTGGCACTCCTGCAAGCTCTGGGGTAAACCCCAGGCTCTCTGTGGCCCTGGGAGCAGTGTGGATGAGAGGCTACTGCTTATTATCATGTATTTATTTGCACAGTGCCATTAGAGCACCGGGGACTTTATCAGGGCATGAAAATGGAGCCGTTGCCTTTAAGCACTTTGCAACTCAGCAAGGAGAGAGAAGATTAACATGAGCTGGTGCTTTGGAGGGCAGCAGGGAGACAAAGTGCAGGAGGGGGAGTAATATCATCAAGGCATGGAAACAGGAGGTGAGCACAGGGATCTTAGTGGGGCAGGAACTAAATATCCTGACTTTAAGTGTCCTTTCTCACCTGCTCTTCGCTCAAATTTCCAGCAGGAAAAAAAATAATTCTTGAGTCTAACTCCTTGAAGTTCAGTGGGAAGGGCAGAAATCTGCGTTCTTTTCCCTTTAACTGAAGCTCAGACCTCACCAAGACACTGAAAAGTGGTTTACGTTCTCCAGAGCTCTCAGTTAACACAGTAAAAAGATGGGGAGTCTGGCACTGTGGACTTCCTTGCCCTATACCCTCCAGGATACATGGTAACACCAAGTAACTCAAGAGCTGAGTGCAGAGATCCCTGTCCTAAGTTTAAACTGCAGCATGGATATGTATCTTGATGGAGGTATGCCACTGCACAGACCCAGGGTGAGCTTCAGGTTGCTACCAGCTCTTATGCCAGACTCCACAATGCAGAAGAGGCAACTCCTCTGCTGTGTTCTGAAGCTCTAGGGATGAGACAGCCAGAATGTCCTTCCTGACTTCACCTGTAGCTAAGGGCATATTTGATTTCCAGCTGCTTGCAAGAATAGCATGGACATTCAGAGCCTGACCCCTACTCTACCCTTCTGTGCTTTGTGTGTATTTGCCCACACTGGGTGTTAACAGTTTCTTCTGTGACTGCTTGGACAAGAATAACTCACTGGCTTCCTCACAAAGCCAATTAAGCAGGAGATGTAAACATCTGCCTGACTTTAATCAGGTGAATTGCCTTGATGTCCTCATGGGCTCCCTGTGAAGGGGAGGTGGTGCCCAAGCGGGTATGTCTGGATTCCTCCTGTTTGCATCTATAGTATAGGAACACTTGCTCTTGTCCTGCAGCTTGGCCATTCCCTCACCGAGCGACTCTTTGACCTTCAGGTGTCCTCCACATACGCAACATCCCAGGTTTAAATGAGGTAAAAGATTAAGTATGTAAAGCAGAAGCTGATTCCATGCTGCCGTCGCTGGAAAGTGAGCAAGGAGATGTTAACATTAATCCATCACGCACTGCTTTATTGTCAAAGTTGAGCAAAATTGCTCCAGCAAGTCTGCTGCTATGGGAGGTCTGATGAAGTGCTGGGAAATCCTGACTGGTGGTACCCTGAGCACTCCCTGCTCCCAGCCTTGATGCAGTAGGTGAAGATGGCTCCTCTGAAAGACCCTTCTACTCCCCTGGTTTTTCCCCCTGCCCATACCTTTTTGTCATCTAGTTCCCTCTCGTCTTCTCCCTCTCGCCAACGAACAATGGATCTGTCGTCTTCATGTTTCCAGGGTAACGAAAAAAAGTTTCCCTCCAGCCCAGAGGTAGAGCAAAATCCATTCTGCTGGAAAATTCAAAGCGAGGATTAAAATTTATAAAACAGCACACGACCTAGTGCAGCATCTCCCGTTCCTGCCAATTCATCCAAATTGCCACGTAAAAGCAGCAAAGCTGAGGCCACCTGCACGGGATTATCCAGTGGCTTCCTGGTGCCAGTGGAGAGCCAGAGCTTGCCTGCAGTGGATAGAGAGAGTTTTGTTTGTGGGGCTACTAGCCACCAGCGGGTCCCATGGCTCTCTCTAAATCAGGCTGCACTCCTTTGAGTAATGATGTTGATGGATCCAGACATGGCCTCGAGAACAGGGAAGACAGTGGCTTTATTTTTAATGATGATTCTGGATCTCCCAGTTGGCCTGCTTGATCTTGTCCTGTCTAATCTGGCAGCAGCAAAGAGGAGGGGCAGCAAGGAAGAATAAGCAGAACAAATTATGCCCAAGTAGGAGTTTAAGTATTCTTTAAGCAGGACGTGGTCTGGGTCAATCAGTTCCCCAGGAACCCCCATATAAGAAAGCTAATGATCTCCTGAGGCACCAACTGGAGATACGATGGTCTGGAGCAACGACTTCACAAAGCTTGAAGGGTAAAAATTTATGCACTTAATATTTTCAGCCATCAAACATATTTCTTCTTGAATGAAACCTCGGGGAATTAAGTACCTGAGTTCCTCTCTGGAACATATTCCAAAGCATCCCAGTCTTTAAGCACCTAAATTTCTCAGGCGCTTTTGTTATGCCTCTCACCAAACTATGCTCCCTGCCTGTGAAGGGTTTACATCCCAGTGATAAGACAAGAGCCAATAGTTTGATGCCAACAGATGGAAGCAATAAGCAAGTACAGTGACTGTAACAGACATAATAAACAACCACACGTAGAACATTTTCTTCTATGCTAGCCAAGGAAAGTCCATTAATTCTCATCTGGAAATCCCTGTAACATTTGCAGTGAGAATCTGCCATGGCTATACACGCTGCTGCCCCACAACACGCATTTGCCTTGGTAATGTGGGCCATCACCCAGTGAATTCTGCTTTCTTCTACCAGCTCATTTCCACAAAGCCCAGGGAAGCGGAATACACTGATTAGTAAGAACTGAGCCACATACGGGTAGGGTCTGGGTAGGATGGGGGAGAAGGAGCCTCGCATCTTGCAGCTGGGTCTTTCTTAACCTGTGGACTGGGCTGGTGAAATGCAGGGGTGAGATGTCATATTTCTAACACCAGGAGTTATGCATCAGGTGATCCCAAAACATAATTACTAATAAATGTTTAATTAATAGCTTATGAATGTGTTGATAAGTTCATTAAAATGATGCATGAGCACATGAATATTCTAAAGCAGGCAAGAGTCAGGGAAGTTACTGCTGGAAAGTGTGTTAACAAGGTGATTACACGGTTTACATGTGGAGTCTGCAAGTGCTCAACTCACTCCTGTTAGATGAACGGTTTAAGGCCCACTAGGACCGAACAATCTCACTGCAGCCTTCTCTTTGCAAATCTCTCACTTTTCTTCTTTAATATAAACAAATAGATGACATTTTCCCGTTAGCAGTAATATCCAGCAGTGTGGACCAAAGCAAATGAGTTAATTGTTCTAAGAAGCTGTAACTGCATTTCCATCCATTGGAATTATTGCTTCTGGAAAAACCAACATTAAAAAGCTCCAGGAACAATAAGCAAGATACCCAAAGGGTCAACTCCAGCAACTGCTGGTGTGGAGCAGAAATATAAATAAAACCAAGCACTGAATGATTTTGCCTGGGCTCTCCCCCTCTTTTTTAGCTCTAGAGAACTAAAGTTGATGAGCTCTGCAAGCATCCACCCATCACACCCAACTCTAGAAAAGAACTTGGACCAGAGCCCTTGCTAACTGCTAGCCCTTGCCTTCCTCCCCTTTTTCCATCTCTGTATAGACAGGCAGGCTGGGCTGGAGGCAGAGTTCTGGACAAATTCAAATGCTGCCAGATTTTCAAGCCTAGAGGAAGAATGTTTTGGTTTTTGGCATTGTAGCACAAGCTGTTTTTAGCTGGGAGACTGAACAGGAAAGCAAGGGTAGCAAAAGAAGAGCTGCTCTATCTAATCTCATCTTCTTGAGCTAATAATCTCCCTAGCTGTTCCTGCTTTTAGATCTGTTCTGTATTCTAACTAATCGATTTTACCAGTGCCTCATCCATTCTGGATCCCTCCTCATCTGTTCTAATGATTTGTAATCCATATTGGATTCTGAGAACAAGTTTTAAAAGGCTCTTGTGAGGAGACTAAGCCTTGCTGTTAAGTTTCAGTCTGAGTTATGTGCTTAGATATGCATCAAAACCATTGCAACTGCTCCTCAATTGCTTGGGAAATTTCACTTTTTGTCTACTGCACACTGAGACTGAGTCCATTCTAGCTAGATTTAGGTAACTTTTCATTCAGGTGAATCCTGGCAGCAGCAGGGAATCAGGATACAGCAGCAGCATCAGTATAGGAGAGATGAAATAAAGTATTTGTGGCATTTACAAAGAGAAGGCCATAGCTGGGACTTTTTGGTCCTTCCACAGTACAGATAAAAGAGGGAATTGCAAATATGCCTATCTTGCAGGTGCTAAAAATATCAAGCTGCCTAAGAGGCATTTCCAAACTTCCCATCAGTGAAAATGAATGACCCCCAGCCCTCTCCTCATCATGTGCTGTTGACTATTGTGGGTACTTAGAGCTATCAAAAGTCATCATGGGGTGAAGAATAATAAAAATCACAGCTTGTTACGAAGACAGGCCAAATATTTAACAGCCTAATCTTGAATAATTCCACACCCATTACCCAGAACAGAGAGCCAGTGATGTTCTGCTCACTTGAGTACCCAGTGACACCTGAACATGGTGTGGAGCCTCCCCTCACCCATACAACAGGCGCATGGTGTGCCCGCACCATCTGCTCAGTGCCAGACTCCCTTTCCACACAGCAAGGCAGGAGCACCCGCATGCTGAGCATCCTCAGGGGATTCCACAGCTTCTAGCTTCCAAACCACAGCCAGCCTCCCTTAATGTACCTGCTTTGTACCTCCATCCAAAGCTGGCTGTGATCACAACCTCGCAGCACCTGAGTTAAGGGCCCTGCCCAGTAAAACACCCATACATCACCAATACACCCATCAGCTTAATTCTCACTTTTACTATGTACCACCTTTCAGGTGCTTTGAATGTGAAAAGCATCTAAGCACTAAGTACCTCTCCTCCTAATACAGTACATCTCATTCTGCAAAGGATGCTTTGGCTCTTATCTTGTGCAGACAGGGGAAAAAAAAATCAGTCTCATTGTTAAATAAGTAAAACTAGCAACTTCGGAAAAACCTCTAACGAGGTCATAAGGGGTGAAATGCCACCACTGCAACTGGTGACCTTTTATCATCTCCAAAACAACATTTGCTAGATATAGACATATACCACTGGTTGTTTATAAAGTGATTGAGGATTTTTGCTTACAGAGAGATCCTAGTTTCTGACTTTTGCTACTGCTCACAACCTTGTTCTAACAGTGACTCGCAGATAATGACTTGAAGCCTTGCAAGGGGTTTCACTGAAAGTTTGTGAGAAAGAAAAAGTCTCTTCTGAAACCAGAGAACAGGATAGGATGTTGGAAATATTTAATTTGTTAACAGCAGTCAGCAAGCAAGAAGGGTTTGCAGCTTGGTAAACAAGCATTAAAAAGCCCATGGCCAAATCTGCTTTGCACCAAGAAAAAGGGAGTGGGGGCAGCAGGTGAAATACTGCTGAGAAGCAGCTCCAGACAGTGAGGACCAAATAATCTGATGCCTCTGAGCAGACCACATGGGGCCCAGCCCCAGCACGTGTCCAGCCCCCCTGGGCACTGCAGCCACAGATTGTGGCCTGGAGCACTGAGACATGGGCAGACACATAGGCCTTGGTGGCATCTCAGTGCCAGCCCTAATAACTACCAGCAAACAAACAAACTCAGCTTGATAGATCTGAACAGCACAGGCTAAAAACGGCTTTTAAGAGCTACTGCTACTAAACGTGCATTCCTTCCCTAGGGACTGATCCTTCCTTTCACTTGGCTTTCCCAGTCCAGAGCATCAGCTCCATGGGTTGCCCCACGTGGGTGACTACAACGATTTCATACCCGTCCCCTTGTGCATACACACACATGCTCATCTCAGCAGCTCTTTGCCTCTCACCTTGGGTCATGTTGTAAATGAGAAGGAGGTTAACCCACCAGCCATCAGTGAAATAGCAACATCTTCCTCCTTGACATTCAGATGACTGAAAAGCTCCTTATAGGGTCAAACACAGTAGCTTTTAAATAATGCATTGTGTTTGTTATTGTGTTGGCATTTAAGTGCTGGCTGAGAGAGAAAAAGCAACTGGGGTTCCAGTGCTCTGTGTTCTTTATACCAGGGCCACTGGAAACCCTTGGGCAGACATAACACTCGCACAGTTACCTGTCCCACTGCTCACATGCTCCCTCTCCACATCCCACATGTACCTCAGTAGCTCATCACACCTCCCACAAGTGTTCTGGCTCCCCACGCATGGTCACAGACATGCTTCCACCCTCACTTGCACATCCTATGCCTCTCCACACCCCCAAAACCTCCGCACCTTGTACCAACATGCCCACTCACTCAGACCTCACGTTGCTGGGCTGGGTGGATGCATGGGTAACTACACATGGCCCTGAAATGTACCTTACCTCTATCTGTCCTGGAACACTGGCTGCAAAATAGCAGGGATGTAATGGCTGTGATTACCGGGGTGTCTCTCATTGCCCTGGAGATGGGAAGGAAGAGGTGGGTTTATGCACCAAATCTGGGCTATGAGACAGGTCATTTCAGAGGAGCAGCCCAAAGCTGCCTCCAGAGCCTGATGTGATAGACAGACCTCCCTTCCCACCCCATGGGCCATAACCATGTTCCCTACTACCATGAGAGACATCATGGGGAGTTGTGCTCTGAGCCCCTCTTTGTTACTACTCTGTGAAAGAGAAGAGAGGGGGCAGCAGCCAGAATCCACCTTGCTGACTCTTAGCTGAACATTTTGGAGGACCTGGTTTGAATTTTCAGGCTTGTGACGTGTTGCCAAGAGCTGTCACTTCTACTTGGATCAGTCATCCTGAGCAGTACGTTAGCAGGTGGTGCCACACCTCTGCCTGGGATCACTGAGCAGAGACGGGGAAAGGAGCTGGAAACACACATGACCTTCAGCCAGCACCTCTCCCACCACTGTTTGTCACTGCAGAGCATTTTATTATTGAAGTCACCCTCTGCTGCCTTGTTTTAAAGCTACTGGCAAGTGAGGGTGAGTTGGGATGTAGTCAGTGTCTACCATCCTGGTCTGGAGCCAGCACACCTGGGGATGCTGTGTCAGGGCTGTGGCCTTCAGTGGCCCAGTTTCCCAGTGTCTTCTGAGGCCCAGGGTCAAATGCCTTTGATGTTGCAGCAACATGTATTTGTGGAGGGTCTAGGCTCTTTGAGAGCAGATGGATTTTCCCAAAGTTACACGGTGACAGCACAGGAGAACCTAGACATCCTGGCTCCTGCTCTGCTCTGTCCATCAGCAGCTCTCACTTCCCCAGCTGGGACCGAATCACAGATGCCCCAGCTCCCTGTGCTTGCACTCATGGATGTTATCTCTAACCATCCCAACTGCAGGCTAGCCTCCCCCCATCTCTAGAAGAGAAACATTTTAATGCAGAGGTTGCTTTGGTCTACTCTAATGAAAAGCTAATAGAAACTCCCCTGCTCTCTGTCCCCAGGACCTCTTCTGAACATTGAAAACCACCCAGGCCCCAGCACTTAGGAGCTGATCAAAGTCCCTTTCCTTGCACCATACATCACCTCTCCCTGATCCCGCAGGGCACCGCACAAAGAGCTGGGAAGAGAGAGGGAAAGGAAATTAGATGCTCAAGACTGCAGCACTCACCATGCTGCCCAGAGGTCCCCAGGCTCAGATTGGTATCAGTCAGTTATGGTTTTTGTCCTTTGAGGATATGACCATCCACTCTATTTGTTCCTTGTGTTTACCAGCCCAGGAAGAGAAGCCTTCCCCCCCACCCCCCAACTAAAACCCTTCCACCCTTGAGATCACACTCAGCTTTTTCAGCCCTGTTTGCATAGACCAAACCCTGTACTGAAGCACAGCATCAACCGAAGGACTAAACAGCACAACTCAGGGTAGCAGGGAGAAAAGCAAACTGTCGAAGAACAAGGGGAGAAAACGGGGAGACTGATTTTTCACTGTCCCTACACAACTGGACTGAAAGCACTGCATGTGGATGTGAGAGCGCCGGGGAAATCTGTAATGCAGACAGCTGAACCGCCTCGCAGTGCTGCGCCAGTCTCCCTTTACAACAACGAGAAATGCAAGTGATCCTGTGCAACACGCTTGATGTGCCGCTGGAATTAAGAGTGTGCGACAATAAAAGGAGGCTGATTTTGAGGAAACTGCTGGTCTGCAGCACACACCTTTGCTGCAATATCACCCTTAATGTGCTTGCTGAGGCTTTGTCATATACAAAGGGTAACCATGCAAAAATCAGTGGATCTGCTCCAGATTTACACCATGACAGGAATTTTGGCCCAGAATGTTTCTGTGAGGGTTTTCTTTTGTTTTTTTCTTTTTCCCCAAAAAGCAATTAATTAGCCTCGGTTTAGAGCAACTTTCCTTCCAGCAAAAATCAGGCATCACTGCAACAGCAGCCTTAATTGCCACTCAGATATTTCATAGTCCCATTCATTCCCCAGCACTATCAGCTATTGTTATAAATTAATAAATCCTGGACACATTCCATATTTAAGAATGAAAGCACAGAAAGTGTGAGTGTGATGGAGCTTTAAAGAGACAGGAGATCTGAGGGCTCCTGGCAAGACCCCGGGACTCTGACCTCCTTGCCTGCTTTCTAAAAACAACAACAAAATGTGGGTCTGGAGGTATTTCTAAATGCAGCTGCCTAAAAACACATCCATTCAGAATTACAGGGTATTTTTAGACTCTAAAAGAGAACAGATATAAATATGTCTTCACTCCTGCTGCAATCCAATTGGTTTAATCAGTTACATCACCGATAGATTTGATCCACACTATACAAAGATAGCTTTTATTACAGAGTGAGCATGCAAAGCATATATGTATGCATGTGTGTGCCTGGAGATATATATATGTTTTTATATATTTGTGCATAATATATATATACATATATATATTTATACAGAGGCATAGACACATATACCCCTCCCTTTTGTATTTTAAAAAATGCTGCCTGAATCGTTTTCACAAATAAGACAAACCCCATATTTTGCTGGCAAAATGATTACAGCTGTCAGATCTGATGGATGCAGTGTCTGCAATGAATTATTCATAGAGGCTAATTATAAGCTGGCAGATTTCTGGTGTTGTGGCACAAATGGGCTGGAGATCCCAGTTATCTGTAACTGATCTGCTCCTCCCAAGCTCCTGAGGCACCAGAGCAGAGGGACAAAAGGATACCACCTACTGTGGCACAAACCGATTCCTGCCATATGAAATGAGTTAGGTGGGGACTCAGCCCTGCTCCTAGGAAGTTCTGCGTGGTACAACATGACCCTGAAAGTGACCCCAAAAGCCCCCAAAGGTTGTGTGCTCCACACTGTCATCCTAGTCTCCAAGGGCCTGATAAGGGTAATTGTTACATGAAACAGCTACGTGGGGTCTGCTGATGCTCCACAAGTCTACTACTATATATCCAGCAGTGGGAAACAGCAGATATCCAAGGAAAACGTAGAACTGGGGACAGTGGTTCAAAGCCAGAGCCTGGGCTACCTCTGCTAATCAGCACTGCTTCCTGCATCCCTCATGCCTTTCCTTTTTATGATTCCCAGTCACAAGGAATAACATGACTCCTCCTTTCCCTCTGCTGACTACAACAGAGCCCTTACAGCTGGTAAGAGTCTGTAGCAGACAGCACCGAAGACTGGATTTTTCAGATGGGCAACAGATGAGCTTAGAGGGTACAAGAGACCCTGACCAAGCCCTCACTAATCCACTGCTACTTGGAAAGGTTCTGAGGCACGTGCTGAGCCTCTGCCAAAGCCCACAGGCACAGGCACGCACTGAAGTGTGCCTGTAAGCCTTGTGCTGAATCACAGCCCTGATGAGTAAAGGTGAGGAAGAAGAGAGCACAGGGAAGGACAACGCAGCGAACAGTTGCATTGGCCTGACTAGGAAGCATAGGCACTACACCAGTCCAGACTGAGCAGCACAGCTGGACTGGATGTGGGAGATGCAGTCTTACCTGCTATTGGTTTTCCGGACAGCATTTCAGGTGTCCCTCCTTTCCCGCCCCTCCTCAGCACTTGAATGAAAGCCCACTGTGAGAGTTTGTAGCTTTGGTTTAAAGCTACTTGCTTTCTTTGAGGCTTTGGGGACCTTCCAGGACTTTTATTCACCCATCACTCACTGGCTGGAGAATAAAGCGTTACAGGCACAACCAAAGGTCAAAAGAAGTTCCAAAGTTCCCTGTTCAAAGTCTCCTCCTCAGCAGGAGTTAATACAGCATCAGACTCTACCACCAAGCATGATGCCTCTCCAAGGCTCTGTTTCTATGGCTGGAGCTCATCTCTGAGCAAACCAGAGGCCAAAATTCCCAGCCTTTGACTGGAGGTTTCAGACAAACCACCAAGCTCTGCCCCATACCACAGAAACCTGGACTAAGGATGGCAGATAGTAAAGATGTGAAGATAAAAAAATCCATGACCGCAAATTCTGCATCTGGGAGAAACATCCAAGGCAAATTTCTCCAACCCATTATTTTTCTACCCAGTAATATAAGACTTAATGCTGTTAGCACTAGACACCTAAAAGGGGAGGTTCAAGGCTTATTGGTTCAAGTAGTCCTCGTAGTTTCCAACTTCAGTGAATTTTTCATTACAGCCCAACAGAGCCAGTTACTAATGATAAAACCAGCACACACCTAAAAGGAAATGAAACCCCTGTTTGAGCCCCTGCCTAACCCTGGCTCCCCTGATAGCCCCAATTCACACTAAAATCAAAACTCCCCATGGTGATTATCAGCATCTGAAATATCGCTTTGATTTCTCACCAGCCTGTGGGGTCACACACACCTATTCTGGCCGTGTATGCAACTGCCAGACTGGTGCACCAAGAACAGATCCCAAAACCCCAAGTGTGCAGAGAACACCTGAGGCAGAACAAAAAATCTCATCACATGTCCATCCATGTCCCAGCTCCCTTCAAAATAAAAGGGCAGGTTATGAGCAAGAGAATGAATGTCCCTAATAAGGTCAGGCCTGGTAAATAACATTATGCCCACATTTGCTGTGAAAGCATTCATAATCTTCCAAGCAGAAAGGTAACAGGAATTGTGCAGCAACAACAGGTCATCAACTGTTGGGAGCTTTCAAAGTTTGTCTCGTCTCTCAATGCATGCTATAAAAATCACCCCCCAGAATCTTTTCTTTCTCTTTCCTTTTCTTCTTGACATACCATAGACATAAACTCTCTCCCTGCAAGGAAATTTCTTCTTCCATGCATTCCAAGCTCAGTGACATTCTTCATGATACCCTGGAGCACAGGGTCTCTCTGTGCGTCTGTCTCTTTGGTGTGAACTTAAAGATCAAGAGTCATTCATTTACAAAAATAGTGAGGACACATTTTCTCCTTCTTGCCCGAGTCTCTTCCCAAGTCTAAAGAAGGGGAAGCTTCTCAGATTAAGAGGGAAGCAAGCAGCATGCATGCTCAGGTGGTGGGTATAGTATGCACGCAAAGATAATTGCAACGCAGAGAAGACAAACATGGCTGATGATGTGCATAAATCCCTCCTGTCTATAAGCTGCCTTCCCCATCCTATGTTTCCTCTGCAGTTTTGATGTTTAGTTTCAACCTTTGGGTTCTATTAAAATATTAATGCTAACGTTTTATTATAATTTTATATTCAGTGTTTAATATTTTAATACAATCAAAAGCCAAAATGAAATCTTTCAACATTATCGGGCGAAACGATTATGCGCAATTGAAACAAAACAATCCACTGGAGCCAGGAGAATGTTTTCCTGGAATTTTCTTTCCCTGGGTATTTACCGAATGTCATTCTTTTGTTCTGATGGAAGGACAGCCCCCTGCCCCCCCTCCCCCCAATATTAGGAATTCAATTGAATTGTGCATTCAAGTGCCTCCAATTGAACTGAACACCCCTAATGGGTCTCAAGATTCATGTCTTCTATGAGATGTCATGTACTCTTGAGGCCTGAAAGGAATGGGCATGTCCCAGTAAGGTACTAAGAAGATGTGAGACACAAGGAGGCTCAGCGCCGCTGCCTCCTGCCATCCCAGCACACCATCCTGTGGTGCTGAATTTGCTATTCTGCCTCCCCAAAGGGCCCTGGTAACACAGAAAAGACAGCCACATTGCTCTGCTGTGACAGTGAAGGTCACTAGGTGAGCCCCTATGTAAAGGTAGACCACAGCTACTTTGTGCTGATCCCCCTCCGGTCCTAACACTTTAAAAATCCCCATTGGGTGCCACGTACCTGTGATACCCCCTCTGTTTTATAGCACGAGAAAGCTGCTAACACTTCCAAACAATTTTTCAATTTAAGGCAGATTAAGAACAAAATTCTAGTGGGACTAATAGTGTGTAATCTTCTTTACATTTCTCCTCTTGCTTTATGAAGAACAGTTCACTGCAATGGCGTATTTCACACTCCAATGCTGATATTTCAATTTCCTGCTTAAGTTACAATAAAAACTGCCCACACTGCTGATGCTCCAAAGAAGAATAATTTATGTTGATTGACATTCT
Source organism: Microhierax caerulescens (assembly GCA_035590215.1). Lineage (NCBI taxonomy): Eukaryota > Metazoa > Chordata > Aves > Falconiformes > Falconidae > Microhierax > Microhierax caerulescens. The sequence goes on along the minus strand of JAVJGJ010000047.1, from coordinate 49,807,604 downwards.
TTAATTCCCTTTGGATACAGCTAATGATTAAGAGATGCCAGGAAATTTAAAAGCACGTCCTACCTGTGGACTCCTCTAAGCTCCTTTGGAAGGCTTTGAAAAGCTTCCAATTTCAAGCACAAAACACTGCTACTGATCTTTAAAAGCACCCTCCTTGTCTTCCCTCTCTTCCTCCCCTACTTCTTCCCCACCCCACAGGAGGACAGAATTAAATTACTGAGCTCAATCAAAGCCTAGGGAAATGAGCTCATGGCAGAAGAGCAATGCTGGGAGGACACTCACCTTCTTGCAGTTCATGGCAGGGCAGCTGACTGCAGGATGCCCTGCCTGTGTTCCCAAATAGGTCTTTAGGACAACTGACAGCTTGACTAAGCTGAAAAGCCCATGATTGGTGTTTACATTGATTTTGGGGACCCCGGGACAGTTTTCAAGACCCTGATAGGGAACTGCATCCTCCTGCAAATCAGGACCTATTGGACAACAAGTTAGGTATCAGCAGAAGGGAGCAGAAGCACCAAACCTTTGGCATTGGCAGTTCTGCAAAGACATGCCCTGGAGTCATCTCCCATGCACCCAGTTCTGCCAGGCAACTTCAGCTACTGCTGCAGAATCAGGCAGCCAGGTGTGAAACCAGGCTATGCTACAAACCTGCTCCAAGAACGGTCCCTGTACTGACACTCTCAAGCCAAATTTGCTGGCATCCTTATTTTAACCAGACATGAGAAAACACGCCCTTTGCCCCCTCCTGGCACCCATACACACACCTTCCCCAGCATGCACAGACCAGCACCCCATCTGCCCCTCATGCACCTTTGCCTCTGCCATGAAGAAATAGTTTATATTGCATCCTTTTGCCAAGACAGTCAATGTTTTCCTTGTATTTGGCAAAGCAGCTGTCTTCCTATCTTCTGTGGACAGAAACTGTCTCTCCATGAGGTGGATTTGCCTGTATGGCAAGGATTTACTCTTTATTCCAAACTAAATTCACATCCACAGGCTGCTAATCCAGCATATCTACAGCAGATTAATCCACCCAGCACAACCACATGAGGGGATTTCCCTGCGTGCACAAAATCTCATAGGCAGTTTGCTGGCTGGTAAGTGAAGAGGAAAAGGGAATTAGTCCCTGGAGCTCCCCAAATTTTGGCAGATTTCGCCAGGAGATGCAACCGGGCTGCTGAAACTCAGAGGGTTAAAAAGCAATCCCATGCAAGGGAAGACTGAACATCATTTCAAAATGCTGAGAAATCTTCTCATCAAAATAATGTCAGAGCCTGTCATGGCAGAGGGAAAACAAACGTGCAATACATGATGGTTCTGCATGAAATATAAAACACTGTTTAGTTAAAACAAAACTTTCAAAAAGCATCCAAGAGGGGAAGAAGGAGGGGGAGGGGGAGAGAGTTAAAGGCAGAAAGCACTCCACTCTCTAAGCTTAAAAGATATTTAAACGGAGAAACCTGTTGAGGCGTGCACAGCCCTGTCTCCGTTTCCAGTCTGCGCTGCATGACACCCACAGTGCAGTGAGTGGTAATTACTGTCAGTCAGGGAGATGGGAGCCCCTTCGCCCAGAGCTCACTGGCCTCCTGCTCGCTTCCAAGCACCCACTGCCTCTGCTGTAGCAGCCATGGGATGATAACAGTGGAGGGGAGGAGCTTTTTAAAACCAGCCAGAAGAAAGCAAGAAGAGATGGTGCTGAATGGAACTGTGGTGAACGGTTGCCATGAGGTGTTGGATCCCTCTGAGTAAAATTCCTGCCCCAGGATATTTCACTCTTTCCCATGGGCCTTGTTTCCCATCCCAGGAAGCAAAATGTTTTTTACAGGGATGCACTGACATTGCTGCAGAAAGCCAGGGTTTGGAACACAGATTTCAGCATGCCAATGCACTGCCGTACCTGTGACCCAACGCTGCTCTGGCCATGCTTCCTGTTCTCCAGAAAACCTTTGGTAGACTTGGCTCTGAAGCCCAAGAGAATTTTACAGAAGGGATGCAGGCAATGGAATTGCAGACAACAGAAAGGCTCCTACAAGCTTTGGAGCTTTGTTGTCAACTACTTTAGTCTGCTTCTACAAAGGAGAGCAGGACTCTCATGTGTGCCTCTTACCCCATCCGTATGTAGTCAAATCAATGCAATTTCCCTCTTCCCTGCCCATCTATGAAATAGATCCTTTAAACATGTAATAGTTATTACTAACTGCCAAAAAGGACACCAACTGGGAAGACAATGACAGAAACCACGGCTAAGGAAAGAAAAAAGATCCATTGAAAATTGTGGAAGATCAGCATACCTACAGAAAGAGACTTCCATGGATACATCTTTAATCTTTCCTGCTTCCAGCCCCTAATAGCAGAACCTGATTCGAAGACTTGGTGATTCATTTCCAACGCAAACGCAAAGCGACAGGCTCATTTTCAAGTATTGCACAGCTATAATTCTGTGTTTTATTTGTTATTATTTTAACCTGCTGATGGAGCGGGGCTGTATTCAAGGTAGCGGGTAACAACTCTGGCTTGAGGCATTATTTAGAGTTAGGTGTTTAAAGCAAGAGCCTCGTGCCTCTTGATATTTATGAAGAAGATGTGTCTGTAGCTGCAGTGCTCGTATCTTATTGGTTTGTTGTTCAAACAAAGGATCAGGAAATTGGATGCTGTTTCTAGCAAGTGATATCATCTTAACGGTTAAGGGAAGGCCACTGCTATTTACATGTTTCTCCAGCAATGAGGAGAGTTGTCTCCAGTTAAAGTTAAATGAGTCACCTTGGAAAGCGCTTTGTGTCTGCAAACAGGGAAAGGCCCCGCTCCATAAACCTATAGGACAGAACAGACTCTCCAATAAGGCTGAGCAGCACCCTTGAGATTGTGGGGCCCAACCCTGCTGCCCATCACTGAAGCTTGTCTTCTGATTTGCAGGAAGTGTTCCCCATTCCTTGCCTTAATTTCCTTTCTTCTACTTTAAGATCAAATTAAGAAATCCGGCCTTGGAGAACAGTGCACAGCATTTTGCTCATGCAGAGTAAGGTTCTTAGAAGAAAAACCTTCCAGCCAGATTCAGTGAGAGCCCTCATCCCACTGGAGACCAGCATGAAAAATCCTGCTGTGGCTGACAGGGTTTTTATGGGATTAGGGCATGTTTATGTAGCCAGAGCAGAGAATCATGCTGGGTGCCCCCCGCTTCTAGGCCAGAAAAGTGCCTTAGCTCCAACCTGGCAGCTCTGAACCTATGCCTGACTTGTTTTAAACCTCAGCTAGCTTCCCTTGCCTTGCAGCACGGCTGCACAAAGGAGATGGCGCACAACTTGCTGCACTCTATGAACTCACTTGTGAGCTCCTAAATCACTCTGGCAGCTTGGAAAAGTTCATTCAGCCTGAGAGACTAATCCTGCTGCAGCAGCAGAAGCCAGGGAAGAGACTACTTGCTCAAGCTATGAAGTTTAACCTCTGCCGCAGTTTTCTGTAGCAGAGAGCAGTGGCATTTGTGTTCACAACAGAAAACAAGCTGTAAGCGGTGATTTCCGGATGCTGCCCTGATACCCCTGAGACAGGTGCAGAACAGAATTTCTTCACACAGACCAACAGTTTATGCTGAGATGCTGAATGTCTCTACGAAGTCTTTGGCATTCTTATTCCAGTTTCCCCATTAGCTGTGTAGAAGACTAAATACTGTCTACTCACAAAAAGCTAGGAGCTCTGCAGGGCTTTGCAGCAAGAACCATCAGACTTCAGCCCAGTGGATTAAGTGAAGGCAATTTGAAGGTGATCCAGTGTTATCTGTTTCTTAAAGATCTCTCATTTTCTAGGCTTTCTCCCTAAGCCCTGGTCAGCAATAGCCTGGTGTGCCATGAGCCCATGCTGAATGCAATATGAAGATCCTGAGCCCTGTCTTCATGCCAGCTGGTGACTCAATGGATGTGCAAAGCACAGGACCACTGCTCCGGTCATGTGCTGGGCACCCCGAGCGCTGGCATGACTCACAGCACACACATCAAAAGACATGCAACTACTCTGCAACCTGCCAGTTTGCCAATCCAAGAATGAAAGGGGATGAATTAAATATATACCCTACCCAAGCTGCTACCAGTTCTATTTTTTCAGTGTGTTATTCATAAAAACAATCTCTGGTGCCAGCTCTGGTTCCCAGCCAGGGCTGCAAACTAATGAAATTGCCTTTTACACTAATCGTGCAAACAAGCCTCCTCTGACTGCAGGAGTGGGCCATACTCTTCACTGTCATCTTTCTGGGGGTGGTGGTAGCCAGGTCCTTATGGACTTGACAGCAAATGGGATGCTGAATTGAGGGCAGAGCTAAAATTGCTGGAGCAGTTCTGAATCCTTACTAAAGAGCAGACTGCAACAACGAGGTTCTTGAAGGAGTCAGCATCTCCCTTGATGTCCTCCAGCCATTCAGGGAGCCTGGAGGGGTGGAAGGGCTGGGGAGAAGCAGAGAGTTAGCTAAAGGCTTAGAAGAGGAGTTCTTAGAAGTAAGACAGCCATCTTTGGAGAACGATGACCCCTGCCCATTGCTCAAAGGCATTCAGATCTGTTTTATTCTCAGTGGGTTTTCTAAACTCTCAGCCCCGCTGCCTTCACAGCAGCACCACCCGGTGCATTCCGAGACATTGGTGCATTCTGAGACATTGTATGTTAACATGAGCATTAACGAGTGGGTGTTGGTTGATGCTCTACTACACCCTGTGACATCCCTTCATATTAGCACATACAGTGAAGCAGAGTGCTCCAGAAGGCATGTGGAATCAAATTTAACAAACCCAAGAGTTCACAGCAGTCACTCCCTATATCCAGTAACCTCCCTCCCTGCTAGCAGCAGGCAGAGATTTAACAGAGAGGAGGGAGGAAGGTGTCTGGGCCACCTGGGGCTCACCTGGTGCATTATTGATGCTACAAGGTTTAGAAGTGGCTGCACAGCTGCCTGCCTGCCGGGTGGCTGCAGCTGGCCCTGCTTACAGAGCCCATGTGCCACCTACCCAGCCTGCTGAACAGCCCTCCTACGTGTTAGCCGTAACCCTAATACATCATGGCTGTCCCAAGCCCAGAGACCAGGCAGGTACCTACAAGAAGCAGAGATTTTCCTGAAACAGAGAGGGAAATCCTCCCACAGCACAATCGTGAGAGCTGAGGCACTTCAGTGCTATGGCAGATTATGATCCACAAATATGCTGCTTTAAAATGATGTGCTAAGGCTAATTTTGAAGCACTGTGTCCTTCAGCGTATCAAAACTGCAACCTGCCTGTGCTTCAGTTTCCCACTGTAGAGAAAGGAAACAATAGCCCTTAGCACTGGGAGGATAAGTATGTTAAACCTGAGAGGTGTTCATCTACCACAGTGATGGGACTAACAGAGAGGCAGGACAGCAGAAGGGAACCAGGGAAGGATGCTGATAGGACTGAGATACAGATATCATCAGTCAGGCACTGCATCTTACCCCCAGCCTGACGATCTCAGAGCCACACATAATTAAACTTGATGCAGAGCTGTGCAGCACACCCAGCTTGCTTCTTCTACTCAGCCTCCTTTTGTTTGTAAAGCTCCTCTCAGCCTTTTTTTTTCCACCAAATGTGGCCCTCTTGTGTTCACAAGAGAAATATAGAGAAACCAGTAACAACTGCTCTTGAATATGAGACGGTTATTAGAAAAGTGGCTTTTCCACACCCTGAACTCCATTCACACGGCTCAGGGAGCCACAAGCAGCATTGTACAGGCAACGGCCCCAAATCCCACAAGAAGAGGCTGAACATCAACTCAAACATCACAAAGATTTCTGCCTTCCCTCCCACCCCCACCTCCCTTTGGTTTGGAAACAAAGGCTCCTTAGAGGTTTGCAGATCTAAACATGCAGTGCTTGGAAGAAATAAAAGCCAAGAGCTATTATCTGAAGAGTGGAATGGAAGACCAGCAGTAAAGAATACAGATCAGTCTGGTGTCACTCTGCGACTGTGTGTATACACATGTGTATGTATGGCCACATGCGCACAGAGGGAGTCTACAACACAGCTCAGACGTACAGAAACAAAATGAGCAGTCGTTTATATTAGGGTTTCCATAGAGACCAAGTTTTGAAAGAATTAAGGTGGAACGATTACGTATGTTCCGAAGGGCTTGAGATAAAAATAACCTTGCTAAGCATTGCATGGACTAATTAGACTATGATCCTTGACTTCAAGCTCTCCTTGGCCATACAGTCAACCTGGGCTTGCTGCATGTTACCAGTCCCTGCTAGTATGCAAGGGAGAATGAAGCACCTGAAACAACAGCAGTGATCAAGAGCCCTGATGCCCATGTCCCTGGAAGGCTGTTACGCTCTTCAAAAGCTGGTCACCTGCTACCACTCTGCCAGCTCAAGCAGAAATAATGTGTGCCCCAGCTCTTCTGCTGTCACCAACATCCAGGCAAAATATTCTGGGTCACAACAGTGGGCTTCTGCTGTGGTATTGCAAAAGTAAGGAAGTAGATAAGGAGGAGCCCAGTGATAAGCACTGGTAGATTTCCACCAGCCATGCAAGGAAAGATTGACCCAGAGGTAATCCAATTCACTAAAACCAGCCCAAAAGCATCTCCTTGATGGTAGCCCATTCTCTCTAGCATCAGACAAAGCCAGCTGACCTCCCATGATTTTCAGGAGCTCCAGGGAGCACAAGGGAATTGCCACATACTGGGCAGGGGGGAGGGATGATGGGGAAATGGTTAGTTGGCTCCTTACTAGCCTCTGTGAGAAATGCCCTGACATTGATCTGGCACTGCTTGCATACCCAGGTACAAACAAGAAAACAGAACACAACAAAAGGGAAGACCCTAAGACAATGAAAGAATGGGAGGATCTCTGACAGAATCTCCTACCCTGTGATACAACAGAACAATTGCTCAGTCTTGGCCAAACCTTTAATCCTTTAGAGACTGGGTGGTTCTGGGTGGTAAAAAACCATGCAGTTTGGGTGGCAGGTCAGCAAAAACTGCTCATGTACTTAGGTCAAAATGGCAGCATGGGAAAATTCCTCTTTTGAAGAAGCCAGAACAAAATCTTCTCAGTGCTTCACTTTGGAAAAAAAGGTATTTTGTTCAGAACTGCAATAACAGGGTAAATGCATCCAAGAAAGCAACAGAAAGTTTTGCTTTGGTGTGGAACAAATACAACCCTTTGAGGCCAATTACTTCTACTTCTACTTTGGCAAGGGATAATGGAAAAAACCCTTTGTTTCAGGTGGCCTCCCCCCAAATACATCACTCTTCAGTTTCCTCCAGTTAAAGCCATGAAACAAATTAGAAGTTTCTCACTCAACTGCAGTCCTTAGCCAGAAGAGCAATTTCCATGCTGCCCTCAGCCCAGCTGTCTCACAGTCTGGCTATCTAACAAGCCACAGTGACTCCCAATATATTTTTCCTAAAGCAAATTCCTAATGATAGTTATGAAAACCTCCTTATGGTTTCCCAGCTGATGCAAAAGTAACATACAGTAACAGGCCATGATTCACACATGAATGTTTCTAAAAGCAGCCTCTGATTTTTGGGGCTGTGTGTGGGTCCCTTCCAAATGACCCCAAATGGCTTTAGGGTCTAGGCATGCAACACTTTCACCACCAAATCCCCTGCTTCAATACCTGACCACTGCTTCAACGTGCTCACCAAGCAAGTGCTGACACCTGTGTTACCAGTTCTGCCTCATTTATTTTTTGGTGGGTCTCACCCAAAGACTGAGGGGGAACAGAAAATATCCCCTTTCCTCTTCAGCTTCTGAAGCCTGACAGACAGTGGCGAGTGATTGTAAAGCTAAAGGGCTCCAGATCCCCCCACCCCCTTGCCCGCCAGATATTTTAAGAAAGGGGAAAAACAAATGAATAACAGTTTTGATTCACAGGACTGCTCCTCCAGGAGTTTTCCAGGCAGGATGGAGATGTTTGCCTCTGCATCCCACCGTAAAGGCTCAGTAAGTGAAATTATTAGAGGAATGTTTTCCCCCTTGCACAGAATAATCCCCTGCAACCTCACGTCTCTGTCTGAAAGACTGCAGCCTTCTTCTTCGTAAATGTCTTTAATACAGAGGCCAGCTACTCTTCTTGGCAGTGGTAATGTAAGTCTGGTGTAGCACCATTGATTGCTGAGAGTGATTCGTGCCTTCCTTGGGTGCAAATGATAAGAGACTCAAGCAGGTATTTCTACTTCCCACGGTATCCCCTTACAAAAGATCAATCCTGCCTGAGTAAAACACAGAGCTGCAAGGGCTTGAATTTAATTCAGACAGACAGAACGCTCTTCTCTGCAAACAATGCCAGGACTCTGGCATCTGTAAAGGTTCCATGTGACACAGTAAACCTGAGTCAGGCCCACAATCGATGAGGGCAGGAATTGGGAGGCAGGACATGTCTGGCAGACAACACAGGCCTAGAGTGTCCTGTGGTGCTCTTGTGTCAGCAGAAGGTGGAGGGGATGTGATGTGGTTTGACACGAGCAGCAGCAATACAACTTTCCTCCTTCCAAAACAGCAAGTTTCCAACTCATCACCTATCCTCAATACATCCAACGAACTGCCAAATAGTTTTATTTTCAGCCTGGCCTCCTATCAAACCACATTTAGGTGATCAGTGTGTGCACACACATGCATGTGCATTTATATCCTTTCCTTTTTCCTTATCCCCTTGTAATTTTGAACTCGCTGGCCAATCCAACTCTAATCTCACAGAGGCAGAGGTGTCAAAGAAGCTAAATCCCAAGAGATACAGCAAAAAAGACATATCTGATCAGGCTTGGCAGACACTGTAATTAAAAGAAAATCTGACCTATAAGCTCAACCCTTACTACACACTAGAGATGCCACCCCAGCAGAGACTGCAGCCAGAGAGAGCCTTGCAAGCAAGCTTCCCCTGAGCTACATGCAGGCAAGACACTTCAAGTTCTACTTCAGATTTCCCTCCCGAGCTGCTTGTCCCCCAGCACCCTACTGTCTCCAGAGCTGCCTTCAGCTCCATCAGAGCTGCCAGGGTCAACTGCTCATTGGGTGAGCTCATTACAGCCGCACTGGTGTCAAAAACACATCTTTAACCTTGGGAAAACTACAGCAAGTGCCAGTGCCTCTTTCAAAGATCCAGTGACACCTAACACAAATATGCCCATTTACTGATGTACCTGAATTTGGTTTGACTTGTATCAATAAATAAGTCCTAGGTCATAAGTCTGCAGTAGAATTAGGACTGAGTATCCAGCTGCTCTCTTCTAAATGCACACCTCAGCTTCACCTTAGCATCCCCTTTTCACCTCCCTACAGTGCTTCTGATCTGTGGGCAAAGGCAGCCCTGCTGTGCAAGGCACCATACTAATACTACCATCGCAGACTACCTCGACTTGCTCACCATTAGCTCAGACAACAACTTCAGCAAGAATTTGCCTGACCCTCCCCACTATGCCAGGACTTGGCCTTTTCTCAGCAATTATCTCCTGCAAGGGGAAAAGCAGCTTGGTGTTCAGCTGTCAATACATGTGAAGAAGCCTTGACCCCCTCTACTTCCCTCACACTCCAAGAAGATTAGCATCAGCTGCTGCAGGTGTTGCCAGGGCTCCTCAGGGAAGAGTACAACAAAAATCCTCTGTTGAAGGTCACCAGCCACAAAGTACCATGTGAAAGAGCAGGCAGAGCACACCAAAGATTAATGGCACTTCAAGTTTTAGATCTCTCTGTGCTTGGGAGGGTCTGTGGAGAGAGTCAATAAAGGCTAATATGCTTTTACATACAAATTAATCATTTCAAGGAATTAAATACCCCGAACAAGCCTATGTGTGGCCATACTCCTGTCCTGAGGAGCAGGGGGAGGTATTCCCCACTGATTTGCAGAGAGCATAATTAAAGAAACCACGTTTTACGCAGGCTGAGCCTGTGGGGTTTTCCAGTCCTTTGCTCAGGCAATAATGCCAATGTCAAGAGCATGACTGTGCCAGTGCGGCCCTGAGTGCACTGCAAGGCTGGGTAGCCCAGGCTGTGACACTGGAGGCTGTGTGGCTTTGGAGAATTTATACCTCCTCTCAGTGCCCCTTTTAAAACAAGGATACTGACACTATCTTCCTTTGTAAAATGCCCCCAGAGTTTGCAAAGAGGAGCACTGCATCACAGAGAGTTATTGCTCCACCTGATTCTTTCCCCTGCCCTCCTCAAGGTAATATCTGAGCATCTCCTAGACCTGCACAAAGCTATATGACTCATATCTGTCATATGCGACTCCACCATGATACCCAAAGGGAAAATTAGGTATGTGGTGGCGTGTTTTGATTTGGCAGGGTTGTTTCATGTCTGGGCTCTGTTTCTGGATGAAGGGCTCCCTGTGTGTGTTGCTTTTTTCAGCCAGCTACAGTGCTCTGCATCTATGAGAGAGAAGTGAGGGTGATGAGCTGCTTGGAAACCAGGCAACAGGCAGCCATTTCACAGTTTGGGGTCATTGAGACCTGACATTTAGAGGTAAAATATGGTTGGAAGAGGCAGTTTCACTGACTCCAGTGGCACCAGGCTAGGGAAAGCTGGGTTAGGGCTAGGCCTTGGTCCACTGAAATCCTCTTGGACTCTTACTTCCTTCCACCTTATGTCTTAACTCGTGAAGGGGAAATAACAGGCATTGAAAGTTCTCCTTTTGTCTGCTCCCACTCCCAACTGAGGCACTGACCTCCTCCCTTGCGGATGGGAACAAGCCCATGCCACTGGCCACACTGTTCCTCCAGCACCCAAAGGAAGTGGCCCTGGCAGCACTGCCCTGTGATCCTCTGCTAGATGAGGGCAGGCAGAATGTAGCCATGTAACTGCCTCCGGCTGAAGGCTTCGTCTTTAATGCACCAGGCTGGAGAGCATATGCAATTCCTCCTGGTCAGCAGGAACCTTGCTGAACATCAGGAACTTTTATCTCTTTAAGCCTCCAAGGCAGGAGAAGGTGGGATGGTCTGCCCCGCTCACAACCACATGCAGCTGCTTTCTTCCAGAACCAGCTGTGTAAGGATACTCAGATGTGGATCCACAAGCTATACCTGATGTCTGAAGCATGGTCAGTCCAGTGCCTCCTGTGCTTTCTGTTAGTAGAGGTACAGGAGGAAAGAAGAACGCAGGATATTTTCCTCAAAAAATGCCTGGGACTTTTAAACTGTTTTCCCAAAGAAATATATTTTTCCTTTTCTTTTTCTAAAGCACTTTTGCAAAAAGTGCCATCAAAGGAAAAGTTTTCCATTTCAGGAGTGTTTGATTTAGGACCTTTCTGAAAGCCGCAAACAAAAGTCAAATGCTTTGCACACAACTTTTCAATACTCTGAAATGAAAATTTCCCTCAGCCTTCATTCTCCCTGTCATAAAATATCTATTTCATGGCCCATTTGGAAAATACTACCTTTTTGGTTTTTTCCTTCAGATTCAGAACAAACCCCAAATTTCTACAACCTCAGTATTCCCCCTCCTCAGCACAGGCTGTGCTGAGACCTCCTTGTTTTCCTGCGAGACACCTACTCAGCAAGCTTCAGGCATGGACGGAGCCTGCAGTGCAACAGTTAACATGGTAATACTCCAAGGATTTTGTTTAGAGTTTTATAGCATTACATACCAGCCTTATTGGATTTAAATGGCTTAAATTAACTGGGTTATTTAATGGATTGTCCAGATTAGGGAGGAATCTGCAAAGGCTGTTACTTCAAGAAGAGCAGCTGCATTGGAAGAAAAGATCTCCAAGTAACGTTAATATCCTGGAGGCTCACAAGTCCTGACAGGCCACTCCTGTCCTTTATTGACATTCTCTCATACGCATTTAGCTAGGTTTGTGTTTAGTTTAATAATCTCCTGAAAGTTTAATTGTTGCTTTATTCATCCATGACCTTTCCTTCTCATCTGGAGACATATTATTGCTAATCTACAAATTTCAAGAACCAGATTTATTTGCAAAACCAATTATTCTGCTATGCAAATCTCCTCTCTTCCTGCAGCCTGCTTGAACAGGGCTTTTTTACAGCTGCCATAATATATAGACACTATTCAAATATTTAAATGTAAAATTTATCTATATTTCTTTTCAAGCATGCCTAGGTTCTATGTGGTACAAAGTTAATTAAAATCTTTAGAATCAAAAGCAGGTTTCCTGACCTTGATCCAGACCTGAGACTTTAACCTCCAAAGTCCTCACTTAACCACAGGGGAACTGGGACTACCAGCAAAGCGGAAATCACTTCAGTGTCAGTAAACTTCTAATGGAGAACGACATCCTCTCCATTAGTGTCAGACATGACAACACCAGTTCAGTCCCAGATTACAGACATAGGTTTCCTGAGCTGTTTGCAGATGACTGACCTGAAGGTACTGCAGAAAAATGCTCTGAAAGAGAGTCTTTGCTACATATCTTTACCCCAAAACATTCTCGGTGGCACTCCACCCCTATCTTCCCAGAGTGATGCCTCCCCTCAGCCCCAGGATTTATAATCCTGCTGGCATAGGATGTGAGACTGAACACTTCATCTGAACATGGGGCTGCTCCAAGCATCTGCAGGTCCAGGGACTCAAGCCCTCTTCCTAAATAATCAGGGACCACAGTACTTCACATTAACTTTAGCTGCCCCCCTGCTTCAATTTCCCCACCTATGACAACAGGAACACTACCAGTTTGTGTACACTCAGGTTTTGAAGTGGTCAAGTGCCACCTACTGTAACCCTCCTGCCCAAAAAGCACAGCCACTGTCCTATGACTATGGAGCATCATCACCACAATTACAGGCAACCAAGAAACCAACATTTTATACTAAGACCTATGTCAGTGCACAGCATTATCAGGGAAACTTGCACAATTAAACCATAATTCAGTGGATGTATATTAAGTACTTCACAGATGAGCAAATTATGAAAGCATTAGCCACAGGATTCAAGGGAGAGGCAAGGTGGGTGCCAGCCAGCGAACAGAGATATTTTGCTTGTGCTCCCAGCACTGTGCCTGCTCACCCAGCAGCTCCCTGGCTCCTCTGCAGCTCCCCTCATGGCTACAGGGGGCCGGGGCTCCCCCAGCACTGAGGTCCCCAGGGCAGTATGGCTCAGCTGTCACCAGGTGGCTACAGAGAACCCAGGATCCACTAGCCCTCTCTTGGATAATTCTGAAAATATGGAGAAGGAAGCAGAAACTATGAGGGGGAGATTTTGAGTCAGAGGCACTATAGATAGATAATGCAGGATGATATTTGCTGAGGAAGGGGGTCTTTATACTTGCTCCAACATATGAAATGTTTGCAGTCCTGGGCTTAGAAAAAACAACCAAAGCAGCATGAGCTACAGATGGATCCCATGGGGACAGAAAAGTACCCCAGACTGCCAGGAGATGCCATGGTTCACTCAGCTACATACCCACTTGGACCTGACTGAGAAACAAGCACTCCTGATTGTTTTGCTTCAAGTTGGTAAGACAGAAATAGTTCCATATCTCGCCAATAAATGAGCACCATCAAACTGATGGATGAGGAACAACAGTAGTCTTTCAACGAAACAGAATTACTTGCACACACACAAAAAAGACTGAAAATACATGTTGTTGGAACAGCTATCTCCTGTACTGCGTACCAAAGCAGGGGAGGGAAGGAAGGAAGGAGGGAAGGAATATGGCAATAGTTTGTTTCCTTGAGATGTAATGGAGTAAGAGCTCTGCTTTATAGACATGCACCTGCAGATGAGCCTTACACACTTGTAGCTGGAGCAGCCCCTTTTCCCTGGATACCTGCAGAGCTCAGAAATGGGAACTGGTCGCCTCCTGGCAGCCAAAGCCAGTGAAGTCAACCATGCCATTGGCTTCAGTAAGCTCTGGCTCAAGCTTTATGTATTTCAGTTATGAATGGCTTTAAGCAGTTTTCCACAGTCTGCAGATTGTTTCTCTTGCTCAAATAATTTAGCTTTAACCTGAGGCTGTGGGCTCAGTCCTTGCTGTCAAAACCCAGTGTGTAGCTTTGCACGCAGCTCCTAAGGGTATGGGGGAATACAGCATGAATCTCTCCAACTCCTTCAAAGTCAGCAGAGCTGCTTTATATTTGTAGAAATCAACATAAATAAAAATAAATCTGACAGGCTTTAGTCTATGTTTCTGCACTATATCCTTGTCTGCGCTGGATTTACCTGAGTTGGTTTGTATCCAACAGCTTCGATAGGCACATGTTTAACAGCAAGGCAGACCCCAATAAATACTAGCAGGGATAAGGGTTCACTCACAAATACATCCAAGCAAAGCAACCCGTAATGTGCAGCCTGTGGGCATGGGTGAAAGCAGGGACCCACCAGAAATCCCCGGCTGGGTGTCCCTGTCAGCCCCCAGCTCATTTCTGTGGCTGCCTGCCAGGGTGCACACACAATCTACTTGGGGTATTTCAACCCCATGCACACAGCAAACCAGGCTGCTTCAATTACCGCTACAAATGTTATGATGCAAATTGCTTTGTTTTCACTGCTATTTTAGCTGGCGTTAGGAACTACTTCTTGTTCTCCTTAGTAGAGGCAAACAAGACTCAAACCCCAGTAATAGTGTCCAATTACATTTGGAGCTGGAAACCTTAAAGGGGAGAAAAGAGGCCACATTCCCCTGCTGCTGCATGTACCATGTGGTGGGCATAAATGAAATGTGAATTACACTACTTTTACCAGCGTAAATGATTACAGGGGAGCTGCAATCCAAGGTGAAGCTGCAACTTTAGTAGGTTTATTTTAAGCTCAGAGACCATTAAATATGACAGAAACATGAAAGAAGTTTCCCCTCAGTGGCATCTGGATGAAAATGTGACTGATTTTCTGGTGCCCTGCAGCTGGATTCTGGCACCTGTACTGGGCTGGCCACAGGCACTCTGTGCTGGAATAAATGTCTTCATGAAGGGCACAACAGTGTTTGCAACAACTAGCTACCATCAGTTTGCCAGAGTTGTTTGATATTTTTAGCTTTTCATCACAAACTGACTTTCATCTTGTCTTACAAAGCTGCTAGTGAGACAGAACTCCACTGAAACCCAACATCTAATCTAAATGCATGTCTAATCCATTAACACTGAACCCACTGAAAAGCAGTGGGTAGCATCATGCTGGTCTGATGCATATTCTGCCGAGCTCAAGGCAGTAAGAGAACTGGGCTGTGGTTTTGCTCGATGAAACCTTCAGTGGCAATTTCAGCTGACTGCATCACCACTGCCCTCTTCGTTCCTGTCCTTGTGCTATCCTGGACAGCCCCTGCACTGTGCTGACACAACCAGGTGCATGGACAGGCTGAGAAATGTACTGGGAAGTGGGTCAACTTAAAAAAGTAAGTGAACTCTCTTTTGCTGGGCTGTTGTTCAGCCAGATCTATTCCACAATCCACTTCACACACACAGCCATGTCAGTACAGTGCATGTCTGTTGCTGGGGATGAGACTGATACTTGCGAAGCAGGTACACTCTAAGTCTGTTCCTGTCATCATGGACTTTGCTGCATGATGCCACATGCTCCAGACTCATCCTTCCAAAACAGCTGTCAGCCTCATCACTTCCCAAAGCCACAATGAGCAACAGCAGCCTTTTAACTGACATCATGCCCAGCTCCCCTGCCAAAATCTTGGGACACAAGATTCTCTATCTCCAAATTACACTAATCTTTTCCACTTATCCTTCAAATAAGATGAATCTTATAATTTGTCACATAGTTGGTGGTTTCCAAACATCTTTACCCAATGGAGGCTGGGGCAGGGGGGTGGGGGGGATGCTATTCTTCAGGTCAATTTGTGAGTTGTTTGACTTGCCAGTCAAGCAAGTTTCACTCACTTGGAGACAGTACATCTGAGCTATAAAACCTTAACCTCGAAACATAACTCACCAAATTTAGTGAGCAGCCTGTCATCACTCAAAGCAACGATCCTTAACCCCTTATTTAGCTCTGGGGAATCATTATCTGCAGTTGTTAATTTAAGCTTGTTTTAAGTAATAAAAACCTAGTTCATTCTGCTAAAAAATGTGTCACTAATTCTATTACTGCTTCGTTATTCAGTTTTATAATAAGTTATTGTTTTTATTGATCTCTCATAGAATTGCTGTTTAAATAAATACTGTATGTGCTAGCCAATTAACATAGTTACTGGCCAACTTTCCAAGCATTTTCACTCACCAGGCAAGGGCTGAAGAATCTTCTTAAAACAATTGAATCCAAGTTTAACCTGCCCCTGTTGAGCTGTGCATGTATGAACTGTCACCCTGGCCATGGCAGAGTATACCAGAGAGGGAATACCGGGCTATATGGGACACAGGTATGACTCTGGGATGGAGCGTGGTATTGCCCTCACCTCATCTGTAGTAGTCTTCCTCCTTTAAGCATGGTATCTCTCAAGCATCAACCTTCAAATTCACTTTGTTTTGCACCAATCTATGTACATTTACATACAAAATAAAAACTATCAGAAGCAATGGTACAGGGCCTAGCAGGTTTCAACTCCTATTCAGGCATCCATTTCTCACTGAAATGCAGTCAAAGTTTGGGGGCAGGTCCTCACACCAAGAAATATTAGCCAGGAAGGGGCTCCAGAAGTGCGACTCAACTTGTAGGTAAGAGTGATAATCCCTTGCAGCTGTGGGCTCAAGTAGAATGAGAACAATTAGGCTAAAGGCTGGACATCAGTCACTAGTATTCAGAGTGGGAAAAGAAAAGTCCCAGAAAACAACAAAAGCAAGCTGAACAGGTTGGGAATATAATAATCCACAAACTTCTGAGGCTAGCACAATGACCACGAAAGCCTCAAGCAATCCATCTGTCAGCTGGGAAGATGTAATTCAGACAGTGAATGGAGTCACACTAGTGGACAGCTCTATGGGAACCAATTTACTTGAAGAAGGAAGAGAGTTTAATCAGTCAGGGTTCAAAAGGCATGTAACTCATGTCAGAGGAGAGCAAAACTGATTGTACACTCATCACAGGTGAACAAAAGATCAGAGAAGACAAAACAATTACAAGCAGATAATGAAATGGACAGTCAGTAGCACCATCAGAGCCTCTATGGGTGTAAATCCAAGCTAACTGTGTTTGCAACAGCAAGGACTGTAGGAGGAAGGAGAATGAGGGGCTGTTAAGTGGGCTGCAGGACCAGCCTCCATCTCCCCATGTGCTGCAGTCCCCAGTCCACTCAGAGAGGGGACAGCCCAGATCTAACACTCCCTTGAAGATGGTGTGGTTGGGGGGCCAGTGCCTCTCCAACACCTCTCCTTTGTGGTTTGTGCCACAACCACCAAAACGTGGAGGAAACATTGAACTCATTTCCAATACCTCAATTCAAAATCACCAGCACCAGCAGTTTTAGGATGGCTGCTCCTGCCCTTCCTGCTCTGCTAGAGACCCGACTTTGTGGCTATATGAACCACTGCTCACCAAAACATCAGCTCTGAAGAAATAACTGCCCCAGGGAGCCCTGAGACACAGTCACAGGGAGAGGCAGATTAGAGGAATCAGTCTCATTTTCCACCGGAACAGCTGGAAGCGTGCATGCACTGTGGGTGAGTGTCTTGGCTGAGACAGGTTATCAGCAGCTGATAGAAAGGAATGTCTCGAGCCATTCAGTCACCGTGCCAAACTACTCCACGTGCGGAGACAGACATCCAGCAGGATGTTTGCTCTGCTCATCCAGCACTTTGTGGAGTAGGGAAGAAGAGAGGTGGCTTTTCCGTCCCCTGCCTTTTACCAGGGGCTGACTATGCGAACTCTCCTCCATGCAAGGAGGGTGGTCTCCAACCCCATGTGGTACTTGGGATCCCAGAGCCAGAGGCTGTGTGCATCAACTCACACAAACAAAGTGTGAGACTCTCCGTGGCTCTCCACAGGGTTGCAGAGAACCGAGCATTAATTCCCCCGCTGCTGGTTTGCTGCACCCGAACACAAACAGGAGGACGTCAGTGGCAGCTCAAAGCGTCTCTGGGATGGGGGCCTGTGTGAGTAGAGCACGAGATAATTATCTCCTTGGAAGCAACAGGGCTGGTTTTTTAGAGAACGATGCTTATCTTTCCATCTTGCCTGATGATCCATTATCATTACCTAATTCTCCTGGGCTTCGCAGACATTAGCTAATCTTGTGATAAGAGATTAAGAGGAAAGCCACGACAGGTTCCCAGGCGTTAATGGCAATTTCCCCAGAGCCTGGGTGTATGAGGCAGAGATCCAGAGATGCCTTACAGGCCTTGCTCTGTTTGAAAGACACAGGCAGAAACCTGATTATTCCCAACTGACCTGCTGGGTACTTAGTCATGGTTGTTCAAGTTGTTTTAAGATGAGAAAAAAAATTATCATTAGGAGGAGCTGTGCTAGAGCAGTATCTCGCTCCCGGCCGGCGCAGGCGCAAGCGCGGCGGCTCAAAAAATGGCGGCGCCCAGAGCGGCTCCTCCTGCCGTGG
>JAVJGJ010000047.1:49763265-49789123 GCA_035590215.1 Microhierax caerulescens | reverse complement strand
AGAGGGTAAAGCAGCATTCTGGTAATGTTTCTTGCGTGCAAAGCAGGGCCATCTCTAATGGGAAAGTCAGAGACTCTTACTATAGGTTGGGATAAAGCACAATGAAACTGGTAGTTTTTTAACTGTTACTCCTCGATAAAATAACTGCAGTTAAGCACATGCATCTACAGGAAATGCAAAGGTGCCCCGAGTGTGAATGCTTTGAGAAGGGGAAGGGGGGGGAATCCGTGGTTTAATTTGGAGGTAGTGAGAAAAGTCAAACACAATCATGTGTGCCTTGTGGGAAGGCAGAGACACAGAACAAGTTCCTGAGTTGCGTTTATGTATGAAAGGATTGGAGCTGTAGTTTTAAGCTGTGGGGTTCCTCCCCTGCTCTAAAACCCAGACCTTTGTACATCCATGTAAAGAAAATTGCCTCAAGGATTCCTGACTTCAGTACCAATTTGCTCCCAACAACACTCTACAATACCTCCTGCTGTGGTTAACACAGCCAGAGCAGTGAGCAGGAAAATGTAGAACCCGCCACCCTGGGAAGTCATCCGACTCATTCAATGGAGGATGGTGACCAGGTTCCGTGGCATCGCTGCCTGTCTTGGGAACCACCTTTGGGAAACTTCTCTGCTTCCAGGACTTGTTGCGCCACATCAGCATAAATACAGGATCCTAACAATAGCTGCAGTTTCCAATACTTTCAGTGCCATGTACTCTTTTTCTGCACATAAACAACTTGTTCCATTAGCCCAAATTACTTTTGTTTTCAAAGGAAGACATACCAAAGAAGAAAGAACAAAAATAACTACTCTTGCCCAGGACAACACAATGTATGTGTTTTCTGGCTCACTTTCTGCAATAGCAACAGTTTTTGAAGGCAAAAATATCTCAGAAATGGTCTATGGTGCATAGAGCAACATTCAATACAAGGACCACAAACCAGATGATGTCTTTGCTAGAGAATCAGAGGGCATTAGGGAGAGTGCCTTTCTCATACACATCCTGCTCCACCTATTGCAAAAATAGCAAAGAAAACCTCTCTGCAAGAACACATTTCATTCTGCGTTACACGTTACGGTTTCTGAGAGCTGCTCCTGTGCAAAACCAACACTGTTACTTAAGAAACAATGCATCAAACCCACTGATGGGAATTGGCTCTCCTGGCAGCACAGCCAAGAAAAAAAAACCCTCTTTTTTCCCCTCCTGTAACAAATGGCCTCTTTTCCCCAGTCATCTGCGTAACATTTAAAGATTAATGCCTTATGTGGCACAACACAGAGTAGTTTGCTTCCTTTTAAGAAAGCTTAAGCTCTTTAGAGATGGGGTTCTACTTTCAGAGTTATCTGTCTACAGAGCAAACACACTTTAGATGTTCAGCCAGTTTTTTTGAAGAATGGGTTAGTTAAATGAAGGGTTACCAAGAGTGATCTTAATGGACTTTGCTTAGTTTCTGATTGGCTTTCATCTATTATATTGTCTGTTCTTTAAATTTGCAAATGACTGTGAACAGAGCCTTGGATTGAAAGAATTTGCAGGCAGCAAGGAGAGCTGTACTGTTTAATGGACAAGGAACTGGCCTGGGACTTGGGAAGCCTGATGTGCATTGTAGCTCTAACGTTCCCCAATCTACTGCCTGTCACTTCCCTAGCTGTCTTGCATCTATGAAATGAGGGTAAAGACAGTGCTCAGGAATACTACATACCAAATCACTCTGGGTAAGTAGCATCAACCTTTTGTCCTAATCAACTCCAGGCACCTACTTGCTCTCTGGTCTCCAAACCACTACTCATCCCCCACAACACAGGAGATCTGTACTCTGGGAGCTTGTGTATCTCACCTTCATTGACAAGGAAAGCTTGGACAAGTAGTTTAGGTTAAAATTCTTAACTTTCAGCTCACTTCTGATTAGCTTCATCACCTCCCATTCCTTGATCTCCCTTGTCTTGCTGAGATGGTACGCAGCTGCCAATAACAGTGGTAAAACACCTGTAGGAGTCCTAGACAGAAGTTACTTCTGGGAAATATTAAGTATTATTCTGATTATTCTATCAGAATGACAAGATGGGCAGAATGACAAAGTCAAGTGTCAGACCACACACTGCCTGTTACAGTCACTCTGTGGAGACCTGTGGTGAAGCAGAGCAAATGTACCAGGAAAAGCCTTAGAGACTTCTAGATGTTAAACAAGAAAGAAAAATAATGGAGGCGGCTGCCAGACTCCAGTTGGTTTTGAATGGAAAATTCTGATTGCTTCAAAACCTTTTTCTGGTTGGCCCTGGTATTTTCCCTTCCACAGGATGTTTTGAAATTTATACCTTTGTTTTGAAAGAGATCATAGCTCTTCCCCTTGGGATTCCCCACAGAGCAGAGGCTCCTGCAGCAGACTAAGGCCTTATGCCAGCCCTGCATGAGCTGGGAAGCTCTCCTGAGCAAGGGAAGCTGGCAGGGGACATTTTCCAATCCTTTCAAGACCTTTGTAGGCTGCCAGAGTGAAGCAGAGGGGCCTTGGCATAATGGAAACCCTGTCCCCAGAGAGGAAACGTGAACAAAATCCTGCCCTGTCTTGAGGCCCTGGACTTTTCTGGGGAAAAGGTGGCTGATTCTGTTGTTTGTACAGTTGCCGTTACAGAAATGGCTTAGGAAAAGAATAAAAGCAAAGGCACTTCCCCTCGGAGCTCCCTCTTTGCCTTGCGAGTCTTATTTGCTGACACAGACAAGTTTTGCTGATGTTAGCACTACAAAACCTCAGCAGCCCCCAGAGGGGCAGAAGGGGACTGAGCAGCATTATATGGGGACAGGGACACACTGGGGGTGAACCCAGCAGAGCCCCCGGCCCACAGAGCAGACTGAACCTGTCTGGTTTGATTCTCACCTACACAGTGTTGTGTCTCAGTCCAATTCCACGGCTTTCAGAGGGGGCTCTCTTCTGATTAACATCAGAGCATAACAGCCTGGCCCTTCTCCTACCACAGCTTTGGCACTTACTACAGCAGAAGCTGGATCAGGCCCTGAACAAAAGCAGAATCAGGCCTTCTGAGGCACTGTCTTAAAGGCTGCAGGATTTGGCCTTTTTGTTGGCACTTGGGCCAGTAGTATTGCTGCTTTTTGTTTTTTCCTTCACTGCCTCTTTCCAGCTGGGAGAATAACACTTTGGCGAGTCAATGATAAAATGGTTTAATGTAATAAACATGAATCTGTCAGACTTAAGTGCCCTAAAATATTCCAGGCTGCAAATGCAGGACCAACAGTGAGCTTGTTGATACAGCCTCAAGCCAGAACTAATCAGACATAGACACCATTTGCTTTCAATAGAAATTATATTCAAGAGGGCTGCTTCCTGCTTGCAGGGAAAGATGGGAGGCAAAACAGAGTGATGTGGCACAGTAAAAGCAAAGAGTTCTCTCCCATCAGGCTAAACATCACAGGGTTTCAATGTCTTGCAGGGAAAGAGGCTCACCATTTGACTAGAGATCCTGCTGACTCAGCTCACAGCTGAAGATCTTCCTGGGAAGCTAAACCATACAAATAAATAAAATAGACCTTTTTGTGTGCAGGGTTGTAAATAACAGGTAATGAAAGCAGAATCAGCAGCCAACAGGCTGGGGCTGTAAAACTGCACATGTCGGTGCTGCATTAGGACAAGAAAAGTCCTTTACCTCCTTCATCTGGCACAGAGATAACATTAATTAGCCTTTCAAGTGGCCCTTTGATGCCTAGGAAAGCCAATGTCACTCAGTTCTGGAGTCTCTGCAGGCAGACTCAGAAAAGAACTGGCAGGAATTCAGTGCAGATGCTTTCCAAACTCAGTTATGCTGGGTGTAAATCCAGCCCAGCTCTGCTAACAGCAGAGTTGTGATTTACATCAGTGGAAATGAGAGCAAAATTCACTGGAATTAGCCCTCTGAGATAATTTGATCTGATCATTAGGGATGGGTAATTAGAAGCACTTGAGCCTCTAGCCACACATACACACACAACCAACTGTCCCCGAGTTAAGCGGAAGTCTAACTGTAGCTCACCATTTTCACAGCATTATTATTTTCCAGTTCTACTTTGCTGGCCTCTTTTCAGGACACAAACCCCCACCCCCAAAATGCACACATGATAGCATGTTTCCTTTGAGAATTGCAGCTCCTGGGAGTATTAAACCCCAAGACCTGTTCCAACCAGATCAGCAGCTCTGCTTTGCAAACTCAAAGAATTCAGAAAACTTGGAGTGAATCCAGGTTCAAGAGAACTTAACATAGTTGTGTCAAGGGCTCCCTGGTGCTACAGTTATAAATAACAATTAATAATAATTAATCACTTAATGACAAGGTTCCCTGATCAGTCATGATCACAATTTCATGGCTGATATCACCATGCTTTGAGACAGATATGGCAGACTTGACCTTTCCTCCTCACCTGCTTTATGCTGTTATAATTCTGTTAAGCCAAATCCTCAGCTTGTATAAATCAGCACAGCTAGAGTGACTTCTGATTTATGCCAGTACAGGAAGGGAATCCCATCCTCTACATATTTTACCAGCCTAACAACCTAACACACAGCAAGGCAGAGAGTCAAATACAGAGTAGGACTCTTTTCCTTAAACTGCCATCTTTCACCTGCAGAAAGGAAAATAAAATCAGCTTTCAGGCTTCTCGGTAAGACTGCTTCAGGGTCAGGAAGGGGAAACTTAATTCTGTCTCCTTTTCCATGCAGTTGGTCTTCTCCTTCAACATACCACATGACTGCTGAATTAGTACGACACTGCCTAATTACATTTGATCACCTCTGAAACATCAGATTTCAGCCAGTGAAAGAGGGACTTTGCATCTGTAGCCACAGCCCAAATGCTACCCAGCTTCCTAGGGGAAAAAGAGATAGGAATGAAACACTCCCTCCACCCCCAGAAGATCTTTGAATACTCCTTTCTTCCTCCTGCTGTGGCTCTTTCCACTTTTCCAGGGGCTGCAGAAGACTGCCTCCCTGAATGAACTCCTTCTAAAGGCTTTATCTCTTTAACAGACTCGAGGTTGTTCTGGCCGACTGCTCTGCTGTGTGGGCACCCTCCCCCCTCCTGATGTTATTACCCTCATTGTCATCGGCCTGAATCATTTTGTGCCCCTTTTGTTATGCTCCCTAGAATGGCCTGTGATAAAGACACTTCCAGCATTGTTACTGCTTTTGCAAAGTTCTTTTATTTCTTCTACAGCCAAACAATAATCTAAGGGGCCATATTGGAGATAACGTATTAGAAAGTGCCTGCTTTATTATCAGCACAATATGGGCCTGTAATCTGATAATGATAAAAATCTGCCCCTTTGCTTTGGCTCTTATCATTTAATTGGAGCGAAGGAGCACATTCGTTTGTTAATAATTTTATAATTGGTGCTATCTGCTGAGACCCATCAAAGGAACTGTGTGCAACAACTGCTTTCGGTACAAACCATCTTCCTGATGAAATGAGCTTTATGGCATTTAAATGCTCCTGTTATTGTTTGCAGTGCAAAGGGTGCCTTCAGGGTGCACAGCCCACCTATAACACCTGCAGCTTGGCACTAACCCCCACCTTTGCATGCTCCCCCAGCTCCAAGCCTACACATGGACATGTCTGCCGTTACCAGGGGAGCTGGTGGCTTTTGCAATCCCTTCTGTTCTGGTTTAACTAGACATCCCAATATTTTGACAATGCAAGGATTTGTCTCTTCACACTTGTGGCTCCATGTGGCTCCCAGCCCAACTCACCTGAGGCATCTCCTCTCTTGCTCTGCCATCTGCCTGTGAGCAGAAAGAAAGCAGAGACAGCTGGATCCACACAGGGTGTGAAGGGAAGCACACGCCAAAGGGTTTGTTTCCCCCAGCAATGAAAACACTAAGGATGTGTCTACACTGACAGTCAAGTAAGAGCCAAGTCTGTTCTTAAATCCAGAGCCATACTGTTTACACTGGGGCTTAGCCCCATTGCTGGGCTCTGTGGAGGTGAGATGCAGCTGAGTTCATCACCTCTGCACCAAGGCAAATGCAGTGGATTAGCCCCAAGTTGCTATAGCCCAATCCACCAAGTGCTGGCCTATGCTTGGCAGCTCTTCCCCACAGCATGGGCACTTTGGCTGTGGCTATAAATATAGCAAAGCAAAACAAACAGGCCACAGATTGGTCTTTTGCCTAAGGGTAAATAGCACGGTTTGGCTAGTTGCCATAAAGCTGAACTCTTCCTCTCTCTCCTCAAAAGACCCCATCACTGCTGCAGCCAGAGTCCCTATTGAGATGAGTCCCTATACCCTGCCCATGTGTCATCTAGGACGGTGCTATCTGGACTAGACAAAACCATGCCAGGAAGTGAGCTAGCAATGAAATACTGTGGGCAAGTGAAGACACTGGGCACCTTGCACCAGCCACAGCTGGACCACTCACTAAGTCCCAAGGTCTCTGGAGCCACCTCAGCTGCAGTGCAGATGCTCCCCTATTAGCACACTCCAGCAGCACGACACAGTCGCTAACCTGCTGCAAATATCCCTAATGCAAACAAGTTCTAATAAACTGTTGCTCTCATAGTGCTGTTTGCATTAAGGCACAGACAGCAGACATTTCCACAATTACATGTTTGTTTAAATACCAGCTAACATAACAGTAACCAAAGCCTAATGAGAGGTGCTCCTATCTTGAGCTGCCCTTGACAAGGTGGGGGCCACTTTGCCTCCTTTCTCTGTGTCTTACACCTGACGCAGCCCACCTCCATGCACCATCTTCTGCTCTGAGGGACACAACAGAAATGGCCAGTAAAGCAAAAACTGAGAAAAGAACAAGCATAACAAAACAGAAAGCTGAAGTGGATGCATTCACTTGACTCCAGACATAAGTGTTGAAGACAGACAGCGAAACTCATCAAATAAATGAGAGGTATAAACCCTGCATCAGCCACACAACTGTAGTACCCGAATAGCAGCACAAGGCACAGTTCTGCAGCAAAGCTTGCTCTGCTTACACTTGGGAAATAAGAGAGAGTGAGAGACGCTTTGGAGCATCATACTGCTGTTTAAGTCATTCTCACCTCATTTGAAGTCTGCCTGCCAAGTCGTGCCCACCCCACCATTTCAGTGACATTTATAAACCCAAAAGTTGTCACTGTGACCAAATGACTAAGCAGCACTTCAAAAACCCCCAAAAACCTATCATCATCCTCCCACACTATGACTTCTCTTTACCAAGCAGAAGAACTGAGGCAAGCAAAAATCAGGGCTAATCCTTCAAAAGGGATTGCCAACACCAGGCACCTGGATTTCTGCAAGGTCCCTTCTTGAAACAACCCTGCCTTCACCTCCCAAATAAGGAACAGCACAAGGTAGTTGCAGAGCTGAGAGCAGGATGCATCAATCTTTGACAATGCGCTCTTCTTCAGACCTGTTTTAGGGCAAGATCTGGTGCTGTACTCTGGAAGATATGCTGGAACTTTCTGGTGCTTTCCAGGAATTTCTGGGTCTAGAAGCTCAAGGATTTCCCAGATAGGAATTTTCCCAGTACCTTTTCTGAATTTTCTAGTGTTTTATAGGAATTTCTTGATCAAGAAAGATTCCATGCCCAGGATTTCCTAGAAAGCCCTAGAACCCCAGAGTCTGGCAGCCTGTCATTAAAATGATTTGGACAGAAGCTGAGAGAAAAAGTTATCACAGGCTCCCCCCTCACTGCCAACACCTTCCTAATACTCTGGTGTGTTTACTCATCACCCAGGAATTAAAATTTTAACAAAACTGATTAAATTTAAATTTGACCTTATCACATCTGGATGGGTCTATTAAGGCATCAATCAAAGGGACAGCAAAAAAAAATTTCAGTCTTCAATAACTCTTAACAACAGCTCTGTGTCTACCACCTGTGCTTGCATGAATGGCAAGGAGGAAAAAAACCCACAAGCTTTATCTGGCAAATGCCAAGTGGCTACTGGCATCTGGAGGGCTTCTTAGGCTGCCTCATGCTGCCCTCAGTTGGGGCTGGCTTGGGACCTGCCACACAGTTCCAGGCCAGGTCTGCCCCAGGTGCTGAGATGCCCCCAACCCTGCTCTGCTCCTTGGGAATGCACATGAAGCTGGGATAGCAGGGGGTGCAAGTCCTTCCTTAGAATTCTCTGCCCTGTCCCCACCACCCCTAGGTGAAAGAGGGAGGGAAACTGGTCTGTCTGTGCCAGAGAAACCACAGCCCAGGACGCATTCAGGCCCAAATGGCTGTTCATCTCCCTTCTCCACCTTTACATCCCTCAGCCCTGTCAGAGGACTCAGACTTTTTTTTTTTTAATATCCCAGAATAAGCACCTGTTTGACATGAGCAATGATGATCATTTGATATAGCAAGGGTGAGAGACTAATTAAAACCTAGAGCTTTATGATTTCATTTGGCTTCTGCAAGACCTGGCTGTCTAAATTTATTTATGTGAGTTTTAAGTGTTTTATGCAAATTCTAGTGTTTGTGAAAAGCCCTGGATTCTCCAACACGGAGAAGAAAGTACTCTGTTTATTCACAGGGCTGTCACAAGCAGCAGAGGGTCTGGCCCAATCTCTGGAGGGATTCCCAAGGATTCAGCTGTGTTGTTTAAAGTGCTGTTGTTTTGACATAGATTTCCATCCACATCAATGCACTGGGGCTACATACAGAGACCAAATGAGGGCCCTGGAACTCGGATGCATTTAGCGAAAGCAGCTGAAAAACTTACTGTTCCCACCTGCAGGGTCTGGAAGCTCTTTGCTGGCAGGGCACACCACATGATGCCCTGCATGGAACTCGCAGAGCTGTGCTTGCACCCAAGGGTCCCATTGGCTTTACTGCATCAATCAAAACCCTGGTTGAAATTAAAACTAAGATTTTCAAGTTTCATCTGCCGCTTCGGTGATGTGACCAAAATGGGAGATAAGACAACAATAAAGAAGTAGAGAGCCTGTGCACAAGGCAACAGCTTTTGGAGCAGAGAGGGTCTTTTCAGCCTGCGTTGATAACACACTGAGCTCTCCAAGGGGCACAGACCAAATTAAGCTGGATTCCCTCGCCTCCAAACCATTCTACTTGGCTTTAGTGTCTGAAAGGACAGCTCCAACTCTTGTCATGGGCTTCCCTAGTGCTGCAGAGACCTTGGTCTTGTATTGGCAGCCTTCTTGCTCCTCTGTGGCCCTGAATGCACCCACAGTGGCCTGCCATGCCTGTTGGCCAGAACAAAGCACCTGCAGTGAACAGGTAGTCTCCTGCCAGGAACATCTCCCCTCTCTGAATGCAGACCCAGTAGCCAGGAATTCCTTAACAATTCAACCAGGACTTGCAATGAATCAGTCATTCCGCATCTCCTGGAGCAGAGCCCAAATGTGCAGACACCCACTGCCTCCCAGTGCTGGGTTTGAAAGCTAGGCCCTGCCCATTAAGCCTCTCTACAAATGTCCGAGACAAATGGAGAAGCAGAAATAACCCACACGCTCCCAGCACCACCTAATAAATTACTTCCAATTGTTTCCTTTATTTTAAAATAGACACAGTATTTCCTTTCCTCCCTACTTTCCTGGACAGTTCAGAGGATTAATTAATATTGGATACACGTTTGGGTCTGACACACTTTATAAACAGTTAGTATTAATCAGATTCGAATTGATCAGCTCTGGCTTAGCACAGCCCTTGTCAGCCACTCTCACATATCAGTGCTGATTGCTGATGCTGTGATACATGACTGCACTGTGTCTGAGCCCAGGAACGTCCATTGGGACAGTCTCCCACCGCCTCTTAGACCACTACAGCATTTTCCTATCCCTCCACATCATGAAGTATGCACAAACCCATGGGAAGTGTACCCCTGAGATCATCCAACCTAAGCAGAAGGGAGGGCAGAGGTTTTACATGAAATATCCCACAGGAGGCAGCAGTTAAGGTCTGTGTCACTAGCCTTGTGTCCATGCCTAGTATTCAGCCCTGTCCTCCACACCAAACTTTGTCCAACTTTGCCTTCTCAGTATTGTCTGCTTCCCATCTGTATCACCGTCTGCAACCTGCCCTTTCTTTTTCTTTTCTGCACTATACTGAAACCCTGGGATCAAGAAACAGGAATGCTGAATGGATCACAAATAAATTTGGGGACTGCTGTCAAGCACTAGCCAGAGGAGACCCGTCTTGGCAGAGAGAAGTTTGTCCTGCTGCTCACCACCTGCTCTTTGCTGTTGGACACATGGTGTCAATCAGCCTTCAACTCAGATGTCAATAAAAGCTGCTTTTCTGACTGCAAGGTCTCTGCTAAGCATGGCTTTTGGGACTGGAGAAGCTGTTCACCAGGGTCTGCATGTCTTATGTTACATCACCCGAGGGGTAAACAACAGGCTCCTCTGAAAGAGAGCTCTACAACTGTTTTGCATTTTGAGGATACACTGGAGAATCCCCTGTCTGGGATGCAGGAGTGTGATGATCTTATGTGCCACACATGTGAGCAGTGAACACTCCACATATACCATCACATCAAGCAGTTTGCCACAGTGCTCTGAATCATGGCTCCCTCTGCAATCAAGGTGGCGGACAGGATCAACTCCTGAGGGCAAATGAACTTTCCCTAAGGTCCATGTTTAGGGTGGAAGGGCACTCAATGACTGCTCTCCACCAACACTGGAGGGACCTCGATGGGATTCCTTGCAGAGGACTGATGCATTTTGCCCTGTGTGCTGACAGGGGTCAGGTAGAAAAAGTCTTTGCTTAGCAATTCTGTTGTGCAGTTCATCTTGCAACAAGCCAGTAATAGGAAAAAGTAAACCCATGTGAATGCCAGACAGGTGAGGTAGGAACTGGGACCTAGTTACCCCACTTTTCCCTGCAATAAGACAAAACAAGCTGACTTTCCCCAGCTACAGATAGACCATGGCATGTCCTATATCCTGCCTGCAGAGCCCAGTGATGCTGGCTCAGCATTAGCCTGGCCATCCTCCAAAATTGGATTTCCAATTAATAGCATCAACTCATCACAGAGAAGAGGCAGCTCAGGTCTTAGTTGAAGGTCAAGAAACTTAAGGCAGTGCAGATTTACACTCCACCTAAGTTCCCAAGTCACCTGCGGGATACAAGGCAGAGGCTAGGCCTGATGCACAAGCCTCTTGTCCAGCAAGGACAACAGGAGGCTTTTACATGAGCTCAAAATCTTAAACCCAGTAGCACTGCAGAGAATTGGAGAGGGAGAAAGAGAGAGCTTTTCCCCCACTACTGGCAGCCACTAGGATAGAAGAGTATTTTCAGCCTCAGCCAAAACCACACCACCACCTGGACTGCGGGTGAAAAGAGCCTTAGTAGCTTTTACATAAACTTAAGGAGACTCAGCTCACAAACCTACCCTTCAGCATGGAGGGAGAGAAAAGACCACCTAGAAGTCACCAAGCCATCCTCTTATCCGATAGGGCCCTTGGAAACACAGGCATAGCACAAAACATCACCTTAGAGCCACCATTTGCATTCTGAAGCATTTCCCATTCTCCTACCTGGGCAGAAGTTCAAGATTTGAGGTTGGAGGGGAGATGGGGGAGAAGGTATTTTATTTATAACTGCACATTCATTTGATTAAGAGCTGTTTCTGAAAGATTTGCCTGAAACAATAGAAAGGGAAGGGGTGGGGCAGTGGGGGAGAGAAATCATGCACTACAGTTTAATCTGAGAAGCACTGCAGAGGGTTTGGAAATGGCTGGCACTCTCTACCCAGCCCCTTCTGAAGCAGCTGAGCAAAGCTCATTTCCAACTCAAAGAAACAGCAGTTCCTGGAAGACATTTTCCTTCTACATCCCTGGAGAAAGGAGTCTCTGTTCTGGACAGATGGGATCCCTTAAATACCAGTTTCATTTTGGGGATGGAGAGGGGTTAAATTCCCAATGAAAGGGCCAAAAATCCATCAGCTGAGACTCACTGGACCACCTCCTCCTCTCCCCGTAGGTGCTGCAGCCTGGCAGGACAGTATAATCACTTTATCAGTATTTTCCTACCATATAAATTCATACATAAAAAAATCAATTAACTACCAGTGTTGTTGATTATAAATCAACTATTTACATAATTAATTACTTTATCTTTAATAAATGGTATGTAGGAAAGGAAGCTGGCAAAATATAGCCATTCTTTTGGCATCATCAATTATTTGGAAGGGAAGGCAATTACACTAAATCTTTCTTCCACCTAGCTCTCTTGTCAAGGGAAATATCTCCCCCTCCTTCATCCGATTCAGAGCCTGGAACTGGGCCTCCAACATCACATTACCAAATTGCTTAAGCAGCATTTTAAATAACAAAAAGGGATATCATTTAATTTTTTTTTGAAACATGAAAATCAATAAGCTGTCCTTCAGCTTCCCTGAGTGATTGGCCAGGGCTGTGTCTCTCTGAGCTAATTCAATTTCCAGCCTTACTCAGAGCAACTAAGGCTTCAAAAAATAATCAGGCTGATCTTATGGGCCCATCTGGGACTTCATAGAGGAATTTCTTTTATTGAATTAGATATTCTGTACTTTTTGAAAGGAGATACATTCCTGTCATTATTTGGAGAGAGACCCTGATCAATAATCCTTACTGATATTTATGGGTTACAGTTCCTTGCATGTACATGTACAGTGACATGGAAACCAGCTACTGGATGGGGAGTCCGTTGACTTGGACTGCATGGGTGAGGATCTCTCCAGGGCTGGATGCCCAAAAACTGTCAACAGATGTTTTCTACCTGGAAATGCTTGACCCCCAGGTGCATGGGAGGGGAGAGTTCATAAGGCTGAGCACCTTTTATCAAGGGCAAGAGTCCAGCCTAAGAACCAGGCCGAGTAAAAGTCTTGCAGGCAAGGAAGGCTGGCCCCAGGTGGGAGGAAAGAATGGCAGCTGGGGGGTAGCACTGCATCTTCCTCTGCTGAAGACTCTGCCAGGTAATTTCAGTTGCTGCGTAGGTGAAGTCACCAACTGTTGCCCATCTGCAGTTTCAGCTACACAACTCTGCCAGCGGAAGGGACCGACTGACTGCTCCCTGATGCCAGAAAGTTCACATCACCTTGCTCTTGAGCTGTGAGCTGCAGCAGCAGAGGTACAGACAGACAACCTGACCAGCCTCCTTTGCCTCTGAGGGCAGTCCTGCCACAGCCGATAAGTCTCTTCCCTATAAAACTGGTCTAGGTAGTCTTTCCTCTACAGACTGCTCTCACAGTTTCCAAGCTGGTAATTACATCTCCCCCTATGTCTGTAAAGCACCTAGCACAGCTCTAAATGCTACTGTATTATCAAAGATTAATCCTCCCTCATGAAAAACACAATGAAAAGGGAAAACACAAAAAAAATCCCTCCACAGCCACTAGATTTTAAGGGCAAAACAGGAATTCAGAGCAAGCGTCCCTCCAGCCAAGCAGCCTATCTCCCAAGAGTGGCCAGCAGAGGATGCTTAGGGAAAGAATAAGAAACAAGTATGGCATGAATTTATACCTTCCCAGCAATCAGCAAAATGAAGGTTGAGCCAGCCCCTGCATCTGGAACATCCTTCCTAAAAATTACGCTCCAGGAATTTTTCTTATGCAGGACTAGCATCTGCATGTGCTTCCTTCTATTTCAGGACTGCATCTCCATACCCCAGGACTGATGCCATGGGTCCAGATGTGACAGTAATGGGGGCTACACCAGTATCAGAGCAGGGAAGGCAGAAAGCAGGTAATTTCTTTACAGCAGTTTATAAGATTCAGTGGGAAATGATCACTCATTAGAGGTTTCACAGGAAAATGAAACAGAAGTATAAATCTGCTCTGGAAATCTTGACGTCAGCTACAACATTAGGTCATACAGCACAGAGGGAGATCCCTATTCAATTCACTGAGATTACAGACTCATTCATCAGAATCCTACTAGTTTCATCTCATTACAGTCATCTACCCCAGAGCATAAAAGATGTTGGAGTCATTAACAGATGACTAGCACTGCCCCATTTTACAGATAAACTGGGATAGGAGAGAAAGTTAAGGTGACCTCCCCAAGGGCAGATGCTGAGAACAGAAAAGCAGTGGCCCACTTCCTAGTTGCTTTATGCCCATGAGAGATTTCTCCCTCAATACACAAGTCTGCATGTTTTGAAAAGAGTGTGTGTTTACACAGAGCCCAGTCATAACAGAGCAAATTTGAACATCCACTGAACCACCATGAACAACACTGTTTGAAACATTTTCTCCATCTTTCAAGATTATTGCAGCATCTGTTGATCACATTAAGTTGTAAGTGTGCTGTCTCCATGGAGACTGCAGAGTCTCCCTGGGTTTCCAGTTACTGTATGTGGTTTCAACTGAAAGCAGAGTCACCCAATGAGTCAATCTCTATTCTGTGTAATGAGAGGAAAGGATGTCACTGGGCTGATAGTTAGATATGGTGGATAATGAAGCCAGATTCATCATTACATTTTCTTAAAGAGACATAGTTATGGAAGTGACACCTCAAATGGGGATTTGTGTAAGGTTTGTTAAAAGACAGTCCTTAAAAGCAGTAGGCATCCTTCTTCCTTGAAGGGATCTCCATTCATCCATAGGGAAACTCTCCCCACAAATTTGCACAATAGGCATGAAATAACCAGAAACTACCTTGTGAAACAAGAGCCACAGATAAAAGCCAGTCTTCAAGGGGAAAAAAGACCACAGCTAAAATTTCTTTTTTTTAAATCAGCTTCGGGCCCCCTTGCAAGAAAGGTAAGGAAAATATTTTTTGTAATGAATCAGGGCTGATTTCAAAAATGTACAGCCAGCATGCAAAGTGACAACAGTCATGAGGAAACTCAGTTAATTTGGCTTGCAGACTTAATTTGGTCAAATTATTGGAAGCCCTGGAATTCTGTCTTTTAACTGTGCATTTGCTTTTAATTCTTGCAAAGGAAAAAAACAACCCATCATGATATCTGAATTCAAATCCTGCAGGAGACAAATTAAACACCAAAGCAAGCGTTGACAAGAAACAAGCCACCTCTTACTGCAGATGCTTTATAAATGAAAAAAAAAAAACCCACAAAAAACAACTCTTCTTTTTCCTGTTCTCCCAAGCTAAGAAGGCAGCAGAAGCTGACCAGTCTTCACAGCCTCTACACAGAGAGACTTGATTCAAGGGGCCTTCCTGCAGGGACAGGGAAATATTGAACTCATGAAAAAGGAATATTGTGTGCAGAATCCTGGTTCCTCCTTGTAATCATATCTCCAGCCAGCTCATCATGATTTTTCCCTTTTCTCCATTCCATACAGACCTTTCTCTGCACCCTCCACTTGCAGCCCCAGCATGAATTGGACAGTTCTCCTGTTGGAGTCACCTCTGCCCAAGCAGCAGCATAGTTGAGAAAACCCATGCTCCAAGAGCATTCCCACTCCCTTCCATGTGACTGCAGCAGCACTGTCATGCTTGGTGGTGTGGCACAGAGAAGTTGCAGAAGGCAGGAGCTGCTTGGGAGCAACAGTGAGGGCACCTGCTCACCTACAATACTGCCTTGGAAAAATTCAACTCTGTTCCCTAACGCTTGCAGAAAAAGCGAGCAAGCTCTGGATCCTCATCTGAAGCCACATAACCCACCGTTCTCATTTCCATTCTCTATATGGTTGCAGCAAGCCACATGGCTTGATTCTCTCCTTTCCAGCGACTGGGCTACTCCTGAACTCTCCTGTTTTCAAGATTGGAAAACCGAGGCACAGAGGTGTTGGACAGCTTTGACTGGTGCAAACAGATGTGACACTATTGTGCATCTTTTATTCTCATTTAAAACAGAGCACAGCAGGTGTGTGATTCATCAGGCTGAGACACCCTGCCCTTGAACTGGTGTGAATGACACATGAGGGCTGATCTAGAACCATGCTTTCAGCCATACCAGTATTCCATGCCTTCCCCCTTATTTTCACCCATCTCTTTCCAAAACTGTATCATAACAAAACACTCAACAGTATCACTTGCCTGAGGATAAGGGGCCATTTAAGGGACACTGAGCTTTGCTATGGTTACAGGCTCCACACAGGCAGACCAAACCCCTGAGATGATTGAGTGTGGCATCCCAAAAGGAGGGGAGGGAACAAAACCAAACTACTCTGCTCTAAATGAAAGAGCTGCTGGATTTAATATGACAGGGCCTGGGATGCTTCATTTGACACAGACTGGCAGCAGTCTGGTGATTGGCAAGCGCTCAGAATAATGGCTCTCTGGACTGTCATAACATTGCAAGATCATCTGCAGAGCAGCCCAGCCAGCCTCAAGCAAAGCATGGGTTCTGCTGGGTTGTGGTTAAAAATGAAATAAGCTCAGTGGTTCAGGACTCTCCATTGTCATAACCTGGAAGGAGGCAACCCACAGGGTCCAGGTCACACATACCTGGCTGAGCCCTTGAATGCTGTCTGGGTATTCGCATCTCTGGAAAGAGCAGCTCTTGGTCCATTCAGAACTGCAGACTTGTTGCTTCACGTGTTTACCCATGAGAAGAAGACCTTGGAGGAGGCAAGAAGGAAAAAAGTTTAACTGAATTGTCCTCAGAGGTATGTTGCAGAGATCTGACTCCTTTTGCTGTTTCAGCTTGCAGCCATGCATGTATTTGCAGCCCTGGACTGCAGCGTTGTTCTCACTCCAGGACCAGGTACCACCAGCTGAGCTAATATCCAGCCTGGTGCTAAGCTGCACAGGAGGATCCTGGAGAAAGGTGGAGGCTACAACACTGCACACATAGCCAGATCAAGGCTTCTCAGTGCTGTAGGAAGGATTTAACCTTATTTTTCAGACAGGAGCAAAAGAAAGGAGCCGAGGGAATTTTCAGGCATAAGCTCTCTTGGACACTACCACCAATGGCAAAAGTCTCAAACCCACCACGAGCTGTGCTTTTCCTTTCCACAAAAGAGGACAGCAGGAGCATGGTAAAGACAAATTTTCCCTCAAATCCCATTACAGCATCCCTATTCAAACCTGGCAACACCCGAATGATCTTATAAGACTTGGAGGCAGGCCAGCAATCTTCTCTGGGAATAACAAGACTTGCCGTCTTCTAAAACATTCTGCTATCAGAAGACTCCAAATAGCTCAACTTACTATAACAAAAAAATGCCACTCTTAAAGAGTATAATGCTATACTGAAGCTGTTATACCTAGGCTGCTAGGCGTGAAACAGGGTGTGCAAACACATGTTCACATAGCAGTGTCCACTGCTGAAGCTAGTACTCTTCACTGCCTGTGTGCAAAACACCATGCCTTCCCCCTTTAATTACACTGCACTTGCTAAACCTAGTTAAGGGTGGGGAGTATGATGATGTTGGCACTGCTCTGAGCCTGGTTACAGCCTCCTGCTACACACCTGAAGCTGCAGCTTCAGTGGGGCATTACCTTCCCCCTTGCTCTTGGCTGTGACAGCAGAGCAGCCGTTTGGGTGGGAAAGCAACTCGTGTCTGAACTGTGGTGTGGTTCAGTTGTTGCCCAAGCTGTATTTATGGTTTCTAAGCTGGCAGTGCCTGCCTGAACAGGCTGGTTTAAAAAGCTGTGTCTGGTTCCAGAAACACATTCAGTTTGCAGTGGTGGAAGAGGACATTTCAAAACAAGCCAGGCAGTGGCTTCCTTCTAGGTTAATCCATTCGGCTCCCGCCTTGTGTGTTTTGGAAAATTAACAATCCCCACAGCAGCAATGCAGTGCAGCAGCTGCAAATCCTTCCTGCTAACCACTTTCTTAATAAGAAAGAAGATAATCAGGCCATTTGCATTTTGGTAACCTATGGATATACCAGCCCTGCACCTTGCTGAAATTAAAAAAAAAAAAATGCCCTGAGGGCCAACACATACAGAAGATGACAGGATGGGCTATTTCTTTGTGAGATGCCATCATTTCCTCTGACCAAAGTCTTCCAAGTCAATGGGTGTTAAGGGTACTAGGAAAAACACTGGCTCCCCTTACTTAAAGATAAATATTTTTTTGTTAAAGGGCAGCTGGTGAAACCTACGATCCCAGTTACTAAAAACAGCATCATCTGTTATTTCCCATACCATCGCAAAATGTTCCATTTTATCTGAGCTAAAACCAGCTTTTCTCTGCTGGAAACATGCAAATATCATTCCTTCATAAAGAAGCCACCAGATGGGAACTTAATAACTGTAGACTCTAATTCGCATTGCCTGGAGTTGCAAAAAACACCAAACTTTGAAAATTCTTGTTTATACCCTGCTTATTCAATGGTTTAAATATGTTTCCATGCACAGGCATCTGGCCCTCAGCCAAGCTGTGCTAATACTAAGGCTACTTCTCCACGCAGGGGACAAAGCTGAAACGACTGGTGCTGGTTTTGGCTCTCCTTGGCTTTTTTCTGCAGAAGGGAGATTTACATGGCATAATTGCTCTGAAGGTGAGCCGGTGGGAGTACATCAGCTCTGCAAAAGCTGCCCTTTTTCTCTGTGCTTGTTAGTTTACTTGCTGTTCACTCTTTTAATATAAAGTCCATTCCCCCCACATCAAAATGTCTGTGAAGTGAAGCAGACATTTTTCTGCTCTTGCAAAAGTATGTGGGAGAGAAAATGGCTCTACTGTAGGAGGGAAAGAAAAAGAGCACAGGAAGGAGATGGACAGCAGAACACAAAGAAAGAGTGATATCCCTCTGTGCTCTAAAACTTAAGCAGGGGAATACAAACCCCAGAAACAGCAAAAGAAATAAATTCTTCATGTATCCATTTATAACCAGAACAAGTGTTTGCAGTGCAGGGAATAAAAGCAGGCACTGACAGGGCAGCTTTCACATGTTAACTCTTAACCATCCTCCAGCACTCCTACAGAGCATTTTGGTGCAGGCTGGGCCTGGCTTTGTGTACAGGCAGCTTTCAACAGCTGTCTGCAAGGCCTGATCTCACTTCCTCCCTGATGCTTGGCCATCAAAGCCTCATCTTTGCCTCACTGCACCCTTTGGGCAGGACAACCTCCTACACACACGCACCATTCCATGTAGACACCTACAGAGATCCATGACAGACTTTGGCTTTAGGAACATAGATCAGCATGCACAACCCTGTCAAGGAAGTTTCCCCCTGCCAGGACACATCTGTCATCAGAGCATGCACTACTGTCCATACTACTGCTGGCACCTATACTATACTGGCAAGGCCATGCTGGGATCTCACCATGCCACTGCAATCTCCTGTTTAGGTGTCTAATATCTCCTAGCTCTTGGGAGTCCTGATTTGTATCTTCAGGCACAAATTTAATCACTGCAATTTTTAACAGTAACTTTTTCTAGGTGAAAGTGAGCAAAGATGTGGGATGTTTGAGATTCACCTACAGGAATAATATCTACATTTAGCTGAACCACACATTTCTCTTAATCACTGCCTTTGCAGGGTTACATCATGGCCAGAAGAGTTAAACAGCTTCTTGTTCACACATTCATCTCTGCTCACCATATTGTTTGCACTGACAACTAGAAAAACCCCAGTCATCACCTGAGCAATTCAGCTCATTGCATCAGGGTGACCCCAGTACACACACTAACAGCAGCAAGTCCACTGTCTGCATTTTGCATTATGTGCCTGTGTTAGAGCTCCTGTAAAGGACAGGATCAGTTTAACATGCACAGGAACCTCTTGGATTCAGTTGACACCCAGGTTATAGCCTCTGTTTTAAATATGAATTATAGCCTTTATCTAAATCGTATGGGTGTATCTGTTACTGAGTATATTAATATGAAAGGTTGTTGAAGACTGCCTGCTAGTGAGGGCTGAAGTACAGAAGAGCCTTCCAGGTCACATCCAGAACCAGCCCAGGCTCGCAATCATCAAGAGGTGAAACAAGACTGTGATCCCATCCCATTTCCTAATGGGAAGCTGGCCATGCGGCAGAGCTGCCACCATTGCTACTTGCTGACTACACAGAAAGACCAGCTGGGCAGGGCAGTAAGCAGCCCTACTGCCCAGAAAAGCAGGGGCTCTGGGGGCAATGCAACACACCAACACTGGCATTAGCTGCCTGTAGTGCCATTAAACCAGGATACCAAACTTCTCAGGAGCACAGGGACAGAAAGTCAGTGGGTGAAATGCAGCCCTTGCTATAGCTGGAAGCATCTGCACAAGAGAAAACAAATTCTGCAATTGCAAACACTGGGCTGAAAGCTGAGGGCTCAGAGTACACAGCTCCTCTTTCCTCCCACCAGTAACACTCCTGCTGCAGTAACATTATTGTACTGTAATATTCCCACATGGGAACCCTCCAATCTCTACAGATATTTTACAGTCTTGAAAGATAAGCACAGAGGAAGGAACACGTAAAACCAGTTTCTCAATCCATAACCCAAAGCAGGAATGAAGAGAAATCCAGCTATTAAAAGGAGGCTCATCATCCCTCCAACACTGAACCACTGAACTGGAAGCTCAGGAAGCATGAGAGAAAACAACAACTTTTTGAAAATATGTCTCTCGACCACCCACTCACTTCAAACAGATAACGAGAAGTTAAGACCCATTCTCTGGAGATTGATGCAGAAAGATAGGCCTGAGACTCCACCTAGGCAGTAAATGATAATTAAAAGCTGCTAACTCTACCATCAGCTTTTTCTCTCTGGGTGTACAGAGAGGGAAGAAGAGGGAAACGGGGACGGAGGGAGGCATTTCATACTTGCATCTAACCTGTTTTCCAGATGAGTTTTTCAATGATCAGATTCAATCTACTGTAAAAACTTCCCAGGGAGACAAACCCTCAGCACATGAACCAAAAATGTAATGATCTGGGAAATACATTCCTCTTTAGGGGGAAGAAAACTGTTTCACCTTTGTAGTCTCACTTTTATTGTTCAAAAACTATGAAGATTTCCTTGCTACAGAGGAAAGAGGCATGGTGACAGAGCCATGACACTGAGTCAGCTAAAGGCATGAGGATCGGATCCTTGTCAAACTCACTGCCCCTTGGAGAGGCTACCAAACTGCATCAGATCCAATGTCTGTCTGCTCATTCTCCTCCTCACACTAAGTACCATACTGGACTCTGCCAGAAGAGACCGGGTTAAACGTGTAGTTCAATAAACTGACAGTAAAATTTATCATCATTAGCTAACATATTTTTACATACTTTTGCCATCTGTAGCAGTGTCCACCCCTTTGGTAACTCTTGTTAAGTGCCTGGCCTCAATGGCTTCCTGTGGCAATGAGTTTCACAGTAATTATGTAGTACGTTAAGAAGAACTTTTTTTTTAATCAGTTAATGCAACTCTGGCTACATCTGTACTTCCAACTTCTGCTAAAAGGTCTGGTCCCTAATCGATGCTGCTATGCCACCAAGAATCCCCTTGTGACCATGCCAACCACTGCAAGTCTCTGCTTCCATTAGCAGAGCTTTTCACTGGGGTTAGCAGGACTCAGCTATCAGCACAGAGGGGAATGTTGCCACCGTAGATCCAGTCACACTTGGAGGTCCATGTCTGCGCAAAGCCCCAGGAAACAAGATCTTCCACTGGCTAACTGCTGCAGCTGCAGTGACCAGACTTACAAGTCAGAGGTCCTGATTTCACAGGTCTGAAAGCAACGACTGTTCATCCTCCATGCCCTAGATCTCAGGTCCCTAGTATACTAAAACAGAGTATGAAATGCTACCAGCTCAAACCAGGAGGATTTTACATGCATGTGAGCAGCCATGCAATTTGAAGAGTAACAGAGAAGGCAGCCTGATAGTCCAGCCAGTCCCTTGGATAACCCCGGTTACCCAGAAGCAAATCGCATGACCATGTTTGTCATATTTAAACATTGCTCAAAAATGACTCCTTCAGAACTTTACAACTAGCTTGTAGCAAGCACCTTTATAATCATGGATACAACATGATTTAGCATTTGAGAGAAGTTTATCAGACTAGCCATGATTACCACCAAAACAGGCAGCTAAGGAGAACTGGCACTCTTGTTGCAGCAAATGCTTTCTACAGAACAGTGTGGGTCAACAGTGAGAAACCTTTGGTTTCCACCCTCAACATTTGAAACTGCCCAGGGCACAGGCAGGCAGGGAGGTGAGGGGGTTTCTACAGTATTCCCAGGAAAACCTTAATCTGATTCTGCGCTGGCTGACACACAGACCCTTTGCTCTTTCATTACCTGGTCCCAAAGGCTTGTGTTCACATTAGCCTGATCTCACACAGCACTCTAAATCAGAGCAAAGAGGACCGCAGGCTGCAGTCCAGCACAGGGCTACATGGACACAACCAGGATTTAAGGAGATCCTGTGCCATCCTGAGGGCAGCATGCTGAGAACTGGGGCTTCAGAGCTGAATCCCACTTAGCCTTGGTCCCCTCCCCAGGACAGAGCTGACCCACTTCATAAATGATGCTCTCTTCCTTCAGCATCCAAATGCCGCTGTATCATTTAGCAGTACTCATGGGCTAATTTTCTCCCTCAGGGACGGCAGATTAGATACCACAATTTCTCTCTCCCCTTGAGTTTTCAAGAGGTCTTT
The DNA here is from genome assembly GCA_035590215.1 of Microhierax caerulescens. Classification (NCBI taxonomy): domain Eukaryota; kingdom Metazoa; phylum Chordata; class Aves; order Falconiformes; family Falconidae; genus Microhierax; species Microhierax caerulescens. The sequence continues at coordinate 49,766,735 of JAVJGJ010000047.1, read as the reverse complement.
CAAGTGTAATAAACTCAGGTATTTATATATCAATCTGCGTTTCCTGAGGTACATATTATAGAGCCCTGGGTCATAGCAACATCATTACAGTGAGTTTTAAAGGAAGCAATGGGAATAGATAGATAAATAATTCTCTCTGTGGTGCCCTTTCTATTTGTATGCTGAAGCTTAGAGCAGCTCCCCCATCTTGGACACACCTTCAAAAATACAGTGTTCCACACTGGAGCTGAAAACATCAAGGTAAGCAGCAACTGATCCTCCAGAGCTAAACAAACAGCCTTTTCCCCTTTAAATTACAGGCACTTACACATTACCTTCACTCCCAACTTCTGCTGCTCCCTCCCACTCCTTAATCCCTTGAAGCTGTTGCACACCTGCAGTCACTGCTTTTCAGAGCATTTGTGCTGCATTTTCACACTGCCAGGGACATTACAATGTGTGTGTGTGTGGGGAAGGTCATGGCTTGGCTTCCTTGGGGAGCAGCATCAGCCCCTCTCCATATTCTGCATGATGCTGTGGCAGCTCAGCCTCAAGCAATCTATTCACTCACAGATCCTAAGGCAGGTTCTTCTGCTTAAGCACTTGCTTAATGTTTTGTTGGACTGGAGGCTTAAACTGGGCCAAAAAAGGCCTCCAAACACTTGCATAACTCCTTGGTACAACAGTGCTCTGATATGAGCTTACCCAGTTCCTAAAAAGTGTAGTACACATTTCTGATTGAAGAATAAGCTGAATCACATAAAAAGACTTCGGAAGGGTTGTACGATCTCTTGCTTACTCCCTGGCCAACACAAGCAGGTCAGATCACTCACTCCAATAACAGCATTTTATTGTTGTATTCACAGGCCAAACAAAAAAAAAAAATCAGGTTCCTCTGGCACTAGGTGATATACAGAAAAGCTGCAAAAGGTTTATGATAGCTAGAGGATATGAAGAGTCATACAAATGTCTGGAGTCACCCAGCATACGCCGCTGACTAGGTGGCCTGACACCCAGTCCAGAGCTCTGGCCATACTTTCCCACATGTACCACAGACCAGCTGTGGACTGACCAGCTGTCCCCCCCTAAATTCCTGCTCACCATAGGTTTCATTATGGTTTAGAAAGGCATTTTAATGCATTGACTTGCCTATGAGGGGGAAAGTGCCTGGCATTTGTTTAAGTGTCTTTATTAAACCTGAAACAAATACTGCATCATTTAACTTTGAGGCTTTTGTTGCTGGTATCAGTCGTGTTCTGCAAATCACAGACTCAAGACTGCATATAACCCCTAATAAGCAAGCAAACTACTATTCGTCCACCTCCCTGCTTTCCCCCAGCTGCTGTTATCTCTGTGTGAGACTGGGAATTGGAGGAAAGAATGACCCTGTGATTGTCTAAATCAGCCCAGCTCTAATTTACTGGAATATGGTTTGAGCAGCTAATGTAACACCTACTGTGAGCAAGATGGAGCTATCTCCAGGACTTCTGTAGGCTAGGAATAGTCACTTAAATGGCATTGTCTGGCTGCACTCACTGGAGGGCCTGCCATACCACAGAGAGCAGTTAACCCTTGGAGTGTGAAATTAGGTCAAAAGAACCAAGCTTTCAACTGCAATTGGAAAAGTTAACTTTCCACAGAAAATTGAGTGTCCTGTTTGCCTCTGTCACTTTCTCAACTCCTCGTGTAGCAAATAGCTGGAGCAATTACAGCACTCAGGTAAACAGACACTAGCAAGGCATCCTCAGGATGCCCTCGGTCTGGCAGGAGCTTTTCCCAGCTTCCCCAGCCCTCAACAAAATGGCTACATGTCATGTTTCCCACAGCTGATCAAGCAGCTGGTCTCTCCCTAGATAGAAAGGATGGAGTTGGTTTTCTTCTTAAAAAATATTGGACTGAGTCACACAGAAGTCAGTGCCTTCCCTGGCCCTGGTACAGTAGTTGAGCTTCCCAGAAAATTACGTTTGCTTCTGTCCTTCAGCTAGCTCTTCATGGAGGTGAGAGGAATAATTCCGCCTTTGCCTATTGTCTGTAAGCCTTCTGAGGCAGACACTGGTTCTTGGCCTGAGCACGTAAAGCACCCATGACTGCAGTACTTAAAGAAGCAGGAAGATGCTCATCCTATAAACAGCTTCAGTTTCAACAGTAAGGTAATTTCAAGCTGTTAAGTCAATACTGATGAAGGATTCTGAGTATGAGACCAAATTCCTATTTTAACAGGTTTTGGTGGAAAATGAATTTGATTTAAACTTCTTTTCAAATGGAAGGATAGGTTTTCAAGAAGCAAACTTTCCAGTCAGATGCTATGGCTTTTTACATAAGAGTACATCTGTATCAAACTAATTATCCCCATTTTACAGATAGGGAGACTGAGGCACAGAAAAGTGAAGTGGTGGATTAGATGGGAACAGCTGTGGATCCATCTGGACCCTGAGCACCCAAGCCACAAGTGTCAGTCAACCAAGTCCCCTCCCTGAGGCAGGGGGCCAACAGTTCAGCAGCTAGTAAGGGGGTTATCCCAGCACCTCGGAGCAGCCCATCTCCCAAGGGCTCCCAACAGGTTCCCTTTGGCAGTAGTTTTATGAAAAAATGACTTTTTGTCATCTTCCCATGCAGCACATTTCCACTGAGGCTGGCTTCAACTGCAGGTAACATCCATGTTCCTTTTCTCTGACAAAAGGACAAATGGCAACACAAGGAATGCAACGCTTTCAGCCTGAACTTTCATCATTGTGGAATCACTGGAGTTTAATTGCTCACAGAACCGGAGTTCCAGATTAAGCTACATGTAATCCCTTTACCTTGCAATTCACAGGGTTGCATACAGGTAGCATGTAACCTTCTGGTTTAAAACCTGCCTTCTAGCAAGCACAACTCCCATTAGCTTCTGCAGTTCAGAAGCGGATAAGCTCCCCCAACCTGAAAAGCTAAATCAGTAGAGAGCACCCTTGTGCTGCTCCATTTCCTGTGCTGGGAGATGCCTCTCATCCATTTATAACTCACATAGCCTTTTCGTAGAGGAGGCCACTTCCAGGAGCTGACTCACCTGCCACAGAGGAGCCTGCAAGCACACAGAGCTCAGCTACAGTCACAGCAGCGAGAGAAGACATCCCCATGTCATCGTGCAGCCAGGCAGCACGTAGACTGGGCACAGACTGAGGGAAAGCTGCCTGGATGCAGATAATGTCCTGGTTATTAATATACTGCTTACAGCTCCTTCATCGTTCCACATATCTACTTTCCCAGAGCAATGATACACCAGCTCAACGAACCACTTAAACTAGTGGATGATCCCCTGGCCAGCCTCAGACAAAGGTTTCTCTGCACTCCTGTGGTACAGCTGCAAACCATTCACCTGGTCAGGGACAAGGCATCTTGCTTCATTCTGGGGATGCCTTTCCCATAAAAAGACAATCCTTTCATAGCACCAGCCTAGAGGCAGACTGCAACAGTTTTGAAAGCCACTTCCAAAGGAACAGCATTAATGAGTG
>JAVJGJ010000047.1:49736458-49758648 GCA_035590215.1 Microhierax caerulescens | reverse complement strand
GGGAGAATTCCCCTCCAAGGATTTGTCCCCAGCACATGTCCTCCAGGTGAACATCTTTCAGGAATGTCTTTAGTCAGAGGCTACCCAGACTGTCACACTGAACAGCTCCATCCTTAGCCCTGTAGTATCCACCAAGCAGGGCCCTAACCTTGAGGTCTTCCATCCAATAATAAAAATCAGAACCCAAAGTTACCTTTCAAACTAGCTTCATGCCTCCTTGATGTCATAAGCATCTTTGGACTTTGTCCTGATTTGCCCCAGCTGGAGTGAGAAGAAAGCTGGGCTGCCTTCAGCTCGGTTTCTAGCAGCAACAAGAGAACAGTAATTTCACTGCAATGTTTCTCCTGAGGAAAAAAAAACCACAATTTGTTTGTCTGCCTGTGACAGGGAAAATTTTTCATGTTACCGTCAGCCCCAGAGTTCATTCACCTATTGGAAAGATGTCCAGCTTTGAGGGATGTTTAATCTTATTTGAAAAGAGATAATTAGGAAAACACACACAAACACATGTGCCACATGCTCACAGTCTCATTAGAGATTGCTTTCTCCTTCAGCTGAGGAAAAGGTTTTATTCTGATGGTGGAGATGAATGTGTTTTCATGCTTAGTTAAGGTGTCTGCATATGTGTGTATCCATGTGCATATGTAGGTGCATATTTATGTCTCTGAAGGGAAGACATTTTAACTTGTTGAAGCCTGTGAAATTCATTGTCCTGGTTCCATTTTTGGAAGCAGATTTTGATGAGATCTTTCCCATCACTGCACAGAGAGCATCTAATCACGCTGTACAAAGACAACGACAACTGACAATGCATCTCCTTCTTCCAGGAGAAAGGAAGAAGGGAACAAAATGAATAATTCAAATTATAATTAGCAATGTAATTATTCCTGTTTTTAGAGTAACCTACAGGACAGAACATCAACGTATGAGTCACTTGCAAAGTATAAACAGAAATAATTTGGAAGATGCTTTCCTGATGCTTTAGAAAGGGACTTGTCAGAGACTTTCTCTTCTGATCTCACACTGGCATCAGGAGTCCCCTCCAACTGCTCTCTTTAAGGTCAAAACCAGCATCAGTCATCTGGAGCTCAACTAAGGGAGAAGGGGAACTTCAAAAACAGTGACAGGCAGTGAGGTGCGCAGGGAGGACACAGGCTGGTTGAGCAATCAGAGCGGGGAGCAGAGATGAGACCCGTCAGCTGAACACCTGTAACATCAGGCAGTGATTTGGGCTTGATTCAGTCCAGGGAACAGCCTTTTTCTATGTGTCTGCGCAGCCTGATGTAGCAGATGCTGGTTGCAGGTCTGGCTTTGATGTGCTTCAGTCCTGAGAATAATGATACCCAGAGCTGAGATCTCCTGCATGTACCAGAGGTTGAGATCTGCAGGTGCTGAACCATGGGGAAAGAAGAGGTGGGGGTTATCCCTGCATTTTAGGTTGAACTGGGAAGAGAGAAGGCAAAAACTCAGTCTCAAGGTGTCCACGCTCTGCTTGGGAAGAGCCAAACCCTCTGTACAGGACAGAGTTGCCACATGCCTGATGCTGCTCTAATCCTTTCTGACAGGGCTACATGCAGTAAGTCTGGGATTCAGCTACAGCTCAGACCTCTGCTTAACCAACAGCCTTAACAATCTTCCAGACTTACACTTTTGCTTTTTAAAAAACTGGAGCATCTCTCTAACAAGAGACATGAAACGTCTGTGGCTGGAGCAGCTCCTATCCAAGGAGACACTGAGGAAGCAGCAGCGGCCTGTAAAAGCGAACAGTGGGATGCCTCTTGGCTCTGTAACACAAAAAGAAGAGAAGAAAGATGCCTTTAATTTGCCTGGTAATGATCAATATAGAATCAAATCCGACCTTGAATTTTAATGGCTCTATACTAATAGGAAGCCACTTGCAGATGGATGGAGGAGGATCAGAGTAGCCTGGGGGAGGGAGGGCTGGGTGGTCCAATGCACAGCAGGCTCAGCACCCTGTGTGGCCACCCTCAGCTGCCATGAATGTGCTTATCTAGGGCTGGCAGAGGGAAAATCACTCTGGGGTGGCAGTGGCTGGGGATGGGCCATTGTGGGGGCAGGAGGCAGCATGACCCAAGGCTTCCTGGGTTTCCCCAAGCACTGTTTCATCCAGAAATTTAAAAGCAGTGTTTTAAAAGCAAAGGCATTTATAGACAGGAAAACCGAGTCAAGAAACAGGTAGGTCCTTAGGCCAGGTCACATGGCAGCACGCAGAGCAGAAGCAGGTCTCCCAGGCCCCAAGTGGCCTTTCCCCATGACACTGGGGCCTTCTTGTTGCTCCCTGGTTTTGACATGTATCAGATGCTGTACAGACAAGATGACTCAACTGCAGACCCAAGGCACCGACAACATTTGCAATTGGCAGAGACTCCTTAAAAAGAGGAAAAAAAACCCAATGCATATATACATTTATATATATATAAATAAATAGAGATGAGATTGACCAGTTGAAATTATATAGCAGCTGTTAATTTTGGCATCTTTATTTGCTGCATCAATTGTATTTGGTTTAATCTTGTTCCCACAATGCTGAACACATTTGACTCGTCTTCTGTTTTTTTGTTGATATAGAATCATTTTGACAGTTATCCTGTTGCCTGTTAATAAATATCTGCACTTTCTATAATCAATCATAAAACAAATCCAGTCGCCTTTTCGCTTGTTATTTGACCTTAATCCTAACAAATCTCCCACTGTTTTATTGAATTTAGTCATGAGCCAGCAGAAGAAGAAAGAAAAAGAGAGGGTATCATCGATGCCTGTTCATCTGTCTAAGGCAAAGATAGTCTAGAGGAGCTGAGATGGAAACCAGCAAAATATTCGTCTGTAGTCTGACACTGTCTGTTGAATCACCCCCACCAGATCCCTTTGTCTTTTGTGTTTTGCTTCTCCTCCCAGAAGACAAAGTAAAAGTGCAGGGAGCTAAGCACCACATTTTTTTCTTCCCTCAACCAAGGGCTCACAGGACCACTGTTGGCCTCACAAGACGAGGGAGCTATCGTGCTTCTTCGGGAGCAGTGGGAAGGACTTCTCCTTCTTAGTGGTCTCATCTCGATGTTTAATGTTCACTAGTCTGCAGGTTTCCCCCTTCCTTTGCCCCTCACATTCACGGGGAGCAGAATGGTACAGCTGTGGTGTCGGGGATCTGGTTCTTGTAATGCAGCTGAAACAAAGTGGAGGGAGCTGGAGGGCAAAGGATGCTCCACCCAGCGCATTCCCCACCACGTGGCCATTCTTGCTTGTGTGACACCTGTGTTTTCTTCCCTCTCTCCCCTCCCAGACTTCTGTCTGCAAAAACAATCCACTGAACACTTCAAAACCGCCAGTGAGATGAAGCTTGCCTCTCAGCACAAATCCCGTATCATGTGGTGGGGAGGAAGGATACAATAGCACTCTTCAGCTCTTAAATCAGGCCTGGATCTGCCCTTGCTTATCTCTACCCCAGGAGGCAAAGGATGCTTTATGAGCAGTTCTGGTATGGTTTCTACTTTGCAAACATTTCCCTTCCATCCCTAACAGAACAGGATTCAAAGTTTATCTGTAAAAATAAATAAATAAAACAAATCCTGCAGTTAAAGGAGAGATGGGGAAAAAGGATAAAAGCAGGAGAAGCAACTTTGTCCTTTGGTGCCAGCAGTGCCAGGCTCCTGTGGATGGAACTGCAATGAGAACCAAAGTATCTTCACCATTATCTAGCTGCAAATGGCAGCTGCTTTGCCAGCCGCTGCTCGGGCAGGACAGTCTCTTTTATGAGAGCAGGAGGGGAACAGTGGGGCAGGGAATTAAAATATGGGCTACAAATTGGAAACGGCAGGGGGTGGAAGGGGATTCGGCTTAGCCAGCGGATACCCAGCATGCTCCCTATTTGTGTTATGCCAATGACTTTGCTCTCAAGCAGCTTGCAGGAGAGAAAGAGAGATAAATAAATAAATAAATAAATATATATATGTATATATATTGCAGCTTGCCTTGGCCCAGGAAATTCGTGCAGAAGCCAATGGCAGGAGAGATTGCAGTGCCATAGCTCAGACAGTGATGCAACAGCCCATCTGCAGCCATGAATTACCTGCCCTTTTGCAGGTTTCTCTGTCTAGAGTCTGATCTTATGGATGAGGAATTGGCTGGGGAGGAAGGGCAGATGTAGTGGTGAACCCCATATGAGCTTGAGCCCAGGCTGAAGGCAGAATCTGACCTGCCAAAGCTCATCCCCAGCCTTATCTCACACTTAGGGGAACCTGAACTTGAATTCATGCTCCCATGTGACCTTGACACTTCTTTGTCTCAGTTTTCCTGCCTTTAAAATGGGAATCATTGCCCAGCACTCAGATGAACAACAGGATGAACACACAGAGAGGTGCAAAGTGCTCAGCCAGATCTGCAGCCACGCAGCCCTCCCTGGAGCTGCAGCTCTTCTGCATCTGATTGTCCCTTTCCAGTAGGACTCTGTCCTTGTCTCTGCTTCCGTGGCCCCATATCACCTCAAACCTGACCAACAGGCCTGCACTTGGCACGCACTGCTGGGAGAGAAGCACGCAAAGCAGAAGGAAAGCAGTGCCTGAGAAGTGCCTCCCTAGTACAATGAGGCCTGAGAGCAACCAGAAATAGAAACATGGGGCCATGAATTAAACACACTGCAATCTCTCATCTGTCTCCAGTAGGGAGTTCAGTTCAGGGCAGATTGCTCGTCTGCTTGAATGGATGCAGGGCTGCTTCCCCGGGAAGGCAGGGCATGGGTCAGCAAGTGCCCTACCCCACTGGTTTAAACATAATCAGTTCCTGCAAGTGTCCCCATCCCATGCCATCCTCACTTTCCTGGCACTTTAGGACAATGCTGACCAGTCTCAGGCACTTCCTAGCTCCTTGGTACCCGGAAGCATCCCCTAAAGAGATCTGTGGCCCAATGGTCAGAGCCACTGATTTCCTCCACATGTCCCAACTGGGAGGCCACTGTGCCTGACCCTAAAGAAACAGGTGTACTGCAAAAGGTGACTGGGGGGGGGGGGCGCAAAATGTGCTTGCAGCTCAGCTGAGCACAGTCCCCAAGGCTTTGGCAGAAGGAGGTGTTCCCTGGGGAACACCCTGCATGACCAAACTGATGTGTAATAATGTGACAGGCAGCTCAATATGAGAATAGCCAGAACTTCAATCTACAGGTTTCTCCTACAGCAGGGGACAGTTTCACACTGTTATTTATGGTGCTCCCAGCCTTGGAAGGGAGAACAGGGCTGAGTTTCACATCTTAAACTGACATTGATTGCGATTATCACTCCTGCGGACATGAACCTCTTGCTGGCTTCTGTGCCAGGGCATGATACGTGGGCAGGGGCTCACCCAGCCAGCAAATACCCCAGTTCCTGGAGGCACAGCAGCAATGAGCCATAGTCCTGCCAACTGCTGCTTGGCTGTGAGGGTGGCACAGGCAGGAGGAAGGGCTCAGCCCTGAGGCCAGGCCACCCGGCTCCACGCCTCCCGCCAGGCTCCCTCCACGCTCAGCAATTGTCTCGATTCCCTTTGGTGGCACCGAGGAAGGACCAGCCTTTCCCAGCGGCAGGCAGACACCAGGGGAACATCACTTGGGCAGCGGATGATTAGCTTTGCTGACAGCTGTCTCAAGTGGATGTGATGAATGGTGCCTCGATCTGCCTGAGCGTCGGAGTCTATCGCATGTCTCTGAAGTCCACCAGACAGTACAGCTCGCAAAGGATTAGCCCCGTGCATGCCTGCAGCCCCAGGGCTTGAGACAACTCCAGGAGTGACAGGGAAAATGAAGGAAGTAATTTAGAGCCTAATGAGGGGAAATCCACAAAGCCCTGGCTCAGCCTGAAAGCTGGTTGCTTGAGAAGGGGCTTGATTTTCATCTGGCCTTGCAGATGCTCTGAGCAAGTTTTCCTAACTCGTGAAGGGAAATGCATGGGGATTCAGCATCCGGATGGCTTCTCCCCCCCCACCTCTAGCATTGCTTCATTGACTGACCTCGCAGAAGATGCACATTGTTTTCTGTTCACGGATAAACCACATTTGCTACATGGCTTACACATGCGCATGCCAGATGGCATGTGGGGACACAGTCAGTCGTGTAGGTTGGCTACACGCAATTAGGCTACAAATGTAGCTTGCACACAGACCAGCTGCAATGAGCTTATATCTCACTGTTAGTTCGCTCAGCCCTGCATACACCAGGGCACTAACGCAGGTCCTTGGAGATGACCACACTCCTGTTCCCTGCTCCTCTTCCCCTTCTCTGCCTGGCAGGCAGAGTGTGTCCCTCTCGACACATACCAGGTCACCTGTGGTGCTTGCGGAGATGGCTGCCATGGCCAACACATGCAAGCACGTGCAAGATGTGAGCACAAACACTGATATACTACTGATCCCACATGCACAGTGATGTTTTTATGTGCATCAAACAGCCACAGGATGCCTGATCTAGAAGTCGCAGCTAGGTTATGCTCATGCATCTTGGGGAGGGGATCACTGGGAATAGGAAACACAAGGACAGGAGTACCACATACTGCTCTCCGTAGGGATATATGGGGTAAAGGATCCTATAAACAACCAGTCCATGCAAATCAGGGGTTTTGGGACCCCCAAATTCTCTGCATCTCTCAGTTCCTCTCCCTCACCTGAAAAGGCATTGCCTGCCCCTGCAGAAGCCCTGTCTGCTCTGTCTCACTCATTTTCATCAGGTTAATTGGCTACTGCCTTACCGGGGGAAATCTCACCCTGGCTGTCAGCCCCGAGCCATGCTAAGCAGGCTCCAAAAGCTACCCAAAAGGCGCTGACGCAGGGAAGGGTTTTTAACCTGTCACAGAGGCAGCTGGGGAAAGGAGCAGGACTTGGCTGCCTCTAATTACTCTTTTTGCAGAGGTGCCTTGTTTATTCAATTAATTTGGAGCCATCAAATGCCAGAGCTCAACAAGCAGCTGCTGAGTGGGGGGATTTTTGCCTTTCCAGAAGGGTGGGGTGTGCAAACCCATTTTTTTCCTTTAAACAATCTCCGTCTCTTGGTCTTTATAGACACTAATGCTCGTTGTGCAGTTAGTGGGAACTGTATTGAAATGTGTCTGTGATGCTTTTTTCTGTCCAAAGTCACACCGAAGGTTCATGTCAGAGCAGAATGAAAAATGCTAGTCCAGACCCAGGAGTTAAATCTTTGAGGCTTTGCTATTTGGCCAAAGGAAATGCCTATTTCCATTGAAAAATGAACAGATACTTATAAAGTAACAGATATTCCCTCTTCCCCAAGGCTGCAAATCCTAGGCCCAAATTGTCCTCCTTGTTAGCAAGCAAAATCCCTTCCACTCCCGATCTCTAAATGTTATGCACTGGCCCTAGGAAACACGCAGCAAACACCATAGCCTGGAAGGGGGAGAAGGGCTCCTTGCTCTGAGACCTAAACCTGTAAATCAGAGCAGAATATATTTCCTCTGCCTGGATTTCACAGCTCTATGTATGTTAATTTGGCCAGTTGCACTCTGCATGCATCATGCCGGGAGCCCCTTTCAGCAAGGTCTAGGATTTAGCTTTTTAGAGTGAAATAAAATAAAATAATATAAAAAGCCTTGTTTCAGCTTGCCTGTTCACAATCAAATTTTCCCTGAGCATGGGCAGCAGCCTTACGAGCAGTTTCTGTTTGATAGCTTGGGTTTTATTCACGTAGATAATGAGTTTGGCAGGAGGTTAATAAGTGTCAACTGAAAGATAATTTAAGAGTTGTAAAGATAAATTTGTTGTGCACTCTTTTTCTGTGTGTGTGGCTAATACCTCAGTGCCCATACACATGCACACACACAGAGTGAACAGGCTGCTTTCTAAGTCCATAATCCTTATGGTTTTCTTTATTCCTTGAGGCATTGTAAATATCTAAAAGTCCCGGCGAAAATCCTGCTGCATGTAAATTCCCATCTGCCCCCTTTTTTTTTTCCCTTTCCTGCACAAAGCGATTAGATTAACACAAGGGGGGAAAGAGGAGAAAAAGGAAAAGAAAAGGAATAGAGCTTTAGAAAAGTGGCTTTTCCTCCCCAACACAATGCTCAAGCTGAGAATTTCCTTACAGGCTGGAGGGAAATGTGGCCCTTATGCAGAGTTTTGAGATAGAGAGTCTTTTGAAAGGTTCATCTGCGTTTGGGCTGCTGGGTTTTTTCTGCTTCTCTCTTTTTTTTTTTTTTTTTTTTAAAAAAAAACAAACCCAAAACAACAACCGTTCATATGGGAGTTTCCTTAGAAATACCATGAGTTCTGTCCCACTGTAGCCAAACTAATGCCTGATTCCAGCGCAGATGGTACTCGGCTGGAGCTTGGTGCAAACCAGCGCTCAGGACAACAGGAGCCAAAATCCCCTGTGGGGATGTGGCCCAGGATCCCTTCTACCCCAATACCCTGCAGAGCAGCATGAAAGCCTGGTGTATCCCTTTTAACCAGGCTCAGGCTACTTGGAAGTGATTTTCCTTGCTAACTGATGCTTTCTACCTCCCTGAAAGCTCAATTAGAGCTTGAGCCCCCACGTTTTAAATAACAGGATCAATGCAATACTTAGGAAAAGATACAACACTCCCTGCACCTCGGACAGGTACAAAACACCCGGGACAAACCAGCCATCAGTGCTCAAGAGGATTTCACTTGCCTCGGCCGTTGCTGGGGTGAAGGGCCCTTCCCAGCTCAGTGGACATTTGGCATTTTGTGAGCAGCTGATCACTGCTATGCTGGGCCTTGCCTTCCTCCTCTGCCCTGCTCCATCCTACCCTCTTCCTAATCCCTTTAAAGCAGAACGGTTTAAGAAGGATTCAGTGGTGGCTGCTGTGTGGCAGGGGCGAGAGAGAGGACAGCAGGGCTTTGTTGCAAGCATCAATACGATGCTGTTCTATAAAACAAACCCCCTGAAGTTAAAGATTATTTACATTTTAGATACGGGTAACAACCATAATCTATTTGATTAAGCGAGGCTTGAATTAAGTACCAAATTTATCTCTTTACATTGTCAAACTTAATAGTAGTTTAAAGATAAACCTCATTGAAACTCTGCTTTCCCTGCTGGGCTAATTAACACTCATTTAGGCTCTTAAACCTTTGATGGGTGTTTCTGTTCCAGTGCTTTGGTAATAGGGGAAGCTGCTTTAATAAATCAGAGAAAAATCTCGGCCAAGCAGCACAAACCAAAACGCTTTCTGACCAGGTGTGATGGGTTTCCAATGTGGTAAGGGAGATAAAAGCACTTTCTTGATTAAATACTGCCACCAGTTTGAACTTTGAGTTTTCAGGTGCTGGTACTGCTACCACTGCTAATGTGTGCAGAGTGGTTTATTTCAAGGTTGGACCTGCAAAATGGGCCAGATCGATGGAGAAGCTCAGCCAAAGTGTCCTGAGCTCCATGGATCGCTGCCTGTGCCTTTGGTGGCTTTGGATTTGAGTAAATGGCCATAGTCCACAGAAGATTGTGAGGACTTCCGACTCTCCTCCATGGAGAGGTGGTCTGGTAAAGTGGTGCCTAAATTAAGGGAGAGTGAGAATTCAACATGCTGGTGCAAAGAAATCCCAAATGAGCTCTGACTTCTGGAATCGTGTGCTGGAATGAGCAGTTCAATGGGATCAACCCCAATTCTGCCCTACCAGAACCAGGACTGGTGGGTCCCACTGGAGGTTACAGCCATGAGTTTCTCCCACAGCCCCTCGATACTGCTCGTGGCCTGTGTTTGGCTTTTTGAGGAAATGCCAAGTTACTCTTTTGAGTGGCTCAGTCTGGATTTCTTTTGAGACAGGAAAGAAACCTACTCCTGGCTCCTCCACCCTCTGCAATTCCTGGTGCCCCAACCCCTCTTGAAGCAGCAAGTGTCTGAGAGCACTGCTGGGGTCACTTACCCTGGGCTGCAGCCACAACCATTGCAAACTGGAGGCAGAGGGCAGGGAACTGTCTAAACCCCAAGTATCCCCAAACCAAACCCTTTGCCAATTCCTGCTGGAACACCAAAGCTGTGGGGGTTGGAGTCCCCCTCTGCTGCCCTGGGGGAGAGGCAGGATCTGGAGTGGCTCCTCGCTGTTGCCCAGGGAGAGCAGCTCCTGGAGCCCCAGTCCACTTTAAGGAGCGAGAGCAGGGCAAGGAGAGATCATGCCATGTTTAATTAGCTCTCAGAAAAACCAGATTATTCTTAACATTAAACTAATCTTCAAAAAGGGAACCCTTTAAATGAGAAGAAAAAGTGCAAGGCTAGGAAACCATTAATTGATTCCTTATTCATTAACCTTTGCAAACCACTCAAAAGAGCTGAAAAACGACTTCCTTTGGAGCCAGAGCTTATGCAGGGCTTGAAGGAGCCTCTCATAACCTACAAAGCACAGGGCAAGAGAAGGGATGGTCCCAAACCATTCCTTGTTTTGCTAATCAGAGAGCAATTCCTCACGCAGAGTCCCTGGTCCCTGCTGTAAACACCATTGATCTTGAACACACTCATCTGAAACCACCCTTGAGCCACGACAGCTTCTCTGATATTTAATCTGTAAACCTCAAACTTCTCACACCCATCACTGAGCCTAGCAGCTTGAGTCTCATGATAGTTATTTTTCTTTTTTTTTTTTTCAGTCCAGAGCTTCTGGAGTCAAGGGATTTGCATTTAAAAAAGTCCTCTCTAGATGAGATTGTGAAAAGCAGTTTGCAAAGGGCTTTTGAGTTTAGAACAATCCAACCACCCAGAGCCAAATGAGGCTGACAACAGTATACTAAAATCCAGATACAAAATCTCTAGTTTAGTCACTAAAATGAATTGAAGGGGGAAGGGAGATGAGCTGCCCCGGGAGCACCGATGCTGCGGGTACTCAAGCTGGGAGCACCTTTTTGTCGTCACCCAGAAAGTCAGCAGGAGGACGGAGCAGTTCCCATCCACCCGTTGTCCCCGAGCATCAGCATGCATGGCCACAGATCTCTGCCCTGCTCCCCTGCCCAGCCACCGTGCAGCTCCCAGCCCCTCATGCCCCTGAAGACGAAGGTCGAGCATTGGCTTATTTTGCTTTTCCCGGGGAGCTCCCCATGCCCACCTTCCTGGGGAAAGCAGACAAACAACGACAGTTTCCATAGCCACTGGGGAAGAGAAGAAAGAAAAAGCCTGCCCGGTCAACGGCTGCCAAATCGCCTTTTGTTTGTGCCTAGCAGCACTTGGATTTTCCCTGATCTGACATGACATTTTTCTCCCTTTCTGGGGTCTTGTTTTCTGGGTATTTGATTTTTGTGCCAGGGCTTGGACAGAAACCAATGGCTAAAAGCTTCCTCCTATAAACTCTGGAATTAACAGCCCTCTTTCCCTGACCTCATCGGCACAGTGGGGCAAAAAACTAGAAGCGTTTTCTCTCTTCACACAGTTTACGCAGAAGGGAACCAAGCTCTTCATGGGAATGCCTGATCCAGCTTCTCTCAGAGGCCATGGCCCAAACCTGGAGAGATGGTACTGCAAAACTGAGATGGAGTTTGGATGTTCCCATCAAGGGTAACTCCAGACTCAGCTGATATGCTATAAACCCAATGCTTTGGGGACATATCAGGCCAACAAAAGACTGCATCAGCTGAATTGCTTCTGAATGGCAGGAGGTTCTGGGTTTGCTGCAGGAGAACTGGAGGGACCTGGATTCCCCAGAGCCCCAGGTCATGCAGCTCCTTGGGCTGAGCGTACACATCTATGGAGCTGGAAGGGTTAAAAGATTGGTGTGCCCCATGAGTGTGGGACACGCAGTGCACACTCATCAGCACATCAGTATCGCATGACCTGTCAGCATGAGGATGAAACACAGCAAAAAAATCATCTTTCCAGAATGTCCCCCTGGCAGAGATCAGGTGCTTGGAAAGTCACAGGTCCTGATCTTAAACAAAACTGTCAAAACCCACCACCTTCTTCCAAGCACCCCCTGTGTAGTGCAGGGGCCATTTCCCCATCACTTCTCTGCCTCCTTATCCTCCCTCTGCTCCCGGGCTCTGTCCCTGCTCCCCTGATTCCTCATGCTTTGCTCACCCTTTGAAGCCAGGGGCCTTTTAGAGCAGTCTCTAATGATACTCCATTGATCTCAATTATCCAGAGACAACTCTCAGTTATCCTGAGGCCGATTAAGCAGGTTGCAGACTAATCGTAGCCTGCTAAGTGCCCCCTTCATCCTCCTTTCTGGATCCTTACATCTTGATTTTGTTCTTTGAAAGAAAATACACAAAACACCATGTGCTCCCATTTCCCCTAACGCGAGTCACAATGGTGCCTTTGCGGTACCTGGCTTCTTCAACCTGATCGTTAACCTGGACATATAAGAGTTTGTATCTTTGTTGCTATTTCTTATTTCCATCATTGAGAGCTGTGCACCCAGGAAAGCAAGAAAAAAAAAAAATATCCAAAGAGATTCTTTTCTCCAAATTCAGCAAATTTTTCTCTGTTGAAGTGGAAACCCCTCATCAAAGAGCCCCAGGGAATGTTTCAGCTGGATTTCAATGTTCAGATCTGGCTCATCCCAAACTTGCGTGGTTGGTAGTGCCCAGGAGGAAACCTCAGTACTTGACTAAGGGACTGGGATGCTTTGAGATGTTCCTGTAAGGAGATGCTTGGAAGGGACAGGAGCTTTCTGACACCTGGAAAGCACAAAGTGCAAGGATTCTCCCTCCATGCTGGGCAGTTTCCAGCTCAGAGGTGGCTTGGATCAACCCCAGGCAGCATGTGGGCAGGCCAGGCTGAGGGCACAGACCTGGCCATGACCCTACACCCCAGGGGACACATGTCCCATCAGTGCCAGGCAGGGCTGCCCAGGGATGAGCATAGGGCTGGGTGGCCTCTGCATCGCCATCCCACCGCCCTCCTCCTGCCAACCTGTGATGCTCCTACAGCATGGCTGCACAAGGGCATTGCTCTCCCCTCTTCTCAGCTGTTTTGGCTTTCTCCTAGAGCTTTGCCAGGTGCTTCTATCACAAGAAGTAATGGGTGGAGGGGGAGAATTGTGCTGTGTTAGGAATTGGGAATGTTAGAGCAAAATACACTGAAAGAAAGGAGAAAAAAAATTTACCAGTAGCACACTACCCTTGAAAAGCTTGCTGGTTTTCTACCTTTTTTTTTTAAAAAAAAATTTCTTTAAGCTCTTGGCTCCAGTTTACCCAAAAGGAGGGAAGAGAGGAGAAAAAAAGGGTAAAAAGCAGTGAGAGCAGTGAACCCGGCACTGCTGCCCTGCTTGGGCTGGCTGGCTGCGAGGCGCAGCCCGGGCAAGGCAATGCTTGTGTCCCTGTGCTTTCCAGATTAAGCACAAGTGCTTTGTGCAGATAAATTGAAAACCCTCAGCCCTGGAATACAGACTCATGTAGCGACGCTGTCAGGTTAGAGAAGGAGAGAGGGAGCAACTGCTTATGGAAAAAGAGATAAAAAGCTGAGAGAGAGACTGGTGTGCCTTTATGTTTTGAGCTGTAAGCCAGAGACAGCTTTCAGATGAGAAATGCAGAACTCCGAAACATATGTATTTATTTATATATTATACACCCACACGCACAGCTCCACGTATACTCAATACAATTATATAGGCACGCACGCAAATATATGTATACACAGACGCAAGTGCTAGGAGCATCCTACAACCTGACATGCTTGTGCCTCTCCACGGTGCGTGTCCTGAGTGCCAGCCCGAGCAGCGCTCCACCGAGATCAGACCGCATGGACACAGCAGCCACGGCACGGCACAGCCGTGGCCACGGCTACTCCTGCAAACTGGGTGGCAGCAGCAAGAAGCGGAGGAGGAGACAGGGCCTGGGGCGGGCTGGCGGCAGTGCCAGGGATGAGCTGGATGGCAGCAAGCCATGTGTGGGGGTGAGCATGCTCCAGTACCTCCAGCTGGGCCAGCTGCCTGCAGCAGGGACACCCTGCTCCTCCATTGACTGCCATTTAATTAATTATCCTTTTCAATTAACTCCTTTACTTCCCTCCTTTCACGTTTAGCAAACAATGGTCCCCAAGCCCTCTTTGGCATCCCTTGGCAGAGGGCAGAGGCAAGGGTGGGGGGATGAGGACAACAAGACCAGCTTCTGGGGGACAGTCACATCTGCTGCAAGGATGGGGAGGCAGGGAAGGAGGAGGACTTCTGGCTTTGTTTCTGCTTTGAGAGTTGAATCACGACAGGGAAAGGCTAACAGCAGGAGTGAAATTATTTCCCATCTTCCCCAAGCCTGGCTCGCTCTCTCACACACCCCCACAAATCCAGCCCATGATCTTTAAGTGAAACTGGCTTTTATCATTACTTGTTCAATCTAGTCAATCAAGATTTCAATTAATGGCAGGGAATTATTCCATTAAGCACAGAGAGAGGGTTTTTTAATTTTTTTTTTTTTTGTAAGTGGCTGTCACGTTGCTGATTCAAGCACTGGGCAGCCTCTGACAGCACCTCTCTGTCAGCCAAGCAGCGATGCTGAGGGCTTCCCGGCCTCCCCGGCACCACTGGTTAAACCCACTGCTTCTTTTTATAGACAGAAAGCACTGATCCTGCTGATAATTTTGTTTTTTTCTCCCCTTGTTCTCTAATTTCCCTGCGTGGGATTTCTCTGTGCTTGCCCAGGATGAAGGGCAGCAGCTCACTCTGTGACAGCGAAGGAGAGGACAGCGAGCACAGGAGGGAAGGATGGAGGGAGAGCAGGGTTAGAAGAAGAATCCATTTGTAATTACTGAAATAAACACAAGTCGGGGAGAGATGCAAATGCCTCGTGTTGTGAATTACTTGATGGAAGAAGTGACAGCTTTTTATTAGGGTGATAGCAGCGAGGAGTTTTAAAATAGAATAATCGGTGCAACAAAAGCAATTTTCATTCTGAATTTTCATTTTAAATGGATGATCTCGTTTTAATCAAGCGAGTCATCACAAAATGCTTTTAATTGTCAAAAGTCAAGAGCTATATTGTAATTTTAATGCCTACTTTCAGGCTGATGATTAGGTTTATATAAAATGTGTGTGTGTGTGTTGTTGCCCCATTCCTGCTCTCTGTCATTTCCCCCTCAAGTGAGCACAAGATTTGAATTTACTATTCAAAAAAGCTAAAAGGCTTTTTGGAAAGTGCACTCACCTTGCCAAAAAATACAGAATGGGCTTGAAGCAGAAGATATTTGTTAAAATCTGGGTTTGTTTATTTTCTTCCCCTATCTCCTTCTGTGTTATTTGAAGCAGCTGAGCTGCTAACACAAAGTTTGACTTTTTGTGCTTTTAAAGGCATTCTGGGATACTGCGTAAACCGAGAGATTGGACCATTTCCCGCAGACTCAGAGAAAGATCTGCATCCACCATCTACCATCGTGCCAGTGAAAAGGCTAATTTCAGGCTCAATTCCAAGTGCAAAACCCACCTCTTTAGAAGAAAAATGGCTGAGGCTTTGTGATTAGAGCTGAGACTACACAGCCAGGTCTTTCCTGGCTCTGCGAGGGATGCCTCAGCCACCTACCTGAGATTCAATAGTCATTTATACCACAGAAAATGGGTGTAAATCAGGAAGGAAAGAAGCTGGCCTTTTTTTCTCCCCTCCCTGGTGCAACCTGCTGCTAAGGTACCTTCCTACTCATGCTTAAATATGGAAGGTTTAAGATGGAAGGTAAAGATGGCTCATTTAAAATGAGCGTGGCTGCAAAAAATGGGGGTGGTCCTGGCTAGTCCCAGGGGGCTGGCCCCGAAGTGGCCGCGCTCAGCAGGGCTTGCTCAGTGCGTGAGTGTCCTTGCTGTTCTTGGGGAGTTCAGCTGAGATCTCCTGCGCCCACTGGAGAAATGTCCCACACTGTTTAAATAACCTTGACCTGGCCTGCAGCGATGTCCAAGCCATGGGAATGGCTCCAGACCTGTGAGCAAGAGGAAGGGGCAGCGTCATGGCTGGCACATCCCACTCAGCTCCAGGCTTCCCTGCCCCGGCCAGCGTGGGGAGAAGGGATGAGCCCAAGCTGCAGTGGGATATACGTGGCCATGGAATGTTGCTTTTCAATGCACAGTGAGAAGGAAACCCAGCAGCTTATCTGTTAGGAACTCATCTGCCCCTGCTCTCAAAAGCAAAGAGTGGTTTTGCTGAATTCATCCTTTGTAACCGTCCCCCATCAAGTCCTACCCTGCAGTCAGAGGGAAGCGGTGTTGGCTCCCATAAGAGGAACCATCCACTCACCCCAAGATCCCACCAGAGATGGTCTTCTTGGTTCACAGAACAGCTTGAACTTGTGAAGACAAGCAGCCCAGGGTCTGGAGAACATCCCTAGCTTTGCCACCAACTTCCCACATCTCCCCTTCAAGTCCTTTCAAACTCCAAGTACACTGTACCAGCCCCTAAATAAGGAAAGCTATTCAGAATATTTTTTCTTTAAAAAAATATGTAAGACTTGGAGGCACTGGCTTTGGAAACTCATTGTAACAAGGCTCCCTCACATCCTTTGGCTTTGTGTGTCTTTTCCTCCCGTGCTGCGCACTTTCCTCCTTTCATGCTGGTGTTCAGACCCAGCACGGTGAGAAGGGATGAAAGTAATTTGTAAATATGTACTCACAAGAATATCTGCTTCTCCCCGCCCCGCCCCCCCTTTCCCCCCCTGTTTAAAGAGTGATTCCTGTTGCTGCGCATTGTTTGTGTGCAGGGATTAAAAACGCTTGAAAGCCCGAACCAGAAACAAGATGTCGCATTTCTAAATTCACCATGAAGGCGTGAACGAAGACACAATACGGAGCTAGCGCTGACATGCACAAACCAGCTCATTATGTGGGAGAAAAACCAGCACCTTTCACCTCCGACAAGCTGGAAAAGAGAAAATCCCCACCAGATAACCTGACTGAAAACCTCACGGGAGAGGTGTGAGCGTGCTGGAGTGCTGGGAGCTAATTGGGAGAACCTCCACCATCTCAGAGCAGCAGCTGGTATGAAACCCCATCCTTTTACAGTTGAATAAATAAAACATGCCAGGCAAGAAACTCCTTCTCTGTCCTCCTTAATTCGCGCAGCCTCAAACTGAGCCGAAACTGTGCCCTCCCTCGGCATCACACTGCACAGCTGCCCAGACCTTGCTTTTAGCAGAGTTGTCAGGCTTGTGCCCATGCCATCCCTTCAGAAATTTGGGACAGGGGCTTTGGTTAGGTTCATTTGAAGCCATATCTGCGATGCTACTCCATGGAGGCTTGGAGGGGATGAATTCCAGTGCTGTTTTAATCAATCCTGCTCAGGATCCACCAGCCCCAATGGGGCATATTGTCGAGGGCTGCCTTGGCCAACAGGTCACTTTGGCAGCCTCTCCAAACCCCTGAAATTAAAATGAATCATGATTTTAAACAGGTCCTCTGACATATTTGAATGGATGATGTGTTTTCCAAGGCAGGACTGGCTGAGAAGAGATCCCCCTTCCCCTTGTCCTACCACCCATCTCTCTTTGACCAAGAGCTAAGACCACATTGGTGTCTCTGTCTTTAAAAGAATTTAATAAAGATCCTCAAACATTCAAACAATGCAAGCATCAGACACAGAAATTAGCTGAGCCTTCAGAGACCAGTTTTCTCCCTTCATTAATATCAATAACAACCATGGAGCTTAATTGGAAGCGCTTTGGAAGTTGCCTTTGGAAAGCGCGTGGCAGTGAGAGAAAACCAGGCTCGCCATCACGTCTGCCCCCCCGGTGAGCCCATACCCAAACCCTCTGGATGCAGATTGCAGGAGCCCCGTACCTGGGGAAGGTGGGGAAAGCTTCCCAGCTTGCGTGATACAGAAGGCTGGGTGAGATGAGGGTGAAATGGATCCTTTGCAAATCTTTGCATCATTTCCACTGTGAGAACCAGATTTGCTCGTCCTGGGGATGAACGCTGGGGGAGCAGCAGGGGGTGAGGTAGGTGCTGCTGCCCACAGCAGCGTGCGTATCCCTGCCCATACCTATGTCTTAGTGTCCTTCTTACCCAGTGCTGTTCCAGCTCTCCTGCTCACTGCTTTCCCTATTTCATGCCTGGAATTTGAAAGATCTGTGTATTTATCTGCTGTTCTGTTCAAATTACTGCCTGGGCTGTGCTCTCCATGGTCTCTCTGGGAACCAGCAAGATGCTACATGGCTTTTTCATTGAAACAATCTTTCTGTTGAGGTGTTTTTTTTCTTTGCCCAGGGGAGGAAAAAAAAAACAACCTGATTTTTTTTTGTATCTTTTTTTCCCCTTCCTTATTTTTGCCAAAGAGCATCAATTTAAGGTGAAATATTTCCCAGTGCTGACAAAAGCTTTGATATTGTAATGCCAAATCCGTCAAACCAAAGCTTTTAACTCTGCATTGTTCTTTTTTTAAAATATTGGATTTGTGACGTTTGTTCTACTTCCTCTTGCCCACGATTGATCTGCCTGTCCTATTTATCTCCTCCATCTCACCGTGGCCTCGAGCCCACTGGAGACTTTGCATTGATTGCCTGGGATTTTGGATGAAGCCAGCCAGTTATTTTCCCTTCCCCTCTTCACCTCTGTTACCTGTTGTTTATCCTCTACCCAGGCCCAGGTGAGAGTTTTTTTCTGAATCCAATTGACCGGAAAATGCACATCCCAGATTTGTGAACCAGGGTGAAGTTTGGTTAAAAAACAGGATTTTAATATTTAAAAGTGTCCTTCATGAGTCAAAATTCTCCCTCAGCATTTCCAAACCCAACTGTTTCCAATGTAAGAAGTTTAATCTAGAATTTAATTACATCCAGTTGTGAAATGGCTTCTAAAGATGATGGACGTTTTTACGCATGGAGGACAAAACTTGTTCTTTTTCTCCAACTCACAAAAAAAAATATATATCTTAGGTCAGTTTTAAATGATATTTTCCTTCACACCATTGCAACCTACACATCGTTTAGGGAATGTCGGCGTCTATTTCATGGTCTGATGCTGATCTGAAGGCTCAGCCTGTCCCCCCAGACCCGTCACCAACCATCCCTCTCCCCAGGCATTAGCCTAAACCTCTCCCAGCACTGACTCTGGTGTTTCTAAATTAACTACTTATTTTCACTACTTTTCCCTTCAAGTCAACAAACAGAGAGAGACTATCTTCTCCAGAAAGCAATTGCAAACACCGAAGCTAAACTCGCTGTGACAGATTAAAACAAGCTTTGTTTGGTGAAAGAAGGGGAAACACCACTGCGGAGGTGGTTGCTGCAGCATTTGGCTGGAAGCAAATCCAATAAACCAGGCAGGACGTCAGCTCTGTAACTCCAAATGGGCGCTGGGGTTACTGGGAGACTAGCAACATCGTGAATGTAAAGAATTAGTGTAGAGGATTGAACTTTAATGAGGGCTTTTAGCATTGAAGGTATTGAAAACACAGCAAGAAAGAAAAGCAAAAGGTTTCAGGGTCCTTTCCCCCATTCACACATACACAGCATCTCTCATTGAGGCTTTTGCACCCGTCAGCTATTGAGGGTCATTTTGAGATGAAGAATTACGTGCTGGAAATGTTGTTTTCCAACCTCAAGTCCCTGAACATGCTTCGATGCTGCCATGCGGCAGATCTCCCTTTATGAGAGTGTTTTGCCCTCTCCCACCAGTACCAGATAATGCAGCCAGAAACCATCTGAGTGCTTTAACACACCAGTTTTTGCCCTCCAACCCTCCTCCAGGATTTAATAAAAATCCCAAATCCCTCAAACAGGAAAAAAATCCCATTTGATTATTTTAAATGGGGAGAAACAGCAATAAAGTTCCCCCAACCCAGCAATGGATTACAAAGGCTATAGTGGTGAGCAACTCCGAACTCCAGGATCATTAAACAAATCTGGTCTTCGCAAAATGCTGCAAAACCTTCCCTTGAAAATGCTTTGAAGACAGGAGGCAAAGTACTTACAACGCTGACCAAGGAACCTGTGATAAAAGTCTCCCTTAGCTCGTTTCTACCTACTTTGAGACTTAATTAGTATTAAAGGCCCTAGGAAGTCTGAAGATTATTTATGGAGACTGTAGCAGTAGGTACAGCCTGAGGAAAAAGGAGGTAAGGCTGAACTACAGAGCCTGTCCAGGTGACTAAATCTACGTTTTTACTGCTTCATTGCTTAAGGGAAATCTAGGTGCAAATTTGGGTTTTTTTTTCTCCCTCTCCTGCCCAAAATGTCAAGGTATTGCAGAGATTTCCAAGCCTGGAATCAGGACAAAGAAAATAGGTTAAAGCGCTGAAAACAATTTGCAGAAACATTGGCTAAGATGTTTTATTTTTACTCCAACAGGTTTTTTATTAACTTGCACCATCATTTAAAGCAAACATTGATCTGCTAAAAGACACCAAGAAGCATAAGCCCAATGCTTGAACGTTACAGGCGTTGTGGTGAGAGATGTTGGTCTCAGAAGCTCTGAAGGGCTTCCTGTGGTCTCTGCCTTTGCTGGCATTAACTCAGAATTTCTTAGTAACTAACAAAGAATAATAATTAATTCTTAGTAATTAATACTAATAATTTTCTCAGCAATTAACTCAGAATTTCTAGAAATTTGTAGTAATAGAAAGTCACTGAATCCCAACCCTTTCCAGATAAAAAGATGCACAATGGGGGTGTTCTTCCTGTTAAATTGCCTAAAGTAAAAGTTGGGGACACAGATGACTATTTACAGAAGCGAGAAAATAAATAAAAATATTTCCCTCTGGTCCCTGCATGGCTGGAACATGCCTGTTCCCATCTCCAGAGCCACCATGGGCTCAGCACATCCCCAATGGCCAAGGCAGCTCGCCATCGCCCAGGGCTGGACCGTGCTCCCTCCCTGTGGGCAGGATGCGGCCCTGGGCAGAGCCACCACTCACTCACAGCTCGGCAGCCAAGGTAGTGGATTCAACCTTCAGCGATCGCTTCTAAACTAGACCTCTGAGGTTTGCATTATAATTTTTGTTTGACCTTTAAAGAAAAGCTCCCATCGACAACCAATTTCTGTCTCATTTTGTGACAGCTCGCTTTGTATTCTCAATCACTGGTAAGTCGTTAAGGAGAAAATCGGTGGGCTGCCTGACCCTATGAGAGCCTTGACAAAGAAAAGCCTATAATGACACCAGGAATTCCTCTAATCGCTCTTTTGCAGCTGCAGAAAATGCCACAAACTGTTTTTATCGAGGTGAAATTTTTCTAAGGGTCCACAGACAATGCCTCATCGGGAGGCAGGAGGAAACCCACAGCAAGCTGCTGCTTTGGCGTGGTGCTTCCCGATGCACCGTTAGTGACTGATACTGTCCGAGTCCCCCAGACCACAGCCAGGGTGGACCCTGTGGATGCAGCAACAGGAGGTGGTTGAACGTGGGGGCTCCTGCCTCAGGGAAATGGTACAAAATGTGGGAAAAGGGGTGGAGAGGCACATGTGGGAGAGCACAGAGCTTTGAGGGATCGTGCCGGGATGCTTTGAGCAGTGGGAGAGAGGCAAAATCCCATTTTGATCCCCATTTTGGCTTGCAGACCTGCAGTCCTTGCTCAGGCATCTCCCCCAGTCTGAGTGTGCTGGTGCATCGCCCGCGTTCAGACAAGGCACTGCCACCACGGAGCCTGTACTGTGAAACAGACGTCCCATCCACGCAAAGGATGCGCAGGCGCTGATCACCTCTCTACCAGGGGCTGGCTCAGCTCCAGGCAGACACCGAAGCACTAATAACACATCACCCCTCAGCTTTTGAGTCCCTTTTCGCCCCAAAGCAAAGCTGTTCAATGTGTTTTGTGCCAAAGATGAAATGAACTTTGCTCCCTAACTCTGCTCCCTGACAGCTGCTCCGCGCTCGCTCCAGCAACTGTATTTCACAATTAGTACTGACTCTATGATGGCTCTAATTGGCTTCTTATCACCTCCAAAAATCACGAGCATGGGAGCCACAGGGCCCCATGTCCAGGCAGGGTGATGAGCAGAGGCTGTCGGAGAAGCAGCCTCATCCTCTGCCACAGCTGGCTGTGCCATCACCGTCCCGTGAAGTTCCTCACTGCGCCGGGGTTTAAGCCCTGCTCTGGGCAGGGATTGCTATTCAAAAACAAGTGTCACCCCTCCGAAGTCTGAGCGTGGCTCCCATGTGATCTGATGGAAGCAGGAGAGACAAGCCTGAACGCCAGCTGCACGTGGCAATGGCAACAGCTCCTGCTGTAATGCCTTGGGCGAAATCCCGAGGGCTGCAGGAGCTGGTGCTGTGGGATTCAAATTTTCAGATAGAATCACGGAAGGAGAAAGATTTAGGACTTCCTTTGCTGACACGGCTGGGTGTCTCCCCAGGT
>JAVJGJ010000047.1:49709025-49720340 GCA_035590215.1 Microhierax caerulescens | reverse complement strand
GGCACAGGCACTGGCCAAGATTTCTTGCAGGCCAGTGGATCCTGTTCCTTATCCAATTCCTACACATGCTCCTCCTGAACCTGGCTCAGCTCTGCTAACAGCCCCAGAGCAGGAAGGGAGAAGAGAAAGCAAAGATAAAAGGACAGAGAGCCGCGGGGAGGGAAGGTGAGAGAATGCTCTAATGCTCTCCGACGGGACAGAGCCTGGGAGAAGGTGCCTGCAGCGGCTGCCGTGAGCAGCAGGACTGGGCAGGAGGGAGGAAGGAGGTGACTTCATCTCATACCAGAGAGCTGACAGCCAGCAGAGGATAAAAGCCTGGGAATCCCTCGGCTCCAGCAAGGAGACCTCTCAGCTGCCAAGAGCTGAGAGGGAGATGGGAAACTGGGGGTTGGATTGCAAGCGCAGCCTCCTGCCCTTGGTCTTTCCCACGCCAGCAAAAATAAAAACAAGAGAGTGGCACAAGTGACAGGCGGGATGCCTGGGAAGGGAGCCGGCTGCCTTCCTCCTTGCTGGCTGCCAGGAGGCTGCGGAACACCGAGGATGAGGATGGAGGGAACATCTGTGGCTGCCCAACGACACGATCCATCATGCACTGCTGCTGCTGGAGGCAGCGCGGGGGCCCACCTCTGAGCGCCTGGTGCAGGCAGTAGCTGCACCTCTGACTGCTCACCCGCTGCCCTCCTGTCCAGCCTTGCCAGGGCATGGTCTGCACTTCAATCCCAGGGGAATCTCCTTCTGCTTGGAGGTGAGCCCTGCAGAGCCACCCCAGCCTGTCCGCACCTCCCCTTGCTCCAACACGTGAGTGCAGTAGCTGTGGTACGCGCCCTGCTAGCCCAGCCTGCGAGAGGACTGCTGCATGGCTGCATGCATGGCTGCATGCATGGCTGGTAGCATTTAGCACTGCAGGAGATGCACAGAGGACCTGAGCAGCTTCCCTTGGTTGGTGCTCAAATTGCAGCTCGCCAGCTGCATGATTCCTCTCCAGGCTGTTGCAATCCCCACCAAAGACACCGAGTTCTCTCACAGGAAGGTTTTGCCCCACCAGATTTAAACTCCTAAAAGAAACCTTGGGTTTTCCCCATCTCTCATTTTAGCTGCTGCTCCAAATCTCAGGCCCAATCTTCAACTGCCATTTGGAAAAAAAAAAAAAAAAGTAATCCAAGTAATTACCACCCCCACTTCAAACGTTACATTATCAAGCTAACCAGCTACCCATTGCAGACAATTAATCTGTACATAGGCACCAAAAGAAACTGTCAGCAATTATAAGTGGAAGCACACCTTTGTAGTTAATTGGGAATATTGCACCTCTGTAACATGTCTAATTAGTTGATGGAGTGTGTCCCTTATCAGACATTTTTCTTTTTAAATTATACCTGAAATTCACCCCACCACCACCACCACCCTTTTTTTTTCCCCAGTGCAAAAAAAATGTAAAGGAAATAAATAAACTGTGAGTAATCTGAAACCTGACTCTGGCTCTTCCTTAGGTTGCAGTTTATGGTGTGTACACAGGAGTTTATAGACCTCCAAGAGATAACAAGGAAAAGTTCTTCCTTTTTTTTTTTCAGAGCTTCTCTTTTTTTCATTCTTAATCTGATTTTAAGACCTTGCCTCTGCATTTTCACACTTCTCCCATAAATCTAATTTTCTTCCTGTTTCCCTTGGGATTATCAGGTGATCGAATGGAAAGGCCCGAGAGCTGAGCAGGGCTGGGCACACGCTGTGGTACATTCATTTCAACACTTATTTTACAAAGGTTCTAAATTTTATCTTTGCATAATGATGCTGCTTTGCATATCTATAGCTGCTTTCATCTCATGATCTCAGTACATTCTGCCAACTGTTAATTAATTCTCAAAACACCCTGGTGAAGTCAATAGGGGGGCTTTATTGAGGTAGGTTTTATCTAATTTGTAGGAGGAAAGGGTAAACTGAGGCAGGCTGATGAGGTGTTCACAGGCATGGGACAGCATGACAAAGCTAAATTATAGAAGCCTTATCTTTGCAAACCCTGTAGACAGAGACTCATCACAGTCAACATGTTGCTTGGTTCAACAACTGCACATCCCTGGTTAGTAAATAACTAAGATTTAGCCTCAGCATGGTGTTAAGGGGGGGGGCGCATCCAACCCACGAAGCTGTGCCCAGTGGCTCTGGTACCCGCAGCTCCTGTAGTCCACATTCCCCCATGGCTTCATGCCCACACACACCTCTCCACACAGCCTGGGTCCCAAATGCTCTGAAGATGCACATACAGAATGTTTCTTTGCTTAGGGGGGGGTCTTTGCTTTTGTCATCCCTGGCACTGCTTTCCAAACACTCTAAAATGAGAACATTTTCATACCCAGCAGGGCCTATTTTTCATCACCTCGGAGCAGCATAGACCAAGAATAACTTCGCTGAAAGCTAACAAATACACATGCTGGCTCAAGGCAAGAATCAGCCTGGCAACATACGCCTGCTTGCCATGAACAGAAAAACATTGCAGAGCCCATCCCTAACCCCAGCCACGACGAGTGTCACTTCCACACTGCCGAAATTGCAGCATGGGTGGCACACGTGGTCCTATCTGCCAGCTCCAGCTAGCCTTGCTCTAGCTCCGAAAGAAAACACTCTGCCAAAATCCCATCACTTCAAGCAGAAAGATCCAGCCTGTAGGAATTCAACGTGCCCGGAGGACTGCTGGAACAAACTGCAACAACAAACCTGCAGAGAACTGAGCTGGCAAAGTCAAGAACACCAACGCAGCTGCCGTCCTTCCCACCCCACTGCCGCCCTTCAGAAAAATCTTTCCTACGTTATCGAACGTCATTGACTCATTTGGAGCATCGTTGCAAGAAGTGGACACCCCGGCTGCAAAGCAGCTGCTTCATTTTGTAATTTTCTGGAGCAAAACCATCCAAGTTTCAACTCAAGTTTGGAGAAGGGAGGAAACATTTCCAACAGTTGAGCTGGTGGTAGAAAAATAATCACTTTTCAAGTTGCCTGAGGACAGCTGCACACTTTAAAGGGCAAGAATTTGCATGGGTGAGTCTGTATTGCTCTCCATCCTTGGGCAGGAGGCATTTCAGCAGCTCAGGAGGACCCTGCTGGGGTTATGTCTGTGTTTGCCTCTTCTCCCATCTCCAGGTAGTAGGTACAGCTCATCAAACACACCAACTTCTGGGGATGGAAGTAAATGAGACAGATCACAGAAACTGCTGATACTGTTAGGTCATCGCAATTTCAAGCCAGCAGCAGTGCAAGCTATTCAGTGTAGTGGTGATATCATTTAATACTGTCGGCCGAAATTCAAACTGCGTTGAAGTCAAAGGGAATGTATCCACCAGGCTT
The DNA here is from genome assembly GCA_035590215.1 of Microhierax caerulescens. NCBI lineage: Eukaryota > Metazoa > Chordata > Aves > Falconiformes > Falconidae > Microhierax > Microhierax caerulescens. The sequence goes on along the minus strand of JAVJGJ010000047.1, from coordinate 49,717,004 downwards.
TGGATCAGCCTGCGAAGCACATGGAGTGTGTGGGTGCTTTCTCTTTTTGCCAGGGACAATCCAAGCAAAAACTCAGCCTCCTTCTTCCTCCAGCTGGAAGAAAGCATCCACAGAAGACTGAAATTTTGGCCTGAAAAGGAGCCAAATGCTGCTCAAAGCTAGCCCATGGTCCTTGCACTGAGGATAATGAGAATTACTGAAGTGCCTTTTGAAAAGTACATCGAGATTGTGCCATGTTACGTCCTGCTATAACATAGGCATGCAGGAACAGCCAGACCCTGAGCAAGGCAAGTCTCCCACACTGACCACGAGGTTGCAGCCTTGTCCTCCCTGATGCAGCGCATCTTGGGCTGTTGCAGTGCAGCACCAGGCTCTTTCCCTTGCCCTGAGCCTCTACAGCAGATGCAGGCAGTCTCTGCTCTGGGAGCTGCGCTGGGTACCCAAGGCTAGGGAGCAGGAGAGATGCAGTGGGGGTGGGGGTGTGGGAGGTGTATCCCCCTGTCTCCTAAAAATCATCCTTAAAAAGGATCCCTGCTGTGTATTACATCAGGCCATCCTTGATGAACAAATCACATGCACCCCTCCTCCCATCACATGTCTCTTTCACGCAGCAGAAAGAGGATATTTGAGACATCCCTTGGCCAATCCATCTCCAATAGCTCACAGTATCAGCTGTTGCAGGCAAAGATGCAACCCCTCACCTATCAAATCAACCCCCTCTTTGAAAGTTATAGCATAATCTGCTCAAAGGAAAATTTCCATCTTGTCCCGTCCTTTGGAGTTCAGCTTGTGCCCTAAAGCAGGAGAACTTAATCTCAATTCCAACACTCATAGATGCTTTCAAATCCTTGCTTTGTAGCTCTGGCCACTCTAGTAACTTCCTCTGATAAGGGAAAATCTCTTTGCTGGAGAACTGTGCAAAACAGCTAGTCTAAAAAGCAGCCACGCTTTTGCGTGCTTGACCTGCTTTTCTCACAACCTGAAAAGACCCATGCTAGTAGCAACCCCAGCACGTGGTGAGTGTCCTCACAGCAGCGTGCTGGGTACATGCCGGCAGGTGCCTTGGCACAATTTGGCTGCAGAGAGATGATGGGGTAAATGCTCACTGTACCAAGAGGGTACACCAGGAATGGAAAAAAAAATAAAATCTTATAATATTTTGCTACCAATTTTGTTTTTCTCACAGCCTGGATCCTCTTCCCAGCCCACCCACGGCAGGCAGCTTGACCCTGTCGTGTGCTGTTTTCAGGCAAACAGCTGGGAAATGTGTGCAGCCAGGCAGGTTTTATGTACCAGCAGATCTGGGGGGTTGCCAACCACTGACTGCATACTTGTTCCTCCCCTCTTCAAAGGAGGGTTTTTCCATGGCACTGACATGAGAACGAGGAGACCAGATGCTCAGGGGCATCCTGAAAGGCTCCAGGGCCAGGTTTCACTTGTTGCTTCAGACACCTGTCATATAGGGTGGGCATTTTTGGATACAGGGTGCTGAGGACTGTTGGCTGGCGGTGCCGAGCACCTTTGAAACTCAGAAAAGTGTGTGGCCCATGCAGCCTAGGGAAATGGAGGTGGGGACCAGAGCAGATCCTCCTGTTTGCATTCATCAGTGAATGTTGCAGGAGGTGAGGGTGGTAAAAGGTGCTGCCTGGATATGAATAAATGCAGGATGTGGATGTGGGAATGTGGGAACACAAAGACGTCCCTACCTCAGAGTACAGTCCAAGTGCTCTGGAGCAGGATCCCCATGGGAATAAAATGGGACCAAAATCATAAGTACTCTAGGATGGAGCATGATTTCTGAAAGAATAAGGCTGGAAGCTCATGACCACAGGGGCTGTGTTCGATGACTCAGTTCCTTCTGTCCTGCATCATCAAACAGCAGCATCTGCTTGTGTCCTGCAGCCTCAGTAAAGAATTCCCTTTTTTAATATATTATCACAGCCATGTCCTGCCTTACATGCCAGCGCTGGTACAGCCACAGGGCAGAGTACTAATTTGCTCTTAAGCTGGTGTGACATTGTCATTATAGCAGCCTGCTGTCAGCTTCTCCGGGTTGTGCAGCACTCGCCTTCCCTGCTGTGGATGGAGGCAGACGACACCTTGTCCCATCCCAGGGAGCCAAGAGCTGCTCATGACAATTTTCATCCACCTCCTGCCTCTCACAAACTGGTGACACACAGAGAATTGGCGAGGGGCAGAGTGGACAGCCACAACACTGCTTAGGGGGGTCTACCCTGTGGGTAGAGAAAGGGAGACCATGGAAAGTACGAAGGGTCCAGGATTGCTCTGCTGCATGATGACATTTGCCACGCAGACATACCTGCACAGCGATGGCACATGCTGAAGTAGGACCTCTTCCACCATGGTGGGGACTGGGGACCTGAAGAAGGGCCCATTACACTTGCAGAGCTCTGTGCCAGGAAAACGACGCCTTGGCCCCATCTGGAAGGAATTACTGGAAGAGCTGTTTCTCAGCTGCTTCCACACAGAGGAAGGGCTGTGATTTTACACCACGAGCCTCCCCCAGAATAAAAACCAGACAGGCGAGGAGATTTATTACACACAAATCTCACAGGATTACGAATGCCCCATGGAAGGAGACCTGCCTGAGAGAGCATTTAACTGGCATGCAAGAACAGAGCAGCCTCGCCAAAATTACCTTGGAGCATGGAAAATGGAACAGATCCCTGGCTGAATTAAACAATGGCATCAGCAAATGCCTAGTTTGAGAAAGGAGGAGGAAAAAGATGAGGGCCCTGACTTGAGGACCACCCAGGAGATGAAAGATGCTTACTTGAACTGCTGCTGAGCCCTGCAGCTTTGGCTGGTGCCTACATCGAATTCAGAGACCACGATGATCTCCCAGACTGATGTAGTTGCATATGACTTCAGTGGGATTTGAGATCCCAGGGAGTGGGATCTGGTCTTACTCCTCCCTTCACCAAGGATGAGTTTGCATGTGAGAAATCATCCCTAGAGACGACTGTATAGTATTTTCATGGATTTTTGTACATCTTGTTTACCTGCTCCCAAATTGCAGGAGTCATTTTAGTTTCATTGTTGCTAAGTTTTCCACCAAAGCTTTGCTAAAAATCAAAATTGTGTTTGAAACAGATATCGAGCATGTTTTGTTTCCTGACAACCACACGTAGAGATTCAATTTGTACATGCTTCTCAGTGAATATGTCATACTGTGATTGCTCACGCTAACTGACACAGCAGAGCTGGAAGGGAAATGTTTTTTCTATTCCATGAGAATTTCAGAGACTAATAAAACCACCAATGGATTTGAAAGAGGTCTTGATGTTTTGTAATGTGTAAGACAAAAGGGTTTACTATTTAATTAGCCAGAATGTTAGACCAAAAAGGATGCTTCAGATTTTGAAATGAGTCTGTATAGAAGCTTGTAACTATTTTCTTCTTCCCCCACATTAAAAGCATTTCAAATCTGGAAAACAAAAACTTTGGAAAAATGAAAGGACAACTGTCTCATGAAGTCTCAGTTAAACAAAATTGGTCATTTTCTGCTGAGGGCCAAATCAGAAGCTGCAAACCCAGTCCAGCACTCTTACAAACAGCATCACCCCAACAAATGCTCTTCTTGCAACAGCACCGGCTCACGTTTCTCCTAGAAAAACGAAGATAACGACTAACTTCCACACTCTGTGTACAGACATAGAGTAAAACTTGCACTGCTTATTATTCTACATGCAGGGACATAACTCTCCCCTTGATCTTCATTAGAGAAGGGAAATTCCAGCATTTCAGAGGCTTTGTTATTATCTTGAGTACTGCAGCAGCAGCTAGAGGAAGCATCTAGCAAGACAAGACAGAGGATGGGTTTTGGAGACAGGGCACAGCAGCTCAGACATACATTGGGTCTGTGAAGCTGAGCTGGAGAATTCCCAGCAATCAGATTTTCATCTGCCCATCAGCATTCCTGCAGCTGGGAATTGCAGAGTCAGAAAAACCAATGGAAAAGCAAAAAAACCCAAGTCAAACCCCACACTTATTTTCATAGTATAAACACAAGATTTGCCTCAAATGCAGATCTGTGAACAGCTATTTTCACAGCAATGCAACAGGAGTCAATTTTGCTCCAGCAGTTGCCAGCTGCACCAGGGCCACGTGGTGCTCCTTGGTGGACCAGGCAGCAAGCCTGATCCCCTGCCCTGCTGCACTGCACCAACTGCACATATGTGGAGGGGCACCCCCATGCCTGTTTACGCACCAACACCCCCACTCCTTGAGTTTTATGCTTGCCAGGCCCTACTCATCCAGGCACTATTCTTATCCCCCTGCCTTAGATCTGCCTGAGGCTCAGTACACACGTTTTTGACGTGTGTTTCACTGTCCCTGACGCACATGTGTGCCCACGCACCCGTCTAGTCCCTATTGCACTCTCCCTGCCATCGCTCACACACACGTACGTGTCTGTGGTTCAACAAACACATTTCTGCTGTCTGCTACGGTGCCTTCCCCTTGCATTTGTCAACACAGAAACCTTTCTGCTCCTTGCACTCAGCCACCTGATCTCACTTTCTGCGCACACATCACCAGTGGGCATCCACACACATGAGCAAACCCCAGATGCTCACCAGCACTTCTCTCCTCTCCTCTCTGCATTCAGCAGGGTGGCTTACGCAGCAGCCATGGGAACCAGGGGTGCTGATGGCCAGTGGTGGTAGGCAGGTGTGGAAAAGGAGAGGAAAGAGAGGAAAATAGGTATTTTTGAAGTGAAGTTTAGCTGTAGGGTTAACTGGATGATGAATGATGGCAGGTGCATGCTTAACCACATCCCACTAGCAGAGCCCTCTTGACTCTGCCCGCTGCAGTGCCAATGTAGCAGCTCCATTGCAATGAATGCTGTTTCAAGGTTACTTAAGCGATGAATTATGTTATATGCTTAACATCCCCAGCAAAAAACACCCACCCACGACTTGCTCATCCTCCCCATTTATTTTCCACTTGCAGTTGCATGGCTGTTCCAGCTTTCACTTCATTATGGGGAAGGAGGGGCCATCACCATTGAACAAGCTGCAGAAACAGCTACAGCTCAATAACAAAAGGAATGGGGCCCAGATACCCCACCAGCACAAGCTCTTAAATTTTAGGGGCTGTGCTGATTTACACCAGCCATGCATCTTCTTCCCACAGTATATGCAAACCATGAGGAAAAAAAATGTATAGTGGGTTTAGGCATGAGATAAAACCCACGAGGGACAGTGGCAGAGCTGCTAAAGTGGTATTGATTCAGAGTAATGCCCCTGTGTGTCCTGCAAACTGCAGGTGTAAAGGAAAAAAGCTCAGAGGGCCTGATCCTCCCTCCAGTTTTAATGATACATCAAGAGGACTGATCTCAGAGGACCCAATCACCCTCTTTCCCCAGTGATTTCAGGCATAAACAGCAAGTTTCAGTCCTGGAGAAGTCCTCTCGCGCCCAGAGATGGATGCTTCCTTTTCAGCACTGAGACAAGGAGCTGACCAGCCTCCACACAGCTGCACCTTGGTTAGATACCTCTAAAAGGGCAATGCATCGGCTACTCCATCCCACCCGGCACTGAGCATCCTCTGGGGAGAGCAGCATGGAGGGCTGGTCCATCCACCCTTCCTCACGATGCTGTCTGGCTTCGCCAGCAGCAGTGCCCAACGTGTTCTGCTGTCAGACCTTTGCATGCCAGGCACCCTTGTAGGCAGCTGCACACAGGATTAAGAGCAACATGTTCAAACCATGTACAATTATGTGCAACTGCTTCTCCACAACAAATAGATGGAGTAGCAATGGAGCAGCAGTTATGGTCTCGCATTAGTAATTTCCAAAGGACAGTTTTGCGGCCACTGTCCATTACAGCCAGGGCAAATGAAGATGAATGAAAGTGAGTTTGGATGCTCCATATGCCTCTGTTTACTGCAGGGAGGCCTGGATTAAGGGAAACATCATAAGGGAAAATTTGCAAGGGCTACACAGTTGCTATTTCACCTGAAACCCAGAAAATAATGCATTTAGCTGCAAATGCAAAAATCAAGTCACCTGAGATCTGAGTTTTACCTAATTCTACCTCTCTAGCACTGGTATTCCCATGCTGCAGGGGAGCCACGAAGAAATAAAGCCATAATGAAAAAATGGACCTGGGAAGACCATGAGGAGCTGTCTCAGTGGAACGGAGTACTACCAGATCCCAGCAACTTCACCTGGTACAGGGGGGGGGAGGGCAGAACATGGAGCTACTAAACATCTACCTCAGCATCTCAAATAAAACTCAAAGAGACATGAGGCAAAACAAACTTCATGGACACACCTGAAAATCTGGCCTGAATTTCAAGGTCATGTAGCAAATTAGCAATAACAGAATCTAGGTGTCCTGAGCATGATCCCTTTCTACCCTAATCAGCATGGGCTCACATAACCATTTGTGCAATTGGCTTATTTCACAGAGTGACTTATAGATGCTATTGTAAGCAGATCCAGTCAATATATTTATTTTCCTTTTGATATACAGCTACAATAGGAAACCATGCATGAAGTTTATTAAACCTGGCTAATTTTCTATCAGTTCTGCAAAATATCGATTCTATGCATTCAGTTATCTGGCTCAGCCTCAACCTGGAAAGAGAATAATTTAAAAATAACAAAAAAAAAAAAAAAAAAAAGGCATCCAATTCCTCTGAAACAAAGCTAATCTGAGACTGCAAAGTGTTACCTTTCTCATGGGCAGAGTCCTTTGATCGATTGAGCCAAAGACAACTGTGTTATTTAGGAGCCATTTGCAAGCTGGCAAATTAAACAAGGCTGCTTTTTTTTTTTTTTCCCCTCTAAAGGGCGGGTGGGGGGAGGATGTAACAGCTTTACAGTAGCAGTAAAACATCCAAATAGTTGGGTTGGGTTTTTTTCCCCTTTGACAGAGCCAGATTTTGCAGGTTGTAGGGGCAGGAAAGCAGCACAAAAGGATCTGCCATTCCCCATCTCCTCAGGACCACTGCAGGGGCTGAATCCCTTTGCTGCACCAATATTTTGATGTCTCCCTGGTGGGTCAAGAGCACAGTGGGCCTCTATAGAGGCACAGGGCAGGATCCTGACACACAGTGAAAGCATGGAGGAGGTACCCCAGTGATGCATTAGCAGGCTCCAAGCCTCACAGGAGGGCGAGCATCTCTGTTGGATGGTAGCTTGCACTGCTCCTGAGCACACCCTGGGCAGACAACGCTTCTGAAACCATGAATTTTTACAGGTGTCTGGTTCTTGAGAGCACAAAAGAAGTCCTTTCCAGCAGCCAAGTCTCAAGCTTAACCCCTGACTCTCTGCCTTTCTCAGAGCATTTGCATAGTAAAACCAGAGGCAGGGAATGTTCTATCTTTAAATCTTAAAGCTTAACTGATAAACTGCACAAGCAAACTGTTATTGTGTCTATATTGTGATGGAAACCAGCAATAAATGTAAAAATACTATCTAAACCAATATGGCAGCATGTTTTACCACATCAATCTCAGGGTGCCTACACTTGGATTAGCATGTCAGGCCAGCTTTCAGCTATTTCCTTTGGTTTAAACTTAACCTGCTGATTCTCCTGTGCCGTAGGCTGCTCGAGACCAGCTGCGAAACATCATTGTACAAGACAGAACATATGCACAAGTAAACAAATTAAGGCTATCTCCAAAACAACAGGCCCCTGGCTTCCTGGAAGAGCCACAAAGAGAAACTTAATCAACAGCAGCGGGTGAAACAGTAAAGGGGAGGAGATGGACCTCTGCTAATGAAGGCAATGCTTTCAGATTGCAAATGCTTGCTCGCAGCACGCAAGGAGGCAACGGCAGGGTCAGCGCCAGTGACACAAGAAGCGCACAGAGCTGGCAGTCACACTGGCTTCAAGGAAACTCTGGTTTTCACGGCACAGAGCAGTCAGTTTAAGCCAATGCAGAAAGAAAAAACAAGCAGGGACAGAGGCTCAGCCTTGCCCCTGCCTGTTATGGCAGGTGAAAGC
>JAVJGJ010000047.1:49681351-49708925 GCA_035590215.1 Microhierax caerulescens | reverse complement strand
GGCTGTTATGGCAGGTGAAAGCTCAGCTGTCAAGACCAGATTAGGGCTGGTACCATGGTCTCTCGGGGTCCCCTGGCTCCCTCCCCAGGGGCTCATTAATGATCTGAAGTCACAGCAGTTGAATCAGTTGAATACCAAGACAGTTAAATCTCTGCAAACCTCTGCGCCGGTGCTTTGGTGTCAGTTTAAGCCTGCCTGCCGCTGCCTTCACCTTGCATCTTTAAATGAGAGAGTGCCGATGCAGGAAAGAGCAGAAACCTTTCCCTTCACTTCCCAACTGCAGGCAAGTCAGTCTCCAGCTTCACCTTGGAGCTGAGGATCTTTCTCTCCTAAAATCCTCTGCCTTGATCCTATGGGCTCAAGCAAAGTGCAGTTGCAAACAGCGTATCCTCTTGTGAGCTCACAACCAGCAAAATTAGACCATGAGAAATTTTATTGCAAAGTGTGACAATTTAACATTGAAGAAAATCCATATATTTAAAAAACACATGCATGCACCTGGCTGTGTGCTCCTCTCGAATCTTACATTCTTATGACCAGCTAAATCTCCCTGGTTTTCCTTTTACCCTGAAAGAGCAAGACAGTCAGCATATGTTAGCTCAGCAAACCTGGAAACCCTCTGAGATATCCCAGGGTCTCTCAGGCTAGTTCTTGCAGCCTGCCTCCTCGCTCTGCACACCAGACTCACCTCCCTTTGCCAAAGCAAGCTGCTGGAGAGACAACTGGGAGCCCCAGCTCCTTCTTACCTCAGGCCCCAGTCTCAGAGCAAAGTCTGGCACTGAAGCCTAACACAAATCCCCTGGTGTGATAACAAGCAGTTAGGGCATCTGACAGCTAACAGAAAAGTATTTAAAATAGCTGTCTGTTTTAAGGCAAGCATTTCCTTAAACCTAAGCAGTTAGAGGTTGTTTTATGCCCTAGATGACAATGTTTTGTATAGCTAGTTTATCATATTTTTTAAAACTGCCTTAATGTAACAGTAGAGGACCTGCGATTCATCTTAGGCAAAGCAGGAAGAAAGCTAGACTCACACTCAAGCTGGAAGAAAGAAGAAATATGTAATAACCTAGATCTCATTCTTGTACGATCTAAAATCCCCTAGAAGCACCTGAGAAGAAATCGGTGTCTTCACTACTGTAAAACTGTTGGAAGTTTGTTGCTTTTTCCTCTTTGCAGTTTCCCTCTCCAGCTGGAGGGGCCCATATCTGGGACTGAAATGTGGAGAGGTCTGACTCTGCACAAAGGATCAGCACCTCCATTTGTAAAAAAGCAGCACAGTTCTAATCTTGTTCTCTGCAATAACCAGGAAAGCTACAATTCTTTATTTCTGAGCAGCTTTTCTCTGTTGACACACACATGGGCACACCAGACCCAGCAAACGTGGAATCAGAAGCCACAGAGGAGCCCATTCAGCTGCGCACCTGTGTTGGTCTGGATAGGTTCCCAGTTCACTGCATCAGCAGAGCACACCAATACCAGTACTGTCAGGGAATAACTCAGGGAAATTATTTTTTAATAACTGTTTCTGCGTGGCAGTATCTGTGCAGATTCCCAAACATCACTGCTGAGCACAGCCAGCACCCCTTCCCTCTTAGCACCCTTTTTCCTTTTACCGTAGCTCCATCTCAGTTATAAACGTCACATTTAAAATCCAGACTCTTCCCTGAAGCAGGAAGTTCTCCGGTCCTTGAAGGGACCTCCTTAGACCATTCCCATCTCAACAGGAGGGGAAACGCCAGCCCATGCTGTGTTGCAGGAAGCCCACAATACCTACAGCATTTCTGCTGGCTCCTGGAATCTCAACGAGCTATGTCTTACTGCTTTTCCAAACCATGCCAGTTTTCCAAGTCCTCTTCCAAGACAAACCAATATCAAGGATGAGCAAGGCAGGTTGAGCCATACAGACCTGCACAGCACTTGCAAAAGGAGCTCTGTGTCACTTAGTTATTAAATCCCGACACAGATGTGCTGGCTGTGGTCTGGCACGTAGCTCCAAAGGTGGTGAGAGGCTCCATCCACAGCTCCTCCAGCAGCCTGGAAACCCCATCCCTGCCCTGGTGGGATCGCTGCAGGAGGCTGTCAGTGTCCTACAGTGTAGCTGTCGTGAAAGAGGGGATCTCCAAAGGGCTGCGCTGGCACTAATCACACCTGAGCAGTGTAAGATGTCAGCATCCTCTCCGTGACTACTGAGAAAAAGAGCTGCACATGTAGAGTTGCTTTTACAAGACAGATTTGGCATGTCACATTGCCAAGCTGAGATCCAGATCTGATTTTGGCTCCTGCTGCACAACCCCATCTTGCTTCCTGAAACCAGTAATTTTAAAATCTAGGCTTTTGCTCTGGTCTCATCACTCATCAGCGGTGGATTGAGGGAACTAAACTCCTTGTTGTAAAGCAGTGATTCCATTTTCCTCTGGTCTTAAGCAGCTTCAATCCATCTTACTGCATTACAGAGCCCACACTGATTGTTCTGCTGTAGCAAGTAATAACAACTTGTACTTTGCAGATTACCCCAGGGAACCACGCTCCTGGTTCTGCCATAGCACCGGCTCTACAAGGCAGGCACGCATCTGCCTGCAGCACCCCAGAGAGAGGGATGGGGCTGCAGGAACAAACACACAGAGTAATTGGGGTGGAAAGCTGTGGAAAAGCAAAGGGAGCCGGTGTGTGGCTGGTGGCCACAGCGAAACTGGGGTGCCCAGTCCTGCAAGGGGTGAACATCATGGGATGGGGGACAGAGAGAAGGCATTGGGGAGGGAAAGTGATGGAAAGAATGGGAGAAAAGAGAAAGGGAGGATCAGAAACAGCTGGAGGAGCGTGCATTTGTGCCATCACGGTATAACCTCATGCAATGGAAAGCTGCTCTGGCCAGGCTTCACTGGCACAACATGGAGGAAGGGCAAAGTGTGTTTGTGTGTTTTCAGCCATGAGATGGGGCAGAAGCTGGTTTTGCCCAAATCTCTGGGTGTGGGGGAAAAAAAACAAACAAAAAACAACCAAACAAATTTCTCAGGCAAGGCAAACACCGTCCCTTGTGAAACAACCCCCTCAGAGCTGCAGCTGCTCACTGCAAGGCCTTGTCAGGGTGATGGGCCACAAAATTAAAGAAATAAAGATGGGAGAGAATGGACATAAGGGGGACCAAGATGGGGAGCTGTGGGAGAGGTGTGAGGTAAAGGCAGAGGTGCCCTGTGAGGCGGCAGCCCCTGTGGAAGTACAGAGAAGCTTCTAGAAAGCAGCAGTTGGGGCTGCCTCAGGAGCCTCCTGCCTGGGGCCAAGGCACCTCAGGCCCTGTCCCTGCTGCCACTGGCATGTGGCACATACTCCTGTCCCCTTTCTGTGTGGCCACAGCGATCCTGTGCCTCCAGCAGGGTGTCAGCAGCCACGCCAACGGCACTGGGCTGGGCGGCCCCAGCTCATGCCTGGGGCTGCCCCTCGCCGAGGACAAGATGGTGGGCGGCCATGCTCTCAGCCATACCTGCGCAGCTTCCTTGGCCTGCAGCCCCCAGCGCTGCAGGGCCGAGGCCCCTCCTGCTCAGCAAGGTGGACACAAGGTGGCTCGCAACTCACCAGGCTTTGGGGACATGGTACCAGGTAATGGGGAGATCAAAGGAAGGTCCATGATAGCCTTCATCACGGAGGTGAACATGATGCTTCTGAGGAAGTCCTGCCAGGCTGAGCAAGGGGCCGATGTCCTCCCAAATGAGTGCTGCTGCTGGAATGACACTGTGTGGCACCTCCACCATGCCTGCAACTGTCTTACCCACAATCTAGACCTTCTTTACTATGGTCTGATCCTGCCCCTCTGCAAGGTCACCAGCATCCTGGTCACCATGATAACAGGCATCCAGCTTATTGCAAGACGTATGAAGAGTTACCAAAGCCAAAGGGGGAGCAAGCAACAGAGCAAGGAGTGGTGGCCGGAGTCTCCCCCCAGCATGGTTTGGGTGGCTGCCAGCTACTCCGAGTGTGCCATCTGCCTGCAGGCATATGAGCCCGGCAAGGCACTGAAGTTGTTGTCCTGCTCCCATGCCTACCACCGCAAGTGCATTGACCTGTGGCACTGCGCTCAGCCTGGCAGCAAGACCTGCCCACTCTGCCTGCGCAGCGTGACCGCGGTCATGCTGATCCACCTCGGTGCACACAACTGCAAGCAGGAGTAACCTGGGAAGACTCACCCAAACTCCCTCGTGGAAAATCGAGACCCCTCCCCATACACATGCTCACCAGCTTTGTCTTCCACTCTCCCCACAAATCCAAGCTCCAGTCAGCATCTCTCGCAGGAAGAGTGTACACAGCACAGGATTAAAAAAAAAAACCATATGGAAATGTAGGAGTAGAGAATACAGACTGGACGGACAAACAGAGTACTGAAGACATACCCTTGCTCTGCCCAGTCTGGGCAGCTGATCACATACAAGACTGCTTCACACCAGAAGGTTTGAGGGCTACAACCACAGAACAGCAGCAGTGGCTAGCTCTTGCCAAGCCCTTGGACAGCTCGTCCTGAGGTTCCTCTTACTCTACTTCTTAAGCCTTCCCTCCTGAAAGCCTGCACAGACAGGTTTAGTCCAATAAAACGGCCAGTTACTACAGTTAACAGCTAATTTTTACCACAAAACCTAGGTCAACAAAACAAGTGCTCTTCTCTATTTTTTTCCCATGCAGATAGTTAAAGAATAAAATCCCTGCTAAACAGAAAAGATGTTTTCATTTATGCCAAAAGTTTGCAAGGCATTTTGCCAAAACTAGAAAAGGCAAGGTATTATTTCCAGCATCAATATCCAATAAAGAAGATGTCTCCCCCTGTTGCAAGGCAAACAGCTGGAACTGGAATCCATTTGCAGACACAGGTACTAAGTTGCAATGGCCCAGATTTGCTCAACTGCCTTTTTTTAATTGTGGGCATTAGCAGATTATGGGTACTTTTGTAGCAGGTCCATAAAGCACTGCTTTATAATCTTCTGTATGCCTTAGGGCCCAGATTATCATGCTTTTACTTGGTAACAACAGAGCAGAGATGGACTGGACCTCTGGGAAATCCAGGAGAGGCACCTGGTAGAGCACAGGAGTTGAGATATGTGGGGGACATTGCACACAGCAGGGCTTGCTGAGCTCCCACAGACCTGCTCTCCATGTCTCTCCCATGGTGGTGAACGGAGAGGCACAAAACCTCCCCACACACACAGCTCCATTTCCCATCTACACAGCTTGCCTTTTGGGAGGTGAATCCAACTGTTTCAGCTATCTATTCTGTAAAGACATGGGTCATCCTTTCCTTTAATCCTAGATGAAAGGAGGTGGTTACATGCACCAGTTTCTAAATCAGCTCCTAGCGAAAAAAGAAAAAAAAAAAAATATCATTAACAACAGGGTGCAGGTCTGCCTTCCAGCTGGCTTGCTGCAGAGCTGGGGACTTGCTCAGTCAGCAGGAAGGAGGAAAGGCGTTCCACATATCTTTCTTTTAAGAGAAACTGGGAGCACTGGAAACACAAAGGTTTTCACTGGAAGGTCAGTAGATGGCCCCAGATCTTCCCTGACTGTACATCACCGGTATTTAGCTCCAAAAGCCTGGTCTTCACTAATTCCATAGCATGACCCCAGAGGAGCAGCATGCCCTGATAGGAAGGGCACCAAGCTAGAACCAGGGATACCTGCCAAGTTGTCTTGAGCAAAATATTTAACCCCCACGATGGCATTTTCTGCTCCTGGCCTTTGACTGTTGAGGGTAGAGGAAGTCTGTTTTGTGTCTGTTCAGTGCCACAGCCTGTGGACCCAAGCCACTGACCTAATACAGATAAAGGACAAGAAGTCTGATTATGTACAAACTCTCATCGCCCCACTGCCAGGCTGCTTTTTTTTTATGCTGCAAAGAAAACCTCAGAGGGGAAGAAGCCATCTAGACTTATTCCCCAAGTTAAATCAATACTGGATTTGGGGCCTGTAATGGGTGTTTTGTTGGAGTTGTAATGACATCCACATAAGTCAGTCTCTTTTGCATCTCTGTTACAGTTTAAGATGTTTGGGCAGCACCAGAGTTAGACTCTGCTAGCAGTTATGTGAGTCTAAATCAGCATTAAATTCCTCTGGATTGAACAGACACTTCTGTGGAGTACAAGCAAAAGGAAGAGCTGCTTTTATATCCCAGCCCCTGCACTAGGTGATAGCCCCAAAGAAGTTGCATAAAGGAAGACGGGGACTTTGGGAGTGGTGGGGTAAATGATCAGTTAATAGAGGTAAATGGTCTTTTCCTTTCTTCTAGCTTGGATCTTTGTTCAAGTGGTAAAATGGGACACGTTCCCTGTAATTGCTCTGCTCTTGCACACAACTGCTGTCTCCCACGTGTGGCTTGTTGACATTTAAATAAATTGCAATTATTCTGACAAAGTAGATTGCAGGGACTCCAGGGAAGATGGGTCAAGAATACGTCCAGGAGCATCTGCAATGTATTTAACACATGAGTATAAGAGAGGCAAGGCAGAATGAGAAGGAGAGTACAGTGCTGGCTATAACGAATGCAGCATGGGGCTGGAGACAGCCTGGCACATCCCCATACCATGGTAGGATGCTTGGCTTAACCTCAATGGGAGCCAAAGCCTCCAGGGCAGTGACGATGGAGGAGGCAGACAGCAGCTGGTGCAAACAGAAAGCACAAAAGGAAACCAGAACAGACGGGGCACCATTGTGGCTCTTTGAGTGAAGGCCATTTTGGTCAAAGTCCTTCTTCAGCCCTCTTCTTCCTTCTGCAAAAGCATTCAGGGACTTCAAAGCCAGCTAAGGGCTAGGATTATCCCGTCCACAGGCAGTGTGAGACAGGAACAGGTATCCTGCTCCTCACCCAGACTTCAGCTTTTCTATTTTCCTCACTGCCCAGGGCCTTCCCTGCACCCCATTTCCCTCTTCCTCACTCTCTAGTCTCTCTTGAAGAGGATTTGTCCTTTTGCCTGTGTCTCTCTGGGATACTGCTAAGAGTTACAGAGATCCAGGCTGGAGACTGCAAATGTGTCATCTCTCCTTTTCCCAAGGGTTTTGGTGAGCAAGCCAGGATGGCTGCAAACTCCTGTCTTGCCGATTCTAGGGTATGAGGTGGTGCTGGAGCAGCCAGGAGAAAACAGCACACAGAATACAGAAGTTCCTTGGTCCCACATCTGTCACAGTTCACACAGACACATGGCTCCTTGCCCAGCCCCAAAGACAGACCTGCCCCTTATGCAAGCAGCAGGTCACTAGCACTACATAAAGCATTGATCTGGAGGCAGAAATAGAGCATTGAGTGCAAATAAAGAGGCAAAGATTTTAAAGAGCACTAGGATGATGGATGCCATCACAAGAAGCATAAGACCAAGCCAAAAAATGCACTCTCAAAAGGGTCTCCCAGTGTACCTCCATTTTCTTCTTAATTTCATTCTACTAGAAAGTAGTTGGCTTCTCCCTCCTCCCCAAACCTTTTCCTTGTTTTGTTTTTAAATGCATCAAAATGTCTCCCTGCAAGCATAAAACTCTTTGGATGAGGGGAAAATAAAATCGATTTGAAATCACAGCTGCTGGGAGTCTCTGGCGTGCACACACACTGTCTGCTGACATTTTCTGTAGCTCTTTTCCCAGTGAAATCTGTCTCAAGCAGAGCCCAAGGGGGCTAAGTAACAAATCAGTTGCCTAGTACACGAGTGATTTTTTTTAACTACAGGTCCAACACAATGGCACTGGAAACCATGGGGCTACTCTCAAATGGATCATTAAACAAAAAGGGCTGTTTGTTAAAAGGTGCAGGGGTTTAGGGATCTGTGGTTCCAAACTGACCTGGGTTTGTTGCATATTCAGACCTAGTTTGTTCCTACAACCAGCAAAGCTATTTCATTCCCATCAGGCTGGTGTCCCTTCCTCTGGGCACTGAGCAGTCACCATATGAGTTGGGAATTGCCTGAAAGATAAGAGTTCCTGCTGTCAAACACTCTGCAAGGGAGAACACTTGTACCTTATGCTTTCCACTCCTTTTTCAGCTTTTTTAAACTATAACCAGGATTTTAAAATCAGATTTTATAGCTAGAAGCTAAAGTCCTTGTTTTCAGCCATTCGCTTGCCAGCAACTGACTTTTTAATGTAAATAAGGGGAAAAGCCCCAGTTTAAAAGGTGGTGTTAGCCCTCCCAAGCTCATCCACCACCCGCTCTTACTGTGGCAGGACAGGGGTCCAGCAAGACCCAAGAGTATCGGCCCTTTCAGCAAACCTAGCAGCTCAGAGGCCTTGGAGGGGAATCTGCACTCTCAGAAGTTTGGGACACGGCAGAGTGAGGCCACACCGCTAAGAGAGCCTTTCAGCTCCTGCTAGCTGCCATTTTGACTGACAGTTACTGATTGACTTACTTCAAATGACAGAAACCCCTTCTACCCTAAGCAATTTATTTGGCTTGGTATCAGTTCGAAGATCACAATTTTAAGGAAAAAGTGCACGTTCACCAGACCAGTCCAAGCTGCCACACGCACACACTCCCCAACAGCAGATGGAGGCTAACAGCTTGTTCCCACTCTGCCGCATTTTCCACGGATGGCTTTGGCCACCAGCGTGAAGCATTCCAGCCTGCAGTGGGCACACAGCTAGCTGATGGGGAGGCTCGTTTATCCCGCCTGCACATCATCCACAAAATGAGAGCAGGCACCCAATCAGCACCCATAGGGAGGTGAAACTAGAAGCTGTGTGCATTGAGCAGACCAGAAAGGAAAGGGAGAAGGAGTTGAAGCAGGTTGGCAGTTACGTTATGCAACCTGGCCTTGGGAAACAGCTACCAGGTGATGTCACAGACCTGCAGAGATGACACAAGGGTGTTGCTTCGCAGCTGGAGACATGAGTTCTGTCCTTGGAACCTCCACATGGCAGGTAACCTGTAGAAATGGGTTTTGATCTCCATCCTGCTGTGGCTGCAAGTCAGAACACAGTGATGAAACCCAGGTGGGAATAGTGCTCCTGTGACTCACACACTTTGGGACCAGCATGGAAATCTGTATTCAGAGGTACCCGATGACATTTCAGCACGACTCTTCAGCTACTTTGCTGTTGCCTCCTGCACCACTATTGCAGAACCCTTTGGTTACATGGCTTACGATGACAACTCCAAGTGCGTTGCTGGTAAAGCCCTGCCCGCATGCTTTGGGCCACCTGGCTTTTGGGCTCCTGGCAGAAAGGCTGTCAGGGAATTTGATGAGGATGATGCCGATAAATGCTTGCACTGCAACAGAGAATCCTCCAGCACCAAGGAAGGCCTTCGAACCACGTATTGCACTCATACAGGGGTATGGCTGCTGTCTCGTCAAAAATATCCTTCCTGCTCAGGAGGCTGGGTACCAAACTGCTGTTGTGCGCAATGTGGTTTCAGAGCAAGTGATGGCTGATGACAAAGTAATCCAGTGGCTGATTAAGATGATATCACTCTTTACTGGACAATTTGTCTCCCTCCACTTGCAAGGGACTTTGCAAAATGAGAAACTAGCAAATAGCAAACACTATTTGAATCCTTGTCAAGACAGTGCTAAAATGCTTCAGAAAATTTCCATTTTGTTATACAGAAAACTGTATTCCAGCACCATATTAGACATCATTATGGCCATTACCACAGTTATGCTTGTTGTGGGATGGTACAACAGGGCTTGCAAGAAGCAGGGAGACAAAAATGAGACCTGTGCAATCTGCTTACAAGAGTACAAGAAAGGAGTCCTGCTGAAGGTCCTGCCCTGTTCCCCTGCTTACCACAGTGACTGCATTGTCACCTGGTTCCACATCTGGCCCAGGAACAAGATGTGTCACTGCTGCAGGCAGCTGGTGAACACCTCTCCTGCCACAAGCAGATTGGTGAACGTGTGAATGAGGAGGAACAGGACCATGATGAAGACAATGCACTCTAAGAACGGCATAAAGATTAATACTTTTTCCTCTTTGAAGAGTAGATAGATGATGCAAGCACAGTGGAAGGGGAAGAATTTGATGCACTGGAAGGCGTCGCCGTTTGAGGTATGACAGAGATAAGTCATCATTAAACCAAGGGAAATGTCCCCGTGTTTTCCTTCAGCTCTTGCTCCATGCTAGCTATTATTGGAAAGCAATTAACACTGCAGTTTTGGCTCCCTGCCCCTGGTCCCCACAATGAAAGAAAGGCATGAAATCTCAGCTGGAAATATCAAAACCTCCTTGAGCCAGAGCAACAGTAGAGAAGCAAAAAGGAGGAGGGAAGCAGGGATTTCAGAACATTTGGTCTGGGAGCTGGTTTATATCAGCTAGAATGCTTCCTCAATTCCCTCCCAAAATACATGTGCATGGGCACACAGGCACACACATAAACACACTAAATCTTGTTTTTCAGCATTACTTAAGAGGAACACCCAGAAATCCCAGGTAAGAACTGTTCCCTGTGTGTTGCAGCCAGCAGGAACCATTTCCTAAACTTGGGGTGGAGGGATTAAGATGAAGCAACTCCCCCCTCTCATCATCAGCAAAACCAGAGCCCACAAGCCCCCAGCACCTCCTCATCACCCGATGCACGGACACACAATGTCCCAAGGCATCACAGTAGATCATTCCACTGCAGAGGACAGCGTGGCCTTTAACTACACTGGCAGAAAATCCGTGCTGCAAACTTTAAACACTATCCCCTCAGACAGGAGGCGATGCCAGTGGGAGGTAGAGGTCTTTACAGCAGAATTTGCTTTGTGGAGCTGTGTAGATGGGGGGAAAAAAAAAAAAAAGAAAAAATAAATACTTCTGAGCATGGCATAATTGGCTGCTTTTGCCTGCTGGCTGGCAATCTTGCACGCACATGGAGGCTGATGTGACAGGTACATGTAACCTCCTGCTACCCAGGTTGTTCCAGGTCATTATCCAAATGTTCCTAAGCACCTTAAGGGGAGCTGTATTTATGTACTAACATGATGCAAACAGATCTTCATCTCTTCTCTAGATAGACCAGGTAGAGACATATTATTTGGGCAGCCTCTGAATACATTTCCAATCCTGCTTAAAGTGAAAGCACGAGCAGAAATCAGTGCTGGCTCCCCAGGCTGGTATGGGTGGCTAACACCCACTGTGGATGGGGCAGCCAGCCAAGTCCCAAACTGCATATGGGGATACAGAGCTGGAAACGCTCAAAACCCACTATTAGCATTTAATCTCATATAAGAGGCAGGCATAAAACCTCTTTAGTAAATGCCAAATGTTAAGGAAGTGAACAGCTCTAACGTACTATGACCAGGACATCAAACCTGCACAGCTGTACAAAAGCTAAACTCCCAAATCAAAGGCTCTCCTCTAAACACAAAACATCCTATTTCTTATGAGCAGTATCCAAGAAATGGGCTGTCATCACATCACTATTTGGACCGTGCAACAAGGCAACACAACTATGGCCAGCAAGTAAGACTAGTGCCTTGGAGTATTTTCTTTTTGAGTGGCTATATTAAAACTCAAAAGGCCAGGAGTTTAGAAAAATATTGCATGAAAACTTCGCGCTGCAAAACAGATAAACATGATCTCTGCAACTCAGAAACCTTGGTGACTTTTGAAAATAACAGCACCTAAATTACTCTGGTTGCTTGAATATCCGTATCTTAAAGGGTTGGGAAAAGATATGTGAATACAGGTGATGGCCATAGACAAGGTGGACCTGAATCCTTCGCTCCTGCCCCAGGGAAGCACAGACAGCTTCAGGTGGGTGGAAGAGAGGAAACTGCAGTTTCAGAATTTTTTTTTGGCAGTAGGCAAGTTTCAAACCAATTTCTCCTAGAATGAAACATGACAGCATTTCCAAGGACTTGAAGGAAACAAGTCTTTCTGCAAGTCCTCAGACTGAGCTGTTTCATTTTATTTGTGGAACAAATGGAAAAATGATTTTTAAGTCAGTTCACAAGAAAACTGCCCTCCTCTGCCAGGTGTGCAGCCTCCTGGGAGCTATAAATCACTTCCATTGCAGAACAAGGCCCCACAGGGTGCCTGGGAAGGCAAAGGCAGTTGTCTCCATCCGAGGAAGGAGACAGGTCCTTTGGCTGGTGATTAGCAGCAGGAAGTTCGTTTAGGTGCCTTTAACTGCATTCTGGAGGCAACTCTGCTGTCAGCAGCTTGGAAGGAGACAGGGCTGGCTTAGCTAAGCTGCATGAATGTCATCATCTTCACCCACTGCTGAGCATCTAGAGCTGACCTGAAAGCTCCCCTGCGCCCATACCCCCCACTGAGATAGGCAACCCCAGGTCCTCAAACGGAAGGAATAAAGGGAAGGATGTTGGCAGGACTCTCACTGCCCTCATTCTCCCTCAGCCAAGCTCTGAAAAAGCACCGACGCTGCAAACGCGCAGGGAGCAGGTTGAAGAGCCAGTGTTTGCTGCACGCTTGTGGCACAGCGGGCCAAAACAGGCTGCTGTATCCCACAGCAAGTGCCTCGCATCCAACTGCTGGAGGAGGCGTTGAACGAGAACCCTGAGCCAGACCTTCAGATAGTTCGGGATAATCACACAAAAAGCCACGGTGCCATCCAGCTGCAGAGTGCTGGGCTTGAGAGTCACATGGGGAATTCTCCAGTTGTATTATGCATGAGGGAGATGAGCTGATCATGGTGCCCTTAATATCCATGATTTTTTTTCCACCTTCAAAAGCAGCACATGCTCTAGATGGACTGAATTTTTAGTGAAGTGGGTCAGTAGAAAAATAGATCCTTCTTACAACACAACACTGCATTGCCTTAATTTAAAAAGGAGAGGGGAAAAAAGGAACAGAATCACTCCATTTAATGTTATCAAAGCCTATTGCACTGCAAATCTGAGACGTGTGCCACAATGAACCTGACCTCCAGCTGTCAGATCCACTGCCCTCCATCAGCATTTAATGGCACTCCTAACGTATCAAGGTTAGCTTATTGCCAGGGTGGGACATGAAGCCCTCGTAGCCTGAATGAGGATTATTAACTTATCTGGTGGTAGCACTATCCCAGTGTTTAAAATAAACTACAATAGACAAGAGGGGAAAAGGAGCGCAAGGGGTCTGTGTCCTGATCGGGCAGAGCTGTTGACAGTGGGGACATCAATGGACCTGTGTATCCCACAGCAGCTTGGGGACACAGCTGACCCAGTTCGACATTGATGCAGTCTGGTCGTGAGAGAGAAGTTAAGGGAAGCACAGGTAGACAAGGTCAAGAAAAGGCCATACTGGGAGGCAGAACGGACAAATCTTACAGGAGGATTCATGGCTTCTGCAGAGATGCCGGAATGACAGTGAATTTAATTGCCACCAAACCACACAGAGGAGGCAAGAGATGACAACAGCTACTGCAAAAGGAGCACCAATTTCTCTATGTCTCAGAGCTCAAGCAGAAGGGAAACACTATCTGCAGTTTCAAACTTATGCCAGAAAAAGGATAACTAGAAATGTTTTACACAAATGCTGTGCCGAAAAAGATTAACTGGGAGTGAGGGGGAAGGCAAATGCAGTCTTGTTGGTTCAGCTGGGAACAGCCTGGAGGAGCAACCAAAGCCCTAATGAGCCCATCAGAAAGCCCTAATGAGGGAAGAGCCAAGGATGATCCAACATGTACATTTTTGATCAGAGCACCAGGGTTGGCTGGAAGCACCAGTACAACCCACGTGGAACCTCCACTGCTAACTCTGCCTTGAGGGAGCACCCAAACATTGTGCTTAAATGAGCTGCCAGGAGCCCTCCTCCTTTTAGCAGGCTCCTACCCCATAAACCAAGCTCCACTGCACATACTCTATTAAGCAATAACCAGGTTCCGGCATGGCCTCAAAGAGACTTACAGATCTCATTTATCAGGAGGTTCTTTGCAGTTTCTTGCACATTTTATTGCAGGCTTTTTTCTGCACAAACACGGTTCAGTATATTGCTGGGAGAGTCACCAGACTGTGACCCAGAGGGAAGCGGCTGATGATCCAGCACTGGGAACTATTGACTTTGCCACCAGAACATCAATGCTACAGGTCACTGGGAGCAATTAGGGTGGCTGATTACCCCATGGGCAGCCATCCAGCTGACACATTTTCCCCATGCAGAGAGCCAGCACTAAGCCTTGACAACAACATTTAGAGAATTACTTTGAGGGTTTAGGTGAGATTTGAGTAATCTATAGGTCCTGCACAGGCCAAAGGTAGAAATTTCAACCTTGAAGACTCAAGTCTAACACCTACTGTAATTAAAAGGAGAGCACCAACTTCCCCGCGGCACAACCCGATTGACATCAATAGCATTATAGCAGCAGAGAGCCTTACCTTTGATCTCCAAAATCCATCTGGGATGGAGATGAAGGACAGAATGTGCCTGCCCACAGGGCCAGGAGTCTCTGCTACCCAAAGGCTGCAACATCTATGGAAACCTTCCTTTCTTGGGCCATAGTGCCTACCTCCCACACTATTGCATTGCAGTTGTTTTTTCCTGCGAGGTAGGCATTACCCAGCACTTCCATTTCACAAAAAGGACCTTCCTTACAGATGTCCGTGCCCACCAGCACTTCATGCCTGGTGTACAGGTTGCCCATCCCCCTCGCAGCAGGGATGGGGGCTGGCTTTGGCAGCTGCACTCCATCTCACTGTCAGGGCTGATGCAGGAGCAGTGGGCTTCAGGGAGCTTTAGGCATAAGCAGCTTCACCACCCAGCTCCCTGCTGTTCCTCAAGCATCTTGAGCACATGAGGACATACAGCTGGCCCTTTATATATCTCTTAGGATCTAGCCATTCCTTCCTCCACCCAGTCTATTTCGCAGCCTCCTCCTTCTCCAGGTCAAGTTTTCCCACCCCAGGTTCTGATGCCCAGTTTCCCCCCCACCCCCACCCCATCTCCTTATCCCCTTCTGCCCCTTGTCCACCCCCCAGGATGCTCCCCTTCCTCTCCTGCTCATGGATAAGCCTCACGTGTACCTTCACAAATCAGGTTACCCCGAGGTGGCTCTACACATAGGAAGCCTGGTACAGCTAAGCCAGGAATCCAGCTCTCTGGGGTAATCTGCAGAGTGTGGCTGGTTATTAGTCACTACAGTAGAACAATCAACACAGTTTCTGTAATGCAGTAAGATGGATTGAAGCTACTTAAGAATACAAGGAAATGGGATCAGTGCTTTGAAAAAAAGTAGCTTGACTCACCAAATCCGCTTCTACTGTAGCGGCTCTGAGCTCACGTACAGCTTTTGATTGCACACACTAATGCCGCAGCACAGATGCTTGCAGCTGGCAACGCTGGGCCTGAACAGCCAGCAGTCAAGGCCATACTGGGAACACCAACACCTTTCCCTGATGAAAATACATGACAGTCTCAGGCTGAGGTAGTAAGCAACAAGATACAGCTCTGCTGTGCTGCTGCTATTCCTTTTTTGTTATCAGAAGAGATCAGACTTTTGCTCCACGTCTGTTTTTGCACCAGAACAATTCTGCTCTTTGGTGCTTTTCCATTTCAAAAATAAAGACTCAGCTCTTCCCATTGTGTCTGCACCAAGACCTGAGCAGACTGCAAAGTCTCAGAGGCTTCAAGCTACCTGTTCTCTTGCTTAATCACAAAGATTGATTCTACACCTCCCTTAAAGAGATGAGGCGTGATCAGGTACAAAACTCCTTCCCTGACCCAATAAACATTCCCCACAAATTTCTCCCCCTCTCTTGAAATCAGCAGAGATGTTACTCCAGAAATTTAAGAAATGATATATCAACAGGGTAAAAAGTCTCCCCAGTGCTAGATCCCACTAGCCACAGTAGCACTGGGAAGAAGGGAACATACATATCACTGGCCTGGCATCACAGGTGTTGGGAAGCATCCTCCATAGAGGCATCTCCTGCCTGAAGAGCCAAGACCAGCATGTGACAGTGATCCTAAAGAAGAAAAAAAAAAAGTTGTCTTCTGCTGACTCAGACAAGTGTCTTTTTCTACCCCAGAAACCAGGGGGTAAAAAGGGCTTTGTAGAGAAGTTCAAGAGTCTGAAGGAAGGAACTGAGAAACAGCTAGGGAGACTGAGGCAGGCTTTGAAAAGCCTTGCAGAGAAGCAGCAGCAACATTACCTCTTGGAAGACTATTCTGTGCTTTCACTGCCTATGCCCTGGCTGCAGGAGAGCTCCTCTGCCCTCCCATGCCTAGAGAGGGCAACTGGCCCCGCTGCCAGCACCAAGCATGGCCAATATAAGGAGGGGAAGACCAGGAACTTGAAAACAATTTGTGTCTTGGGCAAGTAACTTGTGTAAATGGAACCCAAAAGTCTTCCTGGGAGAGAAAGCAGGGGACTGTGGATGATAAATCAGTACTTTATAGGTGTGGAACAGAGATGCTTGAAGAATGGGGGCACATCCAAGATTCCCTATTTACCCATTCCACAAAGCATCTCCTTATTACTCTTGTTTATTGACTAAGTGTGAACTACTGTAGTAGTCTAAGGATGGAGATCAGAGTCAATTTTTTTCTTTTGACCTTCATGCCCCTCTGCCACAAGGCTGGGGGAAAGAGGGACAAAACCGACCTGGCCCCAGCTTCCCTAATTAACTGGAGTCCTGATTGATTATGATAAGTAGCTCTGGCCTTGTTCATCAGCACAGCATTTATCCAGATAAGCAAAGGAGCAGTGCATCAATCCAGACCACTCCAAGCAGCACAGAGCTGGACTAACAGGAACAGCAGCTCTAATACAGCTCTTTGCATGAAGAGACTTCATATTTCTGATTCTGCTCACTGACACTTTTTAAGACCTTCTAAGAAAAATTATCCACTCTTCAGATGGACAGCAAAGTTTACCTCTAAGAGCTCAGCCTTGTTAAACTTCACTTTTGGGGCTGTGAGAAGCCCTGGCTCTGTCAGGACAAGTGACAGCACCCATGATTGCAGGGGCCAGGTGCTCTTGGCCCATCTATGTTACAGGACCAGGTGTGCAGCTCCTGTGCATCACTGTAAGGAGGTGTACCATGGGCTTGCACAGAGCTAAATCAAAGGTCAGTAGGTAGAAATCGAGCAGGACGACTGAAAGCAGGCTAACACAGGGCTTAAGATGGAGATTTTGATGAAGAGGAGAAAGCAAGAAGGAAGCATGTGCAGAGCAGCACCTGTCTCTGGCACCAAAAGCCTCACCAGAGCTCTACAGTCCAAAGGGAGAGACTTCAAGTATTTTGCCCATTGGATTTGAAAACCCTTTCCACTGTCAGCTTGATTTTGCTTTCCTTCAAGCAATGTGAGAGAAAATGAATGCAAGGAAAGTGATACTGTTGATTTAATTGGCCATATTCGTCACTGGAGCAAGAAAAATAACCCTAGTGATAGCTCTGGGTGAGTGACATGCATTTAATTAGTATATGAGATGCATTTTCTTTGGTCAATGAAATATATATAGAAATCTTCATCCTAGCCTGACCTTTCCAGGAAAGCTCTGTCCTAAATGGCACTTCCCAATGCTGCTGTGACACCTGGGCACTCCCCTGCCACCCCAGAGCCCTGCACCACCAAAGCCTCCCTACTCACCTCTACTCTGGTTTTCCCTGAGCACAGCCCAGATCTGAGCTACGTCTGCTTCGCACTGTTTTTTTTCCACCCATTTACCTCCTGGCATCTTTACACTGCTTTTCCCAGGCTTTAACTTACTGGCTTCCCCCACAGAGAGAGTGCAACCAGTGTCAGCCAGCAGGCCTGCCAGGGGCTGATAATCCTCAGGGCCCCCTGAAATCAGTAATTTCCCCCAGGCAAGTTCACCGCCTGGTGATGGGCAGGATGCCGGGACACAGAACCTAGAGACTGACCCAACCCAGGCAGATCTGCCCTGATATTTCTTTAGCTGTGGAAGGTAACAAACCCAAGCTGTTCGTTCAGCCTTGGCTCCTCTGCTCGGAGGTTTACAGCCAAACTGTTTTACTGAACCTCCCCAAAACCCTTTGTGGTGCAGCCTGAAGGATTTTTTAGGGCAGTGTCCTGGGAGCACTGGGGGTTGAGCCAGTAGTGCAAAGGCAGAACCAGACAGGTTTGGTGGAGTCTGATGTCAGCACCCACAGTTGGGATTCCTACTGCAGGAATAAGAGCTCCATGAAACAAATTACATCTAATTAGAGCAGGTGCGTGCTGCCCAAGGAGCATCGGTGTGCAAATATTTATTAGAGTCTTTAAAAAGGCCTTTACAAGACAAAGCAAACTGTGTTTCTGTAGCCATGGATGGTCCTTCCAGCCAGGCAGGACTGCAGCATTACGAAGCCATCCATCAGCGCCCAGGCTCACCCTCTGACACAAGCCATACATTTTCCGTGCCTCTTTGGGGTAGGATTTGCGAGGCTTTGATGATAGCGTGCACCTTTGCAGCACAAGGTCAAACCAACCATTTCCTCCTTCCCAAGACCTCAGATTTACCCCAGGCATAACTCCCTCAACTTCACCAGATAGATTTTGGCACTGTGGCCTTTTTTTTTTTTTTTTTTTTTTAAAAAAAAAAAAAAGTCCCTTGCCACAGCGTGAGGAGACACCTGGCAGAACTGTTCTGCCTGGAAATCCATCCTCAGATTGTTTTATCTCTATTAGCCCTCGCAAGCAGATGACAGGGGAGCATGAACATAGACAGCGTGGGATGAGACATTCACCCAGCTGCTAGTTCAAAGGCATGTCATCATTTATAACACTCCCAGCTAATCCAACTCTCCCTACTTGTTCTCAGTTGAAAGAAAGAAAGAAAAGCAAGCCGTTTCTGCTTCTGTATATTCAGTGTTTGGGGAGATGCTGTTTATTTTGGTGCCTTTGCTCTTAGGGTAGCACAGCTTCCCCAGCTCCATGGGACATTTCTCTTCCTGAGCAGCACTGCTGAGTTGTGCTGTAAGCCCCCAGCATCCCAACAATGTGACAGTGACAGTGCAGGAGCAGCCAGCAAGAGGAGAGAGAGAGGGAAGAGGACCTCTTTAGGTACCAGCCTAGCACTGCCTGCACCTTGCATATCCCATCTAGCAGGCATTTAGCCCTGCTGCACTCTACATGCGGAGCCCTGTCATTGACAAGTGAGCCACCACTTCCCTGCACTGGGAAAGAGTTCAAAACCAATATCGAATCAATCTGCTAAAAAGGCTTTTATCTCCATTGGGCTGGTGTTCCTGCAGGGCCAGCCCATGGGCACCTCACTGAAATGGGCTGCCACAGGCTTGAGAAAAGTCCCCACGTCCGAGCCTGAGCCAGCCCAGGGACACTGCAGCACCCTGAGCCACAGCACAAGCTGAGAGGAACCCACTCTGCTGAACGCCTCCACCAACATCCAACCTGAGCCTCCCTCAGTGCCTCAGTCCCCCCAGAAACAACTCCAACACCCCCACATTTAAGCCAGGCTCACCCTGCAATCAGTCCCAGCATCTGTGGCCGGGAGCAGGATCCTGGCCCAAAGCAGGTCAGTGAAGAAATGGAAGCCGTGACCGCACATTTCCCACCCATCTGAGCCCCTGCAGTGATCCTGGTGGGTCTGTACTGCCTGGGAAAACTGGCCAAGGACTCCCGGCTTCCCTGCAGCCACCACCAGCAGACTTATGATGCTCAAGGGAGCATCTTACCTTCGGCATTGCCACCCCAAAGCACCTCTCCTGCTCTGAAAAAGGGCAACGGGGGGAGTTAAGATGAGCCCACTGGAGTTACAAGCCTCTCTGCAAATAACTCGGGCACATTTCCAGCCCATCACTAAAACAACACAGAACTGATCCCCAGAGACTGCAAATGGTCTGATCCAAATTCCACTGAAGTCCACGGCAAGGCTCATTACCCCTGTCTGGCATTAGCTCTGGCTCTTTGCTCACGATAGCTCCAGGCAAGAACTCCCTCTCCCAGGAGCCCCGATGCAATTAGCTGGGGAAAAGCCCGAGACCCTTCCCCACCTAACGTGGGCACATCAGCACCGAGCGAGCCGTTCAAGCTGGGTCCAATAGAGGGCAACAATATCACACGAACTGCTTCATTAAACTAATTGCAAACAACCAAGGTGAGAAACACTGCCCACATTCCTCCAGGGCTGGATTTATCCCTTCCCTCCCCATTTCACTGGGAGGTGAGCAGATGCACAGGTGGAGGCTTTGGAGATGATGGCATGGTCAGGATGGAGCACTGCAAAGCGCTGAAGTTCTGGGTGCCTCTCAGCCAGCCGTGTCGGTTTTTCCCTTGATGTGGGACCCTGCAAAGGTGCTGAATCACCCATCCTCTCCTTGGTCCCACCAGGCCACAGTCCCTACCCAGATCTCTGCCTTCCCACTTGCAGCTTACTAGAGCAATAACAAGACGCACTCTATGTAGAACCACAACCTTCTGCAGGGCTGTTTTGCATAAAGACACCTTATATACCAGCAAACATGTGTTTAATTAGCACTCTTGCTTGCCAGAGGTCTGCTCACAACCTCCGTTGCAGCACAGGGAAACTTTCCCCACTGCAATCCAGTTCTGACCCCTCCAAGCAGGGGAGTCCTTAGGAGCAAAGCCAGGGGTGCATCATCCCCTTCACGTTGGGGAAATCACCCTGTGCTGTACTCGCTGCAGCCTCCCCAGCATTGCTTTTTATCCCCGCACGTCAGCCTACTGAGTCTGTGCAATTGTGTTGCTCAAGGGGAGCATATCCCAGGCTCGCAAACGAAGCATGCCCATGGGATGCCGGCAGCAAGCATCAATTCAAAAGGGCTTGGCTAGCACAGCTGCATGCTACTGAGGTCTGGATTGCAGCAGGCCTGGCAAAACAGGGACTTTCAGGGCGGGGGGGGGAAGTAGTACAAAAAGCAGAGCTCCAAGTTGTCTCTCATTAGCTGAGCTGCAGGAATCATCGGTGCACTTGTATGGTGAAATGAATTAGCGTAACAACTGTTGTGGGAGCTTAAGCTAATATTTTACATGCATCCACAGCAGGCAGGGAGCTTGCAGGCAGCCGGGCACTGTAACAGCCCATCGTGGGCTAATGTGGCTGCGTGCAACCACGATTTAAGCTCTTATAACAAGAGGGTGGAAGTAGAGCTGTAGACAGCTTCTAGGAGGTGGGATTTCACCTCACTCCCACCTGGGAGTCCATGGAGGATTCCCACCGACATCAGCAAAGTCAAGGCTTTACCCTTTCCCAGCCCCAGCTCATCCCTCCTTGCATTTGGTTCAGCGTGGGTGGTAACCATGACTGCCAGTGTGTTACATGCCACATGTCTCCTGTCATTGAAAACAAACTCTGCCCAAGGAACTTGGTGGAAGTAGATGAAGAAGCTGGGATTTCAGGATTTCACTTGTGTTGCCAGCAGAGCCTCTGCCCCAATACCTGCCATGGGTTCCATTCAAGCAGGCTTAGGCAGGCAGCTGATGTCAGAGCAGGGCTGAAAGCCTGAACTGCCCAAATCCCAGGCTCCTGCTGTATCCCAAGCCATCCCCACAGGACAAAGGCCTCCTCCAGCACATCAGCTCCCTGCCCAAACACACTCGACAGCTCTGAACAGCCTTGCAAGGGGCCACCAGAGAGGCTCCATCCCCAGCACCAAACCCCGTTCAGTCCATGAGCCAGCACAAAGGTAGAACTCAACAGCTCAGGAGAGAAAACACTGGACTCAAGCCACGGTGTTGAGCTCAGGGACTAAATTACCTCCACGTTTGGGGGACTGGGAGGAAGGTCTCCATTCGACCCCGAAATCAGCAGTGAGACAAGCTGGGAGCTGCAGTTTGACCAAAGAAATTCCTCCCACCAGCAGCTGCTGAGTCCTGTTCAAGGCCCTTAAGCCAAAGGCTTGGCCGAGAGCCTGGAGGACGAGCTCGTCTCTCACTGGATATGTATTTGTTTTCATCTAAATTTACATGATGAGATCAAAGCAGCTGCACTGATGTTAGATGGGATTTACTGAGGGCAGAGCTCTGGGGCATTTGGTTGTATAGTTTTGCCCCATCTCCATTTCACCCGGGGAGGGGGGGGTTCCAAGCTGTTCGAAGGATGAGCTGGGCTAATTTGCAATAGCCCACTGCAACCCGTGTGCACCCAGTGCTCGGTGCCACTCACCTCCTGGCACTAAATATGCCTCCAGACAGTCGCCTCTAGCAGTTTATGCCAATAAGAGCTCCCAGTGTTCTCTCTCTTTTTTTTTTTTTTTTTCCTGGCTACATCCTAAGGCCATTCACATCTCCACACAGGGGATGGACAGACTGAAACCAGGAACAACCACGAAGTCACCTTAGGGGACACAGCCAGGGGACCTGGGCACTTGTGCTCAGACACTCAAGTCTTCTTTTCAGGCTGGAGAAGTTAGCAGCTTTGCTCTTCCAGAAGCGAGGATGTCAGTGCACCTTCAGCGGTGCTGGCACAGACCTGTCCTGCAGCAGGGGAGCGAACGGCTGCTTTGGGGCCTTTCTCCCAACCCTCATATCTCACGTGGCCACACATTCCCCTACACAGTAAAAGCAAAACGCTCCCACACAGCAACACAGCACGTGGCTGTCTGCTGGGGCAGCCCAGATCGCTGAACCCCCCTCTGCAGCAACACCGTGGGAAGGTAAGAGCTTCACCCTCCACTTAAACACACAATACAGGAGGCAACGTTGCAGTGAAGCACGTGGGCTCCGAAGCCCTGCTCTCCAAAGCTGATCCCTACGCAGCAGCGGCACTTGAAGCTGCAATTCACCCCACAGCACTTGGTGCTGCATCACTAACGGTGGGTGACACCCTCCCACAAAGGGCTGCGGTTACACCAGGTCTGCCAAAGCAACCTCCTCAGCACCA
Organism: Microhierax caerulescens; assembly: GCA_035590215.1. Classification (NCBI taxonomy): domain Eukaryota; kingdom Metazoa; phylum Chordata; class Aves; order Falconiformes; family Falconidae; genus Microhierax; species Microhierax caerulescens. Next base: position 49,686,244 of record JAVJGJ010000047.1, on the reverse strand, counting down.
AAATTATTAAGGCTGAAATTTGGGGGAGGCGGTTTAAAGAACAGATGGTCGTGCTTTAGTATCGCAACACACTGCCAGTTAATTAATGCTAGCTGTAATTAAACTTTACACAAATTAGCTGTCAGCTATGCTAAAGGGAATCATTTCTCTCAAATGCCACCTTGAATTGCTGAGTTGTGAGACTTTTCTACAACGTAATTAAAAGCAGGAGGCTGGCATCGAAGGGGGTGGGTGGCAGGGGAGGGCACAGCCAGGAGGTGAAAGCTGCAGGCTGGGAAGCAGCTGGAGATCCCCACCCTGCATAAGCAGCTCCTCTCCTTTGGTCTGGGGGACCTCAGGGGCTCTTATCCCCTTCCAGCATAGGAGGGAAGTTCTTCCCAAAGAGGCAACATTTTAGTTTGAAGGTGAATTTTTAGCTCTTGGAAGAAGAGGTGTTTGAGTTCAAGAAAAGGTGGTAGGACCTTGGCAGGACAAGGGAAAAGTTGGGTCAGGAGTTGCAACAAACGCCTTCTTCTATTTGGAAAAGCAGAAAAAAAGATATGTCTGCAGGGAGAGGGCTGGTTTTGACAAGTTTGCCGTTTAGGAGCAAGAAGTCCATCAAAACAGCCATGTTGACATTTTCCAACAAGTTGCATTTCATTCCAAGTGATGATTTGGAAATTCTAGCTCATTCCTTGCTTTGCATGTTTGCCAGTGCTCATTGAGCTATGAGATGACTAATGCAAGAGCACCACGACCAAGCAGGCAAGTGCTGACTTGAGCTAGAGGGAACTGGGAATATTAAGGCTAATTTATCCCAAATTAGCACAAGGTTTGGCTAGAAATTAAATTGGAGAAAACAGACAACAGGAATCTTAGGATCAGATATATTGATGGTGACTGGTAGAGGTTTTCAAACATGTACCTCTTTACACACAAGCATACAAGGCACATCGTGGGGTACCTGAGCATGGCAACAGCCATCTCTAGAAGAAGGTCCACGGTCTAGGGATCTCCAGGCACAAGATGAGGCTGGAAACAAGGCAAGAGGTTCCACAATTCCACAAAAAAATCAAGTCTGGAGGAAAAAAACCACTCTTACTACAGCCTGTCCTGGCCTTAAATAGCACTCTTGGGTGAGGGGGTGTGGGTCCAAGGTGAGGCTGTTCAGGACTAATTAAAGCTAATTAGTGCACTCAGGATCCACAAAGTCAAATCACAGCCTTAAGGAAGAGCCCAGTAACCCCAGTTATGCTTAACCTTGGGGTTATTTCCCTCGTTTCTGGTCCCGTGAGTCACCTGTAAACCTGTCCAGGTGCTGTGGATGATGTATCACCACCCCAGCCCTGCATGGGACTGGGGTGATGGGCCCCAAAGTCACCTCAGGGGCTGTGCATATCCCCTGGGGATCCGTCTCAGGCAGCCCAAGGTGTTACTGATGCTTATGTCTCATGTAGTCACGGGTGATTGATACGTCCAGATGTTCTCTACTCCATGATACGGAGGAAAGCAAAAATCTCTGTGGTTTCTGCCAGACTGACATGTGGAAAATTCCTGCCTGATCCCAAATCTGCTAATTAGATCAAACACTTCAGGGAGACTCGGTGAGTGAGTGTGGCTCAGGAAGGAGTCCCTACACCCCTGTCACAACACTTGCTGCCCATCCAGCATCCCACCGCCCACCCTGCTGTGAGTCAGAGCACCTGGGAGAACAGCTGGCCAGATGTGTGCCTGAGAAACCATTTCTCCTCGATTCCTGCAGACAACTGGATGAGGCTTAGGGTAAGTTATAGTCATGGCCTTGCCGCAGAACTCCGAGTGTTACGAATATCTTGAGGGCAGAGCAGGACAGCCTTCTTGCCGAGGGCAGGAGCAGGAGGGATTTATGAATTAAGGTCAGGAGGGGCCACCGTGACTCTTTCCCCTGCTCCTCCCAAATGCATACGCTGCAGCTGTTTTTCTCCTCCAGCAGCTGAATTAAAGCCTCTCATTTGTAGTAATACCAAATCTCATTTTGGAGGCTCCAAGCAACAGTAAATCCCTGGTCCCTTGCTCTCCATCAGCCCTCGCTGCCCTGCAGCATGTCCTCCTGCAAGGTTGCCTTCAGCTTCCAGCAATTAGGGCTTCTTCGACATTTCACTTGACAGGCTGTAGGCTCTGTTTCCAGCCTGATACACACAGAGGAGTTCAATGCCTCTGCACCAGCATGCTCCAACCTCTCCTCAGGGACCTCCAGTCTCCCACCCCACCACTTGCCTTCCACCGCCATCGAAGTCCCTTTACCCTTGCAGGCTGGCTGGCACGGCACGTAGAGCTGGCCCCAACAGCTGGGCGGATTAGCCCGATCATATTCCCCCCCACACCGTGCAGCCTCAAGAGCACTTCTCGGCTTTTCTTTCCCTTTCTTTTTTTTTTTTTTTTTAAAGCTCAATCAAGGATCACATCAACTTCTCTTTTTCCTGCAGCTCTGTGCTGGGAGCTCATGATGAAGGAGTTATACACCCATGACCCCTAAATCCTTTTCTGAGTCACTGCCACTGCAAGCTCTGCTCTCCCATCCTGGAGGCAAACAATCCAGCTCCTTTGTTCCCACCTAAGCTACAGCGGTCTTGTACAAAGCACCAAAGACACTGGTATTTTACACTTCAGGAGTGCTTTTTTTATTCCCAAAGCAGCACAAACCATAGTACAGCAGCACCTGGAGTCCCCAGTGCAGACCAAGGGGAGCTGAGCTGCATATTGCTAAGGTCTGTGTATTACTAAAGTAGGGGTGAAAAGGCTGAAGATGGGCGTTGATGTGAGCCTGGGCCAAAATATTTGTCCTTTCTGAATTTCTGAGCTCCTTGGCCTGCTGGCAAGAGGAACCCCAACCCAAAGAGCAAGAACATCCCCAAGTCTTTTCTCAGCCAAAAGGCACACACAGCTTTTATACCAGGCTTCCCTGCCTCCAGGTCCTTACCCCAGGGAAACCCCTATCCTTGGCTATGCAAGGCAGTTTATCCAGCCTGCATCTGTCTTGTTCCTGGTCCAGGAGCGATTCAGCCCATTGCAAACCTCATGGGAATCATGTGGTGGCTTTGCCTTTGCTTCTGCAGTGAGTCTGGGACATGCAGAGTTTGCCTGCAGCCCTGTGTTTGGCCATGGAGCTCCCCTGGGCTCGGAGAGTGGCTGCACTGATCCTGTCCTTCCATTAGGGCTGGAGGAAGGAGAGAGCTGCCAAGCACAGCAACAGCCAAGGTCTGGCACACAGACCAGGCTCTGTACCTCACCCCGCTGCCAACAGCACCTGCAGGAGTTCAGTCATGGCTTGGAAATTCACCCCAGCTCATCTCATGCTGGACCCAAAATATGCACCTGCTTCTTGCTCTTCTGAGTGAAGAGGATGGGATTCAGTTTAAAAAAGAAATCAGGGCACACTTGAGAAGCGGTGGATGGGAGAGCACTGTGCCTGCAACGCAGGGTTCTGATTTTACTCCTTCCTTCCCCTGCCAAAGGGTGCCTGCCTGAAGGCCAGCTACAAACAGCCCCCAAAAGTGTGCCTGAGCAAAGGGAGGCAGAGTGCTCCATCTCAGCATCACTACGCTGAGAGCTGCAGCAGGTATTAGCTGCCTTCCCCCACCTCCTCCAGTTCAATTAAAGAACAAGTTTTCCTCCGTGCCACCATCCTTTTATTTCCAGCTTCTTCTCGGGCTGCTGTTCTGCCTCTCCCTTCGTGTGATGGCAGCATCGTGGTACCCAGCTCACACAGCCCCCGGGAGCATGGCTTTGCCTCACAGCCTGCAGGCTCCCAGGCTGCAGGAGCGGGGAGGTGCAGTGACACATGCAGCTGTGTGTGTACATGGGTGTGCACATGTATGTGCATGTGTGTGTGCATGCCTGCGTGTGCACGCATGTTTTACCCACTTCTATGGCAGCACTGGGGAGTCACTTTGCTGGCTGCCTGATCTGGGGTGGTTTAAGGTTAAGGTGGTTTTCCTAGCAGGAAAGGAGTGTGTGTTGGGTCAAGGACATGTATCTAGCCTCTGAGCTGTACCTGCCTAGCTACCCCAGCAAACACCCAGCAGTACCCCACTTGCAGGATGCTCCTTTGTGTTTTCCACACCGTGCTCTAATGCGGCTGCTCAGCTGGAGAGAGGTGAAACAGCCCTGGGGAAAGGTCTGAGCAGGGTTAAGGAGAGGGCTGGGGAGGGGGTTGGGGGGGTTGGGGGACTGTGGGCCCAGCAGGTGTTGGTTAGTGGTGGGTGCACATTTCCTGCAGATGTGGTCACCGCATCTCATTTGCTGGAGGTTTGAGGGCTCAGCTGCCCAGCTGCGGCACGTGCCCACTTTCTGATGGTAACGGGAGCTTTCCTGGAGGAAAGCCCAAACAAAACCCACGCACAGCTCTCCCATGCCCCGGCACAAGGTGTCAGCTGTTACTGAGCATCACGAGATGCAGGGACACAGCCCCAGGCAATTTGTAGATGTCGTGAATAAAGTTGACAACGTTGACATGGAACAACTTGAGGACATCACCTGCAGGGAGACCCCACTGGCACTACAGACATTGGCTGCTCTGAAGTTGTTCAATAAATTCCTGGATTTAAGGCCAGGTGAGATTGTTCGATCATTCTGGCTGACCTTGTCCGTTGCAATTCCCCCATTGCTCTGGGAATCAGAGATGGGGATTATTAGAGCCGTTTTGGAGTGGTACCTGTTGGTGTTGTGGACTGGGAACCCCCTGCTTCGCTCCACTGCCTGCTCACCTGAAACGCACCTCCCCACCTGAGTCAGCTCCTGTCTCACACATCTCTCACTAAATCAAAGGACCCTCGTTCTCCCTGAAGGTAACGCTGTGTTGTCATCTCAGCAGGGAGCTCTTTACATCGCTCGCTGTCAGGGTTTTCTCCTCGAGGTCCCCTCATTGCATGCCAC
>JAVJGJ010000047.1:49643947-49670055 GCA_035590215.1 Microhierax caerulescens | reverse complement strand
CACCCGTGCACGCCGCCCGGGGGGGCTTTCAAAGCTTCGTGGGGTCTTTGTGAGCCTTCTGGGGTCTTTTCAAGCTTCCTGGAGACTTTTGTGGTTCTTTGCCAGCTGTGTAGGGTCTTTGTAAGCTTTCTGAGGTTTTTGCAAGCCTTGGGGCTTTTTCAAAGCTTTTTTGGGTTTTTACAAGCTTCTGGAGGTCTTCATGGAGCTGCTGCAGGTGTGCCAGCAGTGGGGAAAATACTAAATCCTTCTTGCAGAGCCTTTGGCAAAGCACCCACCCATTGCAATGTCTCATTTGGGGACGAAGGAGAGGGGTGATCACACTGGGGAGAGGTGGCTGAGGCACCATCTCTATACCTTCATCTGGTGTTGGGGACAAGTACAAGGACCTACCTGTCCCCATTACAGTGAATTGGGTGACTTCCTCCAGGAGTGGCTAAATAAACTTCAGTTTATGCTGCAAGAACAGGATTTTTCAGGAGGCAAAAGTGCTATTTGTGATGCAGGATCTACGCTGTGCTATCAGATGGGACATCAGACATGGTAAACCATCACAGGACGTGTGTGTATATACAGATAGATAGATAGATATCTATATACATGTAGATGTCTGGAGGCTCGTGGTTTCGTGGCTATATTCAATCTGGTCAGAGGAGTTCTCTGTTTTTTTAAAAAATCAGATCTGCCAGATTAGGAGCTGCTCTGCATAAACTTCCCCGCTGCTGATGGATCCCTGCCTGCCCTAATTTCGAGGACCTGGGAACAGATCCCAGTGCTGGAGCTTGCAAACAGCCCCAGTGAGCTCATTCCTGAGGGTTTTCACGTGCACATGGCCTAGCATCTCCTCCCTGAGGAGGACCGAGCAGATGTGTACAAGGGGGTTTTAAGCTCCATGGGTGCTTGGTGAGGGGTTTGGGGGTCGTTTTGTGGCTCCCTTCCTGCAGGCACGTGCCTTATTGCAAAGAGTAGGAGGGAAATGTTCCCCCGACAGTCCTTTCAAGCTGACCTTTCATGTTTAGGAGGTGCAAACAGGTGCCCATCCCAATCGAGCCATGAGGCACTGCCTGTTCCTGCATATTCCTGCCTGCGCTGGCTTTATTTTGGAAGAGGCAGGCAGCTTCGAGGAGGCGAAACCAACCCACCAACGAGGATGAAGGAGCTGGAGCGAAGCAGAGCCCACCTGTGGCTTTACTGCTCTCTATGGAAGAGACATCCAGCACGCCCCAGTGAGGGAGATATTTATAGGGCAGCAAATATGATGCAAAGCTGGGGGAAAGCGTGGGCAGGGCAAGTGCAGGGGTATGTGCATGACTCCAGCCCCGGAAGGCAAAAGCAGTTTTATGGGGTGCTTTGCTCTTGGATTGCCAGGTATGAATTCTCCAAGCCAGGCAGACACCTTTACTTTGGGGAGAAGAAAGGATGGAGAGGGATTTTTTGTGCTTTCTCACCCAGGATAAAGTGGTTGCAAAGCCAGGATGATTTACCAGGACTGGCACCAATCTCTGTTGGGTTTTACCAGCTTTAAAAGCATTTTTTGCTAGTCCAAACCAGCCTCTTGCCCATCTTCTCTGGCTTCCAACTGGGATGGGGAATGCAGGTCCTTGAGGAGGGGACTTGGTGCCTGCCTGGGACACTCCTGCCCTGCTGTTACAGCTACATGCCTAAGGAAAAACTTCATGCAAACCCAAGCGGGACTTGATAACTGGTTCAATGCCTTGCCCTATTGCAAGTAATTAGACTGACATGGCTCTTAAAAGTTCCTGCCTGCAATTACACATGCAGAATAATAAATGAGGTATAATTATCAGCTTAAGGAGATTATCAAACTTTCTTTGACAGAGTGGTGGCGCAGGATGGGTGAGAAGAAACACCCCAAGGGGGTCTGGGCTATTAATGGGTCTCCTAGGGGAGCACTGGGGGGTCAGAGCTAGCTCCATCGTGGCTAGACACAGGCTGAAATTGGGAGAAAGATGAAGTGAGCCCCAAAACCCAAGTCTGACCAAGCTCACACAATCTGATGGAGAGGCGGGATCCCGTCTGTTGTGTACCAGGGATCGTAATAGCAACTTCTCAGGACAAGGTGTTATTAGGAAAGAGCACTCAGCTCTGAATGGGCCAGATGACTTAAAATCGTCATTCTCCCTGTGCACGGGCATGTTGGTGCTAATAACAGGTGGAGGAGGAAGGAGTGAGTGTAGGTACCACCCAATGAAGACAAGGTGTTTTGGGCTTGAGTGAGCATCCGCAGTGACCGTGGTGGCTCAAAATGTACCATGACTGAACTTGCTGAAAAAAAACCCAAACCCAAAATGAAGATGAGGTTTCAGCACTGTGTCTCCATCCTTTCTGGACAGGTGTGATCCCAGGTGGCTTTGGAGAAGAACATGCTCCCAGACCCTTTGCTGAAGCCCATGTGCTCGCTGGGAGCCTGAAACCACCGTCCTCCACCTCCCTCCAGATTACAGACCGTACCAGCCTGACCCCGTGGGGATTAAGGTGTGTTCCCTGTCCAGCACAGGATTCAAACCAGCTGAGCAGGATACGATGCTAAAATCACAGCAGGTGGCAAGCTCAGCACCATGCCCAGTCCAAACCAGTGTGACCAGCAGCCACGAGTGGGAAATCCAACTTGCAGCTCTCTTTGGTAGAGATGCTGCTGTGGCCAGACTCTTTCTTGGAGGATGCAGCAAGCTCCTTGCCCACTGTGCTGGCTCTGCTTCGCCCCAGCTCAGAGGGTTTTAGGGGTGCATGAAGGCTTGTGCTTCTGTGAGGGGCCTTGATTCACAAATCTATTGCCATGAGGAGTCTGGCTTGTGCTGGATTTTGGGAAACAGGGTTTTATCTAAAATTTCAAGCCAAGCAAGGCAAGGTCCTGGGGAGCTTGGAAATGTCACTAGCATTTCCCATTTGAGCATCCTGGCCATCTCAAGCAGGCTCCCACGATCTTATTAAAACTGTTCTTGTGTTCGAGACACAGTGCTGGGTTTTTTTTTTCAGCTGCAATTAAAGTCAGAAGGAGTCCTTTAATGTAGACTGGCTGGGAGATATTTTAAAGCAGCTGGTTTGATCTTACAGGGGAAGGTGTGTGCAGGTCACTGCTCCTCCGGCTAAGGACGTGCAGCTCAGTGCAGTGGTGAGGCCTAGTCCTTCTAGCTCTGCCAAGCTTAGAAGAGGCTCTTTGGGCTTGCAGGGGGTCCTGCTGCTCACAAAATTGGGTTTCTCCTGGCTCCAGCCCTCTCCTGCCCATTGCATCGCTAACATGACCACATTACCCTGCATCCCCCCTTGCTATGAGGACAAACCTTGCAGCGACAGGGGTGTTGGTGCACTCTCTGTCCCTGCACTGCCTTTTCCCTCCATCTTAGCTGCTGCCTCCATCCCCAAAAGTGGTGGAGACCTCCTTTCTGGCTTCAGCAAGATTAATCTCGCCTGGTTTCCCTCTTTGCAGGTAGGCAAAGCCTCCTGGGATGGCCTGGAGAGAGATGACTATCTCTGATAGATGACATCTTCCAGTGATGTGGATGTTTCCCATGGGAGCTTCACTGTATGCCCCAAAAACCCCAGTTCCCCTGAAAGGTAATGTCCAAGCAAAACACCGAGAACTTTTAATTTCCATTGAAAGCCTCTTATTGTTTTGTTCTTGTTTGTTTTTTTCCCCTTCCCTGCATGCCAAATAACCAGTTTTCCCTGCACCCGTTTCTGCCTGTCGCTCCTTGGGAGTTGTTATGGGAAGGACCGACCTGAACAAACATTCCCTTTTGTTAGGTTTTATTCGGGCATTGCCCTAATGGAGTAGCTGAGGGCCGTGAGTCACCCGTGGAGAAGCTAGATGGAAAATTTGGGTTGTTTTAAAGAAAATGCTTTATTTTAATGATACCATGTATTGTAATAACCCTAAACAACCACGTTGCCCTAAAGCAGGAGGTAAAATGTTTAATGCATTAAGCTTTGGAGTCCTTATATGGAGCTATAAGGGAATAAAAAAGTGAGAATAAACCCTGAAAGAGCTTGCTGCCAAGCATCCTGGGGCACGGCTGGGTGTTACCCACCCTGTTCTGCCCCCCTGCTCGGTGTCCCCTCCCTGGAGCTGCCTGTGTCCCCTCCCGGGGCTGCTTTATCACCTCCATCTCCCTGAGCAGGGCGGCAGCTTGCTGGGTGGCGGAGGTGGAGACGGAAGGGTCCCCTGGCTAAACCCCGTCATCGAGGGAAGGAGGAGTTAATTTCCCTTGCCTTTTAATCCAGTCGTGCTGGTTTACCTGCAAAGCCAGGCAGCAGCTTCCTTCACATGTGGCCGCTGTCCCCGGCACATCATGCCCCAACGTCACGTCATACAGATGTCCACCAGCCATGCCAGCTACAGTGTCTGCGTGTTGGGTACCGAGGTCTTCCTTGATACACGCCGGTAAGGCTTGGGATTGGGCTATCCCTATTGTTTTCTGTAGAGCTGATGGGTTTGGGGGGAGCCCAATAGTGTGTTCGCTTTTTGGAAGAGGAATGGGTGCTTGGGGAAAATCAGAGCTCATTTTGAGCCCACATCATGAGTTCATTCAAGGATTTGGCAAGTTTGTTTGGTGTGTGGTGGACATGTCCTGTTGGGTCTGTTTTAGGGGACAATGTCCCATGGGGAGCTGCACCCAAAGGAGGGACATTGGCTCTGGCAAATGCAAGGCGTCGAAATGTAGCTGAGCCATGACGATTTGCAGGCAAAGCCCATGCACACCCTGGCTAAACGTGATCTATTTCTGGCTGCGAAAATATTAGGCAAGAGCAATTCAAGACAAGCAACTTGGCTGGAGCTAAAATGAGGTAAAGAATAAAATGTGTGGCTCAGGCAGAAAAAATCCACCAGCGGGTTTGCGCAGGTGATTTCATAAAAAGAGATTTTTCCATTAAATCCAGCATTAAATATGGGGGTTGCTTTATTGGCCAGATACGAGGCTGTATTTACCCTGGTGTTACATTGTCATTATTTAATAAATCATGTTTATAATGATAGAGACTAAAGGACAAGCCAGCCAGCATCGCATCCATAGCAATTATTGGGGTTGTGTGTTGGAGCCAAGCCAGGACATGCTGTTGGCCCCCAAAAAGGCTTCAGACTGAGCTTCAGCTGCCCTAAAAAGTATTATTTTACCCAGCCAGATGGGAATATATAAACCCTATTATTTTCAGGTTTTTTTCCCCTGGATTAGGACTCAAAGCAAGATCAGTTCCATTTAAACATGGAGCCCAAGCCCCAGAATGGGCTGATTTGGCTCCTTGGTAGCAAATTTGAGCTTTGGTCCACAAAAGCAGACTGCGGATGTTCTTTCAACTAGAAAAATAGGATCATATTGTTCCTGCAAAGTACTGGCCAGGGGGAACTTGGTGATGGATGGATGTATCAAGCTTTGACTGTGGTTTGGACTGTTTCAGGGCAGAAAATGGTGCATGGTTGGGTGCATGCTGAGGTATGAGGGCTGTAAAATCAGGGTAAATAGACCCAAATTTGAGAAGTCACAGTGTGCAACAGTGTGCAGGTGGATTTATGATGTTGCACGATGTTAAATATGAGGGGTGACAAGCAAGATGACTCTTTAATCTTCCCTTAAAAGCCACTGCAGGCACCAGGGATGTGATGCCAAGAGTAACACTGGGAATAAATCTCTTCTGTCCTTTTTTTTTTGTCCTCCCCTCTTCTCTCCTCACTGTTAAAATTTACCACCCTGTCCCTTTTTGTGTGTGGCCGGGGAGGCTGGCTCCTGGTGGCAGACAGGTCGGAGCACTCATGCTCCTGGGATGGGGGTGCTGAGGCTGTAATGAGCAGGTAGGCAGCACTTCAAAGGTGAGGGATGTCATGCAGGTGGGGTGCGGGTTCTCCATGCTCGGATTCAGGCTCTGCGCCAGTTTGAGCATCTCTCAGGTCAGGGTATAGTCCACAATAACCATCTCCCTGGATGGTTGGCATAAAAAATTGTCCTGCCTCTTTGTTGGGGTTTTCTCATGGGATACTGATGTTTTGGAGGTTTTCTTGCTGTTGTGGAGGGAGATTGGATGCCCAAACTTCAGCAATTTGCAATCTAGGCTTAACCACGGACGGACGTGCCGAAGCTCCAGTGGGAGCTCTGCTTGCTCAACAGTGCCACAGAGATAATACATATAAAATTCAGATGACGCATTTCGTCACCTGGAGATGGTTTCTTAGTCCTTTCCACCCAATTAAGGCTGGATTTTAATTCCAGGTTCAAGTATTTGGCTCCACAGAGAACAGGAGGGACAACTTGGTTTATAACCCAACACTGCTTTCTGTTTCAGATCTACCCCCAAAGATGCCACGTCATTTGATGTCCATGCCACCTCTGCAGTTACGGTCCATATCATCCACAGCCTCACGACAAAACCCATGATTAACTCCAGATGGCCCCTGGATCCCGATATAGAGGTTGTAGTGACCATTGATGTCACCAGCAGGACAGTCAATGACAATAAGGTTAGTTGCTGCTTATGCAACTCGAAGGATAAGTCAAAATTTCTAGGAGAGGAGGGAGGGTTATGGGCAGGCTCAAGCATTTCTAAGTGATTCTGACATTGGACTTTTTTTTTTGTGGAAAAACCTCAGACTTAAACAGAATTGTGTAATTATCACTTACGAAAAATGAAACTAAGAAGTTCACATTTTGAGCCCTAAAGATGAGATAGCAGTGGCTGCAAAAGCTGGTGTCAAAAATTCCATGCCAAGCAGCAAAAATACTCCAACCTTGGCTTTTTCCATGCCTGTTTCTGTGCTGAAGCAGGCAGAAATGGTTTCGCTGAACTATGATTAATGGAGAATGACTTGAATTAATCTTCCAAGAACTTGGTGTATAGCATTGGTTGGTCAACCCAATGAGTAGAAAGACCTACTCATCATGATGTGACACAGGACTTGGGTCACGATCTGATGATGTCTTTGCAGGTTAAGATTTCATACTATGGACGAGAAGGCAATGAGCTTTCGGTGGCTTGGTTGTATCTCACTTGCGTAGGTAGGTATTACAGCAATGCTTTTTCAACCCCAGCCAACCCTTTCTGATGCCAAGATCTAGTTGGGTTCATGGGATGGGAGTTAAGTGGGGGGCGCGGGCTGCCCTTCTGCAATGTGCAATGAAGGTTTGGGTGTTGACTGATGCTGACAAGCAAGAGGGAAATAATTAAAATGTTATTATGCTGCCTTATATGGTGCAAAAAAGACACAGGCTGGGCCGTGTCCCCACCCAACGCGCACACCGAGCATCCTCCTCTGCTTGCCAAGGCCATTGCGTTGGTGGCAGAGGAGCCAAAGGAGACCATCTCGCCCAACTTTGGCTGGCATCCCCCTCCTCGACCTCCGTTGCAGCTAGGGGCGAGGAACAGGCACCAAAGTGTAGTCGTCTGACCTATTTTAGAAGTTTAGGATGAGATGAATCATTCCCTTGAAATGCCTATTTTCCTCTGCTGACTACAAAGGGAGTCTAGACAACCAGTCTGGATATAGAACCTTCCACTTGGATGGATTAATTACCCTAAGTTTGGGTTTTTCTAAAGTGTTCACATGACAGTCAGACCTGTGTCCTTAAAGTCATGCATATGCCTCCTAAAATTGCACCTGTAGAGGCTGATTTTTTCCTGTGTCCCATGACCATGATCATTTCCCATGTCCCATGGGGCCACTGCTGTCTGCAGGGCTTTTGCCTTACAAATGCTCTTCACTTGCTTAAATTTAGAGCTTCATTTTCAGCTTCTCCATATCCTCCCCTTTGCATCAAGGAGAAGGACCAGTGCCTGTGTTTTCCACATTCCCATTTGGAGAAGTTTCTATGTTGAGGTAGGGTTAATACAGATTTAGGTAGAGTTTAGATGAGGTCACTGGTAAATGTCCAATTTATTGCAGCAGAGACAGAGAACTGGGCCAAGAAGAGCTCTGTAAGGGAAAGTCCTTCTCAAACATTGCATCAAGCCTAGTAATTATTTAGGTGACCACTCACCCATGGTGAAAACACTTTCATGCCTCTACCATGTTTTGGCATAATGAAAAACACTATCATCAATATGAAATCAGTGAAAACACAGAATATGCTATAAAGTGAGGACGTCCCTGATGGAGGAACGAAGGTGGGAGATGACAGCTGGAGACCAAAGGAGGAAAGCCATGGAAAAGCCATCAAATTGGCTTTTCTATCAGCATTTTGTTGGAGACAGGGTCTGGAGCAGCATCGGGGCATGAAGGTGGGGTTGGTGTTGGATGACTCATGGCTAGTGTCAAGGCTGAGCCCAAAATGCCATTGAGAGCTCATTCCCCTGCCAGTGGCTTCCTTCCCTCTTGATGTTTCAGATGTATCCCTGGATGTGGACTTGAGCCGTAGTGGCAGAGTGAAGAGCAAAGGGAAGGACAAGGTAAGGAGAAACTTTGCTGTAGGCAATGTAAGGGGGGTCAATGCAGGGTGTACCCCTTTGCAGTCTCTTCCCTGAAAATCCCCAGGAGGGAGAGGGACTTGGGTGGTGCCGCTGATGTCTGCATTAGGGCAAATAACCTGGCAAATTCTTAATGTACTAATTGAGAAGGAAAAGTCATTTTTTTTCTTATTCCATGCCAAAATCTTCTACCTCTCCCATCCAGCCCACATAGGAGAAAACACTCTGCCTTTTTCCTCCCCCCCCCCCTTTTTTTTTTTTTTTAGCTTTAAAGAATAACACTGACTGTCTCAAGCTGCGGTAATGTATTCAGGCAACACAACTGAGTCAGAGCTAATTGAATTTAAAAGCAGGTATTACATCTGTGCCTTCGGAGCGAGTACATCCTGAAAATCACTTCAGTGATGAAGTGTTTTACCCAACTACTACTTAATCTTTTTACATAGAAAGCAGAATTAACCCTGCTGCGCAGCCTTCATTAAGGAAGCCAAATAAAGTTACCTGGTGAGATTCGAATGTGCTGCAAGTGGTAAAACTTCAGCTGAAGTTTCTTAAATCTAGAGGGAGTTTTTTTGCGTGTGTTAAATTCTGCAAAGTGGTTTAAACCAGGTCAGTTATCTGGGTCCTCCTTTACTTTCCTCTGTTAAATCCAAGAGGAAATAAGTACACCTGGCCCTGTGTATAAATACATATATGACTAGAGAAATAGGTCAACCTCCCGCACCCCTCTCCCAGGCACCGGCCATACCTGCCCTCTTTTCCCCATTCCCATCCCATTTGCTCTTTCCCTCCAGACTGGCTCCTTCTCTCTAGGAGAGAGGATAAAATAAATGAAGGAGAAAACATGCCCCGAAGAAAACTCCAAAAATAATATATGCCTCCCCCACAGCAGCACGGAACGTCGTCCAGAGCACCCCTGCCCTCTGCCAACAGTTAAATAAATCCCAGGACAGGTCAGCAGCCCTAAAGCAACAGGATGTTAAACCTTCATGGATGGAATAAAAGCCCATAGCTTTGGGGTTTTATATATATATATAAATTCTTTAACATGTATATTGTCACATAACAGTTTGGGTTGAAGGGACCTTACAAATCATCTAGTTCCAACCCCCAATATATATACATATATAAAAAATATAGATGTACACACACATATGTACTTATATATCTATATTTACTTTCTATTCTATTACTTTACAGACTTTGTATCTCACTTTTAGTATTTTTATATATATCTCTCTTAGATAAATTATACATATTACTTTTTAGACTTAGTGTCTTATTTTATACGAAGTAAAAGGCCAAAGCAATTAGCTGAGCACCAGAGCTCAGTGTGCCCCACCATCACTCCCATCCTCAGGCTGATGCAGGCTCAGGGGGATGTGACAGACCCTCCTTCTCTGGGCTGGCAACAGAGCAGGAAAAACACCCTGAAGAACCATTTGCAAAACTATTCCAGCAAATCAACGTTTTTGGCTGGCTGTATTTATCCATCAGCTCCTAAGGCAGCCACCAGGGAGCTGGGAAAGCTGTGGGGATCCCCTGAACGCTTCATGAATTTCAAGCGCAGACAATTGATTTACATCGCCAAGAAATTTGCATGGGTGGGGTGGGGTGGAATAATAAAATGAGCTCTTCACCATTCATTAATCTTCTCTAAAATTCATTCATCCAATTAGGCAGCTGAAATGGTGCGTTGTAATTTAGACACCCTGTGACACACCATGACTGTTGATGGTTCTCAACTCAAAGGGAACAGGAACAGAATAAATCCCAGGCTACGGGCTCTTCAAAACTTAATTTTCTTCTAGTTACAAACCAGGAAATCAGCTGGAGAAATCAGGAGAGATTCAGACAAATTTAGGTTGGGCATCAAGAAATAGAGCAGGTTCTTCACCGGCTGCGAGCAAGAGTTTGAGCCTCGGCTCTCAGCTGTAAATGCAGGGGAATTTTTCCTTTAGAAAAATATCTCAACATTTATCATTGATGAGCCTGAAATAGGGGCACCCACCCTTGTTGGTCCACCCAGGAGAGCATCTCCTCCAGCATCACCAGCTTGCTTAGAGTTTCATTGTCAACCTCAACATCTTTATTAGCAGGGAGAGGTACCAGGTAGGACAAGTGCCAAAGTCGGTACCTCAGGTTTGTGCTGCAGAGGGCAGGTTTTAACAATAATAACCAGGGTGATTTTATGTTGCCTCTTTGCCATTAGGAGTCACTGCAATTTGCTGACAGAGGTGAAAGTGGACATTATTGGGATAATAAAGCAGCGATGTGGGGGCTCTATGGATGTTACCAGCCAGGTCTTCCCACCCCACGTGGCTTGACCCATTTTGCAGAGCAAAAGCACAGGGTATTTTCAAGTTTTTCAAGGTATTTTTCAAGTTGAATAAAGATGCAATGCTAGGAAAAAAAAAAAAAAATCTCACCAAGGTACTAAACCATGTGGAAATCAGGTTTTCCCTAATTTCCCTTACTGACCTCACTGGGAGCAGGGACATGCTGCAAGGGACATGCAAGGTGCATGTAAGTGACCCCATTTAACGCAGCTGAGGAGGAAAATCTGGGGCTGAAATAATTTGAAGGCTCCCACAAGTCAATCACAGGCCACGGAGGGGAGCCGAGGACTTCACATTCCCCTACTGACCACAAACCCCCACGGCTGGGCTCAGGGTCCTGCTCCACCTCAGGGCTACAGCAACACAGCATCAATAATACAGCAATAAATATTCAAGTCAGCTGGCTTCATCCTTTAAGTGAATATGGAGATATATATAGATACGTATTTAGAGAGAGTTATAGGCAACTCATCATCTCGTAACATGTGAGCACTTAGTGAGTTTTCCAGGATTCAGGGTGAGATCCAGAGATGCACTTTAGGTGCTGTAACTGAGGCAACGTGTTGCCTAAAATAAGTGATGGGATGCTCAAGGACACAGATTTCAGGTACAGTTGACATCCTGACTAGTGTTTTCCAAGAGGAAAATTTCTTTTCCGTGGCTGCATCAAAAGACCTTCCTGATACCCCACAGAAATCCTGGGGCACCGCCTGGGTTTAAATGCAGATGCCCTCAGCTCCAGCCCAACACCTTGGTTCCCAAACCCACATGGTACAAAGGAAAGTGATGTAAAACCACGGGCTGGGGAGCCACAGGGGTGTTCCCCCGCCCCCCATCACACTTCCCTCTGGATGCATTTCTTCCCCGATTTCCACAATCCCTCCTTGTGAGGAGGAAAACCACCTAAAAATCCCTGCCTGGGGAGGTGGTGGGAGGGAGCAGGCAACAAAACCAAAGCTGATCCGTGTCCTAAGGGATGGCTTGTGCTGCTCCACTGCAGGGAGAAGCACCAGCATTTTCTTTTTTTTCCACCAAAAAAATTAAGCTCCAGAAACACAGAATTAAGATCTGGAGGTAAAAAGGAATCTCTTGGTGCCAGGTCCCTGTCAGCACTGAGGGGGAGAGTGGGAAAGTCTCCTTTCCCCAAAAGCCTTCCAGAAATAAAAGGAAGAAGTAAATAAATTTCACTGAGCCTTTTGAAAATGCTGTAATTGCCTTTGTGGTCTAATTGCTCCTGGGTTTACAGCCTCATTTCTTGTCATAAAATTAGTCCCAGTTTTTATGCTTTTTCCTTTGCTACTGGTCTGTGATTATTATTTTTTAATTGCTTTGGTATGTTGATCTCTCCCACATCTCCCTGGGGAAGGGGGTGAGGGACCTAATTCTGCAGCTGCCACCCGCACAGAGGATGCTGCGGCTGCCAAAAGGAGACTGCCACTCAGCTTTTGGGGTGAATAGTAGCATTAATCTCCCCAAAATTGCCTTGAATACCCAAGATGAGGGCTGGGCACAGGGACTGTGCATCCAAGCCCAGCCCATCTGCAAGGGGAGGAAACAGTTATTAGAAATGCAACAATTCCTTGCAGGACTTTCTGGGGAAAAGAAGAGATCTAGATACAGCCCGCAAGCTTCGGGAATGTAATAAGAGCATTGGAGGAAACAAAACCACCTGGAAAAGATAAAAGCTGCATCATCTGTAACCCTTTTAATAACCATCTTATTTCAAACAGCACCAACTTCTCCTCACCAGCTCTCTAGAACAGCGTTTATATTTGTTTTCTTTTTGATATACAGCTGCAATAGGAAGCCATGTGTGAAGTTTATTAAGCCTGGGTAATTTTCTATCAGTTCTGCGTGCTATTGATTTCATCTGTACTGTTATCTTGCTCTGCCTGAACCTGAAAAGTCATTTAAAAACCACCAAAAAAAGCATACAATTCTTGAAAAACGCAACTATTATGGGATGTAGGACGTTGCCATTTTGGATGCATTAACAACACGCTGAAAATGAATGTGTTGGAGATACAAATCTTATTAAGGAGGCTTTGATGATATGGAGACGAAAACAGAGGGAGCAGCCTGAGCTGAACCAAAATGCAGAGCTGAATCTGAACTTCACTCCGCAAAAAAATTCTGTCTCAGAGGTGGAAGGAAAATTGGATTTGCTTTGGCTCCCTGCCAGCTTTGCTTCATCCTGAACTGGCTTTCCACTGTCCAACCTCTCCCACGTCCTTGGAGTTACTCCCAGTTTATGGCATAAGCAAGTGAGCTCAGAGCGAGCGGCTCTGCCCACTGCGCTGGCAACGCTGGGAGCTGGCGTGGGGCCACCTCAGGCTTGCAAATCTTGCACGGTGTCAGAAATGCAGATCCTCAATGCAGAAAAACAAACCTTGAAGCCTCCTCCAGGCCACAAAGCATTTGCAAAGATCTTCCCATGTGCTCCTCCATGAAACGAGAGCATCCAGGGGCCATGGGATGGAGGGGACCGTGTCTCACTACCCACCCTATGCCCAAGGGCAGCCATCCCAAGCTAGCAACGCTTTTTCCATAGCTGCATCATCAATTTGGGGCTCCACAAATCAAAAAGACAAGTGACAGACTAAGTTAGATACGGGTCCCAGCCAAACCCAAACCTTCCCAGAGCTGTGGGATGCCAGGATTTGGGTCAGGCCCATCTGTACTCAATTCATCGTCTCTCTCTGCTACTGGCACAAACCACCCTGCGGTGACATTTAAAACATATTAATTAAGAAATCAAAATTTAGTCATTTAATCTAGCCTCTTCCTCAAGCACAGCTCTTTGACAACCATGAGGACTGGTACAACCTGCCCATCTCCAAACTCAGCTTTCCCTGCCCTAACCAGAAATACCCCTTTTCCCCCCAGGTTTTCCATGGTTTTAGGTCATCTTCCTTTTCTTACCAGTCAGACCAGTGTAATTCAGGGACATCAACCACCCCAGACCCACAGCACAAGGAGAATTTGACCTGGCTGGACTTAAAAAAAAAAAAAAAATAAAAAAAAAGCAAAGTACAGCTGAAGGCTGCAAGATGAGTTGCGGGAATGAGAGTGCTTTGTGGGACATCATCCAATTCCTGCTGGACAAAATCCATCATCCCCTCGGCACTCACCTGCCTCTGCACCAAGAGAGGCCAAAGACAGCCAGGAGCTTTGGAGACCTCCAAAGAAACTTCATCCTACCAACTTGGGTGGAGCAATTTAGGGGACAGGGAGGGGAAGCCCCAAAGGAGATCGGTAGAGCTGAGAAGCATCCAGAAAAACCCAATGGGAAGCAGCAGGCCTGCTCCCCATGACCCCACACTTGTCCCAGGCATTCTCCAGGCCTCCCTGGAGAACATCTCTACAGCACCCTGCGATGAGCTCAGGCTTAAATCTCTTCTGCAATTTAGCTCATCGCAAGCATCTGTGAGCATTTTGGGAAGGGGCGAGATGCCTTTATCACCTGCCAGCCCCAGGACTCATAGAGATATCAAGGGAATTACTTGTCTTGGTGGGTGGGTTTGGTTTTTTTTCTCTCTTTTTTTTTTTTTCTTCTTTTTTTTTCCCAGTGTACTATTGGGGAAAAGATGAACAGAGTGGAGGAAATGACAAACTTCATTTGTAATGCTCCATCAGCAGCAGCTGAAGGCAGCCAGGCACTTCCCAAAGAGCTGAGGAGCAGCCCCATGGCTGTGACATTTGCGATGCATTAAGCTTAAACATTTTCAATAAAGAAAAACAATCCATTCAGACTTGCTTTATGATTCATAGTAATTGCAAATAGAAGCAGTTAATATAATTGTCCAGCTGAGACCAGCAGGCTGGGAACATGTAGCAGTGAGATGTACAATCAGGGAAGGTTGGGAGGGAATTTAAGAGCAGGTTAAGCAAATGCATTACTTTAATAACACACAGAGACAGCCCTTGTAGTTATAAAGAGGATAAAATAAATATTGTACCAGAAATCTACAGAATGGGCGGTTTTATCACCAAGAACTGCCCGCTTGCTATTTACTTTCAATTTAGATTTTACAAAAGCTGCACTTGCCATGTTTTTTATGTATGGAAGAGAATGACTTGAACTGACAAATGACCTTATTTCTCCATAAGTTTTACAATGGAGCCTCAGTTTCTCAAAGAAAAATGATCACCTCCCAGCAGTTGTCCTGGAGAGAGAAAGATGGGGTTTTTTTCCTTTTTTTTTTTTTAAAAAAAAAAAAAAAGGAAAAAGAAAAAAAAGGAGGACTATAATTCAAAGTGGAGATGATGCTTCTGCTTGTCTCTGCCTTGGAGGTGGCCCAGTCCCTTTGACTTCTCCAAATCGCAGAGGGAAGGGGCTGGCTCCTCTGCAGTGGTTCTGTGCCTGAATTCCAGCCCCTCCCTTACTCCGTCTCGGATGTGACTGTGGTGGTCGTTAACGGCCTGGGATGAAATTCCAGCTTTGGGGCACAACTCTAATGTGCGTGATCCTACTTTAGGTTTCCCAATCCTGAAAATCAGGCTTTTCCCCCTTTTAAATAATTAATTTCAGGTGGTTCAGCATGAAGCATGTAAAAAGGAGGGCAGTAAAGAAGAAGCAATTGAAAGACATCATCATCATCATCATCATCATCATCATTTATCCAGCTTAACCAAACTCCGGCTCTCCAGAGAAGAACTATAGTGCTTTATTTATTAAAAGATATTTCTGAGGGCAACACATTAAATTAAAGTATCTTGTTCACAGCCTCCCAACTTAACGACACATAAATAGCTAAACAAAACAGAACATCGGCTCATTACAACCATTTATAAAATATTAAGGGTCTTAAAAATTAACTATTCACAGGCACCTTCTGCTTGTTTGTGGGGGGAGAATGAGGATATAAGGCTCAAGTGGGCTACCTGCAAAACAGAAAGAGAAATATTGTAAAACTCCCTCTGCATGCTAGCTGGTGTCCCCTGTTTTTTGGGGTTTTGTTTTTATGGGTTTTTTTTTGGTTGGTTGTTTTTTTTTTTTTTGCGAGGGGCCCGATGGATTGATGGGATGGGTTAATTCTGGGGTAGCAGTGCCTAGGTGTTGTCTCCTCCACAGCAGGCTGCACCCTCCTGCATCCCCCCATCCAGGTGAAGGGCTGAGAAATGCAGGATAAGAAACGCAAAAGGGATCAATATTTACCCCCCCAAGAAAAGCCCCCATCAAAACCCAAATGAGGAGCCGCTCCTGCAGGGCACCCCAGGACTGCCCGTCATGCAGATGCAGTAAACAAGCCTGTGTCCAGAGGGCTTCATACCAGGGGAAGGAGACAGGGAATGTAATTTTAAAGTCGCAGAATTTAGCATAAGAAGGTAATGGGATTGCAGTCGCTTTCCAGTAAATGTCATTGCTGTAATTAGGAGAACAATTATTGTCAACTGGCAGAATTGTCCCCTATCTGTCATTTCAGCAGGAGCAGCCAGAGCCACAATTAACACCCACACAGGTGGGTCGCCCAGTTCAAACCCAGCTAAATGGGATTGGCGAGGGCAGAGCAGTCCACACCGCTGGCCAGAGGTGCTGGGGACGGGGATTTTTTGGGATCCATTCCCACCGGTCCCACTCCTGATTCACACCAGCCCTGCACAGGGCAACCTCACATCTCCCATCTTGACGGAGCTGTTTGTGACGGCACCAGCCCGATGCTCTGGCCTTGTACAGGAAGGTCTTTAAGGGACCACTTAATCTGGAAAAAAATAATGTGTTGAACTGATCTACAAATATGTGACCTTGGAGGCCAAACCTGCCTCCACCGACAGCAGAAGGAAGCTGGAGGAGCTCCAGGGAGGAGGAGGAGGATGCCCCAGCGATGAAGCTAGCTCAGGAATGTGTGTTATCACCAGCCTCACCCCCATCTAGTTATTTTCTCAGTGAGAAGCTGCTATAAGTGCAGCTGACAGCACATCCAAAGTATGGGGCACTGATGAGTCAAACAGAAGTTCCTGTGATGGTAGGGAAAGGAGGCGGCTGCAGCCGTAACCTGCTTCTGACGGCATCCGAGACCCCCGAGAGAGCTGATCCCCAGCTGGACCCTGCATCTCCTGGTACGTGGCCCTGAGCCCCCCAAATCCCCCTTCCCCACGGCACAGCCTGACGTGCAGCGCTGCTGCCGTTGAGCTGCGATGCAAACTGGGGCTCCAGGGAGCACAGCCCTGACACAGGCCGTGTCACCGCCAGCGAAGCTGAAACAAAAAAGGCAAGTGGTACCACGCATCCAAATTTCTCAACTTGGGTAGAGGAGATGTTCCTGCTCAAAAAGGGAAAGGGAAAGTGGAGGGAAGGAACAGGGGGTGGTGACATCCACTGAAAGAATTTGCACCATCTTTGTAGCTTGCTATGATTAACTGTGGCCAGAGTGCTATTAGCAGCCTGGTATGATGATTAACAAGCTCTCCTAATAGCTGTTTTTAAGCCTGCATTAACAAAAAAAAAGCTGGAGCAGAGCTGGAAGGGGGTGGGGAGACCGGGTGGTATCTCCAAGGAAACCAGAAACAAAATGGGCTTTGGCACATCGCAGAACCAGGCGGGTAATCAAAGATTACAACCAGTTTTAATTTAAGGTTAATTATTGTTTACTCTCTGGAGGCCGCCCCGTCGGGAAGCAGCAGTTGGTCTGACCTTCAGCAGCTCATGGTGGGGCCCTCCGGACCAAGCCCCCCAGAAAGGCCAGCCGGCATCTCTCAGTCGGAGTGGGGATCGAGGGGAAGAAACAGGAGCTCCGAGAAGGAGGAATCGATGGAGGAGGATGGTGAAAAGAAACAGAGATGGAAGCATCTGACCCTGAGATGGATCCTGCCCCAGCTGCTGACTGAAAAGCTTAATTCTGCTTTATTACAATGGTTGCCCCCACTGCAGATAGGGTTAATTAATATTGGGCCCTATTGATTTCCCAGTCAGTGGAATCACACCGGCAGTTTTGCCCCATCTTTATCAATGAAAATGCCGCATGCGGAGGCATCTCCCCCCAGTGAGATGTTCTATGCCCATGGAGGAGGAGATGGAGGCTTTAATATGGGCAGATCATGGATGCTTGCTCAGGGGTGGGGGATCCTTCCTGGGGACGGAGCCAGCCAAATGTGAGGATCTGGGGAGCTCCTCTTACCAGGGGCCACGACTGATCAGGCACCTGCAGCTTATCTAGCAGGTGGATAAGGTCGGCCCCTTCCCCCAGAGCAGACACGATGTCTGTAGATAGCAGTGGGCAACGGTGGGGGCTCAGTACCCCATGCTCACACATCCCCATCCCTTTTTCTCCTCCTCATCACCCAAAGACGCCCATGAATCCAACTCAACCAGCTGAACTCCGACTTTGCAAAACACCCCTCCTGCTCCAAGACTCCCTTGCTCTTCTCCAGGCTGGATCCACCCTGCTTTTAAAACACCAAAGCAGAATGCAAAGGCACAGAACATTTCTCAAAGTCTATCCTGGAAGACACTTCCCCCCCCACCCCAACCCCATTTTGCCACTGCCCTGACAGCCCTGCTGAGGAATGGCAGCTGAGATTAAGGATGGTGACAACTCCCTTAAGCTCTCCTCCCTTTGCTCGGAGACAGACATATTTAATTATGATAGAAAGACGATCCTGGTGCGTGCTGCAAATACTTAAGGTGATTTGAAGCATGAAGCTGCATATGGTTGGTGAGATTTGAGTTTCCAGTCTTTTGGGGCTTGTTTAGACCATTTCTGCTGTTTATTGCCTCTGTATTTTCACACACTTTCTAGCACATGGGGACTTCAGAAAGAAAAGTCTGAAAAAAATCATTGTGGAGAAGTTTTGGTAACTTCATTCCCATGGTGATGCCTGGGATGAAACCCATTAGCAGCGATGGGAGCGTGGGGTAGGGTGAGGAGGGGACGGGTCCTGGAGGCGGCATCACTTCTCTCCAGGAGCAGTTTTCAGTCCCTCTCTTTGGGATTTATCTCTCTTTTGCTCATCACCTTGCTGATCACTTTGCTTTGGCTATATAGGGGTTTGTGAAGGTCTTTGTAACCAGGTGTGTGTATTGGGAAAGAAGGGGAGAAGGAGAGGGCTTCCCCACAGCGCTGATCCCTTGAGGTGAGGTCTATATGTTGCTCTCCCCCTGGTACAAAATTCAGGGTAGATGCGGTGGCATCAGCAGGACAACAAGGACAGTAACGGTCCTCCTGGTGCAACGTGCCCAGCACAGAGAAACCTGGGCTGCCATCAGCGTCCTCTTCTCCTGCACGCCCGCGGCATGGAGAGCCAGCAGAAAGCAGCTCATGGAAGTCAACATGAACCTTGGTCAACTCGCTGTTCCCCAACCCAACTGGTTCGCATGTGGATCCTGGAGATCGAGCGCTGGTTTGGGATCTCCCCCAGCTACCAGTGAGACGGGAAGACAACAGAAAGAAGCTCTGGGAAGTCAATATGGGCTTTGTTGCTCAATTGGTTGAGCCTCTGTCCTCCAGCCCAGCTGGACATAGATC
Organism: Microhierax caerulescens; assembly: GCA_035590215.1. Taxonomy (NCBI): domain Eukaryota; kingdom Metazoa; phylum Chordata; class Aves; order Falconiformes; family Falconidae; genus Microhierax; species Microhierax caerulescens. The sequence goes on along the minus strand of JAVJGJ010000047.1, from coordinate 49,650,845 downwards.
CCAGAGATCGAGGGCTGGCCTGGGATCTCCCCAAGCTTCCAGCCAATGTTGCGTCTGTTTGCTTTTAATCCCGGCAGGAGCTGACTGATAGCAGATTTCAGACCTGGAATAAAGCCAGGTTTAAATCCTGCCTGGTTAGAAACACTGCAGATATTTGAAGAAAATAAACCAAATGGCTTTCCAGTGTTCATATTTACCTGGGAGATCAAATGATTAAACTAGGATCTCCTCAGAACTTTTCTTCTAAGTTGCCTTTGAAAATATTTATCACACTACCTTCTGCAGCATCACTATCCCTGCAGGGACCATGATGCCCTCCAACCCCAAGGAGACATGCCCAATGCCACCAAAGAGGCCAGCAGCAGGGCAAGAACTTCAAGACAACAAAGTGCTATCCCAGCACTGCCCCATTTGCCCAAAACAGCAAGATCTTGGCTCCTTAGCTGCCGGAGGATGCTCTGGAGCAACCTGTCTTGCCCCAAGGGAGGTATCTGGGCTGAAGAAATCACCCTCCCACTGTCAAATGGAGCTGGGGTGACTCCAGGTGGTCTTGTGGAGGCCTTTCCCTGAAAGCTGCCCGAAATCTGCAAAGTCCTTCAGCCACAAAACATCTCCCTTCCGAGCTGATGGATGCTCTGGCTCCAGTGCTTACTTTGTCGCCGTGCTGCCTTCGTTTCCAAAGATGCACTCAATTAAATGCAAACTCTCTGCATTCACTTCACCGAACCAGGTTTTAAGGTGCTCAGCTACAGATAATTAAATCTTAGAGATCCTAGAAATTGCTGAAGATGTATTTCCTATAGGAGATGTGCTGTGGTTCCCTATAGTATCATTTCTATAGACACCCATTGGTTTTTATCCCCATGAAATACTACAAGCGTCTCTCAGGATTTCTTTCATAAGGACTTGATGTGATTCCCAAGACAGTAACTTATATTAATCTGCCTTGGTCCAGCTCCCAGTACAGCCCTGGAGCGTATGTACCATTGGCTTTTGCTGGGAGGTCTGATCCTGGCCGGGTGCAGTGAGACAACAGCAGCCACACAGTCTGGCGTTGGCTGAGCCGGGGGCTTTGACCCAGCCAGTGGGTATTGATGAAGGTGAAAAGGCAAATATTTCCCTTGCTGGAAAATAAATCCCAAGTTTTAGGCAACCAAGAAGCCACCATGTACATAAACGCTGGATTTGGGGCAGACCCTTAGCATGGCACAGCAAACATCCCAAACCTGTGGTGCTATAACTGTCACACGCTGCGTGATGTCCCCAGGCGCACCCCTGTCCTGAGCTCCTGCTCATGTGCACCGTCGAAGGGTCCCTTGCACGCACATTTGCACGTTCCCAGGGTGTGTCATTCCTGTGGACACACAAGGGCAGCCCTCAGCCCTTTCTGAGGGTGCAGATGGAGCATCGTACCCTGCCGCTACAGCTGCAGTGGGGACATGGACAGCGGTGGCTCAGCCTTGGTGTATGTGGCCGTTTCACACCTTTCTTGGGTTTATTTCCCCCTTCTCCAGCTAGTGAGGCAAGGAGCACACCCCAAACCGTAGTGGCTCGGTGGGCAAGATGGTTACCAACTCTGCACTGAGAAAGGTGCAAAACACGGAGGGAAAACTCAGCTACTTTGATAAATATCCTCACAACATTACCTGCTCGAGATACGGGCTGGGAAGGTGGGTGCGCTGGAGAATGGGATGGTGCAGTTATTTACACCTCGGGTGCGGAGGGTGCTGGGCAGCACCAGCTCCTGAGCTGGTCCCAAGGGAAAAAAACCGGCTGGGGGGAGCAAGGCGAAAGGGATGCTCTGGGTTTTGGGGCATGGAGGACTTGCTTGTTTTGCGTTTTAAGCAGCAATTTTGCATCCCTGGTTGCCATGGCAGTGCAGAGCGGACCACATGCCGTGGAGCTAGGATCAGCACCGCCTTGAACAGGGCTAGTGATGGCCAAGCACCAGTGGGGCCCCAACAGGGTGTCAGAGGCCACCCCAAACCCGCAGCGAGCCTCAGAGCAGAGCGAGGAGCCAGCCTGGAGCCCTGGCAGAGGGCTGGGACCCTGCAAACAGGGACACACACCGTCCCCTGCCCGGGAGCTCCTCAGCCACCGCTTTCTGCAGCACCCTCCACGCTGCCCCACCACCCTGCAAATGCCCTTTTAATTTGTATTAAACACCAGCCAGGTGGGCTGGCAGCAAAGTCTTGTAGGTTTTGTTGGTTTTGTTTTTTTTTTTTAAATTGGTTGGAAACAGAATTGCTGAGGTACTAATAGGCTGGCTCCTGTTCTTACCTCTGCCATCAAGAGTGGTTCCAAAGAATGTTTATTGATATGCTGCTAGGTGCTTTATATATATATAAATATAAATATATAGATATAAAAAATTAAGCAGCCAGGCACAACACTTCTAAACCCAGCGACAGCTACAAAAAACCAGCACCCTGCCCTTCCCACCCAGGGTGACCCTGGCAGCACCTTCTCCTTGATCTCATCCTCCTGATGGCACTAAGGGGCTGTTCCCGCTGCTGCCCATGCAAAAGGACACAGCAGCGAGAGACATGGGAGCCCAAATTCACACCTTCAGCACGTTTCCCGACTGCTGTTTCCCTTATGGTTGCTCCCAGCATCTCTGCTCCCATCTCTAATCCGGGCTGTCCTTCTCCCCGTTACCTTGAGTGCTTCTCTTTATTGTCCTGTTTGTCTCCTCTCCACAGTGTAATTTTATCTTGTTAGAGTGACACTGGGCTGTGCTTACTTTGTTTTACTTCTGTGGTGCTTTTTATTCTAAATTCTCTTCATCTGGGCAGCACTTTATCAGCAAGGGAAAGCCAAAGGAAGATATCTTTCATCCTTATCGAGATTCCTCTCCTTTCATTATCTCCAGTGCTGCTACAGAGCATCAAAAGGGCATCTTTGTTCTTGCAATCTAGTGTAATTTTGAATATAGCAATTCAAGCCTTTTGAGAAAATTATGGATGCAAACACACATCCATTACTACCTCTCTCTCCCCACGCACCCCCTACCCCTGCAGTACCACCATGGTTTGGGTTTAAGAGGTGCAAGGTGAAGGAAAAGGACATTTTTAGGGCCATGTGGGCTGAAGACAGAGGATGGGGATGAGCCAGTCTTGAGCATCTCTGGTCCTGATGCCGTCCTGTGGGTGTGAGGATGGCCCCAAGGTCTGCGAGGGGGCAGTGGGGCCAGTCAGGAGCTGGCACTGGGCAGCACTTCCCTCTGCTGATGTGCCCACGCTTGGCTGGAAGCGCTGCTCCATGACAGATGCCAGTGAGATGGTCCAGATGTTTCCTCCTGGCTCCATCTGTGGCAGAGCCATCTGCAGTCATCGATCTCATTGCGCCTCCCACGCGAGGAGCGGCGCAAGGTCCAGGGTGGGCTGAGGGAGTCGTAAGCAGTGATGGATGATGATGATGATGATGGTGATGATGATAGGGAGTAGTCCAGGCACACTGGAGGAGGTTGTGGGTCTTCCCTTGCAAGATGTGACATGGACAAGGTGAGTGGCCAAAAGGAGATTGGGAAAGCAAAGTCATGGGGAACTTCTGCCTCGGAAGGGTTTCCTGGGCAAAGGGACTCACTGGAGAGGTTTGAGGGGGATCTGGCTTGAAATCCTCCTTGCTGGGGCAGCCAGGAGACCCACCCATCATGTTCCTGCTCTCCCTTAGTCCCAACTAAGATGAAAATCCAAATTTTGCTCAGCCATCAAACACTGAAAGCCAGCGCAGGGTTTTCACCTCAAAACCCTACGTGACTTCCTAAGCACGTTCACTAAAACCCACCCTCTGGTTCCCCCAGCCCAGCCTGCACCTCCAGCTCCTTTTCTCTGCCCCATGCCCAGCCCAGAACATACCTGGAGGTCTGGATATGGCCATGCTGCAGCCCAGCGTAACACAGGCACCCACGTCCCCCCGCCGCACCCCTCCAACCGCTCTGTCCCTGTCACTGCTCCAGCCTGACCCCTCTGCCCAGCTCCTCCACATTTCAAAGGTAACCAGGTGTGAAGGTGGAAAGGCTTTTTAAAGCTCCTGGAATTAAGGAACTTGAGGGGCTTTGGATAGGTTTTGGAATAAATTGCCCATGAAAGTACTGGGGAAAACCTATCTAGGGAAAAAAGTGAGAAAGAGGGTGAGACAATGATATATCTAGGAAGGAGAGGAGAGGGGAGATCGGGAAGTGACTGGCTGATTGTTCCATAAGCACCTCTTAAAAGCAAACACAATAGACATGAGCAGTTTTTAAAATGACAGACAATACAATGGGAGATAATATATTTAAAACCCATATCAGTTGTTAACAGACCATAAAAACGCCGGTACATTAATCTATGCTGTCTGTCATAGACTCATGAAGCAGCTGTGTTATTTTATAGTATCATTCCTGCGGGCTTCTCTGACACTTCCACAAATACATCTCAATTTATTTGGATAAGAGCAAATAGAAATATTGAATTCTTCTTCCTCTGCTGCTACTCCTTTTTTATTTTTTCCCTCTGCCCCAACCACTCATGGAAGGCACTCGTTGCAGCTTTGCCAGTGTAGTCTTATCTGCCAAAATGATTGTTTTAGGAGAAATGTGCCATGCAGATGCATGCCTCGTCCCTCACTTTTGACTTTCTGAGCTCCTTTTAAACTGAAAGAGGGGAGATTTAGATTAGATATAAAGAAAAAATTATTCACTGTGAGGGTGGTGAGGGTCCGGCACAGTGTGCCCAGAGCAGCTGTGGGTGCCCCATCCCTGGCAGTGTCCAAGGCCAGGCTGGACAGGGCTTGGGGCAACCTGGGCTGGTGGCAGCTGTCCCTGCCCATGGCAGGGGGTCGGAACCAAATGATTTTTAAGGTCCTTTCCAACTGAACCCATTCTGTGATTCTTCTGTGCTTCACAGCGAGCGGGATGAAAGCTGGGCTCCTGCAGCACCCGTGGGTGCTGATCCTAGCTGGGCTGGTGGTGTGGTGCAGAGCAGGCAACTTATCTACATGGGCAGCACTCTCCATCACACATCACTTGGGGCTCTCAGCCAGATGGTTCTGAAATGCCGAAGCGAGATGTGATTTCTGCTTTAATAAATGCCCATCTTTCACCTTTGCTTGCAGAGCTCTGTCCCACTCCCTGCCTTCCTTCTCCCCCTGCAAGGTGGGACCATCCCATTCCTAAATCCCATTGCCCTCCCTCCCTATTTGCTTCTATTTCTAAAGAAGAAGAAGGGGGAGAAATAATGTGCTCCTTTGCTCCCAGGGAACATAAAGCATGGATGAGGTATTTGCTCAAAGCCATAGTTTTGTTTTCCTTCTAAATTTGCACTCAACTTTGTTAAGCATCAATTTTGTCATCATAAATGCACACACACACACACACACACACGCTGCTGTCGATGGCAGGGATGGCAGCTGCTCCCAGCCTGCTGCTTCCCAATGCTGCTTCCCAGTGCAGAACGGCTTCCAGTGCCGCTCTTTTCCAGGACCCATCCTACCCCCATCCAATTAACCCCATGAGCACCGCTGCTCCCCAGGGGCTCTGCAGACCTATGGGCACCCCCACAAACACCCTGGAGATGCTCTCCCCCCCTTCACCACTCTCTGGCACAGCACAGCAGCAAGGGGAGCTCTGGTCCCCGCACCACTACAAGCAAATGTTTAACATGAATTATTCCAGGCGATGACACGTGGTAGGTTCAAAGCTGGGATACAGGCTTTGGTGTGGGTCCTTCAAAGAAGAGGCATTTCTGCTTCGTATCCCATGGGATGCTGGTTGGGAATAGCTTAAGAAGCTGCAAAGCGCTCGGTTCATGTCTCTAATGAGGGTGGAAGGAGAGCAGGAGCCTGCCTGGGGAAAAGCAGGCAGGGGTCTGCAAAGGGCTTGTGATGAGGGAGCCAGAGCGGCTTTTCTTAACGCTGAACGAGGAGCTTCAATCAGCCTTAAGATGTGAACTGAGGCCTGGTGCTGCCTGCAAGGGGAGATCGTCGTGCCCCCTCCCCACCCAGCCTGGCTGGGCCATGGTCCCCGCTTGCCGCTGACGGCTGCTGCAGCCAGTACCCCAAAACTCAGCGCCCATGGCACTGCCTGCGGTGCTCCCGGGCAATCCGAGCTGCTTCCAGCAGCGGCAAAAGGAGGACAAACCTCTCTGCACTGGCAGACAGGGAAAGCACCCACCCAACAGCTACCACAGATGAGCCCGTACCCAGGAACTCTTCCCCATCCCACTGGAATTTCCCCCATTAGGAAGTCACTGGTCAGATCTCCATCACAGCCCTGCGAGAGAGAAAATCATCTTCAGAGCAGGTTGGATGGACTCGTTATCTTTCTTCTGCAGCCACTCAGCTGAAGCAGAGCTGGGCTCCGACCCTTTCTCCCTGCCCTGCCCCAAAGGAGGAGGTGCACACCTGGAGAGCGATTGCCATTCAGCCTGCCAAGCCAACACAATTACTGCCCTTCAATCATAAAAGTATACAAATAAACATCTGTCATCCACACATAACCTTTCGGTTTGGCAGCTGAAATACTGCTGCTGTCCCCAGTATATTTTATGTCCCAACCCAAGCCCGTCCCCGCTATCTCCAGCTCTCGGGGCTGTCACTCAGCTGCAATTTCCCACTCTGGGTCTGCGAGAAGGAGAAGCTGCGAATCCTCTGGCACTGTCAGGATATCATTAACCTTTGCTTGGGATTTAAATGGTCTCTTCTTGTCAGTTCAGAGCTGTGCAGTCATTTACTTCCAGCCTCCTTGCTCGTAGCCTCCTTCCATCCTCCAGGTCTCAGGCAGCGCTTCATTCGGTCTCAGCCCAACCTGGAACTCGCATGTGCCCCCCCCCCCCCGCCGCCTTGCCCTCAGTAGACGTGTGTGTCTCTGTCCCACTGCTGTCCTCTCCATCACCAAGGAGGGTGCCCATGGCAGGAA
>JAVJGJ010000047.1:49626624-49638655 GCA_035590215.1 Microhierax caerulescens | reverse complement strand
AGCAAAGGCCGTCACTCAGGGTGGCTTTATCTCAAATTAATCCTGCCAAAATGTAGCAGTGGGGGAAGGGCTTGGGGGGGGGGGGAAGGGAAAAATAAAATCAAATGTAGTATGGAGAAAGTTATAATAAAAAGGTGTTTTTTTCCCATGGCAGTGGTGCAGGCATTTGCTCCCTGCCGCAGCACCCAGGGTGCTGGATTTCTCCCACCAGATGAGGAGGGTGCCCAGCATGGGGCCGTGGTGCCGCCCAGCACGTCACAGCACCTGTGAGCGAGGGATGCCCCAGCACCAGCAAATTCAAAGCTTTAACCAGCCAGAAGGCAATTTCAACTTCATTTTAAAATTGAGACTTGGGTGGGGAGGAGGGCCAGCCCCAAAAAGATGGGTGCTGTGCAAGGCTGGATGGTGCTGGGGACAAAGGGGTGACTGCACCCAGCGCCGCAGGAGGGAAAGGGGGATGAAGAAGACCTGGCGGGTGCATGGAGCTGGGATATGTGCTGGGCTACACGGGGGTTTGGGAGCACCCAGAGGCTCTGGCACTGCTTCTTCTCCCCCGTGCACTGTAGCTGCTCTTTGGAAATTAAATTTTAAAGCTGCGTGAAAGAATCAGCCCCCTGCATGCTTCGGCAGCAGGTGCCCCACGCTGCACCCGGGCATCACCGGGTCCTCTCCTTCTTTTACCATTTTACCATCACTTTGCTTCCCACCAATGCTTTTATTTTATTTATTTCCCCTCTCAGCTGATTCCAAGCACCTTCGCCCGGTTGCTATAGCACCTCCTGTGCCAGAGATGCCCTCCTCGCCCACAAATCTGCCGGATTTCAGCCCGAAAGTGGCTGGGCAGCTGCAGCCTCTGCCCCTCGCGCAGGGAGGGCAGCCTGGGGTCACCCCACCACTGGCTTTGTGGCTCCAGCGCTGTCACCCCTCTCTCCCTGGTCCCTGTTTCTAGCTGAATAGGTTCTCACTGGAAACAAAAAACCTCCTTATTGATGGAAAAGAAAACCTACGCATCTGCCTGGGGTTAAGCAAGGTGTTATTTTAAGCTAGAGCTGCTTTAAGATGGTGCCGGTGCGGGGGGAAGTGGTGGAGTAAAGTGGAGTAATGTGTTTACACAAGGAGCTGGGGAGACCTGTGGCATTAAGCTTTGTCATGCAGAAAACACCTTATTTCCAGCTCCTTCTCCTCCTTCCTGCATTTTTTAACCCTGATGCCCCACATCTGGTGCTTTATTGGTGTGGGAAACACAGCCATGATCTCTCCCTGCTACATCCCCATGAGCAAACTGGGACCAGACCGAGAGTCATTGCTGGGCGAGAGCTGTGGGGCAGCTTGTGCAGAGCAAGGGACAGCTCAGCCTCAGCTGCAGCGCTCTCTGCGCCTGTGTTATGCTGGTGTCAATGACCATGTTGGTGCCAGGGAAGAATAAAGTCGTGATTGGGGCTAGGAGGAAAGCAAGCTTAAAATGCAGTGCTTATTAAAAGTTAACACCAGGGAAGAAGGCTACTGAAAAAAACCTCAAACCCAACAAACAACCCCCCCCCAAAAAAAAAAAAACAACCCAAAGAAACCCTCGCAAAACCCCAGACCCACACCATCAAACCAACGCCCCTTCCAGATCTTATTTCCTTCTTTTTTAGCCCTATTTCCCCCTGGAGGAATGACATTTCCTCTGTGAGGGTCACTCCGCAGCCCCCTGCACCCTGCGCTCCACCAGTTCTGCTTTAGCCCCTTTCCTCCTGTTTGCTGGTCTGGAGATTTACACCAGGACATTAAGACTCTCCCAGAGGTAGGTGGGCAATGCAGGGCGCAAGGGGCAGCACCCACATCTCCCCCCCCACCACAGTGCACCTGGTAAGACGGAAGGGGGTAGATGGGTGCAGGGACACATATGGCAGACGTGGATCTGCTCAGTCCTAACACATCTGGACAGATGAGCACGCATCTGACAGAGCTCATCAGGCAGGGAGCAGGCAAGGGCTCCCGCAGCATTAACCCCGCAGGTACTGTGAGTCAAAGCTCAGCTGGGAAAAAAATAAGCAAATCCCAAGGCATGCGGCAGGGAGGGCTCCGGTCTGGTTCCCTGGTCCCAGTCTCAGTCTGACTGAGTGACCCTGGAGATGAGCTGGGGTGTACACTCATCTCCCTGAGCACCCCATGCATTTGCTGGTGGGTCGTTATAATAGCACCCTCGTTAAATACTAAAAAAAGCCACCCAGGTAATACGGACAAATGGCCAACGTGCCTTTGGAGATGCTCTGAAAGCGTCTGGCACATCCGTGAGAAAATCAGCCAAGCCATTTGGTAAGCAGCCAGGTGGCAACCTGAAACTGGAAAAGGGCTTAAAACTCCAAAGATTTACAGCCGTCTGCCCTTGGAAACCCCTTCACATGATTACAGTGATGACCATGGTCTGTGTGTCAGGTGTGTCAGCAGGACTGCTGGTACCCAGCATGGGGTGTGTGCCGCCACAGTGCATCCAAGCCCCATTCGGCAGAGAGAAAAAATAGAATGAAACCTCTATAGGTGCCTGTAGGCTCACACATGCCAGTGCAAGCATCATATACGCTGCTGATGGCATATCCATGTATTGGTGTGACTGGTACCCGAATGGATGCCACGAGCACAGGCAGCACATCCCTGTGTTGGTGGGGAAGTAGGTACTGCACCGGTAGCTGTGGGGCATGTGAGCCCATGTTGTGTTGTGCACAGGGTGCCCGAGGGTTGGGCTGGCATGTCCTGGCGAGCCTGGGGGGATGCTTCCTCCAACCTTACCTGCATGTCACTTCCCAGCGCTTGCAGAGAAGAAAAACACTTTTTTCCTGCCCAACGACCAGGCTGAACTTCCCAAGCTGTTTGAGTGCCTGTGAGTGAAAACTTCAGCTCATTAATTAAGCCCAGAAAATTAGAAACTGGCCTAAATATAGCTGCCCAATAAGACTGCAAAACGAAAGGAAAACAACCTTCCAAAGCGCCTCACCCGCCCCCCCACCTGTGCTGGCAGGCAAGTAAAAGCCAGAATTTCCCATTTAAACTCGACTTCCCCCGTGCACGAGTGAAGCTTCAGGGACCTGCGCAGAGGAGAAATTCAGTTAGAAAAAGAGCCGTTTGCAAAGAGGTTGGTCCTGTTCCCCATCCTGCGGGTCCCTGGGATGCGGGAGCTTCCTCCAGGATGGGGAAGCCTCCACTTCACTGCACACTGTGAGCGTGCGGAGCCCGTTCCCAGGCTCGTGCTGCCAGCAGCCGCGTCTCCAGGGTTCTCTGGCAGACGCGGAGCCAAATCGCTGCCGTTCCCTTACCAGCCTGGGGAGAGGACAACAGGGAAAGGGACAGAGGAAAGAAGGAAGGAAGGAAGGAAGGAAAGAAGGAAGGAAGGAAGGAATGAATATAAATTCTCTTCCTCCTCAAGGGCAGGCAGGGCATTAAGACCTCATTTGTTTAGCACAGAGATCACCGGTGTCCCACATGGCACATTTCAGTCAGCGTTAGTAGACTGTTTCCTATTTTATATTCTGGATAATTTAACTGAGTCCAAACAGAAGCTTCTTTCCCTGCCCCAAGCACAGCAATTCCCCAACGCACCTGCACACGTCAGTGGGCACAGACCTGCAAAGAGCCATCCTGGGGGACAGAGGTGGATTTTTTTACCCCTGGGTACATGCTGGAGGGTCATTCCACTGTTAGGTCCTACAGGACGTATGCACACACACACGCACACACACATGAATTGCCATAATTTTGCATTTCCTTCTGATGGACTTTTCCATAAAGAGTCACCGGCTTCATCAGGGACCCTTGCTGGACCAGGGGCAATGGACTCGCTTGTGCCCATAGACAGTCCCAGCCAGCTGCAACCTCCTAGGAGGTGACGCTGCTCTGGCCTCAGCACCTGAGCCTGGCATTGTGCACAGGCTTTTCCTCCTGATGCCTCTTGCCACAACTCCTGAGCTTGCTCTGGTCCCTTCTGTGGTGACGTTTGCCTGCTCACTCCCCAGCAGCAGTGGGAAGGGCTCTGGCACTGGGAAGGCAGCAGATGCTTTGCCATCACATTGCCATTTTCCCATGGTGGGGCTGGTGCTGGCTCAGTGGGTGCAGCACCCAACAATGGGTGCCAGCCTGTGCAGCTGTGAGCAGAGCCGAAACAGCAGGACTTCTGCAGCCACTCTCGCTCACTTGGTGCAAACTGCGGCTTTGCTCTCTGTGAGCAGCAATGCTGCAAACCCCATGGACACCCGGAGATGGAAAAGCCAGCAAAGCAGCCAGGATGAAGGGCTGCACACAGGCACGCGGTGTGATGGCATCTCCCTCACTCCCGGGATACAGACTGCTAGGGTAAAGGGCTGTATAAATACCAGGCATCAATAGGCTATAATTCCCCAGCCGAGGAAAGCAAGGTGGTGGGTTAACGACAGCCCCCAGGGCTGGATCTTCAGCTGCATAAGAGGAGAGCAAAGAGGGATTCCCTCTCCTCCCTGCACATTCCTCCAGCTCAGATGCCCCTGGCTTGTGTCCTGCCACACCACGACATCCTGCCATGGCCCATTGGAATTTACAAGCCTATTTGCTGCTTCTGCTTCCCCCCTCTTTTAGCTTCCAGAGCCCGTGAAGAGAAAACCAAAAGCAGAGACAGGCTGAGTGACACCCATAAATCCAACCCCACTGGCACAGGGGTCTGAGCGCCGGGGCTGGAGTGAGTCAGCTTGCAGGCGACAGCAATGCTTGAGTGTCTCAATTAGCTGTGGCTCCCAAAGAAGGTGAAATGACTAATGACTAATCTCACCGTGCTATTCCAACCAGTTTTGTTCTCATTTCATTCAGACAAAAAGCCTCTGCTGCCTGCTCTGGCTGGGGAGGAGCCGTTCTAAGAACAGCAGTAGCAGTAATGCCAGTGGCTCCCTGTACTGCCCAAAGGGTTTTGTGTTGGCAGCTTCGTGGGGTGACCCCAGGCACAGGGGAGGTGGGATGGGAGCCACTAGTGCCAAGTGGGACTTTGGGGTGCAGTGGGGAAAGGGGTGCAGGGCTGATTGGGACTCAGCCCTGGCTGCAGGGATCCTTCTGTGTTGGGCTGAAGGAGGCACATGCAGCACAGCAGCAAACCCAGGGGAGGCAAGAAGGTGAGGATAAAGCCTGGTTTAGCAGCTGGAGGTGGAAAAAGGGGTGATAACTAAAGGTTGGAGAGTGGGAGACCCATGGGGACCCAGCCCAGAAGCAGGAGAGGACCCCCTCAAGATACGCCTTGCGACATGCTCTCCATCCAAGTGCCGTGGGGTTGTTTTGCCTTCAGGGAAGTCTGCTGCCTGGCTGGTAGCAGCGTTGCCCAGGGTGCATGCCCATGGCTGCAGCTAGCCCAGCTGTGATGTGCCACCTCCTCCTGGCCCCTGTGCCACCTTTTCCACTGCAAAAGGGAAAATTCACTTGCAGCAAGGAGGGGAAATTCCTGCCGTTGCTTCTCCCCTCTCTCCTTGTTGCTCCCGCAGGGTCCAGCCAGGAAGTTGACCTGGCAGGGCACCCACCATGCTGCTGTTTCACATCAGCTTTGGCTCATGGTGGGGAAAGCCAAACCCCGGCGCGGCTGTGAGCTTGGACCTTACACACAGAGTGGGTTACATTTGCAGCGAGGCTTTTGCAGCATCCCACGCAGCTTTTCCTTATTTAGTTCATTCCATATCTATCCCACGGGCTCCTCTACCCACACCAAAACCCATCTCAATTCAGCCACGGCAGAGCAGGGGGTGAACTCCAGCCCCACTGAGCAGCTGAGCTGGGAACATCCTGAGGGAAATCGACTGACGGCTTATTTCCCCAACAGATTGCTTTCTGCATCTAACAGGTTGCTGTCAGCACTGGGCACCAGGATGATGCTGCCTTGATCCAAAGCACCCGCATTTGCACCGAGCCAGGCTGGAGCACAAAGAGCTGTTCTTAGGCTTGGAAAGGAAAAAGATCCATCAAGATTTTATAGCTTTTGCTCTGCAGTTATGAAACGGTGACCACAAGCCAAGTACTTCTGTCCTTTACCTTCCTGCAACACTGATGACTTTGGTGCAACAGAGAGCAAAATTCAGCCTGCCATTTTTCACTGCAAAGACAGAATTCAGCCTGTACCAAAGCAAAGTACCAATGACACAGCTGAAAAACATCAGTGGAGCAAAGAGCGGTGAAAACTTCCCTGGGCTTCCATATGGCAGCGCTCCATCTTGGACTGCGTTATTATTATATTTCATCCAGCTTTAGCTGCTTTCTGTGTTATCTGACGCGGGGAAAATGTTGATGGGGAGGACTCGGGTACAGACACTTGGCTTTTCTCTCCCGCCAGTGTGTGCCGCATTTGTATTCTCCCCAGTACTGCAACGTTTTCAAAATGTTTTGTTAAGTTAATTTGTATCCGCAGCCACTTGTGAATTTTTCAGATTATTTGATCTGTAACTGAACTAACATGAAGAGTAACTATTGTTCTGCAGGAGCAGACAGTGCCAAAGCGTGTCTTATGTGTTTGATGCGTGCCCATCTTCCAACCCCAAACAAGGTCCCCAGGCACCAGCAATGCTGCTGGAAACCCCTCTGGGGATGGCACTGGGTGCCTGGCCGCACCGCTCCAGCCCGAGCTGCCACGCCGCAGCCCGCAGGCACCATCACCCCCCAAAAAAACCTTTCTGGAAGGCATTTGCCTCCACTGCAAATCACCCCAGATTACAGATTGTGCCTAAAATGTGCTCCTGCAGCCCAGGGAGCTTTTTCATGTGTCTCACGGACATGTGTTTTCTGGGGAGCCTCAGAGCAGGGGCAGCTTCCTCGCAGCGCATCCCCTGGCTCTGCTTAATGTGGCAGGGGGGGTCGGTTTTATTTATCAGCCTTGGCAGCTCCGTGGCATTTGGGCAGTGCAGGGGCCAAGGCCGGGGCCGGCAGGCAGCCTGCACAGGTCGGATTCACATGAACTCCCGCATTGCTGTGATTAGAGAGGAATTTATTCCTCACCGGTTTTCTCTGGAAAACAATGTAGTAAGGATCTGGGAGCAAGGACAGAGCACAAAGCTGCAGCAAAACCTCCTGACAGCAGCGGGGAGCTGGGCTTTACACCTTCCCGCTGCTCCACCAGCCTGGCTGGCCCGGCACCGCTGGGTGCTGGTGGGGCGACAGCGGTGGAAAGCCACCCTAAGTTAGATTGGGAGTTTCTGCCTCAGGAAGACCCTGGGACGAGTTTTTGCAGCGATGTCTCAGCCGCTGATGGGACCAGGAGGGTGTAAGGCAGGCTCTGGGAAGCGGCAGGGTCGGTCGCTCCCCATGGCTGACCTGCCAAAATCTTCCAGTGACCACTGGAACCGCTGATGCGCTCTGGCTGGATGGAAGCAAATGGAAACGAAACAGAAAATATGATGAGATTGCAGACTCGGCTATCCCCTAGCTTGTCTACCCCGGGTGGCAGGTACGTACGCACTAGGCATCTGCCAGAAGTGGTAGCGGCAGCTACGGTGCTCGGCACGGGGCCGCATCACGGGCTCCTCGCCCAGCGGCTGGGGTGGGTGGATCAGCACCTGCCCTTTCAACCGGCCGCAAGCTGGCATCGATCGCGCGCCGTGCTTGCTCTTGAACTTGTTGTTTTACCAGCTTTAATTTAAGAGCTGAATTCAAATGCCGTCAAGGGGGAGATCAATAGCTTTTTTCATGACCCACCAGTGATGGCGCCTAGGCACAGCGGCTACAGCTGCTGGAGCAGCTTCACTTTCCACCCGGCTTTTAGATGAATTAAAACCCAGGGGAAACGAAAAACAGGTTGCAAAAGAAGTTGGGAGCAAAGTCGGCTCCAGCATGCACCCCAAGTGTCAAGGTCAAGACCCAACCTTTGATTCCCTTAGGTGATGCCTTTGAATGTGGGTGCTGCGTTTACAGGAGAAGGGATGCTCCCACCTTTGGAAAGTAGTGCTGCGCTTCGGAGGACCCACAAAACATCTGCATGGGCTGGATCACATCGTCTGGGTGCAACGTAATGACAAGCTGGCATTGAAATGTGACTATCGCACACCGTGGGAGCACTGCAGAAGCTTCTCTGCACCAGCCGCCACTGGGGATCAACCGATAAAAAATTAAAAATCAAGTGGGATTTGGGGGCACGTCTCCACAGGCTCCATGTGCACCTGAAAATTCACCCATTAGTCATAGGACACCCAGCAATTGCGCATCCTTGCAGTCATTCACGGCTTTATGGCAAGTCATGAGATATTTGGTATTTTCCTCCAAGCAAACAAAAGCAGATGATTAAGGAAGAGGCGCAGCTTGCTCGCTTTCAGGAGGAAGACAGCTTGCAAAATGCAACTCTCAGAGCTTCAATAAAACTCCAGAAAGCAAATAAACAGCTTGGCTGAGGGGAGAATGCTCCCAGTTTCTTGAATTTTAAGCCATATTTTGGATTCGGGGGGGGGGGGGGGGGGAAAGGGTGGGGATAACGGCCCCCCCCCCCCCCCCCAAGGCTGGGGATTACCTCCTGCAAAACTGGCACCAGTGAAAATGCCATGAGAGCAGGGATGCTGAAAGGCAAAGAGAAATGTGTGTCGCAGCCCCATCCTGGCTTTTCAGGCTGTATATACACCAGAAACTTCTCAAACCTGGAGTGGGAAACCATTTCCAAATGGGAAGACAAAAAGAAAGCAGCTGAGTTTCACCTTCTAATTTTTTTTTTTTTGGGGGGGGGAGCGTTACTCTTTTCATTTCCAAAGCCATTTTCACCTAAGGCAACATGTTTATACAATACACTTCACTCACAAAAAAAAAAAAAAAATAAAATAAAAAAAAGAACTATTTGCAAATGAAAAAATATGCTGTCAGAAATTTCCCTGTCACCTCTCCATTTCATGCCAATGCACACTTGGAAGGGCTATAAATGACTGTGCAGCAGCAAATTTGGCCACTGAGATTTTAAACCTATAGCAGCCCTCTATGCACAGGATTTAACCCCCCCACACACTTGTTTTACACTTTCCTTCACAACTATCTCTCAGCTATAAAATATACATGGATACATTGATTGCTCGAGTGATCAAATATCCCTCCCTTCAAAAATATAGTCTATCCGGAAAGCATCCTAATTACGAATATGTTGGGGAGTTGAATTGCAAATGAATCAATTCCTTCCTAAAAAAAAATAAAAATAAAAATCCAGTCAAGCGAGACCAGGATGGGATGGTTAATAATTGATATTTACATTTCTCCCATGTCTGATCAAAGGATTTGATTGCATGACAAATGAGGAAATTGCTGTAAAGTATTATACATCCATTAGGAACACAGATGCAGCAGATAGGACGCGGGAGCTGCGGTGGTGCGGTGCTCGCCACCAGGCTCTGCAGCCGTTCCGGAAGAAGTTGGGCTGATGGCAAAAGCGGATATTTTCCGGTTGCAGAAGAAAATCAGCGCTCCATCCCTGGTTCATAGGAGATGCTGCAGGAAAGCCTGGGAAGGGGTGTCCGGTGCAGAACCTGTACTCTTCCAGGAGACGGGAAGGTGGGGCTAGACCCTGCAGCAGCGTGGTGGGTACCTCGTAGCCAGTCTTACGGGAACCTATGGGCTCCTATGAATCCCTGTGGATCCATATGGGACTCTTATAGGTCTGTGTGGGATCCCATGAGCTGCTGTGGAACTCTCTGGGTTCCTCTGGGCTGCTATAGAACCCTATGCATCTGTATGCGCTTCTGTGGACCCCCACAGGTTTGTATGGACCCCTATGGACGCCTCCAGGTCTCTATGGGTTCCTATGGACCACTGTGGGACCCTACAAGCTCCTATGGGCTCTCACAGGTCATGTGGGTTGCCATGGGTTGCTATGGACCCCTATGGATCTCTATGTGCTTCTGTTGACCACTGTGGGCTCTTACGGACCCCTATGCATCTGTGTGGGCTCCTATGGACTCCTATAGGTCTGTATGGAGCCCTATAGATCCTGACAGGTTTCTGTGGGTCCTATGGACCTCTGGAGGTCTCTGTGGGCTTCTGTCAGTGGAAACGGCTCTCTCTTGCAGAGGAAAATGAATTACAAAACCAACGTGAAGGTTCCCCGTGCTGCCCCACGGCCTCCCGCTCATGCGGCACCTCTGCCTGCCGCTCTGCCGCCGCTGCTGAGACCTGATGGAGCTTTCCCGGTGTGTGGAGGGAGAGGGAGCGGGCTGAACGCCCACATTTTCTTTCTGAGGCCGTACCACCGGTGGCCGGCGGGCCCGGCAGCCGCGGCTCTCCTCCCGCCGGAACACCAGCAAATTCTGAACTGAAGCGTGCGCCCCGCGGCTGTGAGGCCGAGCGGCCGCCCTTGGCCCCGCAACAGCAGCAGGAACGTTTTCCTGCCAGTTTCCCCGGCTCGGCGCTCGGCGCTCGGCTGACATGGGGTCGGTATTAGGAGGCACAGGAGGGGATCGGGTCAAATTCACGGGGCAACAGATGGGCGAAGGGTGGTCGCCCTCTGAGCAAGAGCACCCACCTGCTCCGCCACCAGGAGGGATTTGGGCCCTGGAAAGGAAAATGAGAAAAAAATCTATTTTTTCCTTCCCCCCACCCCCCATCCTTTGGGGTGAATTTGTACCATTTTTTTGCTATTTTTTTCATTTGGCCGTCAGAGGTGGGGGGCCTCATGGGGCAGTGTGGGCTGTGGGGGCACCAGGGGCTGGTGATGGGATGAGCGGCCGCGGTGGGACCAGGCAGTCCCTGGCGGGGGGCTGCGGCCGGGGGAACAGCAAGGGGAGGGACGGGTGAGGCACCAAGGTGGGAACAGCAGGCGCGGGACGTATATTGGATATGGGGAATTTATTAAGTATGGGGATTAGATTAAGTAGGGGGAATATATTGAATATGGGAAATAAATATGTTGACTATGGTGTAGATATTGAGTATGAATAATATATTAAATATGGGGAATATATTGAAAATGAGGAAAGCATTGAATATGAAGAATATATTAAATGCGGGGAATATACTGAACATATAGAATAAATACATTGAATATGAACATGTTGAAAGTGGGAAACAAAAGTATTAAATACGGGGTAGATATTGAGTATGAAGAATATATTAAATGTGGGGAATCTATTGCGTATGAGGAATATATTAAATACTGGAACTATAACTGAGTACAGTAAATATATTGAATATGGTGTATATATTGAATATGAAGAAGGTATGAGGTATGGGGAATACATTAAACGCAGGAACTATAGTGGATATGAGCAGTATCCTGAAGGTGTGAAGTGTCAGCTGTGACGGCCGTTTGCGCCGCACAGAGCAAACAGGTTGCGCACAGGTAACGCACTGAACGACGGCAACGCATCAAGCGCGGCAAACGCACCCAACAGGAGCAGGTTGGCTACCAGGGGCGTCGGGGACGCGTGGCGATGTCCCCGGGCGGTCGCGGCTGGGCTCAGCGGCCCGTGGGAGCCCAGCGAGGGGGGACCCACGGTGGGGGCCGCGGCGGCAGGTACAGGGGGCGCGCCCGCCGGGGGACACACACTGGGAAACGGGCTGCAACAGCCGGTGCGCGGTGGGAAGGCCCCCACCTCCCGCCGGAGCCCCCCGGAGCCCCGCGGCTCTGCGCGTCCGCCGGTCCTCGCGGCTCCGCGCCCACGTGCGCGGGGGGGCCTTTAAGGCGCGGCCACGCCCCTCGCCTCCGCGGTGACGTCAGCCGCCCCCCGCGCGCGCCCCCCTCCCCTCCCCTGCCCTCCCTCGGCCGGGAGGGGAGGGGGGGTCCCGCCCCGCGGTGACGTCAGGCGGCGGCGGCTCAGGGAATGACATCACCTGTGCGAGTGGCCGGCGGCGGGCGGGAGCTCGCGCCGCAGTGTCCCCGCGCCGCGGGCCCAGCGCAGCCGCCGGGCGGAGGCGGAGGGAGGAGGAGGAGGAGGAGGAGGAGGAGGAGGAAGGCGGCCGCGGCGGCCCTTCCGCGCCCCTCCGCCGGCCAGCATGGGAGCGGGCGGCCGCGCCGGCAGGTACGGCGGGGGGCGCGGTATAGCGGGGGTGTAGCGGCGGTGGCTGGCGGGGCGGTGGTGTCGCTGCGGGGTCGGGT
>JAVJGJ010000047.1:49601631-49613548 GCA_035590215.1 Microhierax caerulescens | reverse complement strand
GGGCGGGGCTCGGTGCCATGGCCACCCCCTCCCAGGAGATGCAGGCAAGCTTTGGTGGAGCCCCGTACTGTGGGAGTGGGAGCTCCCTGCTGCCGCAGGAGAGTCCAGGTTCTATCTCACCCCCACGGATGCTCGTGGCATGTCTCCCGTGGGTGCTGCAGTACCGGGTATGGGGCTGGTGGCCACTGCTCGGCCAAGCTTGACCAAAGTCACGTCTGCCTGTTCTCTGCTCCTGGGCTCTGGCTGCACGCTGCTGCCTGGATCAGGCCCTCCTGGCAGTGCTTCTCTTGGTTTCTGTTTTTCCTTGTGCCCCAGAGACAAAGTGGAGCAGCATCCCTGCTCTGCATCTTGGGCAGAGAAGCGAGCAGCCTTTCCCAGTGCTGGGATCAGGAATCATCCAGCGAGCCTGGCAGGCTGGAGTGGGAAGCATTTTTTTTGGTCTCCCACCTGGTACCTGCTGTGCTCTGGGGTGGGGGTATGGCATTTTGGGTCAGGGGTGTGAAACCCCAGTGTGGGCTCCCACATTGCATTGCATCGTTGTGCTTCAAGTGTCACACGGAGCCTGAGACGTCAACCAGCAGTGCAACATCCCCATAACTTCTTGCCTGCAGGCTGGTGGGAGGGATGGAGATGCTACAGCTGACCTTGGCTGCTGACCCCCTGTGAGTGTGTGTGAGCAGAGGTGCCTTTTCAGCCAGCATCAACACACAGGGAGGCTCCAGCCCTGAGATGACGCTGGGGCTGATGCACAGAAACCTGCGGCAGCTCGTTTTCTCCCTAGACTCCTGCAATTAAACATGCAACCAGAGCGGTGTCTGCAACAAAGCTGCTGATGGTGGGCTCGGTGGCTCTGACCGTGGGAACAAAAGAACACCAACCGTTCTCATTTTCAGGTGCTTTCATGACTTACAAACTGGCCCTCTCGCTGTGGGGTGTCCTGTTCAGCCTTGCCTCGGGCATTGGCCAGTCTGTAACTGTATGTTCCCTGCTGTAAATTCACCCGCGGGCGGAGGTCTCAGCTCCCCTCCTGGCCGGAGGGGTGCCCAGGAGCTGCAGCACTCGCTCCCTGCCCCGCGCAGTGTCCCGGTGGGGACCGCAGCCCTGTCTCTGCCCATGGCCCCTGTGGCTGGCTCCTGTGCCGGCGCAGCTTTTGGGTCCCTCTGGTTTGGAGGCAGGGTGCCCCGAGGCCTGCTGGGTGGCTGACCCTTCTGGGCATCCCTGTGCTGAGCCCTGGCTTGGCAGAGGCCAGAGCAAAGCACTGTTGTGTGGTTCACCAGCACGTGCCGTGAACGTGGGCTCTGCCGTGCCTCTGATGCTGCCACGGTGTCCTGCCTGAGCGGCAGGTGCCCTGAGTGGCTGTGAGGGGCAAAACACTTCGGCTTTGTCTGTTGTTGCTGTTACTGCGTGTGGTAAAATGGAGCAGCATCCCAGGGTCTCTGAGGTACCTGAGAACCGGTTCTGGTCCCTGCTGGGGCACAGGGAGCTGCTCGGGGTGTTGCTGGCAGGCTCCGAGCAAGCGTTGTCCCACAACAAAACCATTCAGGGGTGCAAACTTTTGCTCTCCTCCAGGGAGGGATTTGCAGTGGATTTTCCACCCTGTGGTGGGGCAGCTGGTGGCACGGCTCTTTCTTGGCTGTTGGGGCAGATCTGCCATAGTGCATGTTGATTATTTATTCTTTTGGGATGGAAGGGCCTCGCTAAGCATCCTGGCTGTGTTATTTTGCTCTGGGGGAGCGCAGAGGCAGAATGAGCAACCTGGGTCAGCTCAGGGAAATGTGATGGTCCCAGCTGTCCCCTGAGTCGAGAAGAGTGTGTGTGGGGGGGGGGGTTTGGGGGCCAAGGCTTGTTTGCAATAGCAAGTGGTGCTTGTGCTCTGGTGCTTCATGTTATCATCCCTCTGCGCTCTGCTGAGAGCTCATGGGACTGGGAGCACTGGGCTTGCAGCTCGGGCAGCATGGGCTGATGGCCTCAGTGGCCCCGTCTGCCTCATCCCCCTTCCCTTGGAGCTGAGCAGGGGCAGCTCTCGGAGAGCCTCTCTTGACCTTTCCAGCTTCGTGCCCTCAGCTGCCACCAAGTGACACGGTGACATTTCACGTCTTGCATGTCTGAACGATTTCATAAAGAAAAAGCCAGCAGAAATGAAATGCTTTGACTTTTTGTGTCCGACAAATTGGATTTGTTAACCTGAAGCTTCATCTGTCAGCTGGCAGGGCCCCTCCGTGGCCAGCGGTGGATCAGACAGGGTGGTAAAGGAGGGAAAGGGTGGTAGAGGGAGGGAAAGTGCAGCTGGGATGCACGGAGCGGGATGGGGGGGTGTTACACAGCAGCGTGTAACATTTCAGCAGTGCATTTCTGGAGGTCTTTTTGGAAGAGATGGGTCTTTGCATCAGGCATGGGACAGCTGAGGTGTCACTGCTGCAGCGCAGCCTGGTCTAGGTGGCAATTCCCGTTTCTCTCTCCCAAGCCGGGAAAGTGGAGTCTGTACCTACCTCTGTCAGTGAGGTGATGCTGCCCTGCGCTGATTTACCCCAGCGTGCTACAGTGGCAAAGCAAGATCAATGCAAACGACTGTGCCGCAGAAACCGCAGCCCGTGCCCGGGCAGGTTTGGACAGGGCAGCGCTGCAGCAGCTGCCAGGTTCGGCGTGCACGGCCCTGGGCATGAGCCCGTCGTGTTTGCATGGAGCCCAGGCCCCGCTGGCCGGCGGGGGAGGCTGGCACCGGCCCCTGCCGCTGCCTGGCATGACTCGATGTGCAGCAGACTGTTGCACAGAACCCGCTTTCAAATAGCGTGCTGTGTGTCACGTTATTTGTGGTGCGTGTTTCTGGCAGGTAGAAGATGCACCCCTGGGTCCCTTCTGTCATCCCTGGGGAGCGTGTGTGCAGGGGGAGGACATTTTCTCTGCTTTCAGGCTCTTGGAAAGCTCTGTTCAGATTTAATGCATTTAACCTTGCTCTGGGGATGGGCACAGAGAGTCCTGGGTCCCTGGAGAATTGTGAAGTTGCTTCCCTCCCCGTTTTCTTTTTCTAAAGAAAGCAAACAAACCAAAAAGGCTCTCTGTGGAGCGCGTGAGCCTGCGTGGGGAGAGCCAGCTCCCTGCCAAGCTGTGGCAGGCAGCAGCCACCGCTGCCCTGGGGCTTTGGGACCCCTGCACCAGCCCTGTGATGCTGGCAGCGCTGGAGCCGTCTGCTCTCGCTCTGTCCCTGTGTCCCCTCAGCCGTGGCACATCGCTGCTGCGGGTCCCTCTGCCTTGCCTGTCCCCAGCAGTGGTTCTGCCGTAAGTCCTCCATAGATCCATCACTGCCCACGTGGTCCTCGTGGCAGCCTGCAGCCTGCGTTGGGGTTTTGCAGGTCTTGCTTGGCTGCTCAGCAGGCTCCAGTGTGCGATGGCTGCAGGCTCTGGAAGACTCTCCCGCCGCTCATATGGAAAACACTCTCAGTAACCACAAAGAATGGAGATGATGCTTGAAGTATGCAAAAAAAGGTCATCGGTAGGGGCCTACAGGGTGGGGATATTGAAGCTGCCTGGCGTAATTTCTGCTGGAGTTGTGGGACTTGAGAAGCTCCTTCCCCTGAGGGATGCTGTTACGAAGCAGAGCTGCACAAGAGACATCCCATCCTGCGGGTGTCGTTGGGCTGGAGGCTCCCTCCCGCCAATGCACCCCACCGGGCCAGCACCGCTGAAACACCTGGCTGGCAGCCCCGATGGCATTTCCTCGGGAGGGCTGATCAACTCGGGTTTCTCGGTCACACGAGTCCTTGTGCATCAGCTGCTGCTCTGGGCGTTTCGTGCGCTCCTGGAGCAATCCCACAGGAGGGCAAAAAGCGAATCTTGAATCCTCCTGCGTGAGCAACAACCACGGCCATTGGGACGGGAAACGAGCTTCAGCTCTGATGGGGATGTGGGCACCTGTGCTGGCCCCAGCTCGCTGCTGACCTCAGAGGGCTCCAGGAGGGCTTGGGGATGTGGCAAGCATCTTGCTTTGGTCTTGAAAGGGTGTGGGAGGACTCAGCAAGGTGCTGCTGCACTGTGAGCCGCTGCCTGGTGTCTCCCATGGCTGTGTTCTTCCAGGAGACTTGGTAGAGGCAGAAGCACCTTTCAAGATTATTTGGTTCCTGATGACCACGTTGCTGTTTTTTCTGTCCTAACATCACCCAGGAAGTCCCCACTTCCCTGAGCATCAGGGATGCGCGGAAAAATCCAAGGCCAAGGTCTGTAATTGAGGCAGAGGTGTCCAAACCATCCCTGGGCTTCAAGCAGACCAAAGCTCAGGCACAGCAGGGAGCAAGTCCCATAGGAACATGGCTGTGAGAAGAAACGCAGTGGTGTGGAAAATCCCTTTATTCAATTTTCCCATGTCTGAAGTGCAAGTGGGAGACTTGGACATGGCTTTTTTCCCAATGCGGAGAAAGGTGCTGAAACCCCCTGCCCAGACACTGGTGCCATGGATGCGTGTGGCATGTTCTCCCTGGTTCCTTTGCCTCAATTTGAGGATTTGATGTATCCTGCTGTTTAAAAATAAATAGCTAGTTATTTTGGGCCGGGTAGACAAACAAATGAACAGGCTAGTGATTTCTTCAATCATCCTGCATGCTGCACAGGGGAAAAATTAATAAAGTACCTGCCATCCCCAGAAGCTATTTGTTAAAGCCAACGATAATGATGGGCAAAATTGAGTTCCTGCTTATGATGAGTTCACTCAAGCTCTTGTGCTCCCACTCCCTCTCCAAGACATCGCTGTTCCTGATAGTGCCATGCTGGTAAAGGAGATCCTGATCTGCTGTCCAGGTCTGAGCTTTTCCAGCATTGGCAAGAGTGGCACAGGGCTCCCCAACGTCTCTGGGCACTTGCTTGTGCTCTGAGAATTGGGTCCTTTTAGGTGTTTTGGGCTCTGTGAGAAATCTGGATTATCCATAGTGTCGTTGTCCTGTGGTTATTGCTTATTTCTTGGTGAGTTTGGGCCTTTGGAGGGTTCTCAGGGCTTTGCAGAAACTGCACCCAGCATGTGCCTGGTGAAAACCACCTCATATGGTGGCTGTTGGAGGGAGGATGGTTGGGAGCAGGCTCCATTCTCTGCTGCAGACCAAGGGAACATTGTTTTTCCAGTTCATTCCTGAACTTTCTCATCTGTGAAATGGGCACACACAGAGCCGTGCTTCGTCAAGCATCCAGGACTCAACTCATTGTGCATCCGTGAGGTTTTCACGTGACAGCCATGAACTTGGGAAGACCAAGCTTCCCTTGGGCTACTGATGCATGATGGCTGAAAGCAGCAGCCAATGTTACCTGGCTCCTTAGGGCTGTTGGCTACCCTGTGTTGGCTCTCCAAAGGTTAACCAAAAAACATTTGGCTTCTGATATTGAGAATAAAGCACCGCATTGTGGAAGCATCCAGCATCTCTTGATTGCAGAGTTAATGGTGTAGGAAGGCTGAAGGAGCATCCTCGCCTCTGGATCTTGTCTCTGCAGAGCAAACCCCCATGGGCACCCAGTGTTGTGTGTCCCCTCCCCAGCCCCTGTGTTCGGTGGCATTCAAAATACTCCTGCAGCCTGGCAGCAGGGACCTCCCACGGCTCATTGCAGTTTTGGGAGGCTGCCGTCCGGCTGCTGCTGTTGCGTCTCCCTGAAGTTTTCTTCCTGGCCAATTTATTTGAGGGATATTTCACGCCAAAAGTGATAACGGTTCAGGATCTCGCCTCAAGAGAAATGGAGGGTTTGTCCAGCTGGGAGATGGGGCTCTTTGTTTACTCATGTAGGGCTGTGTGAGACTTGCATTGCTTTGCTGGAATATTAACTATGTAAACAGCGGGTTAAGTGACTGTGAGTGTAAGAGCCAGCCCCAAACGTGCTGGTGTGGGGGCCAGAGGGAAAGCTGGGCAGGTAGGTGCTCCCATCCCACAGCTCGAGTGGACAGAGGTCTCTTGAGAGATGGCTTGAGAAGAAAAACCTTTCTCCCTCTGCCTGGTTTGGTAACGCTCCATCCTTAACCTTGTCCACAGGAGCGCTGTTGGCATCAAGGAGGCTGAAGGCCGTGTGTGCTGCTCCATGTTTTGGGGTGGGGGGGGTTTGATGAATATTCTCCTCCCCCACAAAATACCCCCCTTCAGGCTGCTTTCATGTTCAAAGCAAGAGGAACGCGGCTCCTCCTGCTAATGAACCTTTGCTGGTTGCCCCAGCTTGTGGGTGGGTGTGAAGAGCAGATCTGGATTTAGCTTGCTGCTGGCAAGGCTTCAGGAAAAGGGGGGGAAAGTCCCTTTTGAGTTTACGGTTGCCGTAAGAGATGCAGGCTCCGTGGCTGGCGTTAATTGGGGAACGTGGCCGTGAGGCAGGACGAAGCGGCTGGTGAGCTGAGGGTGAGTTCCCTGGTGGGGGATGGAGCTCCCAGCCCACTTACCAGATGGCTCGTGGGTCCCATCTCAGCACCGTTGAATATTTAAACCAAGAGTTGATCTGTGTTCAGATAATTTAAATTAAATAGAGTGCAAGCTGTATTTTTAAGCTGCTGGTGGTAAGCTCCCATGGGTGGAAAGGATCCCTGGTCAGCCAGCGGTGTCTCACCATGGCCAGGCAGCCCCTTTCCAGCAATGTTTATTTTGGGGCTCCGGGTTCCCCAGTACCTCTCTCTGTGCATCCTGCACCTCTTTGTAAACAGAACGATACGTGGTCATTTTAGTGAAAAAACATTAGCCTGCAGTGATGGCAAACGAGCTAAAATGTCACTGCTCCTGGAGGAACAGAGATGATCTGGTTCATGCTGGGTGCAAGCAATGGGTTGAATCCCAAGTCCTGTCCTTCGGCTCTGGATGTCTGTTTTCATCTTGGAGTGGCGGGTCTGAGGCTGGACTACCCCAAGACACCCTCTCCTGGGGGCCAGGAGGAGCCCGTCTCCCCGTTGAGGGCCAGGTTGCATTGGGGCTCCAAGCTGCTCCCATCCCAGCATGTGGGGACCTCACCGTGAGTGCTCCCAGTAACGCCGTGTGGCAGCCACTGCGAGCGACTGGGGCCTTCTTTGGCACAGAAAGGACAAATTAAATAAACATGCTTGATTGCTTAAACATTTGTTTTTTAAATTAGCAGCAGCTTTTTTATATTAAAGTATGTGGATATGCTGTGGGGAACACTTTAGCAAGTTGTTTTTTTCTTCCTGGTGCTACTTTTCCAGAGTGATTCCTGATTTAAAAACCAAATGCAAAACGCAGGCCAAGTTTGAGGTTTAATCCTGTAAGAGATGTCGATGGGAAGAAACTGCGCTGCTCGGAGCTGTGGGGCCCTGTTTGGATGCATGATGAGACAGGTTTGGAAGGCAGCGGCGTTTGCAAACTGTGCCTTGCAAATGCTGGGGAAAAGGGTCTATGAACGGCTCACGAGGGCCTCCATGACCATCCACAGGTTCTTGGGAAAAGTTTTAGTGGTCCCTGAATTGTCAAAACGTTGAAATCTCCTGCAAGGAGGTGTTCGGTGATGCTGTATATGGGAGCGCCGGTGTGCTCCCAGGGATGTGGATCTGCAGCCCTGGGGTGGTGGTGGTCTTGGGGACCAGCTGGGCTTGGGCTTGGCATCTTCCCCTCCACGCATGGCATGGTGGTGACCCTGCGCCAAGCTCTTCCCTGGCTCTACCTCTGGTTTTGGTTTTACTCTTTGGTTTCTGTCCTGTTTAGATGGCAGAGGCAACCCGGCATGAGGATTACAGCTTACTTGGTGTTATG
Source organism: Microhierax caerulescens (assembly GCA_035590215.1). Lineage (NCBI taxonomy): Eukaryota > Metazoa > Chordata > Aves > Falconiformes > Falconidae > Microhierax > Microhierax caerulescens. Next base: position 49,605,842 of record JAVJGJ010000047.1, on the reverse strand, counting down.
GGATAAGGGCATTTTAGATGCTGCTCTAATAGTAACCAAGATTGCTAAATAGCATCTCTGGGAAGGCAAAATGCAGCCAGGGAGATGCTAATGCTTCAGACTGACCTTGCTTGAAGCGTGTGAGGGTTTCGCTGTTTCCATAGGCTTGCTATCCGTGTCCTAAAATAGCATCTGTCCAAAAAAAATAACACCAATAACCAAGCAAGGATCCCTGTGTGTGTACCTGTGGGAATACTGGCCCCACGGGGGCTTTCTGGGTGTGGTGGCATTGCGGATTAAACTGTGCTCCTGCAATTTTAGAAAAAAAAAATTGAATTTCCACAACCCTGCTGCTTTTTGTGTCCTCCCTCCAGGTTGTAGGGAAGCCTCTGGCAGCTGGCTCGGGGCCAGCCTGGCTGGGGGCACCCCATGGGAGGACCCTGGCTTGGCACTGCTCACTTTCGCTTTGCATGGACCCCAGGCCATATCCTTAATTTTGTAATTAATGGATGCATCCTGCATGAGCACAGTTGCAGCTCGCCGGCAAGGGTCGGTGCATGGCTGCAGGATCCAACGCGAGCAGGGAAGGGGATGGGGGAAGCAGAGGCTGCTCCGTGCCCTGGCTCTGGGCTCTTCCTAAAGGCGACCAGCAGTGAGTTTTGTCATTGTTATTTTGTTTTTATGTATTAAAAGTTTAATAAATGGAATTAAATACTATGAAACTTCAGGTAATTAAATGTGGAAGCAGAAGGAAAAAAATTGTAAAGCATCCTCTCCAGGAAACTAATAGGCTTCATGCCTCCTTATCGTAATGATTTTCATAATTTAGCTGAATGCAGAGATAATGGATCTGATGAACCTTTCTGGAGCTAACTTTAGATTTAATGGGCTTCTTGCTGGGGAGCAGGGTGGGGGCAGGTGCAATCAATGCACTTGAGGAGGGAGATAAGAGCAAAAGATGCTGAAATAAACAGCCAAACGGGTTTTCTGAAGACTGAAAAGCTGCTGCATGTCCACTCTGAGTGCTCCCTCCTTCCCACCTGGAATTAACCTCGGAAATCATGTTCGGAGGCCACGTGATTTCCTCCGGCACGGCACTGCCAGCGGGTTTTGCCTTTCTACGCAACCTCTGACCCTCCCCGGGACGAGGGAGCCGCAAAGCCGGGATCATCTCTGTTAATCTGGTCTCATTGAGGCGGGATCAGTGAAACCACCTCGCAGATTCACTGTATTATGGAGCAGATTGAGGGACTTAGAGAGCAAATTTAATAAATATCATTTTGATATTACTTGGCAGAAAAAAAATACGTATCTGCTGAGTGGCTGATGTCGAAGCACCCCACGAAGGGTGAAGAAGGATGTGATGTGTTTGGGGAGAGGGGATGGGGAAAATGCTGATATTGATGTGGTGTGGTGAGGATGGGGGGAAAGGACATTCCTCGGGGCTGGCCTTGGCCAAGAGCTGGGTGACAGCAGGACGTGCACAAGCAAGTAGGGCTCAGTGTGCTTGAGGAAGGGGGGGAATGGGGATGTTAGCTAAGGGATGGAGGTAGGACCCGCACCTGTGGTTCCTCTCTGGTGCAGTTGCATGTTTCCTGCTGCCTCCTCGGCTCTGTCTGCACAACCGGGATGCGCAGGACGCTCTGGCTGATTTAGGAGCAGGGTTGGATGGAGATGTTGAAGCTGGCCCTGGACCTGAAGCAGCTTTGCTGTGTCAGTGCAGCGATGGCTGCCCATGATGTAGAGGCAGCCAGACCCCTGTGCACCCAGGGCAAAGCCAGCACCTCTCCGTGGGCACTCCGGGCAGCATAGCGAGTGGCTTGAGAGCTGGTGGGGAAGCTGGGGTTAGTTTTGCAGCCGGCTGTTTGAAATCAGCAGCCACCATATCGGTTTAGGGCTGTTTTGTGTCGGGGAGATGGTACAGCACGGTGGCACAGTGTGGTGCCACATGCAGGGAGTCTCTTGGGACAGCCCCAGGTCATGGGGTTTGGGGGTCCCATGGTGCTTTTGTATCTCGGGGCTCCCTGTAGTTCCTGGTGGAGTCTTTGTTCTGTGCTCTAACATGTCTGAAGCCTCTTTGGGAACTTTCCAGTGGAAAAAGCAGAGCTGCTCTAACAGGCCAAGGGCGTGAGTGGGGGGACATGAGGTGGGTGCAGGCACCCGGGGTGCCTGAGTGCGACCCTGGGAGCCGGCGCTGTGATCCACGCTCTGTGATGGGTCCTGCTCGCAAATGGGGTCTTCTGCCCAGCTGCGAGCAGAGCGGTGCAGCCAAGCAAAAATCCTGCCGATGGGGCCGGGGGAAAGCTCCGGCCACAGGGGAAAAAGGGAAAGCAACTGCAGTGGAAAACCCCAACCCCTTTCTTCCAGGGAGGGTTGTGGTGAGTGAGGTTTTGGCTGTGCCATGGTGTGGGGATGGGTCACTGTCTCTTGTGGGAAGCGTGCCTGGATTGTGCACCTTCCTGAGGCGCAGCAGCGAGGGCAGCATGCCCATCCTGCGCTGGGGACCGGCAGCGGAAGGTGCAGCACTTGCAGCCAGCAGGCAGTCGAAGGGGCTGGTTTTTCTTTGTCCCCGGCAGGACCCTCAGCCTGCTGGAAAAACACTTGGGTTAGGAGAAATGTGTGACCTCTTGCTAACCCCCTTCCCCTTCCCCTCACGCTCTGCAAGATGTTAAAAAGGAGAAAGAAAAAAAAAAAAAATAAAAGAAAGAAGAAAAAACCCCATGCTGCGGCCAATCCAAGGAGGGCGAGAGCTGGGGACCATATCATTAAAATGCTAAAAATGAGTGTGCTGAAAACAGACACAATTGGGTATTTAAAGCGCTGAATGAAAAGAGTGTGTGTTAGCTGGCTTGCGGAGAGCTGGTCTCCCAGAGCCCCTGGAAAATATGTGGTCAAGCCCACACCATTAACTTTTTGTTTCTGGTTTGTAAAGTAGCTGTGAAATCCTGGGGAGGGGGGCACGGCCCCCACATCACTGCCAGGCTGGGGAAGATGCCCATGCTCTGCCAGAGGGATGGCTTTGCCAGTTGCTTGATGTATGTCGGGTAGCAGCTTACGCATGCCCTGAGCCCTCTGCTGTCCTGCAGCAGTCTTTATCCCAAAATGTGGTGCTCAGTACAGGGACTCATGTGGCACCTGTGTCCCCGTGTCACCAGGGACCCCTGTGCCACCTCTGTTGCGGACCAGGTGGGATCTGCACCAGCCGGTGCCTCTTGCAACTGAAGTGTGGAGTGCGTGGATGGAGGGGTGAAGTGGGAGACGCGACTCGAGCGGCAGCTGCTTCAGCCACAAATTTCCTCCTGGGTGCATTGCCGCTACGTCACTTCAGGGTTGTGGCATCATTTGTTTGCAGCTTTAAACCTGGGCAGCTTGGGCTGCTGGGGGCTGCCAGCTTAGGTGCCCAGGGCTGTGCCAGGAGATGCTGAGGTCCTCCCACGGTTTGTGGTACCTCCTTTACGTGGCAATGTGGATTTTTGCAGGGCACGGGTTTGCTGGTGCCAGCTCATCCCTGGCAGAGGCTGTGGCCCATGTTTAGCTGCAGGTTGACGCGTGCCACGTGGGAGGGCGAAGGTGTGTGCGGGGTCATTGCTGTGCACGGGTGCAGGTTTCTCTCCTGTGTGTATCCAGAGGGATCCGTGGGGGTGCAAAATGCCCCTAAAATGTCTCTTAGGGGCATGTATTAACTGCCAGGCTGGGCTTAGCTCCAGCAGGCAGGAACAGATGAATCAGACACTTAATGGTAAAATCAAACCTCTCAAAGTATTAAAAACAACCCAGCTCCAGTGGGTGCCTCTCCTCCGGCCCTGCAGCCCCCGCGAGAGGGAGCGAGAAGGGATTTTAAACCAAACTGGGACTATTTTGGGGGTCACCCTGTCCCCTGTCCCCCCCATATCTCTTGGCTGCCAGCCTCTCCGAAGGGGAAGCTTTACCCCGCCTCCTGCGGTCTCGGATGTCAGGTTGGCAAGAAAGATCCCATCTGTTTTCAATCTGGATCCTCACTTCCATCCACCCAGCAGCCTTTCTCCTCCCCGCGCTCCCCCGCTCCCAGCCCCCAGAGCTGGTGTGCTCGCCAGGCAGGCCTTGGCGATACTTTTTTTTTTTTTTTCCCCTTCTCTCTTTTTTTATTTTTTTGGGTGGGTTTTTTTTCATCTAAAAATGTATGTGGCCTCCTTTGCCCCCCGCATCCCCCCCCCTCCTCCCAGGCACATGCTCCAGCACAGCCCTCTCCACTC
>JAVJGJ010000047.1:49529632-49575093 GCA_035590215.1 Microhierax caerulescens | reverse complement strand
CCCCCCCCCCCCCCCCCCCCCCCCAATCATTATGGAGAGGAAAGAAGCAATCTATGATCGTCATAATCGTCATAAATATTTAAGAGAGCCCAGCACCCATTGTTCGGCTGCAGCGCTGGGTTATTAGCAAAGAGAGCACTGGGTGAGGGCTGCTCAGGGCTTAGCAAGGTCCTGGGTGTGCATCGTTAAAAGCTTTAATTGGTGGCCTTGTTGCTGGAAGCACTGACCCCTCCAAGGCAAGAGCCATGCTGGCTACAAGGTATCACCTTCAGGGTCTAGGCTTTAATTCAGGCCAGTGAACAGGCCTAAAGTTGAGGGGTTTAAGATGCTTCTTGACATTTTTTTTTTCAGTAAGAGGTATTTGGGGTTCCCCCCACCCCTTCTTCTCTTCCCTGTGGGCTGCCCCCATGCTGGGTCCATCCCTGCACCTGCAGTGGGTTTTCCCTCACACTGCGTGGCCAGGCTAAGGTGCTGCACAACTGGCTGATGAGCAGGATGCAGCAGGAATTTGCTCAGAATAAATGAACCGTTTAGAGAGGTTGTAAAATCATAGAAAGTAAGGACAGAAGGGAGGTTGGAAGGTCAATTAGTCCCTCTCGCTGGCCCAAGGCAGCATCGTGCTTTTGGAAGTCGTTTGAGGTAGATGCATGCCTGGCCTTCATAAAAACCTGCGGTGATGCTGTTCCCATCCCTGGGCTGTGCTCCCCGTCTGCCTGTGCTGCCTGGCTGGGGTCCCCCCTGACACGGCCTCTCCTGTGGGACACCAGCGATGCCCTCCCCTTGGGAAATGCTCCCCATTGCCCCTCCAGACTGGCCACGCTATCTCCAGTATCTGGTGAGGGGGATGGGATGGGGGATTCTCATCTCCTCTTGTTTTAAAAAACTGAAGCACAAGAAACTGTTTTCCAGCAAGGTGGAACCCCTGAGTGGGGCAGGCAGGTCTGAGCTGGGGGAGGCTGTGGGTCAGCCCCCAAAAGTAGAGAGTGTGGGGGTTGGGGGGTTATAAAGCTCGAGTGTGTTGCGGAGAGGGCTCAGCTCTGTCTCACCCATTGCTTCTCCCCTTGCACAGGGAGAAAGCAGAAAGTTTTGCCTTTCAGGGGCCAGTAGATTTCTCCCTTCAGTAACTGATGAGGAAAAAAAAGTTGCATTTCCCAGTGACTCCAGATGGTGCAGTGAGAATAAAAGCATTTTCTGCAATATGGTGGCTTCTCTGCGTCCGAAGGAGAGATTTGTTGTTGGATCCGTTCCTGTTTGGCTCAGTGCCTCCGAAGACGGACAAGTCCTTACTGAGTGCTCGTGCTGGCTGGGTGGGCAGAGGGGCCGTGGGCTCTGGAAAGCTTCCTGCATCTGCACTCAGCAAGAGTGAAAGAACCTGCTTTTATCAGGCAGTGCTCTTCCTTGCCCTGCTTGAAAATGGAGGACAAAAAGCATCCTTCTCCCTGGCCGGGCTTAGCTCCTCGCACACTGATGGTCCTCACCTGCCGAGTAAATATTATTGCATGTTTAATTCATTGCCCACTTCTCACGGGGGCTGTGTGTGCGCGTGCATATGTGCTGTTTGGCATTACAAAAACATTGTCGTGAATACTCTGCCAGCCTACTCAGAAGAATCTTTTTTGCCTGATCTTTGTCATGATTGACTGCTAACAAAGACCACCTAGATGATCTCACCAGCTTGTCAAAAAAACCCCTATGCTGGTTTAAAGTAAAATACAAAGTGATGTGCCTACTGGGTCGAGTCTTTTTGAATCCTGGGTAATGGGTAGGTTCTCCCAGGGTCCTTTTGCAAGCTCCTTTCCTACAGCCTGCTGTGGGAGGGATATTATCAATCTCTGAATGCTTATAAATGTTTTAAGCTGCCTCTGATGCATTGCTGGCACGGACTGGCTGTGTATGGGTTGCTTTATCGTAACCAGTGAAATGCAGCTACCTCTGGGGTGGGATGTCAGCAGGACCATGCTGCTACAGCTCCTCAGAGCAGAAAGGGAGGAAAATCATATTTAATAGAAGTAAGCCAGCCTGGTGAGATGAGGCTGTCAGGCAGGAGCTGGAATATCGCGAGGGTGATGTTACTCCCAGTTTCTGCTTATTTAGCAGCCTATTAATTTTGCATCTCATATGGAGGATGAAAATTGCAGCAAAGCCCTGCCTGGCCGAGCCGCTCAGCTGAGAAACATTCCCGGCTTGCACCACTTGGGCATTGCTGCACACTGGTGTGTTTTGTGGGGCTTCATTCACTGTGTTAAGGTAACTCATGGAGGTGCCCACTAGAGCTGGGGTGCTCTGCAGGGATGTGACAAGGGCCAGAGGCTTCCCTAGATAGACAGGCCAGAATTAAATGAGAAGGGAAGGCAAGTGTGGAGCGTGGATGCAGCTTCCTAGCCCTGATGCTGACCTTGAGCAGTGCAGCCAAAGACCCCGTCCAGGCTGCTCTGGTGTCTGCTGGTTTGCAGGGCTCCACCAGCCCAAGCAGTGACCTACCATCCTCCCAGCTTAGCTCTTAAATTCAGATGAGATCATGGCAGCAAGTGATGGATGGGTTTGTTTTTTTTTTTTTCTCTCCTTCTTTCTTAATCTCCCTTGGCTGGTGGGTCTGAGACACAGGATTCCTGCCAGAGCAAGGGAAGGGATTTGCTCATCTTCTGTCTTGCAAGCTCAAAACCAAATCCTCTTTATGGAGTTTAACCCCTGTGTTGGCTGGCAGGGCTGGAGCACCCAGCAAGGAAATGGTGGGGGGAGAGATGCTGAAGGAACAAGCAGGTTGAACTAGAGAGATCAGGGAGGTCCAGGAGCGATGTCCCTGTGCCCTCAGTGCCCAGGGGGTGCACTCTGCCTTTGTGTTGGTCTTGATTGCAGCGTGCTTGATCCTGGGGTGGAAAAAACACATATGGAGGCGTTGATGGGCCTGTGGCTGTGGGAGCCAGGTTGCTCTGTGTGCTGGCCAGTGGTGGGTCCTCACAGCAGGGTGGAGCATCCCTGGAGCGCCGAGGTTGGGTAAATGTCCTCCCGTGCAGTACTCCTGAGCAGGCTGCTGCAAAACCCAGGGAAGATAACACTTACTAATAACCTTGATTGGCTTTACTTGCTGGTCGCTAATCAGCAAGACGCAAGCTGTGGCGACGAAGCCAGCTCTATGGTATGGACAAAGAAAGACAAGCCTCTTTATCCTTCTTACTGTGGCTCAGGATCCCCGTCCTCACTTGCTGGGGGATTTGCTGGTACGGTGGTGCTGTGCAGAGCAGCAAGACTCACTCTCCTGTTCCCACTGCTGCTTGTAACCCTCCCTAACTGAAGCACAATTGTACCTTTTTCATGGGGTATGAGGTAAGAAAACAGATCATCAACTGCACTGATGCCGCAATGATTTTCATTTACCACCACAGGGTAATTGGGCTAAACTTTACATGTTTGCTTCACTACTTTTATTTCCTCTCATTTGTTTTTTGCTGGTAAGTGGAGTGTGTGCAGGCAGCTCCATCCTTACACAGGAACTGTGCACTCCCATCTCATCTCCCAGCCTGGCTACCCAGGGACATGCAGACAAGAGTGGCCATGTCACATCCAGGCCATAGAAGGAAATGTATTTCTTTCTTTTTTTTTTGTTTCCTAAGGCTTTTGGCTTGCCTGTGTGTGGGCTTGAGCTATTCCAGCTTCTGGAGTTTAATTGCCTCTTCCCGAATGAGAAAGCCAGAGCAGTCATTTTGCATGTCTTGGCTATGGGTGACCCTACAAATGATAAACAGGGGGTCAAGTTTTCCTCTTAGTGTAAATCCAGACCAACTTGGTGTTACTCAGCAGGAGCCTCTCTGGATTCAGTGGGGTGTGAGGGAGTAGGGTCCTTGCCTGGGTCTGTAGCGATGGGTTGAAATTCTTCAGGGTGTTGTGTTTGGGGGTTTGGTTTTGGCCTGAGGGGTGTGTTTGTGTGATTTGGGGATCTTTTGGGTTATTTCTATTCATTGTAGCTCATATTATTGGGGACTGTGTCTACCTGGGGAAAAAAAGGAGTCATGCAAAATCTGGACAAAGCTGGTGGTGTTAGCATTCCCTTCCCTGGGGTGATGCTGGTGGCAGAGGGGTGCCTGTGCCTGGGGGTTTGAGCTCCTGCGGGAGCAAGGGAGGGTCCTGCTGCCACCCTCCCATGGGGCCCATCAAGCCACCAAGGTGCTCGGTATTGTGTTCAATGGAGAGCTCCGAGGAACCCGAGGCAATTGATCAGCAATTGCCTGTAATGAGAAGGTTGTTCTTGCAAGAGGACGTATGGCATCCTATGCCGATCCAGCACTCCGAGCTGGAACTCAGAAGTACCCCCATCTTCCTAATTAACTTATTTTCTTTAATATTTTTTTCTTTGGATTTTTCATCTTTTTTCTGTCTTCTGCATGGGCTGAAGGCTGGCGAAGGATGCTTTTACTTGGACACAAACTCATAGCAGCAGTGGGTGGGCAGGTTATGTTGCTCCACTGCAGTCCTGCCCCGGAGCGATGCGCTCTGTGGGAACTGGCCTCCCATGCTCCTGGCCTGGCTTCTGGGGCTGGGAACCCACCACTTGTCCTCAGGGGAAGGTTTGCATGAGTCTCTTCAGTAACAACCACCTATTTTGTGAAGAAAGCAGGTAAAGTTGCCCTCAGAGGGCAGCAGAAAGCTGTAGGAGCTGGAGGAAGGCCAGGCACGTTTCTGTCAGCAGCTGAGCTGCTGTCAGCAAGGAGCAGTGTTGTCAGCCTCAGGAACAGGGCTTGACCTCTCCTGCTTGCACAGGGTTTTGGGGGTGAGGGAGGGGGCCATCGCTGCCTCCTGCTGCTGACAGCAAAAGGAGCCCCTGTGCAGGCCTGGTGGAGGGTTTAGAGGGTGGAGAAGGCTGCAAGATGCAGCAGCATCCAAGTTGCCGTGTGAAGGGAGCAGTAAGCCAAAGGTGGAGGGATTAGCCTGTTCGGAGGGACAGATGCCATTTGGATGGACTCTTCCCAGTACAGGTCATCTTCGTGCCACGCTGAGAGTCAGGAAAGCACTGCTTTCTCGTTGTTCAGTGTTTTTCTCATATGTTCTTAGTTTGACACACACAGATGTGAGTCCAGGAAGTCTTTCCCCGGAAGGTGGATCGCTGATCTGATCCTTCATTTGATCTGGGATGGAAAAATGCTTTTTCTTAGCTTGGACTCCAGACATGAGAAAGACTGTTGTGGTTTTGCTGGCAGTAGGCTGTTGTTTGGTTGGGCTTTTTGTTGAGGTTTTTTCCTTTTCTTTTCCTTTTTGTTTTTTTTTTTTTGTTTTTTTTTTTTTTTCTCTCCTTTGCTTTGTTTGAGTGGTGCTTGATATCTCTGATTTGGAAAAGATCCAGTGATGATTATGTCTGCATTGCCCAAGTCAGTGAAAGGATGGCTGTGATGGGGAGAGGTGCTAGTGCTCTTGCCAGTGCAAAAAATTCAGTGAAGACTTGTGCTACACGACACAGACTGGCAGATTGCTAACAACCAACATGAGTGTAAATGATGTCAAGTCTCTTGCAAGAGATGGTGTGTGTATATATGAAGGAACTGCAGCCTGGTGCACTTGCTGTAGGTCAGAGTGGGCGTATATTCCTTTTCTTCAGACTTGTTCAGGAATCCCTACCTGCTGCAAACATTTGGGCCAAATTAAAAAAAGATTTTTGGTATTTTTTTAAAATTATGTATTGCCTTAGTTGGCAGTATGCCTAGTGTCCCAAAGGCCAGTGTGGTTTGGTGCTGGGCACATGCTCCTTTGCTGCCTGGTGTTTCCCCACCAGTCTTGAGCAGGTTGCAATAACGCAGCATCACCCATCTGCTGGGCTCCCAGGCTTGGGGTGCACATGCTCTGGGAGGAGAATGTTGGTGATTTTCTCCTTGGCATTATTTTCTTGCAGAAGATCATGTTTATTCCCCCTTGTGGAGGCTGGCTGGTGTGCTGTGCTGAGGATGCTGTGAGCTGAGACTGACGGACGATTATTTACCCAGTGCAGTTGGTGTGCACATGGCAAGCGCAGAGACGAGATGCAGTCTGTGCCCCAAGGAACTCCCAGTCTGTCAGGCAGCTAAGCTGGGGCTAATGATGAATGACTTCCTAAATAAATAAATAAAGCTTGAAGGCCTGAAAAAAGAAATGTGAAGTATTACCCTGAACCACAAGGAAATGTAGTTGTCGATGATCGCTGATGCTGTCTGGCGCTCAGCAGAGATCTGCGATGGTTTGTTGGTAAATCCTGAAGGATAGTGTGTGTTTGCATGCAGGGGAAGGGGATGGAGCAGAAGGGAGCCTGGGTGAGTTTCTTCCCTGCCTTGTGCCTTTGTGCATCCCAGCTTCTGCCCTGCATGCACAGAGGCGGAAGAGAAGCTATGTCTTTAGCCCAGCTCTGTGCTGGGCCCAGGAGGATGCTCCTGGGGTTTCTGGTTGCTCCGGCATTGCTTCCCACTCACTGGTGATGCCATGGTGCTGCCACCAGCACAGGCTTTTTGCTCTGCCTTCACTCCAGCAGGGGTGGTCCTTCGGGGTCCTCTCTGGGCTGCAGCCACAGCACCTCACAGCATGATTGGGCTTGGGCTTAATAGAGGTGCATGTGGAGTTGTGCTTCCTCCTCCTCCTCACCATCATCATCCCCTCGCTGCTGGTTGCCTCTGGCTATGGCAGTGTCCCCTCTGCCCCTGTCTGTGCTGCACCGCACCTGCAGAACGCTTCCTGGCCGCTGCAGATGCATCACCGCTTGTCAGAGCTGTCACTGCAGGGAACATGGTGGTGGGAAATTAATTTCTCCTGACCATTCGAACCCAACGGGGAGCTCTCCTGTCTCATTTCTCCTGCAGTAACCACGGCTTAACCCTTGCTGTGCCATCGCGCCCCTGGGCAGGGAGTAGCATCTCTTGCAACACCTGCAGTGCTGCACCCCAGAATGCCCCTAGTGCCTATTGCTTGGTGACAGTGCTGGGCACTTTGCACGCAGGAGGACCAGGAATGCTGCAGGGACAGAAAAACCGTGTGCATGTGTGCGTGCAAACACAGCAAGAGGCAGTATGACTTCATGCTCAGAGTGTTGTCTTAGTGTGCAGTTTATTCTGGTTTCTCACGTTGTAAAAAGGGATAATACTGTCGTATTAAAGCACTTGGAGATCTGGGGATGAAAAGCAGCGTATAGGACCAAGACAGTTCTGATCAAAGCTCTTTTTCTCCATCTGTGTTTGTTTCCCCATGGAAGTTAATACTTTGCCTCTTACTTGTAAATATCTATTTTTTTAAGATCTGAGTAACTCCCTGATAGATAAACAGTCATGCTTAGCTCTGAAGGATCTCTACTGGCTGCTCTAAATGTGGTTGCCAAGACCATGGCCTGCGTTTTGAAGTGGGTTGGTCTGACGCCTCACTTTTCAGGCAGACTCACGCGTCTTTTGAGATCAGTCCTTCCTGCACAGCCCTTGGAGCCGGGCACCTAAAGTCACCAGTTAGTCTGGAGGTGAGCTTTGCCAGTGAATGGAGTTTGTATTTGTCTTATCAAGGTTTATTGAAGCGCTGTGGGGGAGGTGGGTCCTGTGGGAGATGGGAGCGCAGCAGTCCTACGTGCCCCAGCAGAGACCAGTCCTCTGAGTAGCAACAGGCTCCCCCACACCTGGGGTGTCTTTGCTGAGCTGAAGAGGCCCAGAAGGCAAAGTCATTGGGGGCTTTGCTGGCCTGATGAGGGTGATTCAGGAGGCTCGGGGTGGGCTGCAGAGCGTAAGGAGTTTCCCTGTTGTGAGGGAAGGATGTGCATGGTTCTGGCAGCAGGTCTCGCTGGGACTTTTAGCATTTCACTTTTGTGGCTGGCAGGTTTCTTTTGTTTTTTTTCTCTCCCGTAAGCTAACCCTGTGAGCGGCAGCAACCATTGCGTGCAGACCCTGCTCTCTGGGTGAACTTCCTCAGGGGCTCTCCTGTCTAACCAAGATTTGAGGTCGAGTGGCTGCTTTCTGAGCAGGGGCATCAGCAGCATCTTCCTTTCTGTGCCCCCACTGGCTTTCAAGTTCCTGATAGGGAACCACGATGGTTGTGGTCTTCCCCCCCATTAAATAGGGTCAGCACATTAGTGCATGGGAAGGGGGAAACGAGCGTCAGAAACGCATACTTTGAAGCTCATGTCTTCATGCTGTGTTTCCCCAGGAGAAGAGGCTAATACTCGTGAGCAAAGCAACCTGAGTGTGGAGACACGGGTCATGCAGGCTTCCAGGGATAGCATTGCATGTTGGCATCTCCTTGCTCCCCAGTGCCCATGGGGAAGGTCCCAAGGTGGGGTCCTGGGCCAGGTCCAAGCAGGCAGCTGCCTGCATTGCACTGGCAGCCCCATCCCAGCGCTGGTGGGGTTGGGTTTGCCGAGGGCAGGGTGTTAGGTAGGAGCAAGACAGAAACCTGGGGTAGGAAATTTAAATTTCATCTCTCCCCTCCCCAGGGGAGGTGACAAATGAGCTAGTGGTTGTGCTAAAAGCTTTTCTTTCTTTCTTTAAGGAGGTTGCTGGGAGGAAATGAAGTGACCCACTGACCTTTGTTAATATGCTGCACAAACTAAGCTGGTGCTGCTGAGAAGGAAGAGAGCCCTCAGTTGCAGCCCTCTGCCTGCAAGGTGTTTGCTTCGATTGATATGTCTAATGGGAGTAATTCTCCCGCAGCAGCTACTGAAAATGAAGATGTTTAATCATCCACTAGATTTGTGTGGAACTTTTTGCAGAGAATTTCTTTAAAGTCACCCTTCTCCTTTTCACATGCAGGTGAAACAGAAGAGAAGCCCAAATGCTTTTTATTGTGACATTTTTTCAGGTTGTAATATTCTAATGAACCTGAAATGAAGGTGTGGTCCCTCCCTCCTGTTGTTTTTTTTTGGGTTTTTTTTTTGTTGTTTTTTGTAAATGCTGTAAAAAACCATTTTGATTACTGGCTCCATGGGGATTAAGAAAAAGTAACGTATGGCAAAATACCTGCATAGCTCTGACCCATCCTGATGCCTGTAACTGTGCAGACATTTGTTTTTAGCAGCATTTCCCACGGGCTCCCTCTTTAAGCATTGGGGACCAAGCTAACCAAACTTACCTGTAGATAAAGCCCCCTCCTCTATCCCCTCAGATACCCAAAGTAGCTTAAGGGAGTTAGGTGTCCAGCACCCTCTGAACTGGAAGTTGCTGGGAGGAAGATCTTCAAAAGCATCTTAGCGGCTTAGGTTAAGTTCCTTTGACTCTCAATGGAACTTAAGCTCTTAAGAAATGTAGGCCCTTCTGAGCATTTTACCCTTTGTGCCTGGCACCCTTGGGTCCCTGGAGATCCCTAGCTTGGTACTGGCTGGAGGAGCCACAATGGGAAGCTTCTTCTTGCAAACGCTTCTTAGTTTTGTTATTTTTAATAATACTCTTCAAGATCCTGTGCTCAGCACTTACAAGATGTACACATGTACACCCTTAGAGCTAGAGATCGGGCAGTGCACAAGGATGAATGCCTTGCAGGAGCTCTTTTACTGTAAGAATTAATCTTATTCCTGAAATGTGACTGTATCTAGCACAAATCTGACCCCGTTGGGGGCCATGGCTTCACTTAATTGCATTCTTTAGCAAGGATTGAGGTCTATTAGGTAGTTTGCTTGTGTTGCAGGAGATCCTGTGCCAGAGAATTTTGTGAGGGTTTGCAGGTCCGTGGAGCAGCTCAGGAAAGCTGCCATTATGTTTACTCATATGGTGCCAGGAGCTTGGCTGGGTGCTCAGCAGACAGGCAGGAGGAGCAATGCAAACCTGCTTCAAAGAGCATAGACAAGGTAAGCTGTGCCCATGCAGAGGAGGAGAGAGGATGGGTGATAGAGCCCTTGTGATTTGAGCATTCATCAAAGCAATTCCTACCTGAATTCACCACTGGGAGGGCAGGAGAGCCTTGTTGCATGGTAGCTGGGTTTCCAAATGTTGCGTGTTCTGCATTGTAGGCAGGAATCGTGCAGCGGGTAAGAGTCTGTTTGCAGTCTCCCTGTTGGCAGGGTGCTACCAGGAAGGCAGAGCAAACTCCTGTCCCAGCTGCTCCCTGATACCCGCAGGGGAACCAGGTGGGTGCACAACTTGCTGTCCTGAAAATCCCATATCCGGGGGAGACAGCCAGTGACGTACCTGCTCTGAAGGATGAGTTGCTGGATTGAAGTTGACATGCCCTAATATCTCTGCCAGCGCTTTCTGTCTGTGTCGAGGGCTCGGGAAGCACATTAGCACCGGAGCGGAAGTGTCACCCTCTGGCATCTCCTGCTCTAATCTTGGAGATGTTGCTGTATCCCCTTTACCAGACCTTCTCTATTGGAGCCCATTATATGGCATGAAAAGCCACACTAGATCCAGGACAAGACCTTCTCTATCGGAGCCTGTTATGTGGCATGAAAAGCCACACTAGGTGTGCGACCGCAGAGCTGCCAGGCTCCTCTCTTCAGAAGAGGCGGAACATTTCCCTGACATGCCTGCATTCAGCTCCATCATCCGGGGGACTTTGGGGGCATTCTGCATGGGGCAGCACAGCTCTTGGCTGCTCTGAGCCGTGGAAGGTCACTAGTGCCACATCTGGAGAGCAGATGAGGCTCAAGGAGATGTTTGGTGGCATTTACTGGGACTGCAGGGGGGATATTGCTCTGATAAAGAAAAACAGTAGTTTCTGAAATACTGACTGAATTAGCCCTGTGTTTTGTGGTTTTTTTTTTAAATCTAGAGAGCTAAAATGGTTGGGGGGATGCTTGCTCTGTCAGACTCCTGCCGTCTCCCCCTCCAGCCTCACTGGTGGGAACTAGGAGCTGCATGACTGGAGCAGGGAGAAGGGAGAGCCAGTGAACAGCAACTCAGTTCCATTTGTTGTGCTGGCATTGATACCACATCCCCAGTTTAATTAACAATTACCATCACAGCTATTCATAATGTTCCCGGTCTCTGCTCGCCTCTGACAACAACAAAAGAAACCCCAACGCGCTGTTATGTGCCCTTGGAACCCTCTGAACCCCACATTAAGTCTGGCTGGAGCCTCTGTGTGTTTCTCTAAGTGCGTCTAGAACAAACATTTGAAGAGATTCCCAGTGGTATAATTCAGATTTTTTCTCTTTTTTGTAAGAGTATCGGTATTTATGCTCGGTTTTCACGAGCCAGCACTGAAGCACGATGGATCTAGACTAGCACAGAGTACGCAGCAGAGGCTTTGTAATCCTCAAAGTGCACGTCCAAAGCGCCTTGCTGAAAAGTTGCTCTTTAGGGCCGAGTGCATATGGGGACTTCTTGTTTATCCTGGCTTTTCTTTTAATTCTGTACAGTTCAGCCTTAGAGAGTTAATGGGACAGAAAAAGATTAAAATGCCCCTTCACACGGCCTGTCCCAATGGTCTTATACCCTGATGTGTATCAGAAAGCTTAAGCAACCTCACTATCCCCTTACTCCTTTTAAAGCCTTTGATCACTGTACAATATCTCCTACCTGGCTTTTCTCCAAAAGGTGATAAACCCTGGTTTTGATTTTTAATTGGGGTAGCTGATAGCAGGAAGGAATCCGTACAGATCTGAGAGCATCCTTCACACAACTCTAGCCCATTATTCTGGTGCTCAGAGCGTGTCTGATGGAGGAACCTCTTAGCTGCCGACCCTGTGAGGGGGTTGTGACAGCAGTTTTCACTCTATTTTCATCCCTTCTGGGGCAAAGCTTGCCTCTATCATTGAAGGAAGCATTTACCAGTATTGACACACAGGACTGGGGTAGTTGCTAAGAATACAGCTCCCTTAATGCCATTCCAGCTTTGCAAAAGGATCAGGATAAAGCTGTAAGCAGGCAGCTCCGTTTGGAGTCAGGAGTTGTCTCCATGGAAATGTGCCGGCAGGGCAAGGGGAGCAGGCTGGTGCTGAGCTTGCTCCACTGTCGCAGCTGTGCTAATGTGCTGGTGCTGTCCTGCAGCCACGTTCTTCCACATCCAGGGCAGAAGCGGTCAGGAGAAAAATCTCTCCTGCACATCCCTTGCAAGTTGGTTGTTTGCTGTGTCCTTTGGTCCATCAGGATCAACGGTGGTACCCCCTGCTCCAGGTTTTGTCTCCTCCAGCTTTGTGTTAGCTCAGTAATGCAGTTCCTCTGTGTGTTGCGGGTGAGGAAACTGGGGCACCAAGCAGGGTAGGGACTCTCAGCCGTGCAGCGTAGCTGCTGTAATCCCAGCTATGGTAAGAAGCCTGGGAGACTTGCGAGCATGCATTTGCCTTGCAAGAGGGGCTCTGGAACACCTACACTGATTCCAGGGCTGAGGTTCAGGCTGGCTGCATTGGGGTGAGTGCTGCACAGCACAGAGCCTGCCTCTGCAAGAAAGAAATCCCTCCCCCAGATGCACGGATCCTCAGCAAACAAAAGGGGACACGGGAGACATCTCCTGCTTCATCTTCCCTTTTGTAGGGGATTTTTTTTCTTCCTTTCTGAGTTTTTCATGAGTGAGGTTTCAAGTTTTTCTTTGCCTGCCCTGTGCTTTTGTGCAAGAATCGCCCTTTAAGAGGGTCCCTGAGCCCTGTCGGGTCAGATCCCTTCACACCTCATTGCTTGTGTGCTGCTTGGCCAGCGCTGCCTTTCTCCTCTGCTGGGGAGGGGAGAGAAGCTGATGGGTGTTAAACTTTAAACACGGCTCTGTGCAGTTGGTGCCTTCTAATTGCGCTTCTCTTTCTTGTGCTGTTCCCTCCCTTTGTGTGAGTGCATGCCCAGAAATGCGCCGTTACCTGCTGAGGCAGGGAGGCTGGAGCAGGCTGGCCTCATGCCCCCACCAGTCTGCTTGGCGGTGGAGCTGGCCGAGTCCTTTGTGGTATCAAGGCGAAGGACTGCCTGGCCTCCCCACAGAGGCCGTGCACAGCAGTCGTTTTCTGGGGACCCTGCTGGCACTCTGGGCACTGTTCAGCTGCCCCCTCCCTCTGCAATGTCGGCTGCACTCCTTCCTCTCTTCAGGTGCTCACCCCTTTGCCTTTGTGCATATGCAGGTGCTGACAACACTGGGGAGACGCTGTGAGTCCTGCTGACCCGGAGCCTTCCCGGCTGGAGCTGAAGGCCATTGCAAAGGATGAGGATCCTTCCCAGCCCTGGGATGTCTTCGCTGGTCTCCCTCGTGAACCTTCTCTCCGTGCTGCTGATAGGCTGCATAGCTGAAAGTAAGTGACTCTGCTGTTCCCCTGCTCCTTATTTTCACCCATGCTTCGCAGGAACAAGCTTTAATGCTTAGAGCCAGCCAAGTATGCCCCTGTCCTTTTTAGCATCAAAGAAATGCTCACTACCTGATCATGTGTCTTGATTTTCCAACATCTTTAGCTTTCCACCAGTGCCTTCCTGTTGTTCCCAGTCCTGTCTTAGAGGGATGTAGATAGGGCAGCTATGTCCTCACAGCCTGCGTTGAATCTCGAGTTGCACCTAAGAGAGCTGGAGAGAAGGGGAGGGAACTGCCTGACAGCTCTTGCCAGAGCCTTCCTCCCCCTTCTCCCGGCCCCATCTCCACCCAGCTCGCCCATATTGTCCTCTCCTGCTCTTGCCTTTCAGGCATCTGTCAGACACTGGTGACCGTTGTCATGTTACTTGCTGAGGCTGGATTCAAAACAGCATCCAAAGAAAGAGCATTATGTTTCTCCTTCCCCTGAGTGAACCAGTTCCAGTTTAACACTGTTCTTATCTTTTGCTGCCTTTCAGTTCTTGCTGTAAAAAATGAAAATGGGAAGAAAAAAAAAGTTAAAATCTTCAGTGACTTGAATGTAATGTTCCTTCGACATGAAGGCTGATCACTTGGGATCAGCGGGGAATAGACTCTTCCAGGCTGATTGAATTATGACTTTTTTTTTTCTTCCCCAGCAAAGCTGCTTGAAGCTGGTGAGAGGGCTGCTTTGGTCAGTGTAGCCCTTGACAGCTTTTAACGTAATCACTTCGTTATCAGGGTTTATTAAGATGATATGGTCACCGAGGATTGGATCCTCGACCTTTTGTTGCTGGGAGATTTTTTCTTGAACACTGCTTTCTCTCTTCACTGTGGTAAGCAAGTGGGGTTATATTTGCCATTGCCATGATTGAGTTTTGTTCGGTTCATGTTCACCCCCCCCTTTGCTGGGAGAAACGTCCTTGTGAGGAAAGATGATGTTTTCTTTTGTTCTTTTTCATTTAATGAGCCCGGGAAGTGAGCTGGGCTCCAAGGGGGTTCACTATAGGGCCAGTTTTTTGGCATGTAGCTGTGGGTCAGTCCATACCTCAAACGGTGCCACTGGTGTTCAGAAACACATGCTCAAGCTTCAGTTTGAGCTGCCTGTCTTGAGCAGCAGGAGCAGTGCAGTGTTTGGCAGCAAGGAACCAAGCATGAGCCTTTTGCCCAAGTGTTTATTCCAGGGTCCTACTTGGATGTTGCAGCTGATGCTCTTATAGATTCTGTCTGAGCAGCCAGCGTGGATGGTTAAAGCCAGCTGCTGTGGTGGCCTTGGTGGCTTGTGAAAGTGGGCACTGGTGGAAGGTAGGCTGCTACCTGCATTGGCTCCTGCAAAAGCAGGAGGGTGCAAAGCAGAAATCTCCATTCCTGGCTCTTTGTGCAGTAGAGTCAGGAGGGGAGGGGATGCAACAGTGGAAAATCCAGTGTCAGGGCTCCAGGGTCCCATTCTTGCCACTGGTTTGCTGTAACACTCCTGGCCAAATCACTTTGTCCTCCTTTTTACAAAACAAGCAATGCAGCTTTGCGGGCGCAGATGGAGATTCGTGTGTGCAAGTGCCTCTCTGTTTAAGTAGAGCCCTGATTCATCTGCTGTGATGTCTTGAGTGCTTGTGAAAACTGAGGTCCTCTTTTCTTTTAAGTGTACACCAAGCCACGTGTGCTCACTGCTGGGAGTGGGCACTCTGCAGAATCAAAGCTCCACAAAATCATGGCTGTGTGACTTCAGTTTTTCTGTGTGTTTGGTTTTCCTGGGAAAGAACGAGCACCTTGTCTATCCCTGTCTTCTGTGGGGCAAGACTTGCTCAGAGGTTCCAGCAGAACTGGGAGATCCCACGTGCTGTCTGACTGCTACAAAGCACTTTTGGTGGAAATGTGCCCTCAGGAAGGGCTGATGCTGATCAGACACAGAAGGCACCAGTTGTGTGGCCCAAGTCCCGCTGAAATCTGTCACTGCTCAGCAGACACCTTGCCGCTAGCAGCCAAGTTTCTCCCTCCTGTAGTTCTGCAGTGTCCTTGGATTCTGAACAGTGAGGTTTTGTGCTTTTTTTCCTCTTGCTGCTCACAGATGTACATACAAGAACTTTGCAGGTTGCAGGACTCGGTGTCCAAGGCAGGGCTGCTCTTACCTGCTTGATGTGCAGATGAAGTTGGCCAGGCAGAGTCTCTTCTCCTAACCTGTAGAGCATGTCAGCATCTCCCTGACCTGTCTGCCCTTGGGGATGCTCCCCGTTATGTTGCCACGTGTTTGAACTACTCTGCAGCTGTTGTTCTTTGCCTGGTAATTGAGTTGAGAGCTCCTGGTTTTGGAGGGGCTGTCGAATCCTGCCTGGAGGAGGCCTGGCCTGTGCCAGGCCAGTCAGTAGCATCTGAACTGGTCTACAGTGCTCCCCACTGAGGCATGCAAACAGCAAACAGCTTTGTCTGTCACAACTACAGAGACTGTGTGAGGAGCTGTCACTCTGTTCTGACAATGTCCTCTCCCATCAGATGGCCCTGGGCTCTGTCACACTGCCTCTCGCGTAATCCCTTGGCCGGCTTCCATTTGGCTGGCACTTGCCATGACGCTGACCCGATTTCCTGCCCTAATTCACCAGGGGGGCTGCCAAGGCATTGCAGCCCCCCAGGGTGTGCGATGCCAGGCAGTGCCGGGGTGCCCCCGCGGGGGTGGGAAACCTGTACCACAGGTGGGAAACCCCTGGGATGCTGGCTCCGGGAGAGCACCCCCTTCCCAGCATTGCAGGGAGGCAGCTCCCTTTCCAGCAAAGTGTGGGGCTGAACGCTTGAACTTGCCTCCTCTTCCAGTGCGGCACTGGAGGAGCTGTGGCCCCTGCAATCAAAGGACCATTAAAATACTTCCCTTGTTTCCGAGGCTAATTGATCTCAGTTAGTGATTTAAATCTATCTATGGCAGGAACATTCTATTTAAAGGAAACTGCTATTTAAATTAAAAAACCAAAGCGCCACACTGCTTTCTGCCTACTGTTCTTCCTTGTGAAGCTGAAGAGGATAATAATTGAAAGGTATAAAGCAGACCTGTTTCTTCTCTTTTTCTTGAGTTGCATATGGACACTTTCTTTGTTTCTTCTGTTTGGTCAAGGGCAGCCGTAGAACTGGAAATTGCTAACTGTGATTATTTTCAATGGCTTCACATTCCAGGGAATATATTAGTGTTTTGTTAAGAATTCAGCTGGTTGTGAGTAACGTTAATCGGCATTACTGCAGTGAGTTAGGGGAGGCCTTCCCCAAGAGCTGTGCCTTGCTGCGCTGCGCTACACAGCCAAGGAGGCAGATCTCGTGCCCCTTTGAGCTGATAGCAAACCAGACAGCACAGACAGGTGAGGTCTGGATATGGGTCCGGGGGGGGGAACAGTTTCCGAAATTGCTGATGTACTTGGGCACGGAACCAAGCCTTGCTGATTCCCGGTCATGCACCCAGCCCTAGTCATAAAATCCCTGCAGTGAGCACCTTAAAACATCTCATTTTGTGCAGAATCAGTCTCGTCTGGCTGGCTGTGGCTGGGCGGGATGTTTTCCTGCCCGCACTGGGCAGGGTGCAGCTGCATTTGACTGGGGTTTAGGGCAGTGGTCAGGTACTCCTGCCCTCCTGTGCTATCTGAAGGAACAACATGCCCACTTTAAGTGCTCCTCAGTTGCAGATAAAAAGCCACTTATGGTATAGAAATGGGGTAATTTTTATAACTGAAATCAGCATGCTCGCTGTTTTCAAGTGGATTTTTCCATTGATTAAACCTTTGCGTTTTACAGTAGTGCTTTGCTAATTGGTACTTTGCATATACAGAAGGCTGGCATGTGGCTCTCTCCACCCCAGCAAAGATTTAATAGCAGATGCAGTAGTGAACATTACTTATTACTTAGGTTTCCTTCCTTTTATAAATCACATTATAGAACGCTTACTAGCACACTCTGAAGTATTACCATAAATAATTAAATCTAAATTGCAATTGACAAAATAAAAGAATAAAACCCCTTTTATGATGCATTACCCTGGCTTTCTTTCCTTTTAATTGCCCTTGCTCCACCATTAATTTGCAGAACACAGTAATTCATGCCACGTGCATGTGTGCGGGAGGCTCTTGCGCTCCATGAGCTGCAGCGCATCCGTGGAGGCTGGCAGCAGATGGCAGTAAGGGTTGCACCATGCATGCGCGGATGGAAAACACGTGCTGTAGGTTGGGAGAGGAGCTCCTGTAGGTCCGTGTTCAGGTTGACAAAGTGGCGCTGCATTTCGGGAGCTGATGCAGTGGAAAAAGCTGTGTGGAATGTGTGTGCTCTGTGGTGCGAGATGTAGGAGCTGGTGACTGGCTGCAAGACTTGTCTTGCTGAGATCCAGATCACAGTGACTTACGGGTGTATCTGATTCCTCTCCTCTGAATGGTCCCTCCTGTGCTCTTATTCCCAGAGGATTAGCCTCTACAGCAGAGCTCACACATTTCAGCTGAAGGTCCTAGCTTTGATCTGTTGTTGGCCAAGACAGCAGCTGTCAGATAAAATAGTAGTAAAAATCAAGGAGGCTCCATCTTAGGACTTGATAGACATGTTAAGATGACATCAGTAGGAAGTGAATTGTTCTGCATTGTGGGAGAAAGCTGCTCCATTTATGAGTGTTGGAGACTGATTCACGACGATGCAGCAGTGCTGTCCTAAGAGAAGGAAGATGCCGAAATGTGGTGAGGCTGAACTGCCCCACGAGCAGTTGAGGTATATGACAGTGTACCTGCTGGGGGCTGAGGAGCTGGGGAGATACTGTGGAAACGCTCTTTTCCCTTGGTGAATGTGGGCTGTAGCAGTGTGCAGCAGAAGTGAAGGTGGGGACCTGGAGGAGGTTGTGTAGTCGTTGGTAGGTGGTGGAGTTTCTACGTGGTGTTGCGCATTCTTCCTTCAGTGAGTAGGGTCTTAACAGTGCGCAACAGGAGGCACCATCTGAATTGCATCCTCCCAGAAGGCAGAGATCCCTGCTTCCCTGCCCTGGATCCATGTGCTGCGTGTGTTCCCCATGCACCAGTTGCCTTTGCAAGCAAGGAGACACCTCGCTGTCCTTGTTTCTGAATTGCCCTTTCCTCTGCCACCATCTCCCTCTGCCAGCTGCGATCCAGGCTGCAGTTGCTGAGGGTTCTGGACTAGTTGTTCCACTCAGGGGCACCGAATGAAGCCTCTGTGTCACCTTCTTTAAGTGCCTGATTAAATTAAACCTTGTCTGCCTGGATTGAGTGGTGTGTTTCTTTTTTGTGTGTGTGTCTTTATTTTTTTTTTTTAGATAACTTGAATTGTAAAGTTTGTCTCTTCTATAGGACCTGGAGAGGAAATAAATCATCTTTTGAAAGAGCTTCCTTGTGGGCAGGGAGGGCTGTTACCTCCCAGGTCTCAGCTGTGCCCCACACTGTGAATGCTTATTAGATTAATCTCTGCTGAGGAGCACCTGGGGACAGCAGCAGCTACGGGTGTTTGGGACCCAGTCATGGGTGTCTCCTGATAAAGGATGTTTTCCCAAACAGAGGTTCTTGCTCAGCTTCATTAGATGTCTAAGTTAGGGGAAAAGAGCATCTGTTTGTTGTGTAAACAAGCAGCTTGTGTGAAAATGTCATCTACAAAGTGTTTGTGATAGAGAAAATGTATATCTTCGCCATACCTGGATGCCAAGACTAGGGCGTTTACTCTGTGTCAGGCTTTACCTGAAAGCCAATACTTACTTCTTTGTGACTTTCCCCTTTGGGTGCCCTTTTCGCCCAAACAGTTCTTGCACACGCTGCCAGGAAGGACAGGATCTTTCTGGTGTCTCACCAAGACCCTGGGTCACATCAGCTTTTCATCTGCCTGGCAAGGTCTGTGTGGTTGTGTCTTTTCAAGACGGGATAGATAGGAAAATCCTGGGTCACTAAAGGGAATCTGTGAGGGATTCCTCCTGTCTGTGGCCTGGCAAGCCCAATATTATTCTTAGAAGGCAAGCAGAGTGTTTTTCAAGGACGCCCAACCAGAGGAATGTCGTTCTTCAGTGTGTGTGGGATGGAATCTGGGCTCAAATTGGCCTGTGAGACACAATCTCCAAAGAACAGTTTTATTTACTCTGTGCCAGTCTTCCCCTCCAGTCAAGGATGTTCTCTTGCAACATAATTGGTCCCAGTTCTCACCTTAGAAAGCTGTGATGTTCTCTGCACTGCAGCTGCCTTTAATTTTGGAGGATTATTAAAGTTCATTAAAATAGTCACGTTTTATACAATCTGCTGCACGTGGTGGAGCTAACCATCATCCAGACTATGGGCTGGGTACTAGAACAGGAGTGTCCTCGCTCCGTGGCTACACCTTCTCAACCCTCCTTCCCCCCTTTTGCTTGTCTAGATTTGCTTTTTTGACCAAGGACTACTCTTTCCGTGTTGTTGTCCACTGTAATTAGTCTCAGCCTTGGTTTGGGGTTCTCATGCTGCAAATGCTAAATAGTTGTGTTACAGTTTGGCAGAGGAGGCGCCTGTTCCGTCCAAGGGCACAGCAGATAACAGCGTGACTATGGAAGAGATCACAGCTAACCTAAACCTGAAGATTGCCAGGAGAGAGCATTATAAATATATTTTGGATGTCTACTGCTAAGACTTTGAAAGGGGATACTGCAGCGAGTGATTTAAACAGTTGACAAGGAGCATGGATTGACCTGTTTTTACAGTATCGTTGTGTAGAGAATTTTTCACATGTCCCATCTTGCTTGTTGCAGACATGACACATTGCTGTTTCATATGAGCTTGGTTAAAACCAATGCCACTAGCTTAATCTGTAATGCACAGATTTATTTCCGTTTCCTTTTGAGGCTGAGAGGAAGAGCAAAGCTTTAAAGAGGAAAAAAATAAATAGAAGGAGCTGCAACTGGTTTAGCATTCCACAAAGTTTCTCTGAGTCCTCCAAACCTTTAATTGACTCAGGAGCATAAAATTGAGAAGGGGAGAGAGTGAGCGTGTGGAGTGACGTGAGCGATTTGAATAATTTATTGTCCTTTGAAGTTGGAAGAGAAATTTCAGCTGCCTTGGGGAGTAATTTCTCCCCGTTCTGAAAGGGTTTCTCCTTGTTTTAAACTCATTCAGAGGATGATAGTTTTGCATTTTCTGCATAATTAATGAGCATACCTCCCCCCACTCTCATACAACCTCTGAAGAGTGGTGAGGTGATGAAACTTGGTGGTTTTTTTAATTAATAAAATCAAATTAATTTGGCTGTGTCGTCTTCCTCCCTCAACTCCGTTAGAATTCATAGATTTATTTATAAATTAGTCTGAGCACACTGTTAGGAGTGCTGTCACTTACAAATCTTTAGCCTGGACTTTGATTTGTTTGAGTGAATTTCTAAAAAGATGGTGTAGGTTTTTTTCAGTTCAGCTGTTGAAGATCACCTTGAGACTGACTCTCATGGGATCACCCGCTGAACCAGGAAGATCCTTCAGCTCTTCGTTTTTCTTCATCTGTCTGCATGAGTAGGATCTGTTTGGTTTTGAGAGCCTTCTCTGTGTTTTGTTTTTTTTTTTCTTTATAGATGCTGTGATACTCCCCTTTCCTTCTAAGATCTGTTAATTGTGGTTAATTCCAATAGCTGCCACTTGAGGGACTGCCTTCATCTGAGAGGGGAAGACATCTTCTGCCCTGGTGCCTGAAGGGGCTGTATTACAGCCTTCTGATAAGAAGCCATCCCTTGCCTCCCTTGGCAGGTGTCAAACATGAACAGAAACCTGTCCTAATAAAAAAATCTCACCTTCCTCAATTGCTGTCTTTGATAGAAGAATTTAAGGGGTCCTTGCTGCTGCTTTTTTGTGTTTCCATTTCTCTCTCGCTCACGTGTTGCTTTATATTTTTCTCGCTCACTGAATCTCTAGTTATGCCAAAGCTGAATTTGGTAGGTTTCAACCACCGTCAGTTCTCAGCACTGTTGTTGCATTCTCCCTTTTTTTTCTTCTTTTATGTCGATGTGCTTGCTACAAATCTGAATGATGAGTATAGTGGTTAAGAGACAGAAATTGTAATGACTCATGTGGTAGGAGTCGAAGTTCATGATCGTTAAAGGTTGCATTCATCCATTAATCATGGCTTTGGTAGGTTTTGGTTTCTTGTTTTCAAGATCTCCCATCCTGAGCTCTCTCGACATCCCAGTCTCAATACTAATAGGCAGTACAAGCTCACAATGTACCGCCAAGACCCAGGGTGAGATGCTTCAAGCTTGTATACCCATAATCTCCTTTTGTTGCATGGAGAATGTGGGATGAGAGCTCTTACCAGAGGTTGGATAGGAATCATGTAACAAGCTTTTGAAAATACCCAAAAATTCTGTGATCTAGGAATTGTACCTTACCCTTTTCCTGTAGACCAGACTTCCTCTCTTGCCTAAAAGAGAAGCAGACAACAGCTAGTAAGTGGAAGCAATATATCTTTTATTTACAGGAGTAAAAGAGCAGAGTTTTATCAGATGATATTTTATTTATCTGGTGTGCCTTTCATCCCCAAATGATCCCTACATATATGCATTAGCTAGCAAATCTTGTTTGGGATCGTTCATCTACTGTAGTGCTGCAGCCCCTTCTGAGCTGGCAGTACAAGGCAGGAGACCTAGCTGTGTGTTTACATTTTGCAAAGGTCTTTGTCATATCACTAAACCAAGGATCAGAACTGATCTCCCTGATGACATCCTTGGGGCTTCTAGCACTGTTCTTCCTCTGAAAGACCATGAGATGCAGAAGCTTGTAGCAGTTTGTTTTCCCCATTGCTGCTGACTCTGCTGTCACTTCTCAGTGGCTCAGGACCTCTGCTGGGCTATATTAAGATGGCATGGCCCCCTGGGAGTTGCAATCTTTGCTCGTTAAGCTTTTTCTTCTTTCAGGCTTGTCCCATAGGAAGTGGTTTTTCATATTCTGGTATCCGCCCTGGACTCTGATTCTTTGGTGGCTTAAACAGAGCAGTGGAAGTTGAGTGCAGAGCCAAGTCTTTTCTAGGTAGTGGGTGAATCAGGCTTCTCCAGGATGCCAGTATCGATGACACAGCTGTAGTAGAAGCTGTCCTAGCAACATGGCAAGGGGAGGGAGAGCTCCCTGCCTTAAGCTTCTAATGTCAAACAATCTGGGATTGCTGTTGTGACATTGACGGACAAGGGGCCCTCATTAAGTGGCCAGGATAGCTCCTTGGGTTTCTTGTTCTTTCTCTGCTCTGGGTTATTATGCCTTGTTATAGGGCTTGTGGACAAATACAGAATGAGATGATGTTACAGTTGACTGAAAATGCTTGTGTACCCCCAGGGTCCTGGCTGGACACGTTGCTGAGGCTGCATGTGCTCCTGTGCTTGCTGGCCCCTCAATGGCTGATCCCAGGGCTACCATCTTACGTGACAGCATTGCTTGTCTGCTTCAGCTCTTGCTGATCACAAGGAGCAACTTTCTTCCTGGCATTGTGTTGTAGTGCCAGAAGGTAAATGAGTGTCCTGGCCAGAGGGCCATCAGCATTATCACTTGCATCTTTGCCCCTCAGTTTGATTTGTACCAGGAAGGGAGGGTGGAACCACCATGCACTGGGTGCAGGCAGCAAGCACAGGGAGATGTGGTTAGCACACCTCAAGCGCTCTCCATCTGAATTTGTAAGAGAAGGGAGGTGGGGAAACTGAGGCACGGGAAGAGGATGTTTGTGGAGTGGGGCCACAGCATGCATTGAAAAGCAAACTCAGTCTTGTATCTTCTACTTCATGTTCCCTCTTGCACATACTTCATATGCTGCTAAATGCTGCTTCTTTTCCATCCTTTCTTGCCTTATGTGCAGAGTCCGTTCTGATGCTGGCACCAGCTGCCTGCCATGTTTGCTGTCCTTTAACTGCCAAAATACAGATCCCTTCACCCCTAATGTTAATCCCTCATTTTTCATTCATTAAACTGACGCTCACATGGTGCTCTGGGCTTCCACCAGGTCACGGCATTCACAGGATGGGTGGTTTCTGGTGTATGCACACTGCATGGCTTGAGGCACCAGGTGCATTTTCCTGTGTTAGGGAGGGAGGGAATAAGAAGGTCCAGAATACTGTCCCACTCCCTGTAGGACAGGGACAGCTCTCCATCCTGCCCTGTAGAGCAGTTTGCATCCTGTATATGTGTATCCCTACAGTGTGTCCTATACATCTGCATAAATCACAGCTGGAAGAACGTTTTCCTTGGCTCTGTCAGGGTGCCAGTCACTGGCACTGGTATTGGGGCTGATCTGTGGCAGTGACAAATACCCTCTGTGCTATGGAGAGAGGTGAATCCTTTACATACATAGGGATGTACAATGGTAGCCTGGAGAAGTCCTGCCGAAACTGGATGACTTTACACTAGTTGCTGTTCCCATGTGATAAGGCACTATCCCATCCCTGAAAACTAGCAGTTTAAATAGACCAGGAGGATTATGTTTCTCCTCCAGCAGGCAGGATAACGTGGTTTTTCTAGGAATAGATCTCCGATAGCCTAAGTCTCATCCTGCCTTCACTACTGCAGGCTTGTACCTCCTCTTACAGAGGGTCTGTATCTGAGTGCATTGCAAATAGGAGCCTGAAGGCTGTACGGATGTGCCAGATCCCCAAAATTACAAGCCTCATGGCAAGAACAGCTTGGCATGGTGCTGGCTATATAAGGTCTGCTGCCTCATCCTGGCTGAGGGGAAAGGTGGGAGCTGGCAGTACAGGCAGGCATCAGAAGGGAGTGGGTACCGGTGGTGTTGGACAGTGTAGGAAAGATGGATGAAATGAGTTCTTGATCTTTCTCACCCATTTTCTGTTTGTGTTAAATCCTGTGCTGGGTTGCATCCTTCACTTCTGTCCTTCTCTCTCTGGGGCCTTGCAAGAAAGGAGAAGAGGTCATCTTTCAAGTGACATTCCCTCATGTCCAACAGGGAACAGCCTGCATTCACCTGTGTATAGCCCAGCTTTTCTGAGTCAGGTAAGGGCTTTCGTGGATCAGCAGCAGGGGAATAGCAAGGTGGAAGTACTTCACTTCCAAAATCCATCCTCAATCTTTTTTTTACCCTCCTTTCCCCAACCTTGCCAGTCCCATCTCCCTGAAGGGAGCCAAGAGCTGCTGACAGTAAGAGGAAGTTTCTGTTTGAAGCCTATAATTATCCTGTCTGCCTTCCCAGAAAAGGCCAGTTGGGGAGCGAGCATGCTTCTGTTTCATGGACCAGCCCTGTGTTCTCCTGCCTCCCCAATTACTGCTTAATGGACTTTTTATGATGATAAGACGACTGGGTTGGGGAGAAGTTATTGATGGGGAAATGGAATATAATTCACTCCCTGTTTGTTTGTTCTGTCAGAAAACCCTCATTTTAATTTTATTTGTGAGGCACTGAGAAACAGCCCTTGGAAAAAAAGTGCAAAATCTGTCAGTAAAACCCTGGATTTCACGGGGACCAGAGCCTCTGCAGGACCTCTCCAAGGCGTGTTTTCAATCTTACTGAGTGTCTCTGTAGAGACCTTCCCCACAGCCTGCATCAGTCTGCTCCCACTTTGCAACTCTCACTCCTCTCGTGAAGAAAAATGTGAATTACGGAGCCATCGTTCTTGCCACTACCCCTCTTGCAAGCTCCCCCGCTCCCTAATGCTGCTGCTTTGAAATACGTACCCATTCCAAACATTGCATTCTTGCTCCCCACTCTCCATCTGTCTCAAATTTGGCTGCTCTCTCCTGTTTTCATCTGCTCCGTGACTTGTCTGCTTTATCTAACCTTCACTTCCTTGCTCTGGCTCTGAACACCTCCCTTCTCTCCATCTTGCTCCAGTTCTCTTGCATTTTCCCTGTTGATCTCTTCTGTCCTTATCCTCACTGATTTTCCCATCCTTTCCACACTCCACTCCCCTCTTTAGCTCCCCCGTTCATTGGTGTAACAAAGCTGTTCCTCTGCTCCACTGGCCATGCTTCCCAGGCTGTCCCCAGCTGCTCAGCGCTCTAGTCCCGATCCCTGAAATGCAGGGCACGCATCTGCTGCATGCGAAAAGACTGCAGCAGCGCATGTGTGCAAAACATGTTTCCTAATCCAGCAAACACTCAGTGCCTGGCCGAACCCGGAGTTCACTTTCCCAGAGAGGTTTTTGGGAGGGGAGATGAAAGCACTACCACCCAGGGCTGTAGCTGGGGGAGCAGCTTGTGCTCCTTCTTCGATGGTGAGCCTATTAGCAGTTGTGGAAAACAGAGATGGAGTTTCACTACCTCAGCAGAAAGTTTCAGCCCAAAAACCACAGGGAAGGGGGAGGAGGAAGAGCAGGAGAAGGGGGGTGGGGGTAGTGTTGACCCTTTGCATGCCATTGAGAATGCCATTGGACTCCTTCCTGTTTGCTCTTGAAGTTAGCAAAGAGTAAGTGACACATGATGAGAGATGGCCTTGTTCAAGCTAACATGACCTGGTTATTGGGAGATTGCAAAGCTTTTGTTTGGCTTTTGTTTTTTATCTTCTCCCACCAAGAAGTAAATGCGGGAGAAGGTCTCTGACTTCTGTCTCTAGTGGGGGTTTTTTGTGTGGTTGTTTTCTTTTTGTTTGTATTACGGCATTCAGAGGCTGTAGTTGTGTGCAATACCACCTAGGGTGTTGAGTGCTGAACAGATCTATTTTGAAACCATCCTTTGCTCCAAATTGCTTGTAGTGTCTAGACCAAAGCAGGCAGGCAGGTGTGAGAAACGATGATTGTCACCTCTGCACTGCATGTAGCAGACTGAGGTGCAGGGAAGGGTGTGTGTCCAAGGTCATCCAAATTTATGTCAGAGCCAGAGATCTGAATTCCAATGGTAGGAATCATCTGGAGCCTGGAAGAGCGGACTGGGGTGTGTTAATGCTAACAGCAAATTAACATTGACCATGTATGGCTTAATGGTCTCATCTTTTACCTTTGCTCTTGAAAGGCAGAGCTGCACGTACGTGTATGTATATATATGCACAAAAAGGGTGAATTTTGATCAGTTGAGCATTTTTGAGCTAGGATAAAAGTTGTCACTGGCTAAGATGCCCTGAATCTCTCTTGTAGTGTGGGCATGCTCTCATGGTGGGCTGCTCTGCAGGGAAATGTTGGGCTCAGCCAACATTTTGTGGGGTCGTTTGTTGAAGGTCAGCCAGGAGCAGTGGGCAAAAGCATGGCTGCAGTACTTGTTTAGGAAGGCTACGATAAGCCAGGGTAAACAGCAAGAAAATGGCCTGGCTGCTGTGCTTTTGCTTTTGTTTCTGTGGCAGGTCTTGGGTACGGCATTGAGCCGGCTCCATTCCCCACCCGTGAAGGAGGAGCTGAAACTTCGTGTGCCATCACTGTGGGTCAGCAGGACCAGCACGTGGGCCTCCTCCACAGTGATGACAGCAGGGTCCAGGGCACCGAAAATGGAAGCAAAACCTTTTAAAATACACGTTCTCTAGCTGGCTTTCTTTTGTCTCCATGGATTTCTGTCACTGTGGGCGATAGGCCCTGTGAGCCAGGCTCACGCTGCTCCCTGTGCTGGGGCCAGATGAAAGAATAAGGGCTTTGTCTTTATTTGTGGCCCATTGTTGGGATGCTTCCATGGGGGTGGTGGGAGTGGGCTGCAGAAGGCAGGGGTGTTAAGCGCAGAGGTGAATTTCGCCATCTAAAATCCACGGTGGGTCCTTGCTGGGGGGCTGGGGGTGAGGGGGGAGAGCTGGGGGTCAAGAGGAAGCAGAGATACGGAGGCACCTTTCTGCAGCCCCCTCAGGGAGAGCTTGCGGGGCGGAGGGTCAGCTCACACACACTTCCCTCCCACAGCTGGGGCAAATAATACAGTAATTGTGGTCAGAGGCCATCCCCTGGGCCCCTGTGGGGTGAGACAGGCCTGTTGCTAAGGCAGTGACACCTCCAGGCCTGCCCTGTGGGGCGCGGGAGGAAGGGGACATGGTGGACATATTGTCCCTCTCCCTGTGGGAGCAGCTTTCTGCCTTGGAGCTGCCGCAGAGCTGGCAGGCTGCAGCTCGGGAGGGAGGAGCTGTTTAGTTTGCAGTTGGGTCTCCCAGCCATTTTGGCAGTGAGGTGTGGGGGGTCTTCTCTTTCCTCATGGCAGAGAGGTGGAGGACCGCGTGCGGCCGGCTGGCCCTGTGCCTGTCGGGGTGGAGGGTTTCACCTCAGAGGCCCTGCAGTGGAGGGCAGTTCTCGCCATGTTGCCCAGGCCGGGGGGGGGCAGGGGGCTGCCTGTGGGCTGCTCTGCGTGGCCCATCCCAGGCCTTGTCCAAAGCGCCTCCTGTTCTTGAGCCAGCCCCGGAGCCATGCTGGCTGGAGGGGTGTTGGGGTACCCATCTGGCACAAAATGCTTGGAGAATCAGTCTTGTCTCAGAAAGACCCAGGGGAGTCAGTGTCTCCCCACCGTGGCCTGCCTCTCTCCTTACCCCCTTGGGGCTAACCCTGGTCAGCTTTCCCTGAAGCGACCCCAGGGAGCTGGGCAGTGGGCTGGCGGCTGCCATGCCGGTGTCACACAGCCCGCAGCACCACCAGGGCTTCGCTCAGCTGCCTCGGCTGAGCCGGTGTGAGTTTTCCTCTCAGCTTTTCAGGCTCTCTCCCGTTTTGTGGCTGGAGCATACTGGGGTAGTGTGGAGAAAGCTGCTCCTGTCCCGAGTTGTGGTCTGTGAGGCCAAATGCCTCGCTCGTCTTTGTCCCTCTGTGAATCCACCTGCAGTGCTGCAGAACCACCACCAGCTCTGCTGGGACACCGGGCTTGCAGGAAGCAAGGGGGAAGGATCCGTGGTGCAAGTTCTTAACTCTGCTTTTTCTTTTTCTCTCCTCCACATCCTGCTCCCCTTTAGCTGTCAGCTCAGGTATATTAAGCCCAGTTGTGCTCCTGCCTCTCCCACCCCAAAATCCCCTCTGGGTTCTCCATCCCTTTCTCTTCGGCTTTTGATGTTTCAGACAGGCATATGGTGGCCGGCCTGTCTCCCCCGCTCCTTGTCCTTCACCCACTGTTCACCATAGCATCAGTTCCTGAGGGACATTTGGCTTTAAAGGGTGAGATGTCCCCTCCTTTTCCTCACTCCTACATCTTTCAAGCTTCTTTGCTGTAAAGCTTCTCAGGCTGTTTTGTCATCTGTGTATCGTTAGTAGGGAGATGTTGGGGGTTTTTTTACATGACTGCATTTGAAGAACTTCTGCTTTGGTGTCGCATGAAAGAAGGAACGAAGGAGAGGTGAGGCAGCAGCATTTTCCTCTTCTGTGAGGAAAGTCGCCTTGCTGTGCAGCCCTTGTATGTGGGCTGATGTCGTACCATGCGTGTGCCTTGGAGATGAGTAGGAAACCCCACCCTTACACCTTGCAGCTTCTGCTCAAAGTCTGCCTTAGAATTCACAAAATCCCAGCAGCAAATGTGTGCGTCATGTCCCTTCTGAAGAGATGCCAGCACCACCCGTGTTCCCCTAGGTCTGTGCTGTGGAATGTGAAGCCAGCTGGAGGTCATCTGCACAGGAGTGACTAGGATGGTGAGCGCCTTCAGGAATGCGGAGCAGCAGCGGAGCTCTCTGGAAGGGGTGGCAGAGGTTGTGTCAGAGGGCAGGCAGCATGTGTGTTGATCATCTTCGCAGATACAATTACAGAGCGTGGGGTGGATGGTGAATATGTGTCTCTTCCTTACAGTCTGTGGCAAGTATCCAGTGTGTCGCTTGCCCTGGCTGTTGCTTTTGGGAAGTGCGTAGGTGGTGGGCAGGGGGGGAAGGTTCAGTTTGACTTGATGGCTTTCCATTAAGCTGTAGAGAAGAATCACAGGTACACAGCAGCCATCCGGTCTTTTCAACCTTCTCTCCAGAGACCCAGACCCTGCAGG
Organism: Microhierax caerulescens; assembly: GCA_035590215.1. Taxonomy (NCBI): domain Eukaryota; kingdom Metazoa; phylum Chordata; class Aves; order Falconiformes; family Falconidae; genus Microhierax; species Microhierax caerulescens. The sequence continues at coordinate 49,546,148 of JAVJGJ010000047.1, read as the reverse complement.
AAGCCTCCCATAGTAGGAAAATTCTTTTAAGCTCCAGGTTTTTACATTCCTGTTTGGATACTGCAAAAAAAACCCAGGTTCTGCTACTTTGCAAGCAGAGAAAGGGGGAAAAGAAAAATCTCTTGTAACCACTGGACCTAGGTGGAACTCAGATGTGGTCTTTCCAACACTGACTTCTCTCAGTTCTCCATGAGGGGATGATATGTGAAGTGATATAAAATCTCCTGGATTGCAAGTATGTCATCTGGAAAATGCCTGTCTCTGATTGTTATTTATTTATTTGAAAGGGAGGTCCTGTAGTCTTGGCAAATGAGGGGAAACACATAAGCCCCTCTGAGTGGGCTGATAGTGTTTCATTTTCACATGGCACCTTGTTCCTGCATTTGGAGGCTTTCAAAGCCATTTGCAGAGCTGAAGACTGAATTCTAACTGTATGTTTCATTGCAAGCTGGACCTGGCACGGCAGAACTGTGGCAGTCCTACGCAGCACGTAGGAATTTGTTTCAGCTTTGTATCATCACCACCTTGCCTGTGATAGTGCTGGCTTTCTTGTTTCAAGGCGAGAGGGTTGTTCTGCGATTGGCGTGGGCTGCAGTGACAAGCGCTGCAGTGACTAGGGGTGCATAGGTGGGGAGCACAGTAGGTGATTGGGGGGGGGGGTGTCAAAGTGTGGAGTTCTGAGGCCTGGGTAATTTTAAAATCAACAATTTAGCTTCGATTTGCACTGATTTTTACAAGCGAGTAGCAACATATAATAGATTGTTTGATAAGGATGTTTGTTGGGTTTCTTTGCTTTGTCTCTCATTGTCTAAGGGTATATTGTAGGCAGTTCAGCACTGCAGTCAGCTCAGGAAAAGCAGTGTTCACAGGTCAGCTTGGCTTCCTCGTTACCACACACTGAGTCAACCGAGGTCCCCCAAAAGGGATTGCTGAGTGATGACTCCAAGTTCACTATTTTTTTGAGCACCGTCCCTTTCTTCAGGACAGAAATAGAACCTTATTTTTCTCCTCAGCTGTGTTCTCCTTGTACTGTTTGCACCCATTTAAATGTATATGTGACATTAAGGATTATTAGGGGGTTTTATTTTAGGAAATGAACTTGCATCAATAATGTGTTCTTAAAAGCCTTGGATGTTTTTGGCTGTACCTGCAGAATTGAGTTCTGCAAACTCTTCAGATATTGAACTGAGAAGAGAGGAAGAAAGTCAGGTTGCGGGCAGAGTGAGCATTTATATTTTAGCCTGAAGCAAAGTTTTGGGTTTGCCTTTCCCAGATGGAAGACAGATTCCCCAGTCCCAGTACCTCCAGTGGGACTTGCTTGATAACCTTTAGCTGTAACATTGCAAAGAAGACTCTGACCTCTAAATATAGATTTGGATATTTATAAATCCGATGCTTTGTACACACAGCATTCAGTGGGACATAAACAGCTCCAGCAAATTGTGTTTACCTCCAGCGTGGAAACAAATGCTTGATTGCATCACATGAGCTTGCTCAGTGGCTTTTATTTATATACTGCTGGCCACACCAAGCAGGGAAGGGGAGAATTCTTCTTTTTGTATTTTGACCCCTAAAAGACCCTAGAGACTTCTCTCTAGCTACCATTTGCCCTCTTCTTAAGCTCTTTGGTAGGCTGTTTACATCTTATTTTATAGACTCTGAGTATGTACATATAAATACACACATTTCAGAGTCATGTGGTCTACTTTTCTCAAGAATAACAGACGGCAACTTTATGATCTGAGTGATTTTATTTGAACACAGCTGTGGCCTTGTAATTTAAATATTTCAATAAATTTTAAACTAACTAGATGAGATGAGAGGAAACCGTGCAGGGAAAACAGGTTAGAGCACGGAAGGAGGATTCCCTGAGGGTAGAGGCAATATGGGCTATGCACAAACACTCCTGGCCTTGTCTTCCTCTCATGAGAAGGCCCTTGATACCTTCCTTGGTCAGAAAGCCCATCCCGGCATCTTTCCCCTCCTTGCAGAGGTGTTTTTGAAGGCAGTCAGACACGGATGGAAATCAGTGGCAGGGGGTGAGGGAGAGGTGCTGCGAGCTCGAGTGTTGTTCCTTTGGGTCCAGGCTGGCTAAAATGGAGCCCCAGGCTCTGAGTGTGTTTGTTCAGGCATCACTGCATCTTTGAGCATCTGGTTATGAGAGGAGTTTGAGAAGCTTTTAGCTTCTTCTTTCAGCAGCCTGAATTCCTTGTTTTTCTCAGATGTCTCATGATGAGAAGAGGGGATGGGGGAACTGCAGGAGCAGACTGCAAATTTGGCTGCCATGTTCTTGGTTTTGACAACTGGATGGTTTTGAAATGATCACAACTTTTGTTTGTTGGGCTGTATCCTATCAACTTGCCTGTTCCAAAGGGTGGCATACCTGTTGCTGTTTAAATGTACCAGTGAGGGCCAGAGAAAAAATTTGCTGATGGAAACAGGTGCTCAAGCCAAGGAAGTTTCATGTTCTAAAGCCACCAGCATCAGCCTGTTTCACACCTTCATCCTCGGTATCACTATGTGCCAAGTTATTGCACCATTTATTTCATGGTCCTTCTCCCACTTTTTACCCCTGCCTTGGGTTCATTCCTATAAATCTCCCCCATTCCTTGGTGTTTTGGTCATCTGCTAGGATCTGAGGAGTGCAATTCAGTGTTTCTAGATGTTGTTTTCAGTTCTACCAGCTTTTGGTGGTGATCATTAGATGGGCTTTGCCAGGGCAATTTTCCCTGTGCAGAACAGTTTAAAAGTCCACTTTTCAGAAGTGAAAGAGGCTTTGTGACCTGATTGCATTGACATTTCTTTGTAGGATCAGGCCCTTAATCATTTTGTGCTGTAGCTTCTTCGTATGTAAAATGGAGGTAGAGACTGTTTGTTCCTAAAAAGCCAAGTAATTTCATCTGGCATCATGAAAGAATAGCAGTGATAATGCTACTATTAATTACAAACAATGTTTATTAGAGTTTGTCTTTCCTTGTGCCAATGATGATATTTCTTTTCTTTTTTTAAAGGTCCCCCTGTGTTCATTAAAAAACCTGTGGACCAAATTGGTGTGTCGGGAGGGGTGGCCTCCTTTGTATGCCAAGCAACTGGAGACCCAAAGCCACGGGTGACCTGGAACAAGAAAGGGAAGAAAGTGAACTCTCAGAGGTTTGAGGTAAGAGAAGTCCTTGAAATCTGTGCCTGTATATATAGAGAGAGAGTGGTGCAAAGCAGCTAGTGCTTTTCTTTGGCCATTTTTAGACCCGATAATAAAGGGAGATTTGGAAGGGGAGGAGTTTTAACAGTGGAAGGAGTGAAATGCAAGCTCTTGGCCATGTCAACAGCTGGGTTTGTTCCAAAGAAAGAGAGAACTTGGCTCACTTACATGATTGGAGCTTTTTCTTTTGTTCTTTTGGTTTTTTTCCCCTCCTGGGATATAATATAAAGCTGTCTTCTTCCTTCCGTAAAAAAACCCAACCCACAAGTGGTACTTCAGCTCTGTAAATGCACCTTCATACCCATCCATGGCTCATTATTTTAACCCTGGGACAGCCTGGAGTAAACATTACAGTTGCTGGCAACCAGACCCAAGCAATTGGCGTTGTTTAGATAGAAATGAGAGTGGAGGAACAAGGACTAGGAGGTCATCCTGTGGAATTTGCTGTGGGAGTCAGCCCAGCCAGGCAGCTGTGTGCTGAGAGGATCTTTATGGTGTCAGCTGCCCATGCAGATGGAGGAACAAGGCGGGAGTTCATTTTCATTTTGTTTTCACTTGGTCTGTTTCCTCCTCCTTCATCACAGTTGTCCTCTGAACATCTACTCCATACACACTGTCACCATGGCTCATTCTTCCAGTGCATTTGAGATGTACATAGCAGTTCTGGTGGGTCAGTGGTCAGAGACAGGGTTTGGCATGTGACAGTTCTCTGTTACCTTGAGGTCAGTGGAAAGACAAGTTGACCATGTCAGTTTTGTGTAAGGCATTGTGGGGCCGCTGCTGAAGTGTGTTTGTGAGTGTGCATGCTTGTGTGTATGTTGCTACCTCCTTTAGAAGCAAGAATGAACCTTCTGCTTTTAATCCAAGGAGGCTTACTATGTGTTTGTCTCTCTTTCCCTTCATCCCCCAGACAATTGAATTTGATGAAAGTGCAGGTGCTGTTTTGAGGATCCAGCCCCTCCGGACTCCCCGGGATGAGAACATTTACGAATGTGTTGCTCAAAACCCTCATGGGGAGGTCACCGTCCATGCCAAGCTCACCGTCCTCCGAGGTAAAGAGCATGCCTGCCTGCTCTGTGTCAGTGTCGCAGGGGAGAAGGGACCTTTCAGATTCTCCCTTCAGAGGAGAGGAAAGGCTGTTAAAAAATGTGTGGCCGAGGCACAAAGTCCTCCATTTTTTGGTTTATTCTGACCTGTTAGATCTGTTTGCTATTATTACCCCAGAGAGTCATGAGATTGCTATGTAATAAACAAAGCTAAAAATGGACCACTTCAGGAGTTTTGACTGGATGATGTGCTGAGGTTCCTTCCAACCTGAATTATGCTATGACCCTGTGATTTTCCCTGCCCTCCAATAAAAATTCCTTCCCCAGGTTTATGAGCATCACCAGAAAATCCCCATCATTATCCTCAGAAATGTGGCACCATTCATCCAGACACCCAAGAAAATCTTAACTGAGGAATCACTGAATGGGCTGAGGTTGGTTGTGCATCTGCATGGGCTTTCATACGGTTGGTAGCAGTGCCACCCTCTTCCCATGTGCAAGATACCTATTTTGCCCTTCTGGGCATCTTCCCTCTTTCCAGAGGTCCTTTGCTCCATGTACTCTCCAAGAAAACAGTTCCCCTCTCCATTTTGTTCTGGTTCTTTTTCACTTGTCCCCACTATAAAGGATGTTTACATGGATGCCTCCTTCATGTCATCTGTTTGAAATATGCTCCCTGAACTTGATGTGGGGGAGGGAACAATATGGTCTTGATGTGGATGCCTCTGGATGTTTACTCTTACTCCAGAGATCTGTAAAATTGCTGTGTGAAACGCTAAGCTAGGCTGCTTGCTAAAACTGACCCATTTTAGTGGAAAAGGTACATGGTGGTCTCTGTTCAAACCACAGTGTGAGTGATCCTGGCAGAAAAGGTGTGGTGGATAACTGCCTGAGAGCTCCTGAAGGGGGTTTAGCTTGGGAGCACTGGCTATTGATGAAGCCATCAGCAGGAGATCTGTAGAAAAGCCATGGGCTTTTGAATCAGGGTACTTTCAGCCAGAGCCATTATTTGTGCAGTGAGCATGGCTAACCACAGTTTTAGGTGCTCCAGGCAGTGTGTGATCCTCGTAAGGCCAAGTAGTAGCTCTGCCTGTATGGCAGTTGCTTTTTCTTGTGCAGTTTCTGTGTTGTCTCCAAGAACATCTTAAATCCTTATGTTTGAAGAGACAGTGAGCACATCCTTAATAGTGCAGAGTGAAATCTGTGTGCAAATCCCCAATGTACGGCTGTAAATAAAGACCAGGCATAAAGAGCACATGGCAGAGCCCTTGACCTCCCCTTGTAGTGGGGAATATCCCTTCTGCTGCCCACCTGGCAGGCTCTGTGTTGTCAAGGTGCCGGCTGCCTTTGAGTATACGGGCCCATGGTCCAGTCATGTCTGACAGATTTGTGTAGGTGCACTTAAATCTTTGTGTAGGTCTTTTGCCTGGCATGGCATTTAACCTTCCGTTAGCAGTACATGGTGGGATGTATCTGTCAGGTGATTGGAATAGCGCTTTATGACAAGAGTGTGTCTAGCTGCAGTTATCCTGCAGGGCTGGGAGCCTTATTCTTCACACTTATTCCCATATGTTCTTCGGGAGCTGTGACAGTTTGGGAGAAGTGCCCCTGTAATCATATTCAAAGCTTCTACCCCTTGAATTTAGCTACAACCAGTGGCAAGAGAGATGGTTGTCCTCCAGCTGCTGCCCTCACAAATCCTGGATTCTCACAGCATTTTTAAGGTACTCTCCACTGAAAGAAAGCTGCAGTGTATGGGAAACGATGAGCTGATCTCAGTGACTGTCCTGAGGGACCAAGGTTCTTTGTATGTGTCTTTTTGCAGCTCTTCCTTCCGGTATCAGCATCATACACGTCAGCTAGAGAGCCAGATGACAGAACAGGAGCTACATCTCCCCACCGCCTGACTAATTACGCACTTTGCTGATCCTACCAGAACATTATTATTGTGTGCTTTGCTCCTGTGTTGTGCTGCTCTTGCAAGCACTCCTGTTCTGTTTGCCTAATAGGACCTGGTGTGGTAGCTTTGTTAACTGACAGTGCAAGAGCAGGTAGGGTACCCAGTTTGTCAGATTTGGGGAGCAGTAATTAGCTGCAGGCCTGAGCCAGGACGTTGCTGAAGAGCATGAAGGAAGTAGTTTTTATAGCATACCCTCCCCATCCCTGCCTCAGTTGGCGTCATTCCATCCTTAATCTCTCCTTAGTTTTCACATAGCAAAGGTTGTCTCCTCTTTATCTGCATTTTTAAGTGCTGGGGAAGTTAAAAGGGCAAAGCACAAATCCACTAATCTCTACAATGACAAAGTTAGCATGCTGGCATCTGTTCCTCTCTTTTTCCTCCCTACTTCTACATTCACCCACTCTTCTGTTTATCTCTTCTCTACCTTTCCTTGCAAGGCCTCCTTCTCCTTTCCAACTCTCTTCTCTCACTTTCAGAACTAATGCTTAGCATTTGGGGTCGGGGGGCTGCTCCACAGCTTGGAGATGAATGTGAGCCGCCATCAGCAGAAGCTGTTACCTTGCTGTGCTGTGAGTATGGAAACCTGGGCCCCAGCCGTTAAAAACTCTGCAGGATGGGCTTGGTAGTGATTCTGCAGCCTGTTGGCTGTGCTGTTGTAATCACAGTTCAACATACACGCGTCTACCTTCACGCTGTACACATGCACGAACAGTTACAGGATTTCTTCAACACTGGTGCAGTCTCATGAACAGAAGAGAAAATAATACATTCTTGCCTACTAGATGCAGCTGCTGAAGGTTCTGAGAGTAAACCCTTTTCTGCTTATGCACATGACAGCTACTGGATCAGACCTTGTCAGAAATCCATGTGCATTCAAATACAGGAAGCTGCAGGAGAGGAAACCTTTGGGAGCTTCTGAGAAGCGGAGCTTATGATGGACGTGGTACAACTTAGTCAAAGTCTCTTTAACACCAGCTCTGCTGGCTTGTTCGTCCTTCCTGCTCTGCTTCTCGAGGGATCTGAGTTTTTGATAGGGCTGTGGAGACTTGCTGTTCTTCCTGCAGCTGGCCAGACATAGTGCCTGCAAACCTGATTCCTGTAGAGCCCAAAGAAAGGAAAGAAAATGGTTTTGGGAAGTGTTTTCCAGTTATTGTTGACTCCAGCTGCTGTCCTTTTTTCATTGTAACTTAGGCAGAAAGGAAGCCAGTTGGCACAGGCAGCTCAGTTCCCACTTGGTATAGTTTCTCTAAGCTCCACACTCCCAGGAAAGAGATACAAATTTATTAGTATTGTTATTGCTTCCTGTATATAGATAATACTTTCTCTCTGCTTCTTTAACAGCCTGAGATAGAGGTTCTCATGCTGGAAAAGATTTTCCTATGTTGTTGGCAGCTGAGTGGGCTGAGAGTACAGGGGAGTCTTGATGCAACTTTCTGCCTGCATTGCCTCTGCCGCTGGGAGGCACAGGGTGGATTTCAAGAGGGGCCAGCCAGACGGGCTTAGTTCTTTGCTCTGTTGAAGCTACTAGAGTTCTGTGGAGGTTACCCTTTGTGAGTCGTTAGTTAATGCAACGTGACCCCATAAAAACCAGTGCTTGGTCCAGCTACATTTAATGGGACAGAATTTACTGTGCCCTGATACGTCACCGCATACTGGCCAGTGCTATCTTTTCCTGACGATTACTGTGCTCTGGAAGACTGAGGAAGGCTGGCTGTTAGACAGGTAAGGTCTGTGGCACTTGCTACTGGAGTATGATTCAGGCTGCTATGGACAGACTTTCAGAACTTCTTTTTCTAGTGATTCCCTGTTGATTTCTTTGTATGAAGTGTTCAATACATTTCTCTAACAATTCTGGCCCGAAATTTTCCTCACATATTTCCTGCTCCAAGAGGACATCTGGTGTGGGCATGTATAAAGTTCTAGCAAGATCCCTGCTGTTCTGTTGTTTTTTGTAATTGTTGGCTTTAGATCAGCAAAAGGTAAACAAAAATCAGTTCTAGATGCTCAGCAGAAAGCATCCAGTCCCCCAAGAGCATCCCTTAAAGAGAAGTTGGCCCCTCTGAAATGTTACCTTGCCACTTGAAAAATTCTTGGGAGTCTTTCTTCAAACTTGACTTGTTTTGCTTTTCTTGTGGTGACCTGAAAATCAGGCAATGTTGAAAGCAGATTAGTTCTGTAGCTTATGAATAATGTCAGAGTGATTTTAAATCAAGATGCCTTTACAAGGAAGGGTACGTAGGGATACATTAGTGTAGAGAAGACAGTGTATTATGTGCATCGTTATGGGTTCCAACACACATACCTAAGTGTGTATTCATTGTCTGTAAGCCCGAAGGGTTTTAATAACTTTGTTAGGCTATTAGTATTTTCATAGTAAAACTTTCAGATCAGAATAAATGGGATCAACAGACTGAAGATCTTACTGAGACTCCTTCACGTATTAAAATTGTCTTTGGCTGTGAAATAACAGCTAACTAAGACATGGGTATTTACACATCGATAGAAGCAACTTGATGCCATTTCACAAGGTGCATAACGCCAAGATACCTGTTTGGGAGGGAGCAGCAGCAAGTGTTCATAAAGTTAATGAAAAGAACAGGGATAAGTTTCAGGAGTGCTGGATTTTGATCCTGATTCAGCTTAAAACTAGTGTCACTCAAGCTGCTTTATCTCTGTGTTTTTGGTTCTTCCACCCTGAACTGAAGATAGTTGACTGCTTTAGAGACCAGCCAGCATCCATGAGCTGGGCTGCATGTCTCCAGAGAAGAGCAAAAAATTGCTGCTCCTCTTCGCTGGAGCAGCACCCTTATTGTGGCTTTCTGCATTCAGTACATAGAGCGCCTGTACATGCTTACTCCCTCCTTCTCCTCTAAATTATTAAACAACTGTGCGCACCCTGCGGGAAAAAGAGCAGCAGCAACACCCGCTTTATCTTTCTTTATCATTCTCATTTCCAGCGCAGCTAATTATCTAAACAGAGCTGCCACCTTCTCAAGTGACAAGGAGACAGCAGGCACCCGTCTCCCCTCGTGGTAGCTGCCGACCCTTGCTTTTTCTGTATGACCGTGTGTGTGTCGGCGCATGCGCCCAGGTTGGTTCAAGGCACGTTGCCCAGCACAGAGCGTGTCCTCTGGTAGGATTTATTATAAATGGATGCTAAAGTGCTCCTTTCTTCTCTCCCTGCCTCCTTCCATCCCTCCTCCCTTATTCTTTCTCACCTTACTTTGTTCAGTGGCCTTCCGGTTTTCACTGTGGGGGGCTTTGAACGGTTTGGTCCAAGAACAGATATGAACAAGGTGTTTGGGATGCTTTGTTAATACGGCAAGTGCAACACGTGAAAACATTTGCCTGCGTAAGCTAGCGTGATTTTCAACAGCAGTCAGCTGTCCAGATGTGCCCTTGAAGCATCTTCAGCTTGCATCTTGGTTCTTTTGTTCTTGCAGTTGCCTGGGCTGCTTTTAGAAAGGGAATTCACAATCCAAACCATTCCTTATTTATTTCCATGGTTTGGGGTGACATTTGGGGATTGATGGGGAGAGTTGCAGGGCATGTGTACTCATGTCTTGTGGGGATTGAGTTGAGGTTGTAATTGCATTATTACAGGGAATCCAGTTGTTAGGGGATGAAGGCAGTTTCACTTTCCTGGCAGGAAGGAAATCTGAGCACTTGAATCAGTGCAATATGTGATGTTCAGAGATGCTTCCTCTGCTGATCTAATCCTCAAATCTGATCACGCCTCTGGTCGCAGTTGTTTTAATTAAACTCAGAGGAATTCTGCACATTGTGCTGCAAGATTAACATTTTTGTTTAATTAGAAACACTCAGTAATAATAGTTGTACCAGGCCTCCCCCAACACACACACATATGAAATCACACACACTCTCACACACACACCCTGCCAGTCAGGAGGGTTATTCTCTCTGTAGATTAATTGGTTCATGAAATTAATGGACGCAGGTTTGAGCCAGGTGGAGTAGCATCACCAGGGAGCAGGATAAAAGCAGCAATCAATAATGATGTCATCTTCAGCCAATGCGGCAGCCGCTCCGTGGCTCCTTAACAACACACCACCGCCTGGTTAAATAGCATAAGGGAAGAGAAGACGTTAAAAGCCTGGCTGAAAGCTGTGCAAAGGCAAAGCAATTCCCAGGGCCCCTCTGTCCTGAGCTCACTCTTGGGGGGCTGGGGTTTTGCAGCACACGTGATTTGCAAAAGCACACACTGTTTGGAGTCTCCTGCGGTGCCCAAGCACAGCCTGGTGAACTGAGACCTCAAAGGTTTGGTTCAGTCCCTGGTTAAAGACGTTTATGTTTCTAATTTAGAATGCAATATCCTGGTTTAGAGGTGCTTCGGGTGCACCAAAATGACTACACCTTTTGTACAACTGTAAGCCATACTAGGAGATCAGTATTACTTTAGCAGTTATGAAATGGTACGTATTTTTATTTGTGGGCAGATTCCTTTGATATATGAGGAGAGGTGTGGTTAATACATTTCACACTCCAGTGAGTCACAATAGGTCCTTTATAACTCTCCAACAATGGTCAGAAGACAGAAACAAGGCACATTTTTAAACACACAACTGAGGCATTTAAACCCTTTTCTTCTCTACAGTAGCTGTGCACTGCTAATAATAGTATTGGACAAGAATTTCTTGGCATTGGGCATCAGAGCAACACATATACCTTTAGCTCTGCCTTCATGATTTCATAGACTTTTAGAAGTCGAGTGTGAGGCACCACCATGGAATATCTCTTAACCAAATCATGAGTGTGCTGAGCTAAGGTAGTGCAGCACTGGTGATTCTGCTTTGCTCTTACAGGGCAGGCACCCACCACAGCAAGGCCACTGGGTTTCTCTCTCGTTCCACCGTCTCCAGGTTTGGCCATACGTACTTTGGCGCCATTCCTTCTGATACGTAATGTGCTGGCAGTAGGAAATGAGCTCTTGTTGTGTTTGCAGTTGGCAGGGATGTTTCCCGACCAGGGCAAGGGTTTCCAGCCCATCTCTGCTTCCACTCTGAGAGCTCCCGTTGGTTTCACTGGGGGACTGATGGTGCTGTATGTTGCTTTTTGAAAAATCCCACCTTTTTAAAATCTGTGCTGTTTCCCTTCTGTTCCCTCACCTGCTTTTGGGTTGGATTCAGTGCCATGGATTCCTGAGACTGTGATTCCTCAACACGCTTCATCTGAAATGACAGAGAATCCCTGTAAAGTCTCACCCCAGTTCTGGCATCGTCCTTCCAAGCTGCCCTCCTCCAGAGACTGATTTTCTGGGGGGAAAAAATGGCACGTTCCTGAGCTGCATCAGTCAGCAGAAGACAGCTCTATTCCACATGAGTTAGGAGGTTGTGACAAAGATTATGGGGGAAGTACAGGAGTTTTGTGTTAATTATCACAAATTAGTCAGCATTGGTTAGGATTGCCCTCATCACCCTCATTAGTGAAGGCAAAGGCAAGATTGAGAGGAAGCAGGAAGCTCAGCTGAGCCTGCCTTCTAGGTGCTGGTGCCACATGCCTCTTCTTCTAGGGCAGCAGCACTCTGAATTAATAAATCTGAAAATCACACCGTCTGACAGCACTTGGCTTATTGTTGTTATGTGTGTCCTCTCTGGTAACTACAGCTCGATGGTATTTTCCTTTCCCCTCTCTCCCAGTATCCACTGGGTCTTTGACAGGCCTTTTCACATAGTCACTTTAATTGTTTCTCTTATGCAGTTTGTTTTGTTCTGTGGGGTTTGGCAGAGGAAGATGAACCCCTCCTTTTAAATGTGACTGTAGGGACTGTACTCTGCAGCACAGGGATCCTTGCCCTGTGTGAGCACACCTTCTGCTGTAAAAAAAGAAATAAGTGCCAGTCACTTGACAGGGATTCTGTGCAAGACCTGGAGAAACTTTGAAATGGCCACTCCCATGCCCCAGAGTTTTAATAGATTGCATTTAAATGTAGAGTCTTTTTGTGGGTTGTTAGGATAATCATGCAAAATGGACAAGCCGGTAAATTTTACTGTATAATGTGTTTTCACATACCATCTATGGACCATTTACTGTAGCCTTGTTTTAAATTGCATTGCAGAGTCCTGGGCAGCAAGTCTGCCTGATGCTTTCTTTGATGTATCCCATTGCACAGCTCCATCAGCCGCCCCAGTCCGTAGTACGTGTTTAACCACTCTTCCTTTGTTCTTTACCACCAGAGGACCAGTTACCTCCCGGTTTCCCAAACATTGATATGGGACCACAGCTGAAAGTGGTGGAGCGGACACGAACGGCCACAATGCTCTGTGCAGCCAGTGGGAACCCAGACCCAGAGATCACTTGGTTCAAAGATTTCCTGCCTGTTGACCCCAGTGCGAGCAATGGGAGAATAAAACAGCTGAGATCAGGTAAGGTCTCTGTGTGGGACTAGAGGAATTGAGACTAGATAGAGACGCGAAGAGACTGCTCAGAGGTTTCTGAAGCAGGAGAGAGGGCTGATAGACATAGGCCCCACTTGTGTGGATTGGGGCATTAGCTTTTCTTTGGGTTTGGAACTCAGCGTTCTTACCCGGGGAGTGCTTGGAGTGTTTTCCCCTCCAGTCCATCCTCCTGGCCTTCCCTACTGCCTAGTTGACATACAGGGAAGCTGGTTCCCAACTAGGAGACACTGCAGCTAGTTCCCTGGATAACAGTGCTCTTGTGGGCCAGGGGAAACTGGGGACTGGACGGGGGCTGAGGGTTTCCTTCTCAGACCAAGGAATGGGTAAGGAAAAAAGAACTGCTTTGGAGATGTGGTTTTTTAGGCCACATGCACCTGGTATAGGGTGCACAGCTCAGGGAGCCTCTTACTGTTGTAACATGGTCCTGTTGGTGTAAATTGAGCCTCTCAAAGCTGACATTGAAGAACAGCTCTTGCAGGATCTCTCCAGCATCAAGTCCTTGCAGCCATCGCGGGAGAGCAGTTGTGAACATTCTGGAGTGATCCCTTGGTGCTCAGTGGCACTGCCATGGAGTGGATCTCCATGAACAGATGTACCCCAGCTCTGTGGCTCTTGTCAGTTTTCCATCTTTCCCCATCTGCTTGTCCATCTGTCTCTCTTGTTTGTTTTATGTTTGTTGTTTTGTGTGTGTGTCAACGTGACATCTCTTAATATTCACGTTTCAGGAGCTGTTTTTATACTTGTTAAATCTGCCAGTTCACTGTGTGAGAATGTGCGTATGTGTGGAAAGAGGGCACAGGTATATTTATTTTTGAGTACTACTCATAAGGCACTTCCATTGATAGCTGCAAAAATTAAACAAGCTTTGGAAGTTTTAAGTTTTGACAAAAACTAACCTGAGAATTGATCCTTTCCAAATACTGCTTGGACTGACTGCTTTGACCCAGCCCAGACAAAATGTGTCACTGTGGTTGGACACAGCAAGCACTAGCATCACTTCAGCTACTCAGAGCATTCCTTCAGCCAAGGTAGATGGAGCATTTTCAAGAGGGTTTTTTGGCAAAAGAATGGCATTGTTGTAGGCAAAGGGAAAGCAGAGGCTTCGGTGAAGCAACTGGGTTTGCTCTGTTCATGTTAGATATTTAACAAGTCAGCCAGTCAAGTGATAGCTGACTACTTCTGCCCAGACAGCTGCTGGCTCCAGAGAAACCAGTTCTGACTACTGTAATCCTGGGTCTGAACATCAGAGAATGTCACTGCCTGATTTTTCGCTTACCCTGTTTGGCAAAGATTCTATGTAAAGATTTTTAGTTCCACGGGCCATGGGTGGAAAAGATTCAGTATAGTTCCAGTTCAGTGTAGCTTTTACACACCTGCATAAATGCATCCTTATTCAGTGAAGCAAACTTACAAGCAGATACTTAAACTGCTTTGTTGAATTAGAATGGATTGTTGAATCCCACAAACACAGATGAGATTGACCTCCACATTTTATCATAACAGCTGAGGCAAATGCAAATAAAAAAAATCACTCAGCATAAATAATGAGAGGTAAACTAGAATTATATCATGCTCTGTGACCATGATCTGAAGTGTGAGTAATGCATAGGCAGAATATTTTTATACGTTTATCATCCTGCTAGAATGCCTTTATACTCTTTTAACAGGGTTTGATCTGGTGTTTTTCTTAAAGCCACCTGAGTGCTGCATTTTTATTCTAGTGGATTGTTAGCTACAGGGTGAACTCTTGGCCTTTCTGATAAATCAGAAGATACCTGCTGAGAATTAATCTCATTTACAGCTGCTTTGAATTAGTGAACTGGTGAAACCCTGAAGCATCCCTGTTGTCCTTAGGGGCAGAAACCTGTTGCTTGTGTGAAAGGGAGTGCAGATTCCTGAACTGTCAGGACTTCAGGTTCTCTGATTTTTATCTACTTTTATGGCCTTTTGAAACTTTCATGTTCTGTGATGCAAACGCCTGTGAGCAAAGCATGTTAACATTAGGGTCATCTGTGCTGGGTTAGTTTTTTGGTCAGTGGAAAGGAGTTGTTTTAAGACCAAGGCAGACCAGATTCAAGTGTGTGTTTGTAACCTGAGTGTGGTGTGCAAGGCAATGCCTGGTTAAGTGCAGATGGTGTGAGCACTGCTGAAGTCAGGTCTTAATTTAATACATTTATCTTTCCAGAAAACAAGTTTTGCTGCCAGAAGCATGGCACTAGCACACGTTAGGGCATTGGATGCTTCAGGACACTGCTAATAAGCTTCAGTGTCTTTCACCCACAGGTCATCACTATGACTCCAGCCCAGCTTCTTGGGGATTAACGATTACACCCAACTTAACGGGTGTTCAACAAGCCCTCTGTGAATAGGAGTGCAGGGTGGAGGAGTGACCCTGGTCCTAAATCACAGCTTCATTGCTACACTTTGTGCTAACAGATTTAGGACAGAAGCCAGTGACTGTATTGTCTCTGCAGACTTATCTGTGCATTGCTCCCTGACGGAGGCTGGGACAGGCTGAGAGAGCAGCAGGACAGGACAGTCACCCAGGTTCTGCCCTGGAGATAGTCATCAGGATAGCAGCCATGCTGCTT
The DNA here is from genome assembly GCA_035590215.1 of Microhierax caerulescens. Lineage (NCBI taxonomy): Eukaryota > Metazoa > Chordata > Aves > Falconiformes > Falconidae > Microhierax > Microhierax caerulescens. The sequence goes on along the minus strand of JAVJGJ010000047.1, from coordinate 49,530,936 downwards.
TATTACTGTGGGTGTTAAGAACTGAATTTATATCAATATATGAGTTAGTGGCAAACATGCAAATTAGTTCATTAAAAGGTACAAGTGAAATGTCATACACAGAGCTCTGCAAAATTAGGTAGCCGTGTCCGGATTTGGTTCTCATTTATATGAAAACTGAATGTTTCACTAGCAATATAAATGGACCTCTGAGACCATGGTCATTATGTTCACATCATCCTAGGGACCCATTTATGTTATGGGTCTTCAGTATAATTGGGAAACAGGTGATATGTCATTAACCATAGTGGCTTTTCTCTATCCATTATTTCTTCTCCTTTCTACCTCCAGATAAACTTTCCAAGCAATTGGAAATCTTTTAATACTTGGGTGTTTTGACTGAATGAAAAGCTGAGTTGTCAGTCAGAGGAGGATGGGAAGAAGCTCTGTCCAAGCTTCTGCTTCCCTTAGACATACATGAACATCTCAGCCTTAGAGACCCAGGTTGTCTAAGGGCTGCAGTGGCCTTGGTGGTGGAAGAGAAACGGGTATTTCTGCTTCACCCCAATGCAAGCAGGCTCAGGACATTCCACGTAGGAGCCAATGTCCTTTACTCAGCTGTGCCACCTAGGGCTATAACGGGAGGCAGCCTGCGCCCCCTCCTTGCATCATAAACACTAAAACCTTTTGTGTCTTATGTGTGTCTTCTGTTTTCTAAATAACTGTCTATAACAAACTTTGTTTTTTTCTTTTTGTTGTTTTCTTTTCACTTTTTTTAACATTCAGAGACCTTTGGTAAGTTTGTTCAATTAAAAAAAAAAAATTCAAACCAAAAAACCCCAAACCTGCTGATGTCCAGATTTGTAACCCTTGCCCTTTAAACTAATTCCTTTGTAACAGCTTCTTGAGAGGCATGCTATGCATTTCTTCTACTAACTCTTTCAGTAGGGATATTTTGCCCTCTTAATGAATTTCTGCAGGGGTATTGCAGGCTACAAAAAGAGTAATAATCATCCTAAATAATATATCTATATAAAGGATAACAGCTAAATATGAACCTCCTAATATTTGATAGGTTGTTGGTTTTTTTTTTTTTTAATCTTAGCAACAGTTGTCCTGTAATTCCCCAATTACACGATAGCTTGTACCCTGGAACTGTGATAATTGTGTTCACACCTGCAGGAGGCCTTGGAGTTTCACATCTAACAGGGTTATTGGCATTTTTAGAAGGGAGAGGTGGGGATGCGACATTTTCAAATTGAAGCTTAAATCACAAGTCATTGGCTACAGGAAAGGGTTGAGCAAAGGACAAGCGCGGGGGGGCG
>JAVJGJ010000047.1:49461239-49529532 GCA_035590215.1 Microhierax caerulescens | reverse complement strand
AAACAAAAAGCCCCCCCCCCCCCCCCCCCCCATCATCTCTGTCCCTGGAGAAGCCAGGAGCCTGTCTGCAGAACTCACGTCACATTTCCTCCGTGTGCCAAGTCCCCTTTTGTTATTAGAGATGTAGCAATTGCAGCTGTCAGCCAGGATCCGGCATTTTAAAATTGCAGAAGACCCTTGACGATTGCTTGCTTGTTTAGAATAGAAAGCGCCCTCCAGCCCTTGGGAGAGGAGCAGAGCACACACATGTTCTCACACGTGGCCTGACAGAAGGTGGGGATGTGTTTTCTGTCATTACCATGGCAATGGTGACTGTCCTGCTCTCCCTGTTTTCAAGGCTTGGAGGAATCCGTAGGCAGCTTGGTGTGTGGGAGGTCAGAGGAAGGGATGGTGGAAGAGCAGATACTGTCCTCTGTGACAGAGGGGGACACCTACATGGGGTATTCTGCCTGGTACCATCTTGGTCCTTTAATCCAGAGGCAAGTTCTTTAAGCTGCTTTTTGTCTTTGCTGCTAAACACTAGGCTGGCCAGCTGAGCTCCTGCAGCCTCAAAATTTGCCCTAAATAGGCAGATCTCCTGGTCCTGGGAGGCTGTGACTAGTTTGCACATGGCATCTCAAAACCAGCTTTTCACTTGGAAGGTCAGCATCCAGCGTGAGTTCTTCTCTTCCTCCATTAGTTTTCCTGCAGAGCTGATGCCCTTATTCTGCCCTGGACAGTGGTTATAGCCTCGTGCATTTGCTTGTGCACAGTTTAGGACACCAGGCAAGCCAGCTATTGAACACAGGTGCCTCCCCTCCACCACCACAACCCCATATCCAATCTTACAGGACCTGTCAAGAGTTCTTCAGAATAATTATTCTATTTCATATTGTCCTCTAGCACCATCCTGCTGCCCTTATATTGAATATGAAGCTGGTTAGATGTGAAACTCCAATAGTGAAAATCTACCATCTGTGTCTCCGCCACCATTCAAACTGCAGTTCTTTCCTTGCAAGTTACTTGATCTCATTCTGATTCAAATTCTGTCCCTTCCATCCCTGGTATGGGGCATCTTGCAAAACATGTCTTGCTCCTCACTTCTGTGTCCTGTGTGCCAGAGTTAGAACTGGGAAGACCAAGGCTGGCTTATCGTGCTCTCCAAGAGCACTGTCTCCAAGGCAGTCTGTCTCTGAGAGCTGCTGACAACCTATTTCCAGGGGCAACGCTGATGCTTAGAGGGAACAGTGAATAACTAACCTACAATGACACAAGAAGGTAACAGCAGCTGTTGTATCTACGCTTACATAGTTCTAACTTCCATCGTGTTTCTCCTGCCAATTAGTGTGAACCTTTGCAGTTAAGTGCCAGGCTTAACCGAGGCCAAAGAAGCTTTATAGCTATGGGTCATGTTGGGGTCTCTTCCCCTCTAACCCTCTTTCCATGAGCCTTGTTCCATATTTGTGCCACAGATGGCAGATTTTCACTCCAGTTTTGAGACAGAAGGATGTATCAGAGGCTGTTTTTATTTCCACTGAATTGAACTATAACCCTTTCCTGCTTTTTCTCTCTCGCTTTTTAAAACCTTTCTGCCGTCTTCTGTGTGGAGATCTGCCCAAGTACACGCTCCCCCACCTCTTTCTCTTTCAAGCGCTGTTTCTTCAACCTTTGTCCTGATAGCTAACCAGCCTGCTTTATTAACCTTAGCTAGTTCCTAACCCTAACTAGATGCTAACTTCTCTCTAGCAAATAACCTAACCTCATAACTAGAAGCTGAGTATAACTAGAACCTAATATCCTAACACTATAATACCTCTCTTCCCTCACCTCCTTTGAAAGATAAAAGCGAACTGTAATCAGTATCTATTTTTTTACCTTCTATCCTGAGAATGGAGGTTTGAACCGCAGCAGGATAAGGATGGGCAGGGCTGAAGGATAAAGGAGGGAAGGGGTTTTCTGGTGGTTAAGGCAGATTGGCATGTAGGAGGCTCCGACTCCTCCTGGTCTTGCCTCTGCCACAGACTTCCCTCTGTGCCCTTGGGCACGTTGCTTCACCTTTGCCTCAGTTTCCCCACCTGTAAAGCCGGGGTAGTAATGCTGCTGTACCTCCCTGGGGGAGAGGAGAGGGTGTAAGGCTGATACTTACCATGTAATGTACTATCCAAGCCCTGGCTGGGAGGTGCTGCAGAATGGCAGCAATGTTATCACTGCAGTTAAGCTCTTGCATTTCTCCCGAGTAAGAGGCAATACTTGGAATTATGGAATCTGCCCTGTTCTCAGGATTGGGGTAAAAACAATCAACTAAATCCCCCTTCTTTGATAAGCTGTGTGATGAGTTTGAATGCCGCTGTGAGCAAAAGGACCTGCCATGTTTTCAAAGGAAGATGGTTGCAACCTCAGGAGGTCAAACAGGGGGACAGTGATTTTACCGTTGACGGTGGCACAGTTCACCAGCCACAATGGCACTTACTTTCACCTGTGAGACCTGCCTAGGCAGAAGACTTACGATAGGCACTTAAAGACAACTGGAGGGGGTTTGAATAAAAGTAATCCAAGGGAGATGCAGTTGGCAGGCAAGTGCAGCAGGACTCTTCTCTCTCCATACAACCCCCTCCTGCACTGGCGTTAGGGAGGCTTCCAGAGCAGTTGCATGAGATAGCCCTTTCACTTGTACAGTAGCGTGGCCTTCTTCAGCTCAGAGCATCTGGCTTCAGTCTCTGTGCAGAGCCACTGAAGGTCCCGATAAGGACGTGCATTGAATTCCTTGCACATCTGTGCCAATAACTAAAGTTTGAAACTGGGAATTTGCCAGCAAATGTGGTCTCAGACCTGCAACTCTTAATGTGATGCAGGGTACTTGGCTGTCCCTTTACCTGTCTGGGCTAACACAGCCGTAATGCCAACCCTTCTCCCCAGGAGTGATGAAGAGAAATGCAGGTTCATGTGTTCTGCAAGTAGCAAACAGTAATGTTAGCTGAGCGCTTGCCGATTTTCTTTGCATTCTTAGCAACAAAATGGAGCCTGTCTTAAGAATTTTCAAGCAGAATTCCATGGAAGCTCTGTAAACAGCCAGCTGAATGGGACTGCTTTAAAAAGGGCATCCCCACCTTAAGTACCCTGAGCTCTCCTCAGTCTGTCCCTATAATTGAAGATGAGGTAGAGCAGGAAGTTTCCTACTGGGAACTGTCTTCCTTGACTCAGGTCCTTTTCCCACGGGCAGTCCAGATGTTTGGGGTTTTGCAGTCTTTTCACTTACTTTCTTTGTTTTCTTTGCAGAAGGTACACCGATCCGAGGTAAGACACCCCCAGCTCACTCACTCACCCACTCTCCAAACACTTATCTCCACTCAGTTCCCGTTTCATTGACCTGTGCTCAGTACAGATTCTTCTTGTTGTTGTTGTTGTTATGTTTCCTTGTCCTGCTTCACCTCTGGATATTTCTTTTTTATACCTGTCTTTATTTTATATATGGTTATAATGTCCTTTTTTGTTTGCTGGGTGCACTTCGTAATACTGATACAGTTATTCTAATAACATCTCATGCTGTGCTGCCTCAGATTTATGGCAGAGTTTTAAGAGCTAATCTCTCCAGGACTGGGAAGGACCGAAGTTTATCTTGAGCGTTAAATTTTGTCAAAGCTTGGTAAATACTTAGGACCTTCTTGGTTGGTGCAAAGTGCTCCCGAGCCACTGATGGTGGCGAAAGTTTTTCCAGTCCTTTGCTCAGTCAGATCTCCAACACTTACCATCTCAGCGTGGCTTCAGAGCCTTCTTCCCCCTTCCTCCCCACTCTTAGGTTTCTCTGGGAAAGATAATTGTGGTAAGTAGCTTCTGCACTGTCTCTTTAATGGAGCCCAAAAGATGCTAGACCTCAAGCTGTCATTGAAAGTCAGCAGGGATTGGGTGTGCACCCCCTGGAAAGACCCTGCTTTGGTTTTATCTACACTGGCAAATTTAAATAGTCCATAATTATCTGCTGGTAAAAGCAACAGGAGTTGCTGTAGGTGAGATTTGCTTTTTTGCACATCATTTCTAGTGGCTCCTGACAAGTGCTGAAAACTAGTTGACCTCTACAGTATAATTTCCACTGTTGCATTCACCAGCAAAGCTGCAGTGGTCAGGATGAAAGGGGTGAGTCCCTACGCCCCTGGCGAAGCTGCATGCCTGCAGTTCATGGTTCTGTTCCTGCTCTGCAGTGTGGCTTCGTCTCCCTTTGTGTATGCTCAGCTCATGAGCCGCACAAAAAAAATTGTCTGGTACCAGTAGGAGCAACCCACAGATATGTCGAAATGAACAGAAATTTCTAGGAAAACTCGCTGACCAGCTCTCCGCCAAAGTGGAGCTTTCCGATCACAGAGCATGCTTGAGCTGTAATTCAGTATGAAATATGCTCAGCTGGTGTCTCAGTGTGAAGCTTCATTCTATTTGGTTTCTAACTCCTGTTATGCTGAAATATCCACAGATTCTTTTGAGATTAATTTGGTTTGGTTTAGTGGCTTGGGTGGAGGGGTTTCGGTGTTTAATTCTATCTGTTCTGCCTTTGAGAGCTACCAGGCAGAGTGGATGCTGGCAGGAGTCACACTATCACACCCCATCCCTGTCATAAATACTCTCACAGCCTCACATCTTCCCACGCAGCATCCTTTTTCACCCATGCACACACAGAGGAACATGAGCTCCATGTCCTCCCCATGTGAACACGTTGGTTTTTCCTTCCTGAAGAGGCTGTATCTGCAACCAACAATGATATCATTTGCACTTCTCTTGCTTAAGATTTTATCAATAATATTACACTGAGCTGGAATTGTTTGGTTTTCATATTCAGGTTTTTTTCCAGAGATGGGAGTTAAAGAGTCTTACCACGTGAGCACTGTCCATATCTGTAGTATAATCATGTACTCCTAATACATAAAACATTTGATAGCCTGTTGAATTATTTATGCAGTATGTATTTTAACTGGAGTTTTGCAGGGATGAAGCCTTCTGAGGTAAATGAGGCAATTTTCTTCCATGTACTTACATGCTGCATATCTCTGCATGTTTGCTTACAGGAATGTTTAGTATGGGCTCTGGGTATGTTCTTGTAGGCTGTAGTAATGTGCAGGTTTAAGAAAAACCTTAATCCTTTTGGCCGAGTTGGTGTAAACCACACAGGCAATTTGGAAATTCCAATGCAGTATTTACAGGGTTTTCCCTTGGGAATATCCACTGTCAGTAAGGTGCTTTTCACACTGACTTACCTCCTGTAGGGTTTCTGTGAATCGGGTATTTAGGCACAAAGCAAAGGCAGCAGGGATAAAAGTGCTCCAGGGATCCTAGGCAGTGGGTGACTTTTATGGCCACTGCTTCAAATCGAGCAGGGGAGAGGCAGCTGCCTTCTGATGGATTTCTGGGGATCACAGTACTATGGATTACTGGTTCAGTTCTGGTGCAGAATGCCTGCATTGCAGAAGCCACAGAAGTTGATGGTTTTGCTGAAGGTTTCAGTATGGAGAGCAACACTTAGTACAGAGGGGGGGAGGTTAAGTTTTCTCTGCCTGTTGGGTGCACATTCAGCCATAACACTGAGCGCAGGCATCAGCTGATGTCGGGCAGAGGGCTTGGTGCTGCCAGAGTTCATAGCCCAAGACCCCCAGGCAGCGTCCCAGTGTGTATTAGCCCAAGGGGAGGAAAAAGCAAAACGCTGATGCTATTGCTCTCTCTTCAAAACAGAACAAAATGGTGATGATCATGTCTTTGCTGCCGTCTTCTTCTCTCCTCTCAGGTGGCCTGCAGATTGAAAGCAGTGAGGAGACAGACCAGGGGAAGTATGAATGCGTCGCCAGCAACAGCGCTGGAGTGCGCTACTCCTCCCCTGCTAACCTTTACGTGAGAGGTAGGGAGCGCATCGGCTCACAACACTGGCAGATATCTCCCTCCCCGTGGCCTTCCTTTGTCCCCAGCTGTTTGATTCGATCCAGTCCCTGAGTGCAGGGGAAGCACTGGTGTTAATCAGCTGGATCCTTAGAGTGAGCTGCTGAGCTTGCAGGGGGATCCTGGTGCACCCTTATGCACCCTGACTTCCTCACCATTGCTGGTGGCTTCAGCTCCCGTGCCAGCGTTGCAGAGCAGCAATACAAGGCTGCCTCACCCACAGCAAAGTCAATTATGACCCAAAATAGTGTGCCCAAGAGTCTGCCAGCATCAGCCTGCAGAGTCCAGAGGGGAACGAACAGCTCTGACTGCACAGAGGCCATAATCCCCGTTTCTCCCAAAGGATCCCTGCTCTCTGGAAGTGGGAAGGTTTCAGTTCTATTGGTGTGGGTGTGAGAGGAGGGGAGGACCCTCTCAGCCCCCTCCACTGAGCTCTCTGTCCCCACGATCTCACCAGATTGCAACAGGAGGGTGCATTCTCACTTCTGGCCTAAGTCCCAGCTGGTTTTCACTTTGCCAGCAGTAATTTGTCACTGGTTCCCTGGGCACAAACGCTGGCCATGAACAGACTCGCAGAAAGCTGGAGACGGCCAGCAGACATCTCTGCCGCAGTGACAGATACCTTCACCCCTGTAGCACGGGGAACAGATAACAGGGGGATTGGCTTCTGCCTGATGCCCCCTCGATGTTCTCACACCCAGTGGGGCAACAGCCTTTCTGTTTTCTTTGTTACTTTATTTTAATCTCTCTGACCTGTAATATTTTCTGTGTAGCTTTGGTTTAATATCTTTCCACAGCAAAACCCTTTTGGTAATGAGAGAGCAGGGCTGGTCCTTCTCACTTTTTTTTTTTTAAAAAAAAGAAAAATACCATTGGGAGGAAAAAAGAAAAGTTACATCCCAGCAAACTGTTCCCATTTCCATCCCATCGACAGAGGAAGCGCCTCCCACCTACACTCACGTTAACTCTGCAGTCAAATGCAGAGCCATGCTCCTATGTGCACTCCTTTCTCTCTCTCTTTCTCTCTCTCTCGTGTCTCACGCTCACTAAATCACATGCACATGGAGAGAAGGCTTTTAATAATTTAATGTTTCCAAGCTAAATTTTTAAATAGCCTTTTGTGGCCAGCTGGAAAATTGCGTTTGAAATTTGCCCTGTCGCCTGGGCCCCGAAATTCTTCTTTTGGGAATGTAAATCTGGCTGTGATCCTAATTCAGGGCTAAAATCCTTTGCAGACAGCTTAGCTGGAATGTTTTGGGTTCTTTTAAAAAAAAAAAAAAAAAAAAAAAGGAGCAGGAAAAAATATGGGGATTTTTTATTATTATTCTTTTATTTCTAAATTTCCTCGACCTTTCTGGCCACTCGGAAACTACCCAGGAGACAAAGGTTGTAACCCTGGTGTTGCTTGTCTCCGCACCTGGACGAGGGTCGGCTCCAGGTGGATAGCTCTCTCTGTCCCGGTTAGCCTGCCTGCCCGAGGCCTGCCTGGAACACAAAGCCAGCATTAGCCGGCCGAGAGAGTGCAGGAAACGCCGTGTAAGCAAGCTCGGCCTGTGGTTTGGGTGTTCTTCATACTGTTTAATTCCTTGTTTCTTGTGTGTTAATATCGTGGAAAGGTAACAAATTTCTGAAATGGATTTGCTTTGGGGGGAGGGAAAGTTCATGCACATTTTTCTTCCCGTTTTTTGTTTTAAGAGAGTCTTGAACACTCTTGTGTTTCCAATTGACTTGTTTCTCCCATAACATGCTTGTCTCTATAGAACACCTGGGATAGGAGTTGTAAGTTTTAACATTGCAAGGAAATGTTTTGGTTTTGTTTTGCTTTTCTTTTCTTCTTCTAATTATTTCTTTTTCCTTATTCAGTCCCATTGTGGAGTTAGCACATGCAGGGCTGGGTGTGGGGGCTGGTGGGAGCATGGGCTGGGGGAGCGGAGTTCCAGCTTGGGATCTCCTTTGTATCGGGGTCTCCTCTGCCTGGTACAGGATCCGCTCCCCCTTCTCTAAAGAGCAGATGCACTTAAAGAAGTGAGAACTCCCGGCTGGGGTTGGCACCTCTGTCGGGTGCTGATCCCGAGTTAGGATTGCTCACCGCCTGACCTCCGTGCGGAGCTTGGTTGGTCTTAAACAAAAGGTACCTAGCTGGATGGGAGGGGGAAAGTCAGGAAGGCAGGAAAGAGGGTCGTTACTATCTTCATTTTTTCCTTTCTTTTTATTTTGGTTAAGAGAAAAAAAAAAAAACAATCAATTTGCAGCTGACAGCCTTGAGAAGGCCTTTTTTTACTCTCTCTGTGTTTCCCCTATTTTTCTCTTCTCCTCATGTCATTGTGTTCCGCATCAAACCCCCTTAACATCCCTCAGAGCTACGAGAAGGTTGGTGTGGTTTTTTTCTTTTTTACTTTCTTTACCCACATTTTTACATTCTTAAGAGAAAAAAAAATGAAAAAAAAATTAAAAGAGAAAAAGCAAGAAATTAAGATGAGCGAGACCCGCCCGTTCCCGGGTCTCGCAGAGATGAGTTGAGTTGCATTGTGGGCCTCTCTATGCATCCTTTGGTAATGTTGCTGAGTTCTTGCACTTTTTTGTCGTCATGGTTACCTTGCCGTTTGGACATTGGGCCTGATGCATGATAGGAGAATGTAACAATCTTCTTTGCATGCCACTTTTTAAATTAATTATGAATTATTTTTTCTATATAAAAATATGTACAGTTTTGGTTTTTTTTTTCCAATTCTGGTTTATTTAAAGTGGATTTACTCTTACTTTCTAAATTTTTTGTTCTGTTGGGTTTTTTGCTTTCTCTTGATTTCCTATTTCAGTTTGATTGGTTATGCTGTGCTGTAGTTTATTCCAAACGCATTGTGAGAAGCCAGTGTTCCTGCCCACCCGGTGGTAACTGAACTCCTCAATCCCTCCAGGAGGAAAGGAGTCACACAGCTCTAACGCCTGTCCATGGAAGCCCTGCTGTTTGGGACAAGCCTTTGTTTTGGGGGGAGGGAGGGATCTGGGAAGTGGAAAAGATGGTAAGAAGCCAGGGTGTCATTCCAAGAGTTAGAACAGACCCTGGGTCACGTTATTACTTACGTGTTTCTTGGAGGTGTGGCTCTTGTTCCACATCCTTGCACACAAAGAAAAAACCCTGATCCCTGCTCTGAAGGGCTTCCCCAGCAGTGCCGATTCGCTCACTGGTACCTGGCCGTTTCCCTCCAGTAATACCCAAGACGCTGCATATGGGAGCTGAACTGCCGTCAGCCCAGGATGGGCAGAGCCAGAAAGCTTCCCGCTGTGGTACCGAGTCACACGCAGTTGCCTTTCCTTCAGCACCCACATGTGCGTGGCGAGCCCTGTCGTCAGGCAGTGCCTTGTCTCGTCAGCAGAGCTTGGCAGCTTCCCTTGTAGGAGGGTGATGCCTCGTCCTTGCAGTGTCGGGAGTGAAGGGCAACCAGCCAGCCGCCTTCTGCAGAAGGGTAGCTGGATCTCACGGCTCTGCCTCTCCCCATTTACCATCTTTCTTCCCTGTCATTTACCCATTACTGCCTGGCTGCAAGCACCTTGAAAACCAGCCAGGTCCAGAGAAGGTAGAGCCCTCCTTTCTAAAGGAGTGCAGAAAGAGAAACGCAGCAGTGCTAGACACTGGGAGAGACTGCCGGGACACATCTGGCAGCTGCATTTCTATTGTATAGAGCAACAAGAAATCTGACAAGTTACACTCTAGCTGAAAATGCCTCTTTTCCCTCTTCTCATCTCCCTGTTTATCCCCATTAAGCTTCTGTTGCCTCCCATGTGTGCATCCTGAGTGGGCGAGCCACATGGGATAGTAAACAGGTGGGTTTTTTGCAGTGTGTTAGTTGTACCATTGGTGCTCGGTGCTTTGGCCCTTTGCAGAATTGAATGTCCTTCCTTTCCCTGTTTATGCATTTCCCTCTGCCCGTGAGTCCTCACTACTCAATAATCTACCAAAGGAGTGGCTTTCTTAGTGTACAGGTATTAAAGCTGTGTGATTTTTGAGAAATCCAGTGCAGTATTGACACAGTATCTGTCTCTTTCTTTCTCTATCTCTCTCTTTCTCTCTGTCTGTCCTTCTCTTTTTCTTAAAATGCTGAGATTTCAGTGCTCGGACCTTCAGTGCTGGTATTCTCCCCTCCCCCTTTCAAGTCTCTCCCCCTCTCCCCTTAGATACAAGGGTACCACTCCGAAATGCTGCACTGTTGATAATGTGTTTCTGAAGCGGCCAGCTGTGGCTTTTCTAACTTTGATACCAACAATAGCCAAAAGACATCCCCCAGCCCCGATGCTCTATTTAAAGAAAAAGAAAAGAAGAAAAGGCTTGTTCTATTTAAAAAGAGCAAGAGAGAAAGAATAGTATTTGAAATTAGGTGATCCCATCCCACCTCCCTCCTGCCTAGGACTAAAAGGTGATAATCACTACTAATTACAAGATTTTCCTTCATGAATAGGAGTTTGAGTTTCAGGATTTAGGTGCAATTAAAAAGGGATTTATACACCATTGTTTTTTATTTGCTTATTTTATCTTTTATAAAGTATTTCTAACATGTCCAAACTGCGCTGCTGCTGCTAGAATCTCTTGTGATCTGAGAAGGTTTTAAGATTAAATTATTCCATAAGAGCCAATAAAAATAATAATATCAACAACAATAAATAAAGCTAAATTGGATCTAGTCATGATAGGCTGGAATGACACTGGGCGAGGAAATAGAGACTTGATACCTGGCTAAAAGAGCTGATATGGTTTGCCACACGCCGTGGGCACGGTCTTGAAATTATTAAGGGTTTGCCTTGTGTATTATTACAGATCAGATCGTGCCATGGTCCAGAATAACAAAGAGTTTGCTAAGAGGGAATTTCCAAGGTCAGATGCAGAAGTATCTTTATGGAGACCCACAAAAGCAGATCAGAAGTAGGTGTGAGATGGATTCTGCCACCAGTCTGGGGTGTATGAAAGTTTCTAGTCTGAGCCAGTTGTCCAGATTTCACCCGTAGTCAGTGAAAGAACACAGCTCTAGCAGGCAAGTCAGCACACCTTAAGATGGGAATGCTGATATTTAGGGGAGCTATACAACCCACCTGGCTTTCAGAAGTCCGGCTGGATACTTCTCTGTATCCCTAGGGACACAAATACTATCAAACTTCTGGCCCATAGTGATTGTAGGAAAGGACGGATTGAAAGTCTTGTGTATCAAGAGATGTTTGTCTCGGTGGCAGTGGTGGAGAGCTTCATGCCTCTCCTTGCACAGCAACAGGGGCTTGCTTAGCACGGGGGAGGCTGGCTTGAGAGCCTGGTGGTTCTCGGAGCTAATCGGAGAGCGAATGGCTGTGCCTAGCTTCCGTGCAGCGAGCCGCATGGCTTGCTTTCGGCTAGGATGGAAGGGAGACATTTTTGCCCTTTTCAGTAGGCTTTGTATCTTGCCCAAAAGGGCTGAGATGCTTATTCCACTTTGGTAGATAAAACCCGGTTGAACCTGACAGTATTTTTCTCCTAGCATCAGTGAGTGAACAAGTGCAGGGTCCAGGCTTTGCCCCAGAGGGGGCATGTGTCTGCTTGGGCAGGATCTATGGCCACAGCTGTTTTGCCCCCTTGAAACGGAGCACTTTGTAGCTCTCCTGTTAATTTTGAAAGCTTCAGGCTTCCACCTTGATTGCTCTGTTTTGATCCAAATAGCCAGCTGCTTGGCTCAAGATAGAGCACCGTATATAAGGACCGCATCTCTCTGCGTGCTCTCCCATGTTACAAAGGGAAAGGAAGAATGAGCAATGCACCGTAGAGCTGTGTGGGCTGTGCTTTAGCAACCTCTGAGTATGCAGAGCTGCCGCTGTCAGTACAGGACAAATTGTCGTGGTTGAATTTACCAGAATTAAAAATTTTCCCCTCTTTCACACAGTGGTGCCCTGTCAGGAGTTACAAAAGGCAGCAGTTGTGGTGCTGCAGGGATAATCCTTTTTTCCCCTCTACTTGAGCTTCTTGTTGTTCTGCTCTTTTCAAGCCCAGGGAGTTTTAAATGGTTCAGCAGGCATTTAAAACAGCACGGTGCACTCTCTGTGCCTGCTTAGGCCTTCCCTCTTCTGCTGCAGGAGTCAAGTACAGTGCTTAGTCACCCAGAATCAGGTTCTGCAGCCCAGGTCCTGCTGAGAACATTTCAAATATTTTTCAAGGCTCACTGGAAAACCTGAACTCATTGAGAGACCGAAGATGAAAACGGGCCAGGGCTAAACACGTAATAACGAAGCTAGCGGAAATCAATTAAAATAAAAACTATAGAAAATGCAGAAATAGTGTGCCTAGGACCTCAGGAAATAAAGCTTCAAAATATATTAAAATGTGACTAATTTAACAAATAATTTAGCCTGTAGCTTGCTTCTGGGTTAAGTTTGGCTCGTGGGTAATTTGACCATCAAACCAGAGTTGCTGGTTGCTCAGCCCATCCCTTAATAGACAAGTGGAACGGTTGCTAAGCTTTTCGCTTTCATTGCCATTTAGAGGTTGGAAGGAAATAATTTCACTTGCACTATAGATTTAACAAATAGCCACAAGGTCAGAACAATCACTGATATTTTAAAATGTAGGAATTTTAATACCTTTTTAGACTAGCATTGATGAATTCTTTAATGGAAGAGGAGAGAGGCAGAACCACCACTAGTCTGTACAGCTGCCCCTGTAGTGCCATTTTCCAGGTGCTGGAGTTTAGGGAGGGAGAGTTCTGTGAAAATTTTTAAGCATTACGTTAGCACTTCCATGGGTGGGGGAGCACCCTGTCCATGTTTGGGGTGTCCTCAGCTCTGAAATTCGAGTTCGAAACCAAACAAAGCCAACAAACGACTTTGCTGTGTTTCTGCAGAAGGATTTCTCAAGGGTATCAGGAAATGGAAGTGGATACAAAAAGCCACCCCCCCAAAAAAAAAAAAAATCAAACCTGTATATATATGAATATCTCTCTATAGAGGGCACTTTGCAGGAACACTGTGCTGTACTGATCTCGAAATCTCTGCCTGCCTGTGTCTCTTACACCTTTTGCATCGCTGTTCTCTTTGTTTTAGGGGAAAAAAATTAGATTACACCTTGTCAAATTAAAATAACAAAAATAAAATAGTAAAGTCTGTGTTGAATGTTACAGAGCTGCTTGAAAAACAGTTGGGTTCTGATTATTTTATATTTAATCCTGTAAAAAACAACAGGAAAAAAAAAAAAAGAATTGCAAAAGACCAGAGATGTTCAGCCAGCCTGTCACTGAACTAATGTGTTTTTTTAAGTGGAAAAGTAACAATGATTGGGAAGGTAATGGATTTCCTCCAGACCAAATCCAAGCTTTGGTCTCATTCTTTATTTATCTACCTATTTACTTATTTATTTTTATTTACCATGAAGGAAATTAGGAAGGAGATGGGGATGAGGAGGGAAGTATCTCGTCCTCTGGAGGGACGGAGGTCGGAAATCCAAACCCGAACAGCGTCTCGCCCCAGCGGAATGAACTTGCAATTGGAATGGGAGAGGGAGAAAGCAGAGGCGGCTGCACGGACAGCACAGGGGCAGGGACGGACCACCTTTTGGGAGGGGAGGACAGGTGTAATCTAAGCTTCACTAATAATGTAGAGGCTGCACATTATTTTGGCACCCTTTCCCCTACCCCCTCCTCATTTTGGAGCAAGACGGAATGACTCCTGTCTCACCAAAATGGCCAATAATGTCCGCCTTCTCACCTCATTTGGAGCAGCAGCTTGCTGAGTGTCAAAATGTTTAATACCATTTGGTTTTGTTTGGTGCTTTCAACCAGTCACTTCACTTTCTTTTGTTTCTTTTTTCAATTAAGTTCTTCTTTAAGATATAAAATATGTTTATTTTTTAGTTGGTTTAATGTGAATCGGGGTTTGAAGTGACGGGTTCTTGTCTAGTACGTTCTCCTTTCCCCACCTCACTCCTCCTCCAACATTTTTCTCCCTGAGCTAATCTGGAAGGGGCTTAAAAAGTGGAACTGGTTGGTTTCCTCAGCACAAACTGGTTGGTTGGTCCTCAGATTTCTCTCACTAGCAGCGTCCTGGGAACACATTTTAAGGATGGATTCTGGTGTTGCAAAAGTCAACCCTGGATCTCCCAGTGTCTCTTCCGATCAGGTCTGTAAATCTGTCCCTTTCAAAAACGTCTCTCACCTTGTGGACCCCAGCTCTCTTTTTTAACTGAGTGGTGGTGGTGGGGAACCTTAGCGATGTTGATTGGTACCTTCTTGTTGGAAAGAATAATGCACCGAAAGTGCCACTCACAGAACACAAACTGGGTTAACCTCTCTGCATCCGTGAGCAGCAACAAAACCAATTGGCTTTACAAGGGTATGGAAAGTTATGGATGTGTTCCATTTCTAATGCAAATTATGTTAAGCAGAATTTGGGGTGCCGATTTGCCTGTGTGAAGTACTTACCCAGCAGGCAATATTTGAACAGATTCATAACTAACTGCACTTAAGACATCTTTCTGTGCTTCTGAAATGGCTTCTCGGCATTGAAGTAATTTGACTTGTATCACAAATGTCCAGCTCCAGTTCTAAAATCTGGTTCTATCAGTAACAAGCTGTATCCTTGTTTGAAAAAAGCTCCTGGGAGTTTTTTGGCCATGGAAAATGTGTGTTTATGTGTGCCTGCTTGTGTGTGTATATTGGGGATGTGTTGCACATGCACATGGAGCATGCACGTATGTGTATGCATGCAAGGTTGGCTTCGTAAAACAAGTCTGACAAAGCTGTCATGGAAACCAGCATCCCTGAAACGCAGGGAGGGTGCTTCTTGAAACCAGTAATTGGTCAAAGTATTAGATAAGTGTCCATAAAGTAGAGCCTCAACTGCCCCATCCCGACTTCTCCTTTCCAAAGAGGGCAGTTCTTCTTTTCTTCTGTGTCCTTTGAATAAGTTGGATAGCAAAATGGAAGGAATCTCTTCACTGCTTTTTTTACATGTTAAATTTCACTCTTTCAGCTGCTAATGTGTGAGACCCAGCTGGACCCAAAGCTGAAATTGTTCTTGATTCAATCTCTAGCTGCACTTCAAGCTTTCTTCCCACCACTGCTGTCCTCCTCCTAGGCCCTGACCTAAACGCTGACCCAGAGATTCTCAGCTTGACAAATCTCATATGCCAACAGCCAAATCAGAGTGGTATAGCAATTAAAATAAAAAGCAGCATCATGGTTCTTAGTATCCAGAGACCAGCCCTTTAAGTAATTCCTGTTACAGTAAATGTGGTTGTCGCAGCTCCGAGCCATAGCAGGGATGTACCTAGGGACTCTCTGAGGTCTGCAGCATTTAACGCTGGGAGTTATTTTCACATCCTAGACTGGTGTGTGGATGTTTGTATATTTGTGCACACACTGTGTAGCTTTTTTTAAACCAGGATGCACAACAGAAGTGCTACTGCCTCGTCTGGTCTTGCATTAGCCTGCTGCTAATCCTAATGCAAACTCTCCCTTTTGGCAGGATGTGCATTGTCCTGGGCTGGCACCCAGGTTTTCTGATTGCTTCCCAGTAGTTAACTGTGACGAATGCCAGTGTTAAAACAACCAAAAGTAACGCTTCCCCGAGACCCTGTGAAGCTGACCTCTAAACCCCTGGGTGCTGCAAGGAGGGTGGGCAGAATTGCTTCGCAGTTAGGGAGTGTGCTGTGCACGGCTCCGGCTCCGTGGCCCTGAGCTTGTGTTTTGTGAGTGGATCTCTTCCCTTCCCTGCCCAAAACCACGCAGACAGCAGCAGTCTGTTCCCTTCAGACTCCGATTCTCAGCACTCCACCATACATCAAATGACACTTTTCAGTTATTAAATTCTGGTTTGTTCTTTCTTTTTCCTTTTTTTTTTCTTTTTTTTTTTTTCTTCTTCTTTCTCTTTTAGTCTGGTTTTATTTCTTTGTTATTAGCCTCGGTTTGAATTACTTGTCTTGTTCTGTTTCCATGACAACTCAGTGTTTGCATCCCACCTGCCGTTGTTTGTTGCTGTTGATGCTGTTTGCTGACCGGATCTTGTCCGGCATATGTCTCCCCATTTCTCCTCAGCTCTTCCCACCTTACCTCCCCTCTCCAGAAGGTTACATATCAGCCCCTCCTCAAAAGAGTCATCCCCACCCCAGATCTGTCTGCATGTTGACCCCACTTGTTTCTTTTCAAGTTCTCTCCATCTTGTCTCAAGATTGTGACCGGTGTGGTCTTCACATGGCTCCATTTTCTGAAATGCAGTACCTCCTGAAGCAGGCAGTGGAAAGAAGGATGGAGTAGGCAACAGGGACATGCCCTCATGTCTAGGACTAAAAGTCTTCCACAGGGTGTGACAGGAGGGAGAAGGAGCATGTTGCCTAGTGCCTTGAGCCAGTGCTGGTGCCCGAGGTTGTGCAAATGCTGTCTTAGACCTTTGTCTAAGCAGGAAGTATTCTTCTAGTGTTAGTGTCCAGGTGAATTTGCAGTCCCTCCCTCAACACTTTGGTCCTTTCCCCAGCTCCGTTGGAGGTGAGGGCATGCTCTCCGTTCTCTTTGCAAATCCCTGCATGCAGGAATTCTCCTTTGACATCTCTGAGCTCCTAATGCCACAAATCTGGAAGTCTTCTCTTCCTTCCCTCTCAGTACTGGTTCCTGCATACTGGTAACCGTGCAGAAAAGGATCCAATAGCACAATGGGAAGAGCACACCTTTCAATGAAGCCATCTCCTTGTCAGCTTGCAGGATGAGGCAGGGGCTATATTTGGCTTTTGTTTGACAAAGTCCCACTAGATGGGAAACAGCCACTACCGCTCCTGGCAGCACCCTTCCCATCTGAAAAGATCTGTCATGTTGAGCAGCAGCCAGGGAAGTGGGCTGGAAGATAAACGCTGGAAAAACCCAAGACATCACTTCCAGGGGATGTCTGAAGGCCCTAGGACTTGGGAAGAGCGACAGCAGGCTAAGCTCTGGCATCCTTTGCATGGCTTTTGCATGGATGCAATTGCCACTGATTCTTTAGAGAGCTTGTTCAGAGAGTTTACCTGGGAATAGGACAGGAGGGACAGATATTTTTCCAATCCCAGCACTCCTGACCCCTCACCTGCCCTGCCTGAGGGGAGTTTACTGCATGGCTGTCTCCGAAGCTGGAGGAAACCCGTACTCCTTTTCTCCTTAGGCTGCTGCTGTGTCTGCATCTTCCCAGGGTCTGTACCCTTTGTCTTTGCTTGCAGCATGGGACCTTGCCCCCAGCTCCCTCCTTAGGACCTCTCTGATCCGCTTACGTTTCTCCTTTGTCCATTCTCCTGCTTTCAACCCCTAAGGAAGAGCACCCACCTCGGCCAGCCAGCCAGCCCAGTTAGTTCAGAAAATGGAGCCAAGGAAACTGCACCCTCCCCTCTGCGTCCATGTTCTTACTGTGTAAGGTCTGGAAGCTGCATCCACCTCTCTGCTAAGGAGATGCACAGAACATGTCACTGTTTTTTCAACGTTAAAGTTTCATTACCTTGTTTTTCTTATTAATTCTATTCTATTTATTATTCCGCCAGGGCTGAGATGTGACAATGTGAGCCACCACATTGGGTCACATCAGCTAGAAAAAGTATGCAGCATTAAAGTGGGTTTCCCCCTCCCCTCCCTCTCGTTCTCTCTCTTCTTTCTCCCTCCCCCTTCTTGTTCTCCTTCTGGTCTTCCTTTCTTTCTCTGTTGCTCACTTTCTATTCAGTATCCATGTGGGCATTTGCTAGCCGCCCATAAATTATATTTCTCTGCATTTTCCTCTCTCTTTCTCTTTCTGTCTTTCTCTCTTTCTCTCTTTTACCTATTTTGCATGATGTTTGTGACTCTGAGAGCTGCATCTATCGATGGAACCGTGTCAGATCTTAAAGAGGCTTCGTTAGGGTTTCTATACCCGAAAACCACAAAAATTTCATTAGAGTTTCTCATCTTTTCCACACTCTTTCTCGCTCCAGAGGGACTGCCTCCCCCTGGACGATTCTCACACGCAGACACTAACTAAATTCTGTCCCGCTCCGGGGACTTCCTCTCCTCCATTTTTTAAATATTTTTTACCTCTTTACTTTTCAAGTGGTGTCTCTCTGGCATTTGGGGATGTGACACTTCTCTCTTTGTTGAATTCTGTGGGTCCAACAAGGCAAAATCTCGAGAAGTGTCCATCTCCATCACAGCCTCCTCCTCGCCACCACCCCACCTCTGCAGCATCCCTGGGGCAGGGAGCCGCTGGTGGGCTCGGGCCCCTCTCTGGAGACGGCCGTGGTGGTGGAGGGGCTGTTTGGTTTTGGTGTGGGAGAAGGTGATACGGCAGTCAGACTCCACTGGAAAAGGGGAGGAGCAGGTTTCCCGGGGTGCGGAGCGGGGAGCTGGGGGCCCCAGCGGCTGTGGAGGAGATTTTTCGACGCTCGCCATGCCAGCTCTTGCCAGTAAAGATGAGAAATTGCTAATAAATTTTTGTGTATTTATCTGTGCTGTGATGGGTCTAATCTTGATCAATGGAACCCTGTTGCTATGAAATATCGCTTTTATGTCTATATTCTATATATTGTTTGTGAAGTAAAAATTTATTTGAAGTTTAATTTTTTTGGGTTTTGGTTTTTGATTTTTTAGTTTATTTGTTTTCTGTTTTGTTTTTAATGAAGGAAGAAAATAAATGATGACAAACCCCATCTATATTTAAATTACCTTTTGCTCTTTTTCTTTTTCTCCCTTCTTTTTCTTTTCTTTCTTTTTTGTTTTGTTTTGGGTTTTTTTTGTTGTTGTTTTTGTTTTGTTTTTTGTTACCTCTGTGCGTCTCGTCCACAGTTCGCCGTGTGGCCCCACGTTTCTCCATCTTGCCCGTCAGCCACGAAATCATGCCCGGTGGCAATGTCAACATCACCTGCGTGGCTGTGGGTTCGCCCATGCCATATGTCAAGTGGATGCAGGGAGCAGAGGACCTGACACCTGAAGATGACATGCCTGTGGGCCGCAATGTCTTGGAGCTCACGGATGTCAAGGACTCAGCCAACTACACATGTGTGGCCATGTCCAGTCTGGGAGTCATAGAAGCCGTTGCTCAGATCACGGTGAAATGTAAGAGAGTGTGAGCACACCTGCGTGAACGAGTGCGTGGGTTCCCCGACTGCATGTTTGTAGGAGCGTGCATGCACAAGCGTGCGAGCTGCTGCATGGATGTATATATGTGCAAGGCATGTGTTGGGTGCACAGTTGTACCAGAGTGTCTGAGCACGTGTGCAAAGCAAATGTGGGTACATGTCATGTTTATGCATGTGAGCCTTTGTAGATCTGTGGTTGTGCCTGTCAGCCTTCACCAGTGCATGAGTGGGAATGTCACGGTGTGACTGTGTGGGTACCTTTTTCTGCTTGTGCCTTTGTGCATCTGCATGGGGTGAGCCTGTGACTGATCTGCATATGAGGAGTGTGGGGATGCAGTTATGCATGTAAAAAGGTAGTCATGCATGAGTGTGTGTGTGCATGGAAGAAAGAACCACGTGACTGTGTGGGCATGTGGGTGCCTGGCTGCATGTATGTACGTCCATGTTGTTACAAGCCTGTATGTACATGTGTAGGTATGTGAGCTTGAGCAGGAAGACACACTTGTGCACCACGAGTGCCATGTGCTAGTGTCTGTGCATGCATGTCTTTGGGGATCCCGCTCACAAAGAAATCCACATTGAGTGGAAGCTGATGGCTTGAGATCTTTCCTCGCATTCGGACAACTGAGCTGTTTGTTATGAAGCAAACTGATTCAAACCCCTGCATGCTTGTTTCTGTGCTGGGGTATGAGGCTGGCTGGGCAGTTTGCAAGTAGCCTTGGATGGCTTGAAGCCTGCATGCCATCCTGTTCCAAGGTTAGAGATTCAGCCAAGGCCCTGAGGATCTCTGGCATGTGTACCCTTGCAGTAGAGCCTAGTTCCAGCATCTTAGCAGCTGTTGTTGCCTCAGCAAGAGGGGGAATAACCCCAGCTTCCAGCTAGCAATTCCCAAGAGGAGCACGGGTGCAATCTTCAATCTATTCTGTCCTCAGCAGGGGAGTATTAAAACCCAAGCGGGATGCCCCTGTGGTTGGGTGAGTGTAGAGCTCTTTGTATGAGCTGGTGTCTGCTCTGAGTGATGGCATTGCCCACGAGGGATCTGGGAAGAAAGAGGGTGGGAGAGGATGTGGGTGGGGAGGGGGGGAGAGGAGGAGAAATACTTCAAAGCGGAGGGCTAAGGAAGAACAGTCCTGTTCTATCAGTTCATCTAAGGAAGGGCTGACAGTAGAACTAAGTAGGGAGTAGTGAATCTTGCCACAACACATCCTGAGTTTTTGCAGAGGGAGTGGGCTCACATGCTAGCAGAAGGCTGCCTGGGACTGGGCTAAGGCCCTCTTTATTTCCCTGAGTATTTTCTTCCTTCCCCTTTTTCCCTGTCTTACCCTGTCAACTTCAAAAGATACTGTGTCAGTTACCTTACTTCTGCTTCCCAACTGTCCTATCTCCTCAGATGGGGAATCTTGCCCTGCTGGTACTTTCTGCCTTTTGTCATTGTATCTGTATTCTGTTCCCCGTTATGTTCCTGTGTGTAAACATCTGCAATCTTTCCCAGGCAGAAGATGAAAGAAGTTAGAGCTTTAGAGGTGCTCAAGTCTAGAGAAGATGAGGTTGGAAAGGGTCTAAAGTGTGTAGTAAGGAAAACACGTAAAGCTTGCTGTTAAAGGTGTCTGACACTTAGCGTGCTGTCTCCAGCAAGCTCCAAAGGTAGTCTTCTGGATGAGGGGCAGGGGAGATGAGTATTAACACGTTTGTGGCTTGAGAGGAAGCACTCCCAAGTATTTATAGTTTTTTTTGTTCTGGAGAGCACAGTCCGCGCTATGCCATTACCTGCACGCTAAACATGGAGAGATTCAGCAGTGCCGGAGCCGGGCTGCCAGCGCTGTTTCGGAAGATGTGATTACGTGCTTGGAAGGAGCCTCTGCCAAACTGCTTTTCCTTACTGCCATGTGAGCTGGCGGATGTGCAGCTGAAGTCTGTGCTAATGATTCCAGATGTTTAGCTGAACACTTCCCTTTTGATGGAGCAGTTTAAGGATGATAATAGAGTGTATAACTAGGTTCATAATATTTCAGCAGCACTTTACTGAACTGCCGCACTGTGATCAGTACTGTGCCTCTGGCTTCTACAGCCCTAACTAGCCCAATTAGGCACCATTTCAGCATATGTGTGTTTTTTTTAAATGTCTGTTCTTCCTGATTCTCAGCACTCCCCAAGGCTCCTGGGACGCCAGTGGTGACAGAGACAACAGCAACAAGTATCACCATCACCTGGGACTCTGGAAATCCAGACCCTGTGTCTTACTATGTCATTGAATACAAGTCTAAAAGCCAGGATGGACCCTATCAGATCAAAGAGGACATCACCACCACACGCTACAGTATTGGGGGGCTCAGCCCCAACTCTGAGTACGAGATCTGGGTCTCTGCAGTCAACAGCATCGGGCAGGGGCCTCCCAGCGAGTCAGTGGTCACTCGCACTGGGGAACAAGCTCCTGCCAGTGCCCCTCGTAACGTGCAGGGACGAATGCTGAGCAGCACCACCATGATAATCCAGTGGGAGGAACCGGTGGAGCCCAATGGGCAGATCCGTGGCTACCGGGTATATTACACCATGGAGCCTGATCAACCCGTCAGTAACTGGCAGAAGCACAACGTGGATGACAGCCTCCTGACCACAGTGGGCAGCCTTCTGGAGGATGAAACCTACACAGTCCGGGTCCTGGCCTTCACCTCTGTGGGAGACGGGCCTCTTTCCGACCCCATCCAGGTTAAGACACAGCAAGGAGGTGAGCACCTGTGTCACTGTCCTGGGATGCACTGGGCTGCGGGATGTGGGGTGGTGGCTCATGACATTATCCAGCTGTGGCTGCAGTGTCACCAGAGCATTTTTGTCTTTATTGATTCCATTTGGTTAATAGTAGTTATTAATAGAAGTAGGAAGCTCGGTCCAGTGGCTGGAGCCAGAGGGCCTGGTGCATGATTTCCAGTTTGTTTTTTTTCTTGGAAAGGTTGTTGCTTAAATGGGTAGGGCAAGCAATTAAGCAGAGAGAATTCATTCCTACTGTGTTTCAAAGTGAGATATCTTGTTGCTTCCAGTTTCTAAATGTCTTTAATAGGCCTAAAAACACTCACTGTCCAGGCAGTAGTGAAGCTTAACTCTTCCTAAAGTACCCAGCAACGACCTTCTCTGGAGATGAGTGGGGGATGAGCTTTATTTGCCATTGCCACATTTGGCAGATGTGTTGAGCTGAGAACGAAAGGTGTTGTATCACAGGCTGTGGCCCAGCATGCTTTCAGTGCCCCACTTGTGGCGAGGGGTGCTGGTGAGGAGACCCTGCATCCTCAACGGGCTGCTCAGGGGCTTCCCGCTTCCAGAATCCCTTAGTACTAGGGATCAGTGGGAAGGGCTGGAATCTGCAGTGCCAAGAAAGAGGCATATGATCCAGCAGGACTCTTGCAGCTTTGGACATGCTTGAGTCCTGCAGTGGGATTTAACCCTCCAGTGCTTTAAAGGAAGGGCTGCCTACTCTGCAGCGTGGCAATTTGCTCCTGACATGCTCTTTGCACTTAGGCTTTGAGGAAAACAGCGTAGGAGTTTTCTAATTAGCCAAGTTAATGTGGCTTCTCCTGTCTCTTGCCTTCCTCCTCTGCCCCATCGGCTCCTTCTCCGTGTCAGTCCCTGGGCAGCCGATGAACTTCAGAGCAGAAGCCAAGACAGAGACAAGCATCGTGTTGTCGTGGAGCCCTCCCCGCCAGGAGATCATAGTGAAGTATGAGCTCCTCTATAAGGAAGGAGACCACGGCAGGGAGGTGAGTCCAGAGAGAAGCAGCACAAAGGGTTGGGGTGCCGAGGAGCATCCCATCTTCCGTTCCCCAAGGTGGCCAAGTGAGGGGAGTAGGGCAGGTGTCTGGGCAGGGCTCGCCTCTGCTCCTTTTTGTTTGGTTTTATTTTTTTTCTTCCCCCTCGCCCATCTCAGGTGCCGAAGAACTTCGAGCCAACAACCTCCTTCACTGTGGAAGGCCTGAAGCCCAACACTGAGTATGTCTTCCGTCTGGCCGCCCGCTCGGCTCTGGGCCTGGGGGCCTTCACCCCGGAGGTCAGGGAGCGCACCTTGCAGTCTAGTAGGTGTCTCTCCTTTTCCCACCCTTCTCTGAGGGGAAGACAGTCAGGGAACCAGAGATGGTGGGCACAGGGGTACGGAGCTGTGGGGTGGCCATTTGCGGTGCTGCAGTGTTTCACACCTCTGGGGTTCCTCTGCAGGGAGGTGGGCAGCGGCGGGGGACAGGGGGCACCTTTGAGACCTGCTCCCTTCTCCCTTTGCTGACCCAGAGAGCTGAGATACTAAGAAGGGAGCGGAGCCAGTGCATGCTTTTGGAGGGGGTGGTGGGAGGCCAGGTAGCACCATCCACTTGATGGGGTGGGGAGCAGGGAAGGGCTTGCTGGTGGGCTGCGCTGGCCCGTGGTGCTGAGCATGCTCAGGGAGGAGGGCAGCCCACCGTGGTGCAGCAGCTTGCCTGTCCGCTGGCAGAAACTGGCAGCAGCTGTCTGGAAGGGGGGCACAAGCAATGGAGCGGGGAGACGGCGGGGGGATTGGGAGGAAGAGAAGGGAAGGTGATTAATCAAAAGTCCCAGCGTTTTCAGCAGCCTCTGGGGAAGCAGTCCTCATGCTCTTTTCCATGAGCGACTTGGGAGCCGCGGGGAGGAAGGCCTGCTGGCCCAGTAAGCGCTGGGAATGGTCCCATTTGGGCTCCGGCAGAGCGGGAGAGAGGAGTCATGTGGAGGCTGGGGCAGGGGATATTAATGACACCAGGATGGAGCGTAAGCAACCAAAATGTGCTGGTTTTAGTTTAATGGATTGTCTCCCTTCGCTGTTGCCCTGGGGACAATAACCCTGGATGGCAATATTTCAACCTGGGCTTTTCACAGATCTTTGCTTTTAAATGAGGTGTTTTTTCACTGCATGAGTGGCTGTGGCAGCTGTTCTTTGTGTTTTCTGTCTCCTCTCATCTCTACTAAATCACTCCGCTGCAGTTTGGAGTAGCCGGGAGCAGAACTAACTCAGAAATGGCTCTGGTTACCAGTGTGAGGAGAGAGAGTGCCTGCTCCCATCTCTCAGAGTCCTTAACAAGGGAGAGCAGCAGGCTCTCAGCTGGGCGCCTGCCCCGTCTTTCCGTTTTAATTGTCACGTCCTGCTGTCTCTCTTTTCCCCTGTCTCTCTCCTTTTCTTTCTCTCCCCCCAGGGAGTGGGAGGAGAGGGGAGTCTGTTTCTGCATAGACAGAATTCCTTACTGGGGCTTTCTCAGGCCTCCAGTCCATTCAAAGATACTTTGTTTTCTTCCTTCCTTCAAATGTTTTTTACCCTTTTTCCTTCCCCTTTTTTTTTCTCTTTACTCTCTCTACATATTGAAAGAAAATCATTTCCTGACTGCTGCAAATCTGCTGGTTCTGATCCCAGTATGGTACTGTCAGAGGGAGCACCACTGTGGGGTGGGGGAAAATGAACTGGAAGGACCTGAAAAAACACTCTGCTTCTGTTCTTCAGGGGGTTTCCCTCCTTGAGATTTGTGGGGATGGGAGGAAAAGAGGGTTTGTGCTTTCTGGGTCAATAAAAACTGGCTGGAAGGAGGGGTGTGGGAGCTGACGACAGTAGGGCTTAGTGACACTGAAAATTTTTCCCTGAAGGGTGAGGAGAGGGGGATCTGGGAAAGGGGAAGGCTTTGGGGCTTTTTGTAACTTGGCACTTGCCCAGAATGAGGCCTGGTTTGTTTCTCTGTAGCTCAGCTTTCATAGGGGTAGTTTCATTAATTTAACGCTCTTCAGAACATCAGCTGGGAGCTGTCAGTGTCCTGTAACATGGTGAAACATTTTTTCCTGGCTGGCTGTTGGAGGAACGAGTCAATTCTCCCTGGTCCGGGCGACATCCTTCGGCTCACAGACCTTCTGGCTCAGGACAGGCTTTTGTGTCTTCCCTCTGCAGCTCCTTTTCTGTTCAGCTTCTCCTTGGCCCGCTCCATGGCTCTTCTTTCTTTTCTCTTCTGCTGTCTGCTTGCCTGCCTGCATGCTCTCACAGCCCGATAAAACCAGCTCCCTGCTCTCTGTCTGTCTGTCTCTCGCTGAGTGGTTTCACACCACGATGGCATCTTGTCTCTGCAACGGCAAAGCCTCCTTCGTCCTCCCGCAGCCTGCTGAGGCGTTCAGTACTCTTCCCCTCCTAGCTCAGCTGGCAAGCATGTGCCTGCACGCCGCAGCCCCCTCCGCATTGCACACCTTTCTGCACAACACCCTCCACCTCCCTCTCAGGGTGGCTCCTCCTGAGCATCATAACCAAAGTAAAATCCATTAAACTAAAGGTAAAGTATCTTTTTCTTCTTGAAGTAGCTGGGTTTTAACTCTTCAAGTACCAGAGACGTAGATTGTAAAAACAGCAGAATCTCATGTTTGGAGGAAGCTGGTTCACCCTTTCTAACTAGCCATGACCTTCCCAGGGCTCCTTGGCAGCTCTCCAACTCAGAAATCTGAGAGTGCAAAGCACACGTCAACAGACAGGGGTGGCAGGGTGGGTGCTGTGAGGCTGCATGTGCAGGTGTAGAGGAACAACGGGGCTTTCTTACCCTGTGTTCCTTCCCAAGAAAGGATGTTTCCCCCACCCATTAGCTCTGCTCTCCTTCCCTTCCCCCTTCCTGACAGTAGATGAAGTGAACAAAACTTACACAAAGTCTATGGTACCTAAAGGGTTAAAAAACACTGTATTGTACAAGGTCAGTAAGGGTCATTCTTGTGGCTTGGACAGTCAACTTTAAAGCATGTAAAAGATGCAGTTCAGGTGAGTACTGGCTGGTCTCAAGCAGATTCACAAATACAGTCCACCCTGTCGCTGCAGGCTCACACACACGTGTGTGGATCTGCACACGCTCATGTATGTCCCGGAGCCGGGGGGAGGGGAGATTCCAAAGAGCTCCAAGAGCTGTCTGCCTGCTAAAAACAGGCCCGCAAACAAAGATGGTCATCTCCTGGCTGGGGGGGGGCTCCTGCCTGCACTGTGGCTCTCTTTCCAGCAAAGGGGCTTGTTGCAGAGGTGAGCTGAGAGCCCCCGGTGCAGGCTGCGGTACTTCGCCTCCTGCACACAGCTCCCACCCTCTTGATGCTGTCCCCACACACGCACGTCGCCAGGGTCACACAGGTTGGGCTGGATTGTGAAGGAAACTCACAGTGCCATGAACTCCCCAGATGCGTCTCCAGTATGGCCAGCCAGCACTTGGTGGCTGTTTTCATCCAGGTGCTGTAGTCGATGAGAGTGATGGGGAGGGGGTCCGGGTGGGATCTGGGCCTTCTCCCCCATCACCCACCCACCCCCCACCCCGCCTTTTTTGACCAGAGAAAGTGCAAACCATCCCAAAGGGGCCTCTTGGTAGGTCCCTGTGCTGGAGCGTAGAGGGTGAGTGAGCAAGCGAGCGTGACCACGTGCAGCAGCTGCCAGCGCAAACAGTGAACCCAAGTGCCAGCCGGAGCTCGGGCTCTGCTTACTGGGGCTTTCATAATGAGTTTCAGGATGGAAAGGGTAGGTCAGGTCAGACCCTCTCTGCAGTGGGTTTCTCAGCCGTGCTGGCTTTGGCTAGACAAAGGTGGCTTTTAATACTACCAGCCCCTGGTGGGGAGAAAAAAGGAGCAAACAGCATCACGGCAGGCACTGGGGGAGGGTCGAGTCTTCTCCTCCATACGCTGAAAGGGACTCGAGTTGCTTCTGGGGTGTGGGAAGGAGCAGCGCACCTCCGTTCTGGAGATGTGGGTGCTATGTCAGTCACAGCAGATGGAGAGAGCTATAGGGGAAGGGGAATCAGGCGGTGGGAACCTGCTGCCCAGCCCTCCGGTCCCTGTGCAGGTGGCTTAGCAAAAGAGAACAGACTGGGGGCCAAAACTGCCATTGCTGCAGGAGCTCGGGCTCTGCTGGCAGGGCGAGTAACTCAGCCAGGGGG
This sequence comes from Microhierax caerulescens, assembly GCA_035590215.1. NCBI lineage: Eukaryota > Metazoa > Chordata > Aves > Falconiformes > Falconidae > Microhierax > Microhierax caerulescens. The sequence continues at coordinate 49,502,664 of JAVJGJ010000047.1, read as the reverse complement.
GCTAGCGGCGGGGCAGGGTGGCATTTTAAAAGCCAGTCATGTGCAGAAACCCACCAGGAGCTTGGTCTGGCCTCGTAGCTCAGTTTCTCTTGTTCTCTCTTAAGAAAGTCTTGTAAGTTAGCAGTTGAAGCGTGGAAGGTAGGTAAACAGACGGGGAATGTTCTGGAAGGAGTCACTTTTTATATCAGTATTATTTTACTATTATGATTTCCTTTCTGATGTTTTTTTGTTTCAAATTACTGGCTTGATTTATGTTTTATTTTCCAGTTTTTTCCTTTTGGTTTTGTTTGTTTGACATATTTTGTATTATTTTGCGTGGCTAGCCATGGCTGGGGATCGTCACCCTCTGCAGTAGGATTTCTGAGGATAAGGGTTTCATTCTGCCATTTTAAATATAGCCAAAATGTAGCAAAATAAAGCATGAAAGTAGGAGGACAGCAGCCAAAACGTCCTGCTGGACAGAGTGCTCAGCTCTGCAGTGTGAGGACTGTCTTTACACTTTCTGCAAAGCCTACTTTTGTTTAATGGAGGCACAGGCAAAGCATGTGGCTTCCACGCCAGTGCAAACTGGGCAAAGTGTGACTTGATTTAGCAGAGTCCTCAAGGCAAGCTGGGGCTAAACATCTGTTTGTGACTCAGGGATGGGAGTAAGAGGTTTGAAAAAATCATTCCTTGGTAAAAGCTTTTTGTTGATTAAAAAGCAACAGAGGAATGAGAAACGGTAACCAGCATTTACCAACTCTCAGGCCTCTCGCAGGTGATGCTTTGGGGGCTTATAAGGATGCCCCAGTTTCTGGCAGTGTCTGCAGAGAGTTAAAAGCTATTTATTGCAGTTTGACTGTATTGGCTGAGATTGGATTTGCAGATTAGCCTTGCAAATGTATCACTCTCTCTGCTTGCCTGGGCTGATTGATTGTAATTAGTGATTGAAAGAAGTCTGGTCTAGGATTTCCCCAGGTGCCCAGGTTATGGTTGGGTTATAGAAGTGGCAGACTCTTTGTCCCGAGTTTGCCAAGGTCTCAGACCTGTGACATCTCCGTCAACAAACCTGTGCTTCTTGCAGTTGTATCTCAAGGCATGGCTGTGGCATGGCAGTGTGTGCCCCAGCACGTAGTGTCTGACGGAGCTGGTGTCAGCGTCCTACTGAGCAGCCCGCGCTAAAATTACCTACTGCAGCTCAGTAAACACTGCGAAGTGAGCAGCCCTGCGCTAGAAAGCTGTGGTTTACACCTTCCCCATCTCCTGAAAATCAGCCCTTGGACAGTTAGCTGCTGCCACCATGAGAACAGGCAGCTGCATGGGGCCGCGTTTCCGAAGGTGTCCTCCCGGGACTCTCGGGAATACCCTGGCGCAGTACAGGCAACAAGTGCAGTGGGAGTTAGACTGGCTGCTGCTTCTGAAAATCTGGTACCTGAACGCCTTGAGAAGCCCCCTGCCTTGCTCCTTTGCAAGTCTTTTCTCTAAAGCCCCTCTGTCTAAACCCATCGGGGACCGGCAGTGTCCTGGGCATTTCCACCATGGGGTTTTGCCTTCTTCAGTCTGTGGACAGCTAGTAACTTCCATCTGGAGGTACGGACTCGTCCATTTAAGCCTGCTGGCAAAAGATTTGCTTTTCTTACTCACTTTTCACAGATCCCTTCAACGAAATTCAAGATCCCAGAGACTGCAGTTTGGAAACAAGTGCTTTACCGGCCAGGGCAGGATTTGCCAGACTGCTGTAAACCAGGGAGCTAAAGGAAAGGTCTTTTGCAGAGTAAAGCTGGGTGCTTAGTGTTGTGCCAGCCATACTTTGGAGAAGCAGCAGGACCCCTCTTGGCTAGCCCGCTTGCTGTTTTAGTCCTTTGCTTTATAACATTTCAGTTCTGATGCCCCATTAAATTTCTTTTGGCTTTTTTCTTTTCATTTAAAAAAAAAAAAAAAAAAAAAAAAAAGAGACAACAACAAAAAGCTCTCTCCTTTTTTAATTTTATCTTCCTAAACCAAATTTTTGTACGTTTTATTTTAGATTTTTTTGTTATCATTTTCCTTTTTTTTTTTCTTTTATCTTTCCCATCTTTTGTTTTTTCCCCTCCTCTTCCCTTTCCCTCCTGAATTTTCCCCCCTCGTAGAACCGTCTGCCCCCCCTCAAGACGTAAAATGCGTCAGCACCAGATCCACCGCCATTCTGGTAAGTTGGCGGCCACCTCCGGCCGAAAGCCAAAATGGCGTCCTGGCTGGCTACAGCGTCTACTATCGAGCGCTGCACTCCGAGGACACGGAACTTAAGGAGGTGAATGATATCCCCCCAACCACCAGTCAGATCCTCCTGGAGTCCCTGGAGAAGTGGACAGAGTATCGCATCACTGTCGTGGCTCATACGGAGGTGGGGCCGGGCCCGGAGAGCTCGCCGGTTATCGTCCGGACAGATGAAGATGGTAATTGCGCTGTTTCTGATTTTCTCCTGAGCCCCCTGGTGAATGTGTGTCCCTGCAGTGGGCTTTGCCCACGCTGGGGGGGACGTGGCCAGTCCCTTCTCCTGGCCCGTGTGGTGCAGGGGCCAAGGCTGCGGGGCCTCGGCACAGCCTACACCCAGGGGGCTGCCGCCCCCCGAGCCCCCCAGGATTCGGGGTCCGAGGGTCATCCTTCCCTGCTTCAGGCTCGGGGCTGGCTTTGATTTCTGGGTGTTTTTTTTTTAATATCAAGTCTCTCAGCCTTAACTGCGCCACTTCTGAAAAGATGCTCTTAGCGAGCAAGGAGGCAGCTGGGGCAGCAAGGAAATGAAATCAGAGACGACTGCTGCCAGAAACTGTTTTAAAATGTTAAGGAAGGATCCCCGTTAAAGTTTAAAAAAACCTTCAGTGACAAGCAGCTTAGACTCCAGTTCAGCGGCCCAGCTCAGAGACGTTTTAGCATGAACAGGAACAACGAAGCTTGAATTTCCCTGGTATTTCTACAGTAAAATATAACCAGGAAAAAATGTGAACGTGTGCTTGAAGCAGGAGCACCCTTCCTGTGAGGGTGAGGTAGAACCCTCAGATAATACAGGTCAAGTAAATGAAAAATATTTAAATATAAAATTTTAAAATAAATTCCAAACTTTCTTCCTCCATCCTAAATAAAAAGATTTTTTTTAAAAGCTAGAGGTTTGTCCCCAGTGTGGGTCCAGTTCCCCTGAGCGTCTGGACATACCCAAATGGATAGAATACCTTGCTCAGGGAAAGCGTGGTTTTCTAGCAAATGAAGCTGTCATGCCCATTATTATTGTTTCCAAAACTTCAGCCCAAATCTGTCCTGGACATCTCTTGTTTCCTGTCCTGAGATGACACAGCGGTTGTAACCGCCACCCCCCTGCTCTGCCTGGGAGACCAGGGAGCTCCAAGGGCAAGTCCCTCTCTGCATCCTCTCCACCCTGGCATCCCACAGGCAGGACCAGAGCTTGTCTGGCGCATTAGAGAGTGGCTTTACCCTCAGGATGTGAGCTGGAACTGTATGGTTTCTTCCATCCGAGCAAACTGGGGACAAAGGAGCCTGTGGAAGAGTGGCTGGACTGTGAGATGGACCTGTTTCCATGCGTATCTCCGAGCCGTGCAGATGAGATCCCCCAGAACTCCTTCCCCGTTTCACTGAGTGAAGGCCAGTGACAGATGACGGCATGTCTAGTTTAAGTGCCCCCCTCCGTTTGGGGCTGTAGATTTGGTGTGTGTATGTCCCATAGGTAAAGCGAGAGGCTCCAGATTGAAATCGCCAAGTAACTCGTAGCCCTTCCTTCCCTTCCTCGCAGTGCCCAGTGCGCCGCCTCGGAAAGTGGAGGTGGAGGTCCTGAACTCCACCGCAATCCAGGTGTTCTGGCGCTCTCCAGTCCAGAACCGCCAGCATGGCCAGATCCGCGGCTACCAGGTCCACTATGTCCGCATGGAGAACGGAGAGGCCAGGGGGCTGCCCCAGATCAAGGATATCATGCTGGCTGACGCCCAGGTAAGCACCAGCCTTCTACTCCGGTCTCCTCTCGCGGAAGCTTTCAGGGGGTGGGTGCTCCTTGTCTCGTCCCAAGCAACATAATGCTGGAGAAGGGAGATGAGTGTCTCCATGACAAGGTATATGTTGTCTTTCTGCAGTTCATTTGCACTCCCAGACAGTAGCTGTTGTGGAAGAGTATGAACTGCAGTCCCAGCACTGAACTAAATACCATCCATCCTCCCTGTGTCTGGGAAGTCTTTTAAGACAGGCAAAGGCCACAGTGGAATCTACTAATTTCTCCCACTCTACTTCTTCCTTCATGCTGGCCTGGTAACTTCTGACCTTGTGTGGCTGCTTGCTCAGGGACTCCTTCCTCATGCTGTGTCTCTGTCTTTCCCTTCTTTCCCCTCTTGTATTCTCATGTGCAAAACCTCTCTTGTTCTCTGCCCAGTGGGAAACAGATGACACTGCTGAATACGTAAGTAAAAAAGTAAAAACCCTCCCATCCTGGTTCTGTCCCTTCCCTTCTCCCACTCCCTGTTGCGGTGTGATATTTTCCTTTTCCTTTATTTTTTGCAGTGCCAGTGTGCCTGTTTTAAAGCCTGTTGTTGGTGTCCCCACGCATTGTCCCCACCCTGTTCACTTTGCTCTGCCACCCTGTGTGATTGTGTCGTCCATCAGCACGCAGCAGGATGCAGGGTTTTCCCCTCAGCTCTGAAGGAGGGATGAGTCCGCTGCTCCTCCTGGGGGAAGCAGATGGGATGTTGGATTTGGGACTATCTTAACATACACTTAAAGATGGGCTGGTCCGTGAGCACCCCTGTCTTGTGTCTGAAAAACATAGTTAGGCTGGAAAGCACTGGGAGTTCAAAGCCCCCTACCCTAAGTCCTAAGCTGTCAGGGCACAAAGAAATGCTTTGTGCCCTCAGAGGGCCAAGGTTCTTAGATACTCGTTGATACAAAGCTCTGAATCACTATTGGCACTTTTAAGTAGACCTTAAAATCAGCCTGGCTGTTTGGCATTTGCTACTTCTGCTAAAATGCTAAATGTTTTCCGTGACCTACTGCTACAAAGCAGTAGAAGAAAGCATTTCCTTCTTGGAATGGTGGGGTCCCAAGATAATACACTGGTTGTATTCATGTCTCCTAGCGATTGCCAAGTGCCCTGCAAAAGTGAGGGACCTCTCTTGTACAGATAGATAAACTGAAGCCCGTGAAGGGCAAAGTCTCTTGCCTAAATTCTTAACAAAACTCAGCACCAAGTGTGTGAAAGCAGAACGGGTTTCTTGACCTCCAGAAGACAGACCTGTCTCTGTAGCTAATGGCTTCCAAACTTGTTGATCAAAATCCCGCTGTTTTGAAGTTCTGCTGTTCCACTCCCAGCTTCGAGGGCAATACAGATATTTTCAGGACCAGCGAATTCTTCCCATGTGCTGCCTGGAGATTTAATACTGAAAGCACAAAGGGGCAGTGGCGGGGTGAGGGAGAGGAAGGCCATAAAACATGCACAACATTCACATCTCCCTCCTTTTCAGGGCCTTGGAGAAAACCCTGCTTCATATGCTCTCATCCTGTTTAGTACGGGTATTCCTTTTACAACAGAGCCCTTTGAAGGGCTGAATACTTCATGGGGAAGGGCTATTCTTGAGGCCAGTCTTCTAACAAAAGCCCCTGGGAGCCAGGTGTGGTGAGGCTGATAGAGGATGGAGGAAGGAGGGTGTTGGGGATTTAGCAGGGAGCTTTAGTGTGCAAGCAGAAAATGTCGCCTTGCACTTTGCGTTAAAGCAATCCCTTTAATATTATGAAGGCATTAAAAAATATCTCTGAGAAGAGGAGGGAGGGGGGTAATGGTGAAAAAAATGTAATCTCCCTGAAACCGCTGAGCCCTCCTCTGAGACTGCATAGTGAAGAGTAGCACTTTGAAGAGCGCAACAGCATTTTGATGGCTGAAGCAGTTTGTGTTGAGATAGGGAATGTGTGAGAGGTAGATCTGGAAGAGAAGGCGTTGAACCAGGGCCCTGCAGGGACATGCTGTGTTTACAGAGGGACTGCTTGCAGCCGGGGGGGGGTGCTTCTCCCTAAGGGAACATGGCTGTCATCCTCCTGCCAATGGCCCCATCTACCCAGTTGCCCCAGAGCATCTCCTGGTTTCAGATTCAGTGAATGTTCCTGCATGCTAGAAAAGGGCTGAGACTCCTGCAAGGAGGAGAGATCTGCCCGTGTGTACCTGAATATTTACATGATTTTCCTTTGGAATCTCACAAACAGGAAATGATCATTGCTGGGCTCCAGCCTGAGACTGCATATTCCATTACCGTAGCCGCCTACACCATGAAGGGAGATGGTGCTCGCAGCAAACCAAAAGTGGTCACCACGAAGGGTGCAGGTAAGAGCCTTTTCCTGAACTGTTTGGATTCACCAGTTTCCTAAAAGGAAGAAGCTCTTTCTCCAGACTTGGCTTCTTTCATCCCACTCCCTTCATGAAGGGTAGACTTGCAGCAAATGCCGTGCTGTTCAGAATACAGAATTACTTCTAGGAAGGCAGAAACCCCTTCATTCCTCACATGCAGCCCTTACTAAATGACACACTTTTCTGTCAAGTGCTGCAGAAAGCTCAGACACACCCAGAAATGCAACAGAGGATTAATTAATTGCTTGTAATCTCTTGTGTTGTAAATTCCAGTGCACCAAAAATAAAGAAACTCTCTGCCTGGTCTGACAGTGGAGAGGCTGTGTAACTTTGATGGTTGGCACACAGGTACCCTGGGAAGCAGGAGAGCCGGAGGTCTGTGGTCGTGGTGTTGACTTGCAAAGACCTGAAAAGCAGTGGGCAGACAGTGGTGGCTTATACTGCCCACTCTTCTGGTACTGTCTCTGAATGTATATCCCCTTTTTGCTCAGGACTAGTGGAGGGGAAAGTACTGGCAGTATTGACCTTTCCTTGCTAGCATTTCTGGGACCTGGGCTCTGTCTGCACATACCACCCAGATTCATTCCTCCCTTTGACCTATTCTTCATGGCAAAGTATCTGTCAGCCTCAGAGGATGTGGTGCTGAGCTGGGGTGGCAGGGCCTAAACAGAGGAATGACAAAGGGCAACAGGGTATCTGTTGCTCTTCCAAATAGTTTGTGCAGCAGGCAGAAAGGAGACACTCCACCTGTCCTGTCAGTGTTTACATCCCTATGGTTTCTGTTCTTGTGACTAAACTGCTGCTCTATGGTGTGGGATGGGTTTCGTTGCAATGGAGGGAGGCTATGATGCTTAGACATGGAGTTGTCCCTCATCCAGCCCATCTCTTGTTGGACTGCGATTACCTTCTCTCACCCCGTTTTGCTTGTGCTCTTTCTCTTTTGTTCCTGCTGTCAGACGATGGCTTTTCCGCTTCTTATTTCTTTTCTTCATGCACTAACTTCTCAACCCTGGATGTTTTATTTTCTTCTTAGTTTTGGGGTAGTCATCTTCGCCCTGCCTGCAGCAGCTGCATAAACTGACACCATCCCTTGCTTCTGGAAGAACATGGCTCTCTGCCTTTGCAGGGATCGAAGGACTTTGGTCAGCACTGCATAATTAATCCAGAAACCTGTGCTCAGGCTCTGGAGGCAGCACAAACACTCCACTGAGTGTACAGGAAAGAGAGGGCTCAGGAGCCCTGGCCTGAAATGCACAGGGCTGGAGCCGTGGCTGCCCTCCATGCTCTTGCCTTTTCACTACCCTCACATCTTCATCTCATCTGATGTTCTTCTGTTCAGACAAGTGAAGGGATTTCAGCCTTTCCCTCCTCTCTTGCCTCTCCTGCCTAGTTAAGGGAACAGTATTCAAAAGAACAAGGTTGCTTTCTAGGACACCAGCTCTTGCAGACGTTACAACAGGGTGCGTTTGGATGTCGGCATCCAGGCTCCTGTCCTCACGCCTTGTCATGCCAGTGCGCTGTCAAACTTTTTCCTTCGCTCACCCTCCTCTCCTTCCACCCTCCAGCTTTGCCCCTTTTTTTTCTCACTAGCTCCCTGGTGCTCTCTTCTCATTTCCTTCTTCACAAGGCTCTCTACTCTTTCCATTTTTCTCTTCCGGAGCCTTTCTCTCTGCCTCCCTCCCTTGTTGCCCTCCCTCATCTCTCCCTGTTAGGATTTGCAGAGCAGGTGATCAGTCACAGGGGGATGTTTTCTCCAGCACAGCAACTATTACCCAAAACTCAATTTCCCCCAACTTGAAATAGCTATTAAAAAAAAAAAAAAACAAACCACAAAACCTTTCAAATGGCTCTGTATCATTCTTACCTTTTTGCATTGTTGAGTCAATATATCTTCTGAGAGGAGAGATTTCTTTCTTTATCATTCAGGGCTAAGGGCTGAATTTATATACAGTAATACATCCAGTTTTCTCCCTTAGTGTCCAAACCAATTGCAAAATTAAACACACACACACCCCTAGTGCTTTCTTCTCACCTTTCTTCCAAACAGTATTTGTTGTGCAAATGTAATATTTTCAAGCTCAGCTGATTATAGTAACGTTTGTGATAAAACCCGAAACGTAAAGGTAATGTCATTGGTTTTCTCCTTAATGTATTTCTTAAGCATTTCCAAGGGAGACTCTCCCAGCACTGCTCCCTAGCCATTCTTTGGCAGTTTGAAATGGAGAAAGCATTTGTTTCAGAGGCTACCCCTCATCCCAGTGTTCGGATGTCAGTCGATCCAGCAGGCCGAGTGGTTTCCCCAGTTTGACTCTGCCAGGATCCCTGACACAGGCAGCATCCTTCCCTGCCGGCTCCCTCCTGCTTGCTTTGTGAGTCGCGCTACAGCTCTCCAGCCTGCCAACACTCAGCCAGACTCACGCTGCGAGAGTGGGCCGGGATCTCTCCAAACTCCATTCTCTCTCCTCCACCTGTTCAACCAGAAGAAAGGCAGAGAGAAGGAAATTAGATCTCTAATAGTGGAGCTGAGCGTAAATGACGCATGAGCTGCTGGAATTAATGCTCTGGTTTCTCCAGCTTCAGGAACCTCTGAGCCTACACATGCCATTTAACTGTGGCTGTGGGTTTGCTTAGCAGTCGGGCAGTGCCAAGGCTCATTAGACAGAGGCACAGCACTGCTGATCTCCCGCAATAGCCCCCCAAATGTGGAGGAACTAACTGACAGGTTAAGGAGGGAGCTAAGTGAAAACACACCAGCATTCAGCTCTCTTTTCCCTTCCTCCAGACGAAGGGTAACAGCACAGAGTAAGCAGCAACTCTCCCTGCCCTCTGCCTCATACAGATTTTGGGCACCATTTCCATCCTCTCTGTGCTTCCTTCTTTCTGTACCCAACTGGGTGATCAGATGCTGCCAGACTCTCTTTGCTGGCCTCGTGCCCGCTGCTCAGGACCTGGGGCTGCCCAGACTTCCTTTTCCATCCTTCATTACTTCACCTTCAGCTGCTCTGGGCTTCCCAGCCTGAGCCAATCTGTTCCCGTCTCTTTCTGCATGAGTTGTGCTGTGTAATGGAGAGAGAGAGAGAGAGGATCGGAGTCTGGGGGGACTCCAGCGCTCCTTCTTCGCTGCCCTGGGAAGCAGTCTGCTGGGGGGATTAGGCCGGGAAGCCGGGAGTCCGGAAACCTGAGTTTGTTCTTCCAGCTGTGGGAGGCTCTGTGGCCCCATGGTAAGGCAGGAGCTGTGCATACCTTTCCATCCTGAGGAAAGGGAAGAAAATAAATCCAGAAACACGATAGTACCTCACAGCTGACACGCTGGCAGTGCACCTCATTTCCTGAGCTTGATAGAGACCGTCCACCTGTCCCACCACTGGTGGGTGGCAGCAGCTTCATTTACAAGGGGATACACTAAAGTACACAGAGCAGAGCTGAAACCTCGGCACTAATTTGAGGAACCTGTTGCCGCAGCTTAAGAGTCTCTGCATCTCCTCACCAGCCACCCTCTGCCACACGTGTGACTGGAGGTGTCTCTCTTCTCTCCCAGTCCCAGGGAAGCCCATCCTGTCTGTGCACCAGACAGAGGAGAACACTCTTCTGGTGAAATGGGAGCCTCCGTTGGATGCGGAAGGCCAGGTGATGGGCTACCGGCTCCAGTTTGGCCGCAAGGATGTTGACCCCCTGGCTACCTTGGAGTTCACGGCCCTGGAGGATAAGTACACCGCTCCCAGCATACATAAGGGCGCCACGTATGTTTTCAAGCTGGCCGTGAAAAGCCGGGCTGGCTTTGGGGAGGAAGCCGTGCAGGAACTCACCACCCCTGAAGACATCCCCAAGGGTTACCCCCAAATCCTCGAGGCGAGCAACATCACATCCATGTCGGTCCAGTTTGGCTGGCTTCCCCCTGTGCTGGCTGAGAGAAATGGAGCCATCGTCAAATACACCGTGGCCTACCGGGAAGCTGGTTCTCCCGGCAACCTGCTGGAAAAAGACCTGCCCCCCTCCCCAGAGAACTCGTACACCCTCAACGGCCTGAAACCCAACACTGCCTATGATGTTAAAATCCGTGCTCACACCAGTAAAGGCCCTGGGCCATACAGCCCAACCGTCCAGTATCGGACATTCCAGCTGGATCAAGGTAGGACTTACCGGTTTCTCCTCCCTCTCTCCCCTTGTAACCGGGGCTGGTGCCGGGAGGCAGAGAGCTGGAGAGGTCAAGCCAGGCTCAGCCAGGCTCGTGAGTAACTGAAAGCACTCTGGTTTCACGCTCAGTCCCTCAGCTCCTCTCTGCCTTGTGCCAGGTAAGTCCCTTTTACCACTTTCTTCTAAGTTAAGTCCGGACACCCTTCTGTCACTGGCTCCTGAAGTGGGGGGCCAGTCGCTATACAGGTGGGAAGAGCATTTTCTTCAGCTTTTGCAAACAGCCAAAAGAAAACAGAAAAAAACCGAAACCCTCAAAACGTGACCTGGGACGGGTTTTTCCTCACCTGAGCATGCTCAGAAAGCCAGCACCTCGTTCCTGCAGCAGCCACCCAGACCCATAAGTGTGTGGGCAAAGCCATGCACCCTCCCTCACCCCTCCCTGGGGTTAGGCATGGGGACAGGGAGCACGGGGAGATGGACCTTGGCAAAACACAAGCAAAGTGTGGAGGAGGGAGCAAGGTCTTCCATCCCTGCAGCAGCAGCCAGACCCAGCCTGGCAGGCCCTTTTGCCAGTGCCTGACGTTCTCTTCCTTCTCTTTCTTGCTCTTCCTTCCCTCCACTGCCTTTTCTTCTCCTTTCTTCCGTTCCTCCTCACTTTTCTCTCAGCAGTTTTGCCCAAAAACTTCAAGGTGAAGATGGTGACGAAGACATCTGTCCTTTTGAGCTGGGAGTTTCCTGAGAATTACAACTCTCCCACCCCATACAAGGCAAGTAGAATGGAGGGGTCAGAACTGTGCTTCTTCCCAGTTCCCTGGGAGTCTTGTCTGTTGGTTTGGGTACGAGGTTGTAAGAGGCAGGAATTCTGAATCCCTGCCTCACATAAGGCCAGACGACAGTTTATCACTACAACAGGGAGGTGGGCCAAAAATCAGGGCTGTTGGGTTGCATTTCCACAGCACTGCCTCCCTAGGCAAGTTACCACAATTTTCCCGTTCCTGGATAAAAATCACTTTTCTGGGTCTGAAGTCTCAAGTCTCAAGTCTTTGGTCTGCATCTACCTTATGCTCTGGAATCCTGCAGTGGGCACAGGAGATAAGACGGCTCCCCACGCAGATGCCTTCTATTCCTGTGTTCTATTTCTGCCAGAGCTGTGCCCCTTGCTGCAAACCAAAGCAGTGGGGAGGAGGGAGTTTGGTTGTTTGAGCATTATCAGCCTTGCTCATGGTACAGCTTCGCTGCCTCTTCACCTCCCACAGATCCAGTACAACGGGCTGAATGTTGATGTGGATGGCCGCACCACCAAGAAGCTCATCACCAACCTGAAGCCCCGCACATTCTACAACTTTGTTCTCATGAACCGGGGCAATAGCATGGGTGGCTTGCAGCAGAACGTTGCTGCCTGGACTGCTGCTGACATGTTATCAAAGAAGCCAGAGGTGACCCACAAGCCTGATGCTGATGGCAACGTGGTGGTGATTCTCCCAGATGTGAAGAGCTCTGTGCCTGTCCAGTAGGTTCCGGTTAAACTGCAGATGTGGGGTGCTCAGTTTATGTTGGGGGTGGTGTGGTGGTGTCTGCCCTGATGGCTGGAGTCCACGGTACAAATCTGCAAGGGCAGTGGCAGGGGCTGTGTTCCCTGCATTTTCAGCCTTGCCTGACTCTTCTCTTTTGGAGCCACTTTGCAGAGCTAACAGGGGATGGCAGAGAAATGCAAAGGGAGTAAATAAGGAGACACGTCATATGGGGCTGCCACTGAATTCAAGCTCGTTCCAGGAGCAGCAATTACAGCTGTGCTAAATTAAAAATAAGGGTCTTGCTGGATTGAGCCAGTGGGGCTGTTTTGGCAAACCTAGCCTTCTGCATCATTGCGTGCACTCTCTTCTTCTGTGGCTCGTAGGAGATCAATTCCTTCTCTTTCTTCTGATTACCCCCAACTCTTAGGGCTTACTACATTGTGGTGGTGCCTCTAAGGAAGTCCCGGGGAGGACAGTTCCTCAACCCCTTGGGCAGCCCTGAGGAGATGGACCTGGAGGAGGTGAGTGTGGATGAAACTGAAGCCAGCTGTGGGGATAAAGGAAACAGCTGTAATGGGTGGGATGGTGACCTGGGAAGGTGGTTTTGGGGTGTCTGTGCTCCACGTTCTGAGTAGCTATGGTGTGGCCAGCCTGAGTGGGATGGTTTGGCTCACCCTTCCTGCTCTCTTGATGGTGCTGAAGGCATCAGGGCTCAGTGTTCCTTTGCTCCCTCCAGCTTGTTCAGGACATTGCCAGGCTCCGACGCCGAAGTCTGCGTCACTCCCGACAACTGGACTTCCCCAAGCCCTACATTGCTGCCCGGTTTCGCTCCCTCCCCTCCCATTTCATCTTGGGGGACATGAAGCACTACGACAACTTCGAGAACAGAGCCCTGGAGCCAGGGCAGAAATATGTTGTCTTCATCCTGGCAGTGCTCCAGGAACCCGAGGCTGTAAGTGCTGCCTGCTTTCTGTTGCCCTCTTCAGATGCTTGTGCCCCTCTGTCCCCATTATTGACCAGAGACAGCGAGTGTTCCCTTGCGAGCTGCCAGCAGCCCTGGTGCCCTCCTGGCAATCTCTGTAACTCTCCCACCAGATGCCAGATCTTGAGGTTTTTGTGTTTGTAAAGACCTTCCAGTCCAGCTGCGAAGCTTCTGCATATGGCTGTTGGAGCTGTTTGTGCTTGTGTCTGCATGCAGCAAATGTGCTTTTCCAAGCAGACAGGCTGATGATGCGAGCTTTTGTGCTCTGCGTCTGCATTTTGCCAGTCTTCATAGGCAGGACTTGATACAGCTCCACATTTGAGTCTAGAATGGGGAGTACTGAACTATCCACCCAGGACTGCACTCAAGTTCAGAGATCCCTAGGTCAAATAAAGGGTAATTTCTTGTAAAGCCTGTCCTTTTATTCCTTAGAGCAATGACCCTAGCCATCCTGCTTTGAGAACAGCATGTCACACGCCCTGGTCATTACTAAGTTCTCTGACAAGCAGAGAGGGGAACATTTTTTTTAATGCAAAACTACATGTGCTTTCTACTACTTCAGCACCTCTGCTGGCTTCAGTGGTGCTGTGTTTGGCTTTAGGAAAAAAACTGTTTTGTAATACTTACCTGCCTCTTCCCTCAAACACAATAGGAAGCAGTCTAATACTTTGCTGTTTTTAAATCCCCCTATGGAGTTGTAGTGGGGAGCTATTTGAAATTAAGGGTTTTCAGAGGTTTTTTTCCCAAATAAATATTTAGTTGTGTATTTGATATTAAAGGATTAGGCTGACACGGTTCTGAATGGGTTTCTCAATCGGATTACTGCAGCTTGTGGTAATTTCTGCTTTAGAACAAGGTACTACATACTCACAGCGGCCTGGGTTCACAGCAGTTCCCAAGTATGTAGCAGTATTTCAGTCTTGCCAAGGGCTGACAGAGTTCAGGCATTCAGAGCCCAGATCTTCTCTTCTTGTCCTGTCCCAGACTTTTCACTCAAACGAGGCCACGCCAGTTGTCCTCTGTGCATTTTAGTTTCTGTATAAGATGGAAATGCATCCTTCCAGGGATGGGGAGATTGTAGCGCTCATGAGAGTGCAGGCAACGCTCATTAGTTAGGATTCTGGTGGGTTCAAACATGCCTCTGATTCTCCTCAAGAGCCCAGCTCACTGCAGAGGGAGCAGAGGAGACATACTGCATTTTATTTATTTATATTCCAGGGTTGGGATTTTTTCAGTCATCAGACCAGACTCTTTCTAAGCGTTAGTTCTTGGTTTAATCCCTTCCCTCTTTCTCTGTAATCCCATCTGACTGTCAAAATCCAGATGGTTGCATGAGAGCTTGGAAAAAGTGTTTGTGGCAGTGGAGAGGGCTCAGGGATGTGGTGGAACAGAAGCATAGTCAACTGCTTTTCTAAGAGAAGTGCCTCCTGGCTACAAGATTAGGTGAGCCATAGGCACAAGGCTGTCTTACCACTTCACGTGATGTGATCTTCACTTCTCATGTCTTACCCAGAGCGTTTGAGGAGGAAGATACCTGTCATGTGGATGCTCTCAGACAAGGGTTTTTTCTACAGGTGGAAGAGGACATTTTTCTCTGTTATTACATGCTTTGTGCTGCAGAGAGCTCACATCCTCTCTAGCAGTTTCTCTTGTGGAGTACTTCTCCATTGTTTTCTGTCCACATTGCATCTCTGAACTGTGTTCCACAATTTTTCGTGTCTTCCAGACTTTTGCTGCTAGTCCTTTCTCTGACCCCATCCAGCTGGACAACCCTGACCCACAGCCGATCATTGATGGAGAGGAAGGGCTGATCTGGGTCATTGGGCCCGTCCTGGCCGTGGTATTCATCATCTGCATCGTCATCGCTATTCTACTCTACAAAAAGTAAGAGATGCTTCTTGCCCAGATCTGTGACCATTCTGGATGTCGCCAGCTCTAGTCCCTAAAGGGAATTTCCTCCTTGATCCTGTAGTTGTCAGCGGAGGGCAAATCCTTCCACCAGAAGCAGAGAGAGGAGCCCTGAGGCACAAATGGAGGGATCTGAGTGGAGAGATCAGCAGTGAGTTGCAGGGACTTGCGCCCATGGCACTCTCAGTAAAGCTGTGCTCATCTTACAGGCAGTCTGTCGTTATACATGTGCAATGAGTTTTTCAGGTCTCTTGCCTGTCTCCCCCAAAAGAGCTGCTCACAGCCTCAGGCTCCCCTTTCTGTGCTCTGTGTGCAGAGGAAGCACCTTTGTGCGGTGGATCAGCAAAAACCCCCATTGTTCTCAAACTGGTTTCCAGCTGGAGGTGGGAGATGAAAGCAGGGTTGTAACGTGAGTCTGCAGGAGAGAGGAGGGAACAACCCCTGGAAATCTATCCCTTTCCCTTGCCTAGAAAACTCACCCTTTTCCTTGGCATTCTGAGCATTTCGTGGTGCGTGGATGAGACCGGGGGCCTCTCGAGCACACCCAGGCTACACTGTGCAATGAAAGAGAAGAAGAAGGGAAGCAGATGCTGAGCAAAATAAGGCAAGAAAAAAGGCAGGATGGCAGCTATAGCCAATGCAGGGGTGCCCTTACCTGGAATATCACATACCCAGGATGGCAGCGAGCTCTCTTAACCCTGCTCCATCCTTCATCCGCACAGATGTGTTCACTTATGCACATGGGTGTGTCTTTTGCATCCCAGCAGGTGTGAAGCTGCTAGGCACACAAGTGCTCTGGGGTCAGACACTCAAGTGGTTCTTGTTGGTGTTGATTAGCCCTGATCTAAGTGGGTAATCTTTACTGGTCCCACCTTCTACCTGTGCTACCAGGGTTAGAGCTGAGCAAATGCTTCCCCTTTCCTCTGCAAGGTCTTTCTAACCTGAAAATTTGTCTTGTCTTTTCTCCACTTACTGCTTTCCTGGACAGCAAGCCAGACAGGTAAGAGCACCAGATTTGCAATTTGTTTAGGTTCTTTCTTGCTGTGTGCCAGGTAGTGTTTAGTGTCTGTGGTGATGGGGCTTTGTTGGTATGGTTCCTACCGTTAGGCCTGTCCTAACAGGAACCCTGTGTCAGACTAGCATGAGACCATGTTTGAATCAGGGCAGAAAAAGTAAAGAAAGCCCAGCTTTCTCCTACTTGTCTGTTCCTAAATATAATGGCCCTTTCTCAAGCTGAGCAGCAGTGACAGTAAACGGCTCATAAAATGTTAAGTTAATGGAGCAGAGAAACACCCATTTGTGTTGCAGTCAGAGGTGGAAGCGGGTTTCTCCATGTCTGACTGCTCCGTACAGGCTGTCCCTGAGCCACTGGCATACTGGAGGCAGAATCTTACCAGCTGAGTTGTCCTCGCCCCGTTGCAAAAGCTATTCTTGCCCCATCAGCCAGGGACTTCTAACAGAGTTCGTTTATGACTGCAGAAATGAGACTTATTTGAAACCATTTCCAAGGCTGGGAGAGCTTTCACTGGAAGTAACTGATGGGTTTAGCCAATGAACTATTAACACCAGTTTCAGAACTGCGGCAAAAATAAACTACTCCCAAACTGCAAAGTGGTGTAATTCTAAAATGCTGCCCCATGCAGTGCTGGCAGGGCTCGTGCCACTTCTAGCTATTAATGACGTTAAGAGACAGCTAAAAATGTACTGAATAACCTTCTCTCTGCCTAAGTAATTGCCATTACTGCTGCAGGCATATTATTGGAAGCTTCTGTGCAACCCTAGCAGGAGAGGTGAGGAGCTCTACAGCCATCTTGCTATAGAAGGGCTGGACGGTATTTGCAAGCCGCAGGGTGTGGGTACACATTCTCTGCCTGCTGGAGAAGTTCTGCTCCCGGCAGCTTGTCACTGTTCCCTTGCCAGAGGTTATCACATCTTCAGATCATCACTGGGCTTTGCTTACAAATTCTTTTCAAGGAGAATGAGCCACTAGGTCAGCAAAGACTTTCAACTGCCTCAGCTAACCTAACCCATTTTGAGTAAAATGTATTAGGAAGCACTTAGATGTACAGCTCAGCTGGCAGGTTGGAGTGGGCTTCGGCTTCTGGCGAGGAGGTGAGACAGATCTCAGCAGGCACAGCTGTGATGGGAAAGCGTGTGTCTACGCTGTTTTTTGAACCCAGATTTTTAGGGTTCTGCAGATCAAGAAAGGTTGAAAATCACTGCTTTGACTTCTCTGTCTGCAGCAAGGCACTGAGAGCTCCTAAACAAGCCAACAGAGCAATAGCAGTACTTTACGTTCAAGGTCACGGTCAGGAGATTCTGTACTTTTCCAAATGATTCTGTTGGCTGTGGTTCTCTCAGGCTGAAAATGGCTTGGCCACAATTGGAAAGGCTTCTGCTTGCAGAGCTCTGCAAAGTTCAGTGGAGGCTCGGCTGTGCAGGGAGGCTGAGGTGTGAGTTCACAGCACCTCACTGCTCCTTGCTGCCTGTCTGTACTTCTGCTGTGAGAAGGGGGAGCTTCCAGACTTGTCTGAAAGCTGCTGAGGGGCTGCTGGGCCCTGTAAACCCATCAAATACAGCACTCGCAAACCCCTCCAAAACTTATCCCTTTTCTGATGTGTTTTATGTAATTTACATCCTTGTCTGCCTTGGACCCTGATGGTGGTGGGAGCCATGCTCAGGTCAGACTGTGGCCTGAGTAGCTGAAAAGACTAAAAGGCCCATAAGCTAAGCTGCTTTTCTTTTTGGTTTTTTGTTTGTTTGTTGTTTTGTTTTTGGTTTGTTTTTTTTTTATTATTTGTTTAAAGCAAACGGAAAGATTCAGAGCCACGGACAAAATGCCTCCTGAACAACGCTGAAATCACCCCTCACCACCCTAAGGACCCTGTGGAAATGAGGCGCATCAACTTCCAGACTCCAGGTAACCGGCTGCTAACCAGCCTTTCTCACGGGGAAGGCAGGAGCAGAGCCACTGCCCTTCCCTTGCCCCCTCCTGCCTGCGTGGAGGCTGCAGCGCTGCCTCCGAGCCCCAGCACTGACCTGGGATGCAGCCAAGGAACCTCCAGCCTTGCCTGTGCTAAGCGAGACCGCAGAAAGAAACCTTTGCTGGGAAACCTCAAGGACCTTGCGCAGGCTGTGCCCAGCGCTGGCCAGGTGGGAAGAAGGGCTTCTCTGGATCCCCCGCTAAACTGGCGCATTCTGGGCTAAGTACGCAGCTGCAGGCGCCGTGGCCGTGCCAAGCTTGCCAGAGCACCCATGGTGCCGCGCAGCACCGTGCCTCGTGCCGGGAGATCCCCTGGGCGGTGGAGACGAAGCGTGGCAGGCTGCCCAGCCCGCAGCGCTCCAGCCACGTCCGTAACTGCAGCTTTCTGCTTACGTGCCAAGCGCTCCTGCTGGGAGCCGGGCCCGCCCCGCGGGCTGTGCCGAGAGAGGGGGGCAGGTGGTCGCTTCGTGCAGGCGAGGCCGCATCTCCTCGCTCGGTGCAGACGCTGTCGCTGCAGGCAGCTGCTGAACAAGCGTGTAACTGCACTCGGCTCCCGGGCGGAGAGGCTCCTTTCTCTCCGTGTGTCCCCACGTACGTGCACATCTAAGCTGCCTGCATGGCACCTCTGCGAGCCACCACTGACACAGCCCAGCGCGGGCATGTCCTCACATAGACAGACACTTGGTGATGCTGAACAGTGCCTGCACACTGATACACACCTCTGCCTCCGAGTTCCTGGTGCTTGAGGATTTGGAAGGGAATTTATTGTGCTCTTTGGGGGCTGGCTGTTGTTTTCAGTTTGTTTGTATTTTTTTGCTGTTTTGTGCTTGTTAGTAATGTTTCTGCAGCTCCTGTTTCCCCTTCCCATCCCAGTCCTGTCCTTAGCGTTGTCTGAGTTTTCTCTAAGGTGAATGGCATGACAAGTCAAGTAGGTACCCTGAGGGCAGATATCTTTGGGGAAGTACAAAGGCAGCACCAAGCTGAGGGTTTCATATCAAAAATAGTTGGGAGCAGCCTGTTAGTATCGGCCCAAGCTTAGCAACTGTCGAGTCTGAGCTGAGGGATAGAAGCAGGCTCCATCTAGCATGCAGGGACTGAATGCAGAGCAGTTCAGCAGCACTTAGGTCCCTAAATCAGGTCTTGCTTAGCGGTGCTCTTGCAGGAGAGTCTGAAGGTGTTTTGAGATCTTTTGAGTTTCCCCAGCTGCAGCTCAGCAGCAGTTTGCATTTGTCTGGGCTCAGTGTTACATGCTGGGTACAAAGGGGAGCTCCTTCAGAAGCATTCAGGTTGGCTTCTGAGCGCTCCAGGTAGTGGTGTGAGACCCAAGAGTAAGAGTTGCGCTCCCACATGTGAAAACTTAGGCTGGGGTAACAATAAAGATAAAAGGTTGTGGCCGTGCAGCTTAGCCTGGGTGCTAAGAAGCAGCTGGAAGTACGGTTTCACGTTTCCCTTACGGGGTATTTCTCCCTGTCCCCACAGGGTAGCAGAGTCAGCTAAGGGCACTTTGAGCTTCAGTTAACACGACTGATAGATGAGTGAGTCTGTCTTCCACTGACCCTGCTGTTTTGGTCATGGTGCACCTCTGAATTCTTGGTCTAAGAGGCTTGTGAAAGGTAGCTAAGGCTCTGCTAGGCAAAGGTCTGCAGATCTCAAAAGGCTGCCTGGCTTTGTCCAGTCCAGCTTTTGAAAGATGCTGCCACCTTTTCTTTGTAAGTTTATCTAGCCAAAGAGTTCATCTCGCTCGTTTATTCTGCTATAGAGTTTGTAAAGCAATAAAAGGTTTTAAAGGATTTGGGAGAGCTGGTCACCTGCCTCCCACAGAAGTTTGCAGACAGTTGGCTGAAGATGGATGGAAAATCAGAGCTTGGAGTGTGATGGTGGTGATGGAGAGCTTGTGGTGATGCAGTTTGCAGGAGAAGACTCTGTAGGTGCTGTCTGAATCGAAATAATCTGAATTAAGTATGTAGTGGTTTAGAAGAGGGCCTGTAGGCTCTGCTCCAGCCAGGTGACCCAGGGTCCAGCAAGCGGAGTCTCTGTTGTGTCCCCAGCAGCAAAACGGAGTGTGCGTGAGCATCTGTGCAGCTGGGAGAGGGGGAAGCATAGCACGTCTTAGATATCCTGTCCTAGCCTAATTAGCACAAAAAATAACTTTCTTTTCCTCTTTGAATTTATGTTGGTTTTTGGTTTTTTTATTAGCATGAAATTTTTACAAAAGTGTATATTTTATTTATTTATTTTTTACTGTTTTCTGCAGATTCTGGTCTGAGCAGCCCTCTCAGTGACCCTGAGTTTGACTTTGAAAGTTAGTTCCTGTGTGTTTTTGTTCCTGTTGGTTTCATTTCCCCCTCGCCCCCCATTATTATTTTTTTCTCTTCTGTCGCTTTCCTTTCCAATTCTGTTTTGTTCCTGTTATTATTTTTTTTAATGCCAAATTCTCTGTATTCCTGCCGTGTTTGCCCATCTCATCCCTTTTCTGTGCCATCTGTTTGTCTGAACTGCGCTTCCAGTTTTACAGTATCAACTCACAGGCCTTTTGCAAGACGAGGGTAGTCGCAGCAGCAGCAGAATAGAGCCCCTGGTAGCAGCGTGGGACACTGTCCGTCCTTCTGTGTCTCTTTTGCTGTCTCAGGAGAAAGATCTGGGTTTCAAGGCTTGGTGTTCTCCCCAGCATCGAAGATATTTCATTTCAGCAGCTTGGCTAAATGTCCCCCGTACTTATTGTCGGGCAGAAAGTGATCTTTCGTGCACCGGTGTGTGAGCGTCGTATGTGTGCGTGCGTGCCTGTGCTTTTGTGTTCATTGCTTCGTAACACAGGGAAAGAGAAAACCGGAGCTGCAGCTGATGAACCCCCCTCTTTGGAAAGAACCGCGCAGGCACCTTTCCATGTCAGGCGAGGAAAAGGGCCGTTTCCCATCTGTGGCAGGTGTCTGTTCCTTGGCATCCACTTGTTCCAGGAGCACAAAGACCGGAGGCCTCTCCATGGTCCTCCACACCCCCTGGGTTTCATGCAAAGTGCCATCCAGCCGCAGTGATTTTGCAAGGATAAATGGGCTCTGGCCCATGTAACAGATGTTAGGGTGACGTTTCTGGCGAGTTGGCTGGTGCATAGAGAATCAAGTCTTTTGTGATAAGATTAGAGAGATTCAAGTGATTGAAATGTTTAGATGAGACTGGCTCCAAAAGACTTCATCCCATTAGAAGCCAAGATCTCAGCTTTGCGGGGCGGGTTTTGGGTTTGATTTTTTTTTTTTTTTTAAATGCTGGGCAGGGAAGTAGATGTGAGGTTTCAGCTGACAAATGTGAAGAATCACAGATGCTGCTTGTGCTCAGAGCTGTGAGGGCAGGGGCTTTTTTCTGACTAGTTTAATCCAAATATTGGTCTCTCTGGTATTGAATACTCTTGTCAATATTATCCCAGTCCACCTGCCACCTCCCCTCAACCCCCTTTTTGTAACAGAGGGGGTTTGTGTGGTTTTTTTCAAGCCGTGCAGATCCTCGGCCCCCGGCAGTGCTCCCGCTGCCATCCTTGCCGCTGCGGGAGGTCTCCCTGGGTGGCAGCCCCACAGGTAGCCGGGAGGCTGCTGAGCAGAGGAACCCGCAAGTTCCCTTCATGCCTGAAAAAGAATTATTGAATTAAAGCAGACAAAAGAGAAGCTGCTGCAGCTGACACAGCAGTGCCAACTGGTACCACTGGGAAGTACCACTCCTGGCTCATTTAAGATCAGACTCCTCCTGGATCTTAATGGGAACCCCCATACACTTGGCATTTTGACCAGAAAGTGTTTATCGCTACAGAGGTTTCCGGTCTTCTTTTATAATAAAGAGCCCTAGAAATCGATCCCACGAGGAGATTTCTGTCTCTGACAGCAGCAGAACAAGGCAAGTTCCCATGTGCTCTCAGCCAGTGGCTGTTTGCAGTGGGTTGGAGGTGGGGACGGGATGTTCCCCAGCAAAGAGACAGAGCTGGTTTTCAGGAGCTGGTCACACTGAGGATTTTTCCAGGAGCTTTTATGAAGGAAACTTGTGAAATGCCTTCAAGGGGAATGTGACTTCTCATTCCAGATTGGCACAGTGGGCCTTTCTTGTGCAGCCTGTTTGCTCAGAGGGAATGACACATATTGGTCCATGACTTCTAAGCCAAAGAGAATCTGGGGGGTTGTTTTTTTCTTGCTTGCTTGTTATTACTGCGTTTTTCGATTGTTTGTTTTTTTCCTTTTGGCCTACGTGTTCATCATTTGGGATTTCATTTACAGCACTGTGTTTCTAAGCACACTTCAGCAAATAATCTCTAGCTTTTTGCAGCAGTCGGGTGGTAGCAGCTGGGCTGAGAGCTGCCCAGCTGCCTCCCAGCCCAAGGGGGGAGAAGTCAGCGAGGGGGTGACCGGCAGAGGTCTGGAGACAGCTTATTGTGTTGCCAGAAGTTGTTCTGAGTAGGGTTTGGCTTTGCTCTAGTGTCACAGCTCAAGTTATGTTTGCTGTCCTCTTCAGCCCTTACTTTCAGAGGCAGGAGGACAGACACTGTGGAAAGTGTTTATAGTTTTCATTTGGTTTCGTCTCGGGCATCTTATCTGGTGTGACCTTCCCGTCCCACACGGGCACAGAGAGGAGCAGCTCCTCCACCCCCCCACCCCCCCTGTTTGCACCCAGTGCTGTGGTACTGGGGTGGGTGGCAGCCGCCTTCCAGCCCCAGGTGGGAAGCAAAGGAGAAATCCTTCCCGGGGTGCGATGGGCTGCAGGACGGCTAGAGGCTACCTGGGAGCTTTTCCTCCATGAGCCAGGAGAGACTTTCCACCCTGATCCTCAGCAGACTCGTATGAAGCCGGTGCAGCCTCCAGAATACTTCGGGGTTATTCTGGGGAGCTTTTTGGTCCATTCCTCCCCACCCATCCTTGTAATTTTCAGCCAGACTTCCTTGTGCTGAAAACAGATGTCTAGTTAGCTTAGGAGAAACCTGTTTGAGTGGTGGCTCGAATCCCCACTCTGTGGCAGACTCGTCCTGTCCCCAGGCCTGGGGGAGGCAGCATCTCTCCAGAAGTCACTGTAAAACTGAGGATGTCATGCTTGCTTTGCCATCTCTGTGCTGAGTTTTCAGAGTATCTGACCATGCTGCTGCCACTGCCACTGCTTTGTCACACACCAACACCCACGGGGCTCGAAATTCTCCCTGGCTTCCATCTCTTCTCCACTCCTGTCCTTCTCATTGGGGTACTGCCTAGGGCTTCTCGGCATGCTGCTGTCCTTGCCCGTCTGCTGTCGTTTGTAGCGGGATCGGCTGGCAGGCAGCACGGGAAGCCTTTGGAAAAACATAATCCAATGCAGATGAGCAAAGCACGGAGCGCTTTTCCACCCCGATTTGTAGCATAGCTATTTGAGATGATGGGAAGGGGTCCTTCCATCCCCTTCCCACAGCTCCAGCTACCCCTCTCAGAGCACGAGGTGCAAATAACGCTTCAGGCTGAAAACCAAGTCTGCCTTTGCTGCTCAGCCCCTTTGTGGCCGAGACGTGCCTTCAGCCTGACCGCTCCGATGCAGCGTGGCCCTCCAGTATGTCTGGGGGAAGATCAGGTCTGTTCCCTGGCAGTTCTGCCTGCCTCAGTACAAGCACAACTAAGCGCTGGGGAGAATTGCAAGGGCAACAGGTGAACCGGGGCTGGGAGGCATCGGTCTCTGCAGCAAATTGTTTCCCACCCCCCAGACTGAAAAGGGGCAAGAGGATCTTTTGCCTTTCCATCGCAAACCAGAATGCCGTCCCCAGCAGAGAGCACGACAGGGCTGGTACAGCCTGCCCCGCACGTGGAGGAGGGAGGGCGAGGAGGACAGCAGCCCTGGCCGTGGCTGAGCTGTGCTGTAGAAGGAACGTCATCCACCGGCCACGAGTGGGAAGAGGAGCCGGTGCTTGACACCGCCATACCTGGGAGCGGGGAAGGTTAGACCACCGTGCCCCTGAGCCCACCAGGGAGCTTACAGAGCCAAGGGTGTGCAAAGGACAGTTCCTGAAAAGCCTCCCCTGCTTCCCCCCATCTGCATTCCCTTCCCCTGCCCCACATCACCATGGTTGGCTGGATCCCTGCCCCTTCCCTTCTTTTGTGTTGGAGTTTGTTTATGATCATTGCGGGTGCTGTAACATTTGCTGCGTAGGTTCCTCTGGCAGCGTTTGCTCATTTTAAGTCCACTATTGGAATTGCTAACATGCATCTGCTCTTTGGATTTTCCTTTTTGGTTTGCTCTGATTTACACATTGAAAATGGGGCCATCATGGGAACACTCTCATTTTACTGTTCTTTTTATTTCCTTGATTTTTATTTTTGACTTCCAAGGACACAATTTCGAGCCCTGAATTCTTCTCTTCTAACTTCCCTACTTTCATTGCAGATCTTACATTGTAATTTTTTTTCTTTTCTTGTTTCTTCTTTCTTATAAAATGTGTAATGGTTGTGAATTTTCGTTATTATTAAATGAGATTCTTTTCCTGCTGTCTTGTCTTTTAGGTATGCTCAGCCACCCACCAATCCCCGTTTCCGAGCTGGCTGAACACACAGAGCATCTCAAAGCTAATGATAACCTGAAATTGTCCCAAGAGTATGAGGTATGAGCAAGAGTGAGTGCTGTGCATGGGTTTGCAGAGCCAGGAATTAGGAAATTGAGACAGGCCCTCATCCAAATGAACATAGCTTCATTTTAAGGATCTGGTTAGTTGAAATAAAAAAGCTATATTTGTGTTTTGAAAATTAAGTACTTGCTCCGTGCTTCGCTAGGTTCAGTTCCAGATCATAAAAAAGAAAGAGGCTTGGTCCGTGAGCCATTCCTGTCCAAAGAGTGGGCATCTGGGACAGGGTCTGAGCTCCGTTTGCAAAGGGGATGCACTTCTGGAAGATGACTGCCAGACAGATGGGTTGGGGGGTTGTCCTTGGGGGTGCCTTGTCTTGGTCCTGAGTATGGAGAGGACCAAGCCAAGGAATGTGGTACCCAGTTTTGGAGAGCTGAAGCTAAGCGAGATGAGCACTAAGTCCTCCACAGCTGACATGATCAGCAGCCATGGAGCTAAAGCTGAGAAAACAGGGTAATTTGTACCTTCCTTGTCTTGTCGGAGGGTTCATGCTCTTTTTTTTTTCTCCTTGCTGCTAATGTTTGGTTACTCAAATGGGCTCCTGCAGGCAACCAGCCAGGCAGAGCCACAGCTGCTGGTCTTGAATTTCAAATCTCTCCTCCAGCCTGTACAATTCCCACCCTGCCGGGGCTGACAGGTCAGGCCAGTCCCCAGGCAGCCGGCGGGGGGAAGGTGAAGGGCACCACGGCCTCCACGTTATCGCTGCCGCTATGTAGTGTGGCATCCTTGCTGCCGGCCCGCGAAGGGCTGTGTGCTGGCACCTGCCTGCTCCTGCCTGCTCGCGCTATCGTGGCCGCATCAGCGCTGGTTAAATCCCGCTGCGAATGCCTGCTGCGGTCGGGGCCATCGGTACGCAGGTTGCTTTCATTGCAGATTGAACTTCTGACTGAATTTTTGTTGTTGCTGTTTTTCAAAGACATAAAACGCCCCAATATTTTCAGACTAACCAGTAGTCTAGACTGCCCAGTTCTGTTCACCAGCAGAGCACGAGGGGATATTTTCTGAACAAAGGACTGGTTCTGGGATGCTTTCTCCCTGGTCTGATTTGCAAACATCGGCATGTGTGAAGCAGCTCTGTATTCACCCGTGATGGGGTGGGTTGCCTGTTGGAGAAGGCACATTCGCTCTGCTGGGGTCTTTCACCCCACATTGGGGTGCGGCGGGTGGGGATGGGGAAGCAGCAACCCGTTAATATGCTTTATCCAGATTTCAAAGACTGATTTGCATAATGCAATATCCCAAGTGCCCTGGCTTCGTTCCAGTACAACCTCCTCTAGTGGGAGAGCCAGAGCTAAACAAACATCGCTAATGAAATGAATGTGAGGCATGATTAGAGGGATAGAGAGCAAACAGACACATTACAATAGTATAAATACCCATTAGTTAGAAATGCTCCGCAGCCAGGGTGCAAGAGGACGTTTGTGCCTGCTGGTTTTGTACCAGCGTTGCCCCGACCGCTGGAGCTGAGCTGTGCCTGGGGAGCTCTGGGGTCAGCACGGGTGCCTGGCGAGGGCTGACCCCTGTGAGCTCAAAGGGACAAACCCAGCCAGGCATGTGCAGGACCCTGTCCCCACCGGCCGTGAGTGGCAGGCAGGGAGAGCGAGCAGCAGGAAGCACAACTCAGCACGCTCCTGCCAAGCCTCCAATTGAGGCAAACCCCTAGGGCTCTGCAAAATGATGAAGGAATTAAGCCCTTGTTTTATTTAATTCTCTGGCTGAGGATTTAGAGGTAAACGTAATTAACCTAATTTCCATATCTGGGACAGCTGGACTTAAGAGAGAAAAAAAACCCAACCACCAAACCTGGCGTAAATCGCCAACGTGGGCAGAGAGGAATTTTCTCCAGTGCATTTTGTTGTTTACTCCTTCATCCCTTCCAGGAAAAGCCATGTTGATTCAGTTCCTTAGGGCCAGGGTGCTCACCCCTTCTCGGGGAAGGTGTCTGCCCCAGCCACACGGCTTCCTACCTCCGTTTGCACCAGGGAGACCTTTGGCACCAAGTCTGTGGTCCCAAGGAACGCTTTCTGCTGTCTCTGCTCTGTACAGAGCAGCCAGCTGCCTTCCTGCTGCCAGTGACAGCAAGCTTTTTCCCTGATGTTTCATATCCCGCTTGCACGTGTGGTTATAAAGCTTCTCCTAGATTAAATATCTTCTTTGCCAGGTATTAGTACCCAACAAGATACTGGTATATTTATGTCATCTTAATTGTTGTTTAGTTTAACCATGCACAGATTTAGCCTCTTCATCATTTCATAAACACGTTCCGATATGGTTGTTCCTGTTCTCTCCCAATTGCCGGCCGTTTGTCAGTGTCGGTGAGGCAGGGCTGTAACTAATCCGGTGCAGCCTCGCCAGAAGTACGAGCCAAGGCTTCTGTGCTGCAGCCTGAAACTGCACCGATGCTTTTGCCACGGGGTTGCACTGCATTGTGCCCGAGGGGGAACTGTCGCAGGTACCACTCTGGGTGTGCTTGGGACCGAGGGAGATGGGCCGTGAGCACCCTGTGCCACCCGGCTGGGGCTTTTCCGCAGCAAAGATCGGTTCTTTAAGGAAGCAAATGCTGTGAAATGCTGCGTTCCCCAGCTAGACCTTCAGAGCCCCCATCTGTCCTGTGCAGAACAAGGTATGCAGAGCTTGATTTGCTGCTTTTCTCCTCTCTGAGTCTTCCACTTTCTTTCCTGATTCCTCCAGTCCATTGACCCTGGCCAGCAGTTCACCTGGGAGCATTCCAACCTCGAAGTGAACAAGCCCAAAAACCGTTACGCAAATGTGATTGCCTACGACCACTCGCGCGTCATCCTGCTGCCCATTGAAGGTACTGTAGCATCTCTACTCCCACGCGGTAGCGCTAGGCTGAAGTTGCTGCAGGGAAACATATTGCATGTGCTCTTCTCCCTTCCCTCTTACCCTCTATTTATATTCTTCTCTTAACATCTCCCTGGGAGTTTAGCAAGCAGGAGATACCTCTGTAAAGCAGGCGTTTGTTCAGTTCTGGTGACTGACATATTCCCTGGAGCTGCAATCCCTCATTTCAAGGGCTGGTTTATCAAGAACCTGTCTTCCCTTTACGTGGAGATCCCGGCTCGATACGTTTCTGACTAACGGGAAGAATTCAGACCACATAGTGCTTTAAAGAGAGCAGGAGCGGGGCAGTGGGTTGCAGTGAATGTGGAGTGTACCTGCACAGCAGATGAATGAGAAGTTAGCATAGGGCTAATTGTACAATGTTGAGTGTCAGCAACCTAGCAAAGATGTGGTTGGCGAGTTGTACAGACCTAAAGGATTACTTGATATGCAGCTCCTGCTGCAGTCCTCGCCCCTAAAAGGCTAAGAATGAGAAGCAGTTAGCGTTAGCCTGGTAGGTCATAAATTGTTTCCTGAGCTGCTTATGTGAGTGATGGTGCTGTCAGAAAATTTACATTAAATCTCAACTCGTGGCTCTTGACAGAGTTACTCTGGTGAACGCTACAGTAAGAGGGGCTTTTGGTGGAGAGGAGACAGAGTTTAATAGGGCACCTGCTTTGGTTGCTGCTGCCGAGATAATATTTGAGTTTCGTCATCTCAGGTTGTGTGTGGCTGTGCAGAATAGATAAAGCATTTGGAGCCAGGCTGCCACTGCCAAGAGCTGATCGTCTGAGCGGAGAGGATATGGGATGTCCTAATAACCCCCTGGTGAATGTAAAGGTTAAGTCAGAAGCCTTTGTGCGAAGGGAATTGCTAGAATAATCTCCCTCTGCCAAGAGGGAGCTCTGAGGGATGTGGGGAGGTGGAAGAGCTGTTCCTGAGGTAACAACAGATCATGGTGTTTTGCCAAAAGCTGCACAAATCTGGATCGGTCTTGTTTGCCATTAGAGGATTTTAAATGTTTCTCATTGTGAAGATGACTGTGTTCTGGCTTTTTTTTTTTTCTTCTGAGATTAATATTGTATGAGCCAAGGAAAACAGTCTTTAGAAAGTTGCCTTGTCATTGAAGGGAAAAGAGAAGAGCACCAGTGTAGAAATGAAGGATGCTTTGGGCTCATCTCGGCTCTCAGGGAAAAAAAGGAGCACGGGGCTGGATGCAGGCAGCAGTCCTAACTCTGCCCAGGTGGCATCGTGAGGGACTGATGGTACGAGTGTGACAGGCCAAGGTTTAATTTTCAAGCATCTGAGAGGCTCTGACATGCCTTGGCTGGTGCGTTCCTTCCTACCAGGCTGTATTTTATGCTGAGGGCTGAAAGATGAAAGGAGTTGGAGGAATTAGTTGTTGCTTTCTCTTTGTTTTAAATCTGGATTTGTCAAGGCTGCAGATTGTCACAGTCTGCTTGGTCAGGAAGAAGTACTGGCTTTAATTCCGTGACTTGTCTCTAACTGGGCTTGTCACACAGCAAAACATTGCAGGAGTTCGTGGCCACCATCTGAAATTACAGAGTGGACCCAGGGGGACTGGAGAGGAGATTAATTCCGGAAGCTCAGCCTTGATCACGTCCCTGCCGCTGCTGCACAGCCACCTTCCCTCCTGAAATTTCAGATTGGGAAGGAATGGGGGCAGGGAACTCTCCAGAAATTTAATCAAAAGCCATTTCTACCAGCAGCTGAAATTACCAAGTACCCTTGAGGACTGGCAGGCAATTCAGCGTGGATTGCACCTCGCC
Source organism: Microhierax caerulescens (assembly GCA_035590215.1). NCBI lineage: Eukaryota > Metazoa > Chordata > Aves > Falconiformes > Falconidae > Microhierax > Microhierax caerulescens. The sequence goes on along the minus strand of JAVJGJ010000047.1, from coordinate 49,473,556 downwards.
AACAGAAGCAGCAATGTCTGCTGCTACATCAGGATGAGGACTTGCAACCCAATTTCATATTGGTACTGCTCCCCACCCTTGGCTGCCCTCGAGACAGGAGTTAAGCATTCTGTACCGAGCTAATCATAGGTTAGCAGAAACCTGCCGGCTGTGCCAGCCGCTCTGCTGTAATTAGGAATGGGCCAAATGGCCAAACAGCGCGGATCCGCTGTGCCAGCCTCGGAGGCTCTCTAAAGCTGAACCCGAACATCAGTGCTTGCCAGTGTCCATTTTAAGTTCAGAGCAGTTTCCTCCTGCCGTGTCCCCATCGCCCTCTTTGCTCTGGCAGCACCTCCTGCCACTCACAGCAAAGCCTGCGCTCAAGGACGCGGGCAAGCAGCTGTAACTCAACAGCCTGTAACTCATGCGAATAGGGAGAAAAAACACACTCCTAAAAATGACAGCAGACAATTTAAAGCAAGTCAAAGCCTGTAATTTCAAAGCCTTTACTGGCTGAATCAAGCCTGGTTTTATTCCTTCCTTTGTCCAGCTATAGCTCGCTGCCTGGGACTACAGATGCTGTGCATCCCCAGGTGCATGTGCCGCCTGGACACCGGGCGTTCGGGATGAGGACTTGGCTTTTGTCCTATTTGAGGTCAGTGAAGCAAGAGCCCGAGGCCAGGACTTCAGCTCCCGTCAGCAACAACCAGTTTCACGGCTTGATGTTCAGTCTCTTTAATATCTTTTGCAAGAAGTTATTTGTCTCCCTGCAATGCAGGCCTTCCAGGCAGGAGCTCGAGCTGGGAAAAACTTGCAAAGAGCCTGTTACTCCCAGCTGTGATTGTAACCCACCAAGCCATGAAGGCTCAGGTGGTTTTGCAGGGGAATTATCTCTAACAGCATTCCTGCAAAGATCTCCTCATGCTTCCAACTGTATAAAGTCCTGTGCAGTTCACTAACTTGCTTTTGCTGATTTAATGCAGGAATTGTGGGCAGCGATTACATTAACGCCAACTACATTGATGGCTATCGGAAGCAGAATGCCTACATTGCCACGCAGGGGCCTCTGCCAGAGACCTTTGGAGATTTTTGGAGGATGGTGTGGGAGCAGCGTTCAGCTACTATTGTTATGATGACTAAGCTGGAGGAGAAATCACGGGTAAGATGCATGAGAGGGATGACTAGTTAGTCATAATCCTGGGGGATTGGAGGGTAGGGTTGGGGAACAGTAAATCCCTTTGATCTGCAGCCCACATTTATGTCAGTGGGGGATTTCTGCCTGCTTTGCCAGCACCCTGAAAGTTCAGTGATTCATTGCTTTTAAAAAAACCAAACCATTCACCCTGGAAAGCTGTAGCCTCCTTTGCAACTCCCAAGAGAAGAGGACACTCAATCCCATTGCATGCTTCGTAGGTCTGTCTCGGAGTTAATCATGTGGCACGTTTCACATTCAGTTCTCTTGTTCAACAGACCCCAGTACATTCACTCTAATCTTCAGGATCATTCCAGTCTATTGTCTACACGATTGATGTGGTGCATCAAAGCCTGTGCTTAGTCAGTAGGAGCTTTTCATGCCGGGTCTGTCCCTTCCCCGGTGCTTTGGAGAGACATTTCTTGCACCTTCCCTCCCCTTCGCAACCTGGCCAGCTTCACCTGTCCCAACAGTTGTAGGGCAGTCTTGGAACGAGCTTCCCCTGCAGCGCAGGGTTTGTTCCTGAGCTATGCCTTTTGTCCTCCAGATCAAGTGTGACCAGTACTGGCCAGGCCGAGGTACGGACACCTATGGAATGATACAAGTGACATTACTCGATACCATCGAATTGGCCACGTTCTGCGTTCGAACGTTCTCCCTTCATAAGGTGAGCTTTCTCCGGCTCCTGGTTTGCCCTGGAGCTGGGCTGCAGCACGCCCTGCGTGCGCAGCAGCCGCAGGTACAGCAGCGCGCTGGTGCCTCGCGTGACTCTCGGTGCCCTTTTGTCTTTGCAGAATGGCTCCAGTGAGAAGCGAGAGGTCCGCCAGTTCCAGTTCACAGCGTGGCCTGACCACGGCGTACCCGAGTACCCCACCCCATTCCTGGCTTTCCTGAGACGGGTGAAAACCTGCAACCCCCCCGATGCTGGTCCCATTGTGGTGCACTGCAGGTACCAATTTCCTTCACCTAAGCCTTGCGTGGGGCCACCTGCAAGGGAGCCGGGAGTTCAGCCCGGTGCTGATTTGCACTTAGGAGACACGTACAGTCTCCTAGCGAGTATCCAGCAGGTGAGAGCCGTCCTGTAAAGTGGGTTTCCAGACAGCATCTGAGGAGGATACTTGGGGTTTTCACCGAGTGTGGAATTTCTGGAGATGATGAGTGGTTTGGTTTGCACCGCATCACTCGGATCTCATTGTCAAGGGGAAGCGCCCCATGCTGTACTGGGGTCTGGTTCTGTGTACTGGGGTCTGGTTCTGGGCACAGTGGGGAAGGAGGAATATCAAGGGCAACTTGGGAAGCTGCTTTGTGATGCTGCATCAGGTGTCTGGGAGGCAGAGCTGCCTCCACTGTCAAGAGGGAGAGCTGACAGTGATTGAAAGAGGGTGGGGTTGGGTTTTTTGAGTGCTGCAGCCATTCTGATAATGACCAACTGAAGGCCCCTACGGGCAGGTAAGGTTCCTAATTCAATTTACAGCCCAATGAGGAATGCTTGCAGCCTCAACTTGGATAAATCCCTGTGCTCCTCAGGAGGGTGTGGAGGAGCCTGCAGGTTACTCAGCACTGAGAAAAGACATCTGAATTTTACAGGCTGCTGGGGGAAGCTAATCCTGCCTCTCCTAGAGGATGCCATTTAAACAGTCATTGTAAGTGGGCAACTTATCACTAACCTTGCAGATGGCAATTATCGTGCACCTCTCAGAAAATGAATAAAGAGAGCTGTCAGCTCACAAGGTGCAGGAACCGGCTCCCAAATCAGCTGCTAAATTCTTGCCAAAGCTCCCAGTCACCTGCTTGGTTCAGGTGTTAGACAGTCTAATTAACAGAGATCAAGGGGGCTTTATGAAAAAAGGGGCTGCACTGGAATAGTAAAACGAAACCCTTTATTAGCAGCAGCAAATGCACAGATCCACAGAACCCTGCTGATTCACAAATGCCACTACATACAAGTTTGATGTTACCTTGATGCACAAAAACATTTAGGAAAAGAGGTGACGCAAGTTACTCATTACAACATCAGTGGTTTCTGAGCTGCTGGAAGATCTGAGTGATTTTGCTGGAAGATCTGAGTGAGACCGTGGTTTTCAAGCCTCAGATCGTGCCAGCCTTTTGTTCAAGCCTGGAGCCCCCTGTCTAGAATTGTCATAATTGTGTGTCTGCCAGGAGAGCTTCTGTCGTGGGGATGTCACAGATGAAGAGGCAGGAGAAACGGGGCAGATCAGTATGGAGGGGTAACAGGCACGTCAGCAGAGGCAACTTTCATCTTCCATCCTGTCCTCGGGTGACATAAGACCAAACTTGGTTTGGGAAGTTTTTGCTAAACTGAGTTGAGCAAAGCAAACCTTCTGAGCTCTTTGGGGCTAAGCCTGTGAACAGCCCAGCACAGAAGATGAGGGCACCTTTCCACCCGCTGGCTCTCATCCAGCAGCCTCTCCCTGCTGTTGGGGCAGCACTAGCAGAGTTCACAGAAAATGACTCTCAGATCCCAGTGCAGGCTTCACCAGCCCCAGCGCCGCACTCTGTGTGTGTGACTCGGAGCGGCAGTGGCTCTGGTGTCACTGTGTCCTCCACTGCACGCTATGCAGCTGTCCAAACCCAGCACGGTGTTTTTAAACTATGTCACGAGCAACGTGCTGAGGTGAGTGGGCAGTAGCACTCACAGCACCAGTTCTGTTAGGCAAGTTCCTCGAGTACAACAAAATTCATGAAAGGGCTGGAGCCACACATGGGGGCTGGTTTGCCGAGATCCCCTTTGCCTCGGTGCATCAGTAGCCGTGTTCATAAGGCCGGGGCTCCTTCCCAGGCACTGAGCGCGTTTCTTCTTCACACTCTGCCCTGTGCATCTGTTTCCACCCTGTGTTTGCTGTCGATTGTGGCAGGGGAAGGTCCTCACTTTTGGGTGGCCGTCTGCACTATTCTTCTTCAGTGGCAGAATAACCCATCACTTCATTATTATTTTTTTTTTTTCTCCCCTTCTCTTCCCAGTGCGGGTGTTGGACGGACCGGCTGCTTCATTGTGATCGACGCCATGCTAGAGAGGATAAAACACGAGAAGACAGTGGACATTTATGGGCACGTCACCCTCATGAGGTCGCAGCGCAACTACATGGTACAGACAGAAGACCAGTACAGCTTTATACACGATGCCTTGCTTGAGGCTGTCGCTTGCGGCAACACGGAGGTCCCAGCTAGGAATCTCTACACCTACATCCAGAAACTGGCACAGATCGAAGTCAGAGAGCACGTGACGGGCATGGAGCTGGAGTTCAAGGTAATGGCAGATGCTCGAACGGGGACAGTAGCCACTGGGGAAGGCCCCGTGTTCTTCCCAGGAGTTTTGTTCTGCTGGCACTCATGCATAGTAGACTGGGAGTCTTTATAAAGCTGATGGGAATTTTTTGGTTCCATTGTAGAGAAGTAATTACTTTTCTGACTTATTCTACCACAGTTCCCACAGGAGCCCTACCTGTTGCTGCGGGAGGCTTGTCTGGTCATTTCAAATCCAGCTTGAATTTGCTCCCTCCTTAGATTGGGGTGTTTTTTTTCTTTTTTTGGGGGTTTTTTGTTTTTTTTTTCTCTCTGAAATTTTGCTTAGGGGAAGGGTCTCAGACTCTGTCCCCACCCCCAGAAAAAAACAATACAAGGCACACCAAGCTGAAAGCATGGTGGAACATGGAGGGCAAGTTAAGTGGGCTGGCAGGAGGGCTCAATCAAACCAAAAACCCCTGAACAAATGGTTGTGACTCTGCTTTTGCCTTCAGCGACTTGCCAACTCCAAAGCCCACACCTCCAGGTTCATCAGCGCCAACCTCCCGTGCAACAAATTCAAGAATCGCCTTGTCAACATCATGCCATACGAGACCACGCGGGTCTGCCTTCAGCCCATCAGAGGAGTGGAGGGGTCCGACTACATCAATGCCAGCTTTATTGATGGCTACAGGTAAGCTGCCCCGTGCTGCCCCGCCGCAGCTGGGGAGTTTGCTCTGCAAGGAGGCAGAGGTGCTAAGGGCTGGACTACGTCTTAACAGGGGCAGTGCCCGCATGCAGTGGTGCGGTGCTGGAGGTGAGCTCTCGCTGACGGCCAGCGACCCACGCATAGACCCCCATACAGCCTTCTGATAAGCTTTATTCTCTGTGGTCTTAAAACTACTTATCCCTTAAAGCAAACCAAACCCTTCTCTGGCAGCAGGTCCTAAACATAGAGTGTCAGTGAGGGGTGGATTTTGCTGTTGGGAGGTTTCTAAAAACAGATTAGCCTTTTTATTACTTCTGTGATTTGGGGACGTTGCAGTTGTGACGGCTTCCCACTGGCATTATGTGTCCCGTGCTCCAGCCTGAGGAGCTGCAGCCCTCCGCTGGTGTGCTCCGAGCCCAGCACCAGGGAACAAAGCAACCCCCTGTGCACGATTCCTGCCTCCTGGCAGGCACCGGAGTTAGGGCATCTCCGTGCATGGCAGTTGAATTCTTGATGCTTCTCAGGCCCAGAAACCGTGGGTTCTAGTTCCAGGAAGCCCAGCATCTTCCACCTTCCTCCGTGTGGGGCATCACGCTGGAGTAATCTAGTTTCACCTCTTGGAAATGGTATTTAGAGAGAGCTTCGCCATTGAGTTTTTTTTTTTTTTTTTTTTTTTTTTAGTTTTAGCACCAAAGACACTTCCAACCCCTTTAGACCTTGCACTGTTCTAGTTCTTTCCCAGCATTGCCATTTGTTCTCCTACTCTCCAGCTGTTGTATGTGTCTGCCCGAGCAGCTCTCCACAGCCCCCTGACCCACCGCTTGCGTTTGGGCTCTTTCAGACAGCAGAAGGCGTACATCGCTACTCAAGGGCCGCTGGCAGAGACCACTGAAGATTTCTGGCGGATGCTATGGGAGAACAACTCCACTATTGTCGTGATGTTGACTAAGCTTCGCGAGATGGGTCGGGTAAGCGTGGGCTAGAGGAGGAGTGTGGGGAGAAGCCTGCAGCTCAAGGGCTAACAGGGACCTTTTCTTCCCCTTGGCAGGAAAAGTGCCATCAGTACTGGCCAGCGGAGCGCTCTGCCCGGTACCAGTACTTCGTAGTAGATCCCATGGCTGAATACAACATGCCTCAGTACATCCTGCGAGAGTTCAAGGTCACTGATGCCAGGGTAAGTGCTGCACAATGTTCAGCCTGTGCTTGCGAGGGTTCTAACGGGCTGGAGTGGTTCAAGGCCAGGTGGGAAGGTGGTGGACAGAAAACAAGGCAGTTCGGTGTGGTTTGGCTCCCATGAGAAAGACTGAGGTGGAAACAGTTTCTCTGTAAGTCTGGGATTATGGTCAGCGGAGGAGAGCTTAGCCACGGTAACAAAGAAAACACACAAACACAGACTGTGCTTGAACATATCTTCTGACAAACAAAGTGTTCTAACCTCTGCTCAGTAATCATGGTGGCGAGTCGCTTTGCTCGAGACGTGCCCAGCCTTTGGTTTTACCTGCAGCTTATTTGAGGTGGAAAGCAGAAAACAGGATCTCTTCAAAGAGCTAGTAAAAAACCAGACTCGCAAAGGATACTCTGCACCCTACAGAACACGTACATTTCTCCTCTGGCTTTGTGAGTAACAGGGGCTCCTCTTATTCAGAGGGGCACAGCCACTCAGATAATCTCAGATTCAACGTCAGATTTCTCACCCAAAGGAACATTTCAGTACCTCTGAAATTTGTTTAGCAGATGTAACCCTCGCTCTTGGACTAGTGTTTCATGCTTTTGAGGTTGCCAGTGTTACAGAACCTGATAATTCTATTTGCAAGGTTGAGACAGAGGATGCCTCATCAGGCCTGGTAGAAGATGATTTATCTTCCTGTCAGCTGTAATTCTGACACTGTGGCAACTCTTCTGAAGATTGATAGAGAGGCCATAACCTCACCTTCAATGTTCCTTTGCTGAGGACTCCATCTGTGCAGTTGTTGCAGTGGTCAGAGCTTTCAGCGCACCTGCCAGAAGTATAGATCTGTACTGACAAGCTGACTCCAGAAATGTCAACTGCAACACGAGCAGCTCCATCATTATCTAGCTAGATAATATATACGTGTTCACGACCGTAACACAAAGTTGGTTCAACTTTTTCTGCCATTTAATGAACTAGCAACAAAATGGGGGGGACGGACAGACAACCCTGCCTTTTGTATTCAGTACCACAAACACAGGATTTTTTTCAATATTACTGGTTTTTCTCCCCCAGGACGGTCAGTCACGAACTGTTCGCCAGTTCCAGTTCACTGACTGGCCAGAACAAGGTGTGCCAAAATCAGGAGAAGGTTTTATCGATTTCATCGGGCAGGTACATAAGACCAAGGAGCAGTTTGGCCAGGATGGCCCCATCTCTGTCCACTGCAGGTAAGCACGTGCAGACAGACCTGTCTCATTCAACTGAGGATGCAAAAGCGCAGAAGGAATTAAAATGCTACCGCTGCCTCCCTCCTTTACCACGCTCTTTGCAGGCAGATTTCTTGGAGGGGGGGTCTGGAGGGGAGGGAACTGCTTCTGCCAGCCAGACTCGTCTCCCTTCAGAGCTGGGCACTGCCCACGAGGCCTTTGGCCCTTTGTATCTAGGGGAAATGCTAATCATCCTCTGAAGGAGATGGGAACCGCAGCGTTAATCGATATTTGACCTGCAGAATCAGAAGTATGTTTTTTACCAGTCGTAGCCCAGTTCTGCACCTCTAACGCTGCTGGGCTGGGTTTGCTGGTAGCAAGAATTGTACCTCCCTACCCCTGGGCCGGAGAGGATAACGTGTTCTTCAAACTATTTAATTTTAAAAGCCTAATGTGACATATGTGGTAATAGTTTTCACAGTGAATGCTGTTTATCGCTGCCCGAAGTTTTTGATATTTTTTTTTTTAATTCCACTTTCTTAAACATTTGTTTGGGCCACACGCTGGCAGTTTCACTGTGTCCTGCCTCCTGGAGGACTGACTGAGGCTCTCTGGGTCCCACACGCTCATCACGCAGCTCAACCGTCCATAACATCAGCATTTAGAGAAGCATCTGAACGCTGTAACATACAGTTTCCTTCTTTTCTCCCATTCCTGCAGTGCTGGCGTGGGCAGGACTGGAGTGTTTATCACATTGAGTATCGTCCTGGAAAGAATGCGTTATGAGGGTGTTGTAGATATTTTCCAGACAGTAAAGATGCTGCGAACACAACGACCCGCGATGGTGCAGACAGAGGTAAGGCGGAGTGGGGAACCCATCTCTGTCACAGGTTTGAGGGCTGAGTAGCATAGCCACCCCCTCAGCCACCCTGGCTGTGTGGAACGTGCTTTTTGCCTTTCTAACCACTAGCAAAACCTTACCTGAAAACTACTGAGCGAGCCCAGGCTGCGCCGCTGCTTTTACCAAAGTTATTTATAAAGTCTCTTACAGCTTACATCCCAGCCTGCCAGCCGTGATCCTTATCTCATCCCCACCTCTGAGGCGGGGGGGACTCACCTGCCTCGAAACACAGCCCATGTTGGCTGTGGAGCCAGAAAGGCCGACAGCGGGCCGGCTGGGGTCTGGGAGATGCCCAAACAATAAAGGGAAGGGATTTCCTTTCCCAGGCGTTCACAGTTCTCCGAGGATAAAAGGGTCTGCGTGTGGCTCCCGCCCAAGTGTGTGCTAGCTGGGAAGCAGGGCAGGGATGCTGAAGAGCCGTTTCAAACCTCTGAAGCTGTTCCCTTTGCTGTTTGCAGGATGAATACCAGTTCTGTTACCAGGCAGCTCTGGAGTATCTGGGAAGTTTTGATCACTATGCAACATAAAAAGCCATCCGTTGTGCAGACTCTACCAACCACTTAAGTCCTGGAAGGCCTCTTTTGACCCAGGGGGAGCGCCTGAACTTACAAACTGAATCAGAAGAAGTACCTTTTCATCTGGACAATGCATTGGGGAGCAGGGGGAAGGACTGCAAGGAACACCCCTTCGGGAACTCCATGTTGTAACCTGGACCGTGAAGAGGCAGCTCAGGAGATTGCTGAAGGACTGCTTTAAGTGGTGAACTGCTCTTGTTACCTCAAGTGGTGTTCGCTGTGGAGGACGTATGGACATCATGAAACAGATCCAAAAGCTAAAACACACCTTGCGAAACGCTGCCGCTGGAGGAGGGAAGGAAACCGACTTCGGTTACATCATTAGAGTTCAGTTTATTTACTAATATAGTTGGCAGTCTTTAAAGGAAGTCACTTGCAGAATTGAAGGTGTTCTGTAAAAGATAAGAAAAGGAACTAAATCTCAACGCTTAGGCAAACTTAGGGTCAGGAGTTCTTCTAGCTGGAGTCTTAATAACCTCAGTATCAACATTGGGATGATTCTGGTCTTACAGGCACCTTGCAAACAGCATTCACCGAATGCCCCTGCCACGCCAGAGGTTTTATAGCTCACATTTTGAATACTTGGAACATTCCTCATTTCTTCTAATTCCAAAATTTATTTTTTAGGATATTTAAAATGCTAGAGACAAAGCGAGAGAGGGAGAGAGAGATCCAAACCCCAGACCTGGCTGTGTGCTGTGGGCCCCCCCAGCCTTGCACGCCAGTGGGGCAGGTAGAGGTGGCAGCAACCCTGGGCTGGGTTTGCTGGTTCTGTTCCCGTTTCAGCACATCCAGTTAACACACAAAGGCATTAAATCTGAGCAGTGGCGGGACACCCCGCAAAGAACGGCAGCCCCTTTCCCATTCTCTTTGCACATTCACACAACCCCACTTCTGCTGCAAGCAGCTGTGCCACCCCACCAGTTCCTGCCGCAGAAGGCCAGGAGCATCTCCCTGAAAGGAGCCCAAGAAGCCCCCTTAAGAATTTTATTGCCAATAGCCAACTGCTTCTTGCTGCCAACCCCTCACCTCTGAACACCGCGGCTCTCCGGGAGCAATGCAGAGAGACTCTCAGGACTCTCCCGGTGCCATGTCACACGACGCTCCTTGGCACAGCTACGAACGTGCCCTAGCTGTATAAATAACTGGGAAAGATCAAGTAAGATGCATTCAATGGCATATACTGTGAGTGGCTTTCTTTAAAGTATCAATGTAACTGTAACAAGTGACATTACCTTTTTTTTAAATAGTGTATTTTTTCCTTTTTTTTAAAAAAAAAAGACAAAGAATATCAGTCAATGAATTTAAAAGAAAAATTTGCTTATTTGTTCATATTATGTTCAAAGACAGTCTATTTTTTCACTGTAGAAATGTTACGTGTAATGGCTGTGATATATAAAAATGCAGTGCAAATTGCTACTTCTACATATTGCTTTTCTACCATTTAAAAGGTTTAACTTGCTCATGTAAGAACATGTCCTTTCTGGATTATTTTATTTTGGGTTCTTTTGTTTTAAATCGATCGCAGACATATCCCATGCCTCTGGAAGGGTGTGAGATGAGCAGGGAGGCCTAGACGTGGTGGCAGTGCCAACCCACCTCCCCTTCAGCTGTGGCCGTGTTCTGGGCTTAACTGGGCCAGGGCTGAACTGGGAGATGAAACAATACCAGTGTCTTACCATGACTGAAGACAGAAAGACGGTGATGGCGGAGCTGGGGCAAACATCAGCACACACACAGGTTTTTTATAACATCAAAGGTGTATCGTAGGTAACGGCCCAACGTGTGCTGGGTTGTAGATACAATGCTCTTGCGAGTGTACAGGACGAGGAGTTTTCTTGCAGAAGTGCGCAGAGGACAGCATGTCTGGGAGAAGACGCACTGCCCTGAACACTGCTTGCCTGTGACTTTTCCTTTTTTTATTTTTGTAGAAGGGGTAAATCATGGCCATCAAGTGCTACCCAGAAAGCCCCACAACAATCTATTTCCTAACTGAAAAAGAAAAAAAGAAAGAAATGAAAGGCTTCTTCAAGATTTTCCTTCTTATTTGTGTGAAAGTTGCCCAAATTTCTAAGTCTGTTGCAGCAAAATCTTACTGGACAAGTTGGGGGGAGGGGGGAGGTTTTTTCCTTTGTATGAGAGCAAAGTGCTGTTGCTTTCACACTGTTATTTCAAACTGAAACAGTAAGTGGTTTTCATACCACTTGTGTATGTAGATATATTGACTTTGTATTAAAGGAAGATTGTCTGAAAGGCCTGACTGCAAACCTGTTTGTTGGTAGGAGCGGGCAAGAAGCAAAGCAGCCGCTCAGTGTAACGCAGCGACCGCAAAAACGTTTTTGCTGGTGCCCAGGGCCAGGTAGCAGGTTGTTTTCCCTCTGCTGTGCTTATACTCCTTCTAAAAATAGGTCACCTTGACAAGCCAAACATGTGGTTGCAAAGAAACCAGCTCATTCGGAGAGCTTTTGGGCAAATAGCTGCAGTGACACAGGTGGGAGACGGCCGGGACCACAGCGCAACCGAGAAGCCACAGGTGCACGGGTTATGGCCACCTTGAGGTGTGAAACCTTTGGTAACTGCAGCTCCGGCTGCCTCGTCTGCGTTTCCCTTAGCGGGGGCAGCAGCTCTGGAAGGAGCAGCTCGGGCTGGAGCCCAGGTGCCGTCCTGGCTCCGGATGAAGGCTCTGAGCCTGCAGGCAAGGAGTAAAAAACAACTTGGTGAAGAAACGGACCGATTTACTCCAAGCAAAAGCCAAAGGTCCCACGTGAAGCTCGCGGCCGCAGCAGAAAGCAGCTCACAGCTCCTCCGCTGCCTGGAACAGCCCGTGCCACCACCTGCAGCGCGGCGGTGCTGGACGCAGAACACCTCGCTGCCCCCTCCGCGCCGGCGTGCGCTGGCTCAAGCTGAGCCGGAGCCTACTGAGCTTTAACTGGGCTGTGCCGAGAGCGGCTCCTACCTCTGCTGCTCACCGGTGGGCTCAGAGCGAGCTTCCCGCTTCAGCCACGGCGAGACAGCGAGGCGCTACGCGGGGCAGGGCTGGCACGGACACGGAAGACGATGCAAGTGTTCCCTATCAGGTATTTTTCCTCTTCCTTTTACCGGCACCAACCCTCTCTCCCCATTACGATGACACCAGCAGCAGCATTTTGGCTCAAGTTTAAATAAAAGAAAAAAAATAATAATTTGGCAAGTTAGCACAGAACCATGATCAAACACCGGGTGAGCTGTGAACCCAGGGAATTACATCACCTCCAAAATGTTGTTACTCCATGTGATAGATGGAGCGGAGGGGAGGCAGGGGGGGAGCCAAACAAACATCAAACAGCAACAACCCCGATC
>JAVJGJ010000047.1:49436853-49451150 GCA_035590215.1 Microhierax caerulescens | reverse complement strand
CCCCCCCCCCCCCCCCCCCCCCCCCCCCCCCCCCCCCCAACGCTGGATCCGCACCAAAACTGGTTTTACACCTTGGCTCATACCATCTGAGACGGTATCTGACTTCTGAAATATTTATGATGCCAAAAACCCTGACTGTTTTATTTTCCTTTCTTCTGAGCTTATCTACCTCTTTGGACATGCAGTGTCCATTTAGAGCACAGAGTAGAGATGATTTGCAAACAAATAATCACTTTAAAGAAATTAAGCATTCCAAATAAGTTTATCCATTCATAATCTCATTCCACCCTACTGCCAGGTGCATGTCAGCATAAGAAGGCAACTGCAAAGGGTGCTGGAAATACCATGTAATACTCTTTCTTCTTGCTCCAAATTTACCCTGAAACTCTGAACTTCACATCCTTCTGTAAGAGTAACCACTACCACACTGGCAGTGGCCAACCGCCTCAAGTTTTCACTGATGCTTCATTATTTCTTTGTCTACTGCATCACTAAAACAAAATATCCAGAAGGCTCCTAAAACTACACACACTGTCATACGTGCAGCAAGCCACATGTTCCCATTACTTTCACTGTCATCCTTTGTCACAGTATCCTAGAGCTGTGGTACCTCCCCAACAGAGGCCACAAACCATTGCCACGGCACAAGCCTGTCTTAACTGTGTTTTATTATTCCTGTCTTAATCCCACTCGTGTACGCAGGATGCTACTGTAATGCAAAAATGCAATTCAATACCTTTCCCTGATTTGCTTTGGAGTTAATACATCACAAAAACACTGAAATAAAAAAAAAAAAAGTGTTCTACTACCTTGATTTTAATTTTCGATCGTTGCTCTGGACTGGAGGAAACCCCAGGAGAAATACCAGGAGCTCCTTGGTACCAACAGCCTGCTCGTGGCAGGCGTTTTCCTCCTCTTCACCCAACACAGCGCAGCCAAGTCCCAGGGAAAGAAATTAACCTGGTGTAGGAAAAAAAAAAGCGGCTGGAAGAACCTATTCACAATTTTCTACAGGAAAGCAGAGAGTTGTCAAATCGAAAGCAAGGCTGCTCAAAAGAAGAAACTTCCCCCACTGAGACCCGACATACAAATCGGCAGGATGGCAGGATTATAACCATCACCGTACGGGTTCAGGAACGGAGGCACGGGAGAGCGAGATGCTGTACCTAAGGCAGAAGGCAATGGCAGGAGGAACATCGGCATCGGGAAACCACATCGGGACAGGGCAGCTCTGGGGGCAGGCAGCACAGCTTGCTCCGCAGCTCGGCTGGGCCTCCCAGCAGCTAATTTTATTCTCGTTTTCACCCCGGTGCTGACAGGGGCTTCGGGTCCCAGGTGCGATGCTGGAGGCGTTTTGCGCATCCGTGTCGGCGCGCAGCTCCCAAATTGTCCAAGTTCGCTGTTCCTTCACACTGGTGACTAAGCCTGAATATTTTAGGAGAAACTGGTTTAGAGATCTTGGTACAACTACGAAAACTTCTCAGCTGAGGGTTTGGTTTTTTTGTGCTCAGCTGTATCCGGGCAGAAGTTGGGAAAGGAAAACCAACAGAGAAATTAAATTTCATCAAATTTTGGCTCCAAAATACGTTGGAAGCCTGAGATCAGGGGAGACTTGAGTGCTACTTAATGAACAGCTTGATGTGAGGGCTGTACGGGAACTGTAATTAGTGCTCTGGCAGCACTAGCACTCCCCAGAGCTCGAGGCACCTCCCCTCTAGTTCAAGCATCCCCATCCGAGATCGCACGGCCGTGCTGGAGAAGGCTCAGTGCCGGTCCCCAGGGGAGGACGGGTTCCTCCTGCTCTTCAGTGAGGAATGTCCATCAGATGTGACCAAAAGAGACCCCCCAAAAGCTCAGTGGTGGGAGAGAATTAACATACCCGTGGCCAGAGCTGTGCGAGCGCACCTTCGCTGGGGGTCCGGCTCAGCCCAGTTGTCCCTGCCCAGTGCAGAGCCGGGGGGTCCACACACATGTGGGTGTCCCCCAGCGGGAACACAGCACATCCAAGTGGGCAAATCTGTGGAGAGGATCAAGGAACAGAACACTGAACGCTTTGCCTTTCTTGAGTCGAACAGGGGATAAGGGGAGAACGCTTGTCTGCAGCCCGGGGGCTGCGGGGGGCGGCTGTGGCTCCGCAGACCCCAGCTGAATGCGAGGGGAGCACAGCCCCTGCCCCAAGCTGCCCCTGCCGACCCCCCGATCCCCCAGTCTCACGCCAGGGGATTGATTTCCAATTTTCCTGCTGCACTTTACCAGAGAGACACCTCTGAAAGGCACATTTTCTCCCCCACCACAGCCCCGTCACGATGTCCGTGACACTCCCGGCGGCCCCGCGGGTGACAGGGCACTGACAGGCTGCATCCACCTTGCGTCACAGGACGGAAAGGGACGATCGTGCTGTGGTCCTGGCAAAAGAAACCCAACAGACGTTCCCTTTTACTGGGCTTTTGGTGAGGGCACGGGGCAGGAGCGTGAGGCTGAAAACACTCTGGTGTAGGGTGAGGAGCAGCTGAGACAGCCCAGGCTGTGGTGGAAACTGCACAAGGAAAAAGCCAGAGGAAAGCAGTTCATGTTTTGTTTCCTCTCCTTGCAGTCCACCACCTGCCGAGAGTGAAATACTGCAGTGATCGTTGCGGTGCTATAACTAGACGTAAAGTTCGGTCTTAGCGCTTGGAGAGTAAATCTTTTAAAAACATAAAATGATGTCCAAAGTCAGGGGAAGCACCTAGGAGCATAAATCACAACAAAGTCAGGAGGCTGGATGTTGGGGTTCTCACCCCAGCCTTAGCACACAGTTGTTGGGAAATCCCTGGGCAATTTTCAAAAAGGGGAGCTCCAGCGTGGCTGTGTATAAGCCAGCGTGCTGCTGCTCATCGCAGAGCTCTGCGAAGACCACGTCACCTGCAGGTACTCAGCCGCTCAGGTCTGAGCATGAACATCTCAATCCCAGCTAGAAATATAAAATTTAAAAAAATAAAAAATAAAAAATGAGGACATCGCTTACTACTGAGAAAAACTGCAGAGAAATTAATTTGGACAAAATGGACCAGGTCCTTGATTTGAGAATATCACAGAAGCGAGAGAAATCGGAGTGTTGAATAAGCAGCCAACTGTCTATACGCTGAAGCAGTAAAATATGTTCTGACAAATTGCTCCTGTAAAACAGAAACGTCCCTAAGCAGTGGGATCTCACAGAAACAGTCACACTCGGGCAGATCTTTCACTACACGCTGACAAAAACCTCACACTAATCACACAACACAGGACACAAAGCTACTGGATTGCAGTGCTAATTCCATGTTCTATGTGAATCCCAGATTAATCAGATGCACCACTTCTTCAGCCTAGATATTCTCTAGTGGCTTCAATCTATTAAGATAACAAAAAGAAATAAACCTCAGCTCTGTGTGGAGCCACGAAATCAGACTTGCACGACAGCCCTTCTCCCCATCTCATTGCTTCACGTAGAAAATTGTCCAGTGACCCTTCTGTACCTACGATCAACTCAGATTTGATCTTTTTAGTAAGGCAGATGTACCCCTGCTATTCTAAAGAGCAGCAGCATCTTGGCTTGTATCATGGATAACTGACCATTCATTGCTAATCAAAGAAAATTTGCCGTGTTTTCGAGATGGCTCCATTAAATGAAGCAGATGAGCACTGGATCCGTCCATTTATTTATTTTTAAACCACGATCTGGGGCACAGGGGAGGGTATCACTCCTGTTTCAGAAACAGCTTGGCTACGAGCTCATTTGCTGGGGGATATTAGCAGCTGCATCTGAAATGGCAAGGCTAGGATATCGAGGTAAGCCAAAGTCAACTGTGCTGAAATATCACCAAATTCTTACTTATTCCACGGGAAACGTGGCTAAGCTATGGTCGCTGTGTAATTCCAAACAATATTTGCACAGTGACCTTTATGTTTCCCCTCTTAGAAACAAAAAATTTAATTGTTTTGCTCCTCACGCAGAATAAATAACTCCCAGTGATTTTCTGTTGGTGTGCACGTAAACCAAACAGTTACCTTCTTCTGCTATCAAAGCTGCCAAATAATTCTAGCTCAACATCTCCAACTCATTCCAGCCTCAGCATTTTGCCAAAGTTAGTTTGTTTTTTGTGCACGCGTGTGTGCCAGTACGATGGGATGAGAGGCCAGAGCGATGACCTGAGCATGAGGCTGGAAATCAGGGACCCACAAGAACTCGGTTCAGAGTGTTTCTGCTGGAGTCTCAAGTAATTAGCTCCATCTCTACTCCTGCTGGCGCACTCAAGGAGCACTGGCAGGTACCACCTGCGTTAGGTACTCTGAAGCAGCCGCTGTTTAAATTTCACGAGGTTAAACTCACTGGCAGGGTCCCCTCATTAACCTGTGACAAGAGCATAGCATGAATTGTCCTTCTACCCAAGAAACACAAAACTAACACCACGGGGAACGACAAGGGTCACAAGAGGTGCTCATCACGAGGCTCCTCTGTGCATCCCATGGGCGGACACGCAGGCAAGCGCCCTGGGAAGCAGCAGCAACATGTCAGACAAGAGGGAGAGCGTGGAAATAGCTGTACGTAGCTGTTGTCACACCTACCTGGTGAGAGGGACAGCTCCGGCACTTGGCAGGTTCCACGCAGGCAGGGCTGCTCCTTGCTTTAATCCGTCCAGGTACAACCGCATTCCTGAAAAAGCTCTTCTACAAACCTGTGCTCCTTCCAACTTGGTCTATTTGCAGGTCAGGGCTTTGCAAGCATTTAATAATTGCAGAAAGGCTGCAAAAAGCTCATTAGACTACCTTCAGCTGCACGTAGGGCAGGGAAAAGCAGCCCAAACAAGAAAAGCAACGAGAACTTGATTACCTTGCCACTAGCAAAGGGACCTACTGCAGGAAAGGCTTCACCTTACACTGGGAAGAAATTCAAGCCAGAGAGAACTGGCACAAGCAGTGTGCTGATCTATCACCATCCTCCTCCGAGCCCCCAGCTGAACGATCCCACCATCACAGAAGTCATGCCCTCATGAGACATGCCGCTAGTTCAACTCTACTTGCTATTAAACTAAAATAGCACGCCCAGATTCAAAGCAAAGTTTAGTTTAATATGACTCCTGATTACCATAAGCTAAAACTCTCCGAGTAAACCACTCCAACCAAAACAAGGGCATTCTTCCAGAAGGGAATTGCACCTGTTTAACAAGTAATTTTATTAAACTGGTGCAATTTGTTCAAGCTGAAAGAGAACTACTGATGAAGAACTAATATGAACAGCAAGGGAAGAGGAACACAGAAAAAAAACCAACAGAATAACCTCAAGAAATTGAAGTTCTGCAAAACTGGCCAAAGCACAGATGTCTACAGCATGTGACAAGGTTTTTCCATCATCTGCTCTTTCCCTAAACTGAACAGTCACAAAAGTAAAGCAAAAAGGAAAGGAGCAAGTACACCGAAGAGGCGTTCCTGAAAGCCCGTGATGCCCTCCCCTGTACAAGCAGGGAAGCTGGCAGCCAGGGAAAGCCACAAAATACCACGTGCGAATGTGCTCACGTCCTTCTGCACGCTGGAGATCGGCAGAAATGCATTTGCAAGAATTGTTTCAATAGGACTAGAAATTACCACGAGAAGTCCAGAGCGAGAGAACCATGGCACAGCGACAGACACCAGACCAAGCTTTATGGAAGCCCCACCACTAGATAGCCTCACCCCTATTAACACTGCAATTTTTAGTTTTCTAAATAATCCTGTCCTTTACATAGATAAAAGGAGATTTGCCTCCTCCATTTCTTCTCAGCAAGCCGAAGGTCCTTCTCCAGCCGGAGGAGGAGTGGATGAATCTCCAGCCACTGCTCCGCTCCGCAGCCATACGGCACGAGTCTCTGCTGGCCTCGGAGTAGGAGCCGGCAGCCTGTTGATTCGCATCGTCTCATCGCTGCCAGCAATTATCACCAGATGACTTTATTGTGCCTGCGACAGTTGGTGACACTGACTCGGGGACTTTTATCAGCTTCTACGCTACAGGTTTGCAAACATCTGCCCGTGTGAAGGCACCCCGCTGCTCGCCAGCCCGATCGAGCTGGGCTTCTGCGGAGCAGCTGAGAAGAGACGGGCGCCTCTTGTGCGAGCCAGCCTCGTGCACGGGCACCTCGTCCCTACCTCGCCAAGCCAGCGGCCACGTCCCCAGCAAAGGGCTCGGCAGGGCGGGAGGGAGCTGCAAGCAGGTACCAGTGCATCCACCGCGCCGGCCGGGGCTGGAGGAGGCCACACCGGCAGGAGCTCGGGAGGATGGAGCTGGCACCAACGGCGAACGTGGGGAAATAAAAGGAGGAAAGTGAAACACGCTGGAGTAAGGGGCACAGCTCAGCTGCACGGGTTGAACAGATACACGCAAATACGCTTTCTCCAGGGGTAAGAAAGATGTCGAGGTTAGAAGAGGAGGCTACTGAGCTGTGCTCATCTACACTCTTTCATCCAGCCCCGAACGGTCCTAGACACAGGAAAGCGTAGGAGGCAAAGCTCTTCACTGCAGCAGCTGTACCATTCGCATCGACTCCCCCAGGACTCCCTGGGGACAGCATAATTTCCTATAACCCTACACCATCTATACTTTCTCAGCAAGCAACAGAAACCCACAGTGACTTAGGGGGGTTTTGTGGAAATGTCTCTTCCCCCCTGCGAGGCTGTGATAGTGATGGAAAGGTTTGATCCTTGCCTTTTGATCGCTGATCCAGGCAGTTACTTGGAAGTACATACTGCTTCTTAAGACATCTTTAAAATTACATTACTTCTTATTACAGCAATATAGCAGACCTTAAATTTCAAAGGTGAGGTTTGTGTGGGTGTCAATTCCAACAGACTTTGTATCAGCATCTTCTTCCCACTAGTATAATTCCTCAGGTTATCTCAAGAAAAACTATTAAGCTGCAAAAGACTGGAGGTTGGAGATTTCTTTCACATAATCTGCAGCATTAGCCTCATATTGCACCAATTGGAGAGAAAGTTGTAGGAAAGTATCAGGGCCAGGGCTCAGGATGGGAAATGAAGGTGTTAAATGAAGGTTCAGGAAGATGCTATTTTAAGAGGTTCAATGTCAGCTCGACCTCCAAGGGCTAGAAAGAAAGGCTACTGGAAGACTACTACAGACTCCAAAAAGGAAGCAGCAAACTGGTGACATAAAAGATAAAGGATTTTAAAACCACCTCTGACTACTTGGCAACCATGGTTCTCAGGGACAAGCCAGCTGGAGCAAATCCTGGACCTTGGACAAAAAGGCAGTGGGAAAGCTTTTGGGAAGCAGTGCAAGGACAGACCTCCTGCATGATTAAACAGAGAGGAAGGAAAAGACCATGTTCTTCATCAGCCTCAGTTTTATCAGTCAGCTTTACCCATCAGATCTGGGAGCCACCTTCTCCTGCAGTACAGAAGACTTTAGACTCATTTAGAAATGAAGAGACTCCAATCCCCCAAAAAGTGTAATTCTGAAGTGCTCAACAGCCTTTAATTCATTATGAACCTAGAGGCAGAGGAAAAAAATATGCAAAAAATACATCACATCCTCAAACTAGGGGGAGAAAAAGAAAAAAAAAAATCATTATTTTTATAGCACATAATCAGACACTTACAAATATATTTCACTGGAAGAAGGGTAGGAATGTGCATTTCCTATCTCCTTTTCAATAGTCTGATGCACAGAGGCTGTCAATATGGTCATTATAGATAATCCGCACAAGTCATTCCTAAACCAAAAAGAGGGATTTCAAAAGAAACAAAAATGGAGAACCCTTGCAACAAGGAAGGGCATTCCACAGTTCCAGGTTCACGTTTAAACATAACTCAGCATCTGAATATGGGGGGAGGAAACACACTTTGTTTTTACAATATAAATAAGATTTTGAAAAGGTACTACATATGAATACAGCAATAGTGCTATTTCAGTCAGGACTTTAACATGCAGAGGAAATTCCCCATTTTTCACAACCACTCATCCCACCCACCCCTTCCCCTCCCACCTCCAAAAAAAATCCTCTGCTGTTTAAATTCTCTTTCAATTGTTTAAAATATTTCTCTTGTGGCCTGGCAACACTCTTATTCTTTTATACAAGCAAGTTTTCCACTAAATCATGTCTTAACCAACAAGAGACAGATACGTAGGAGTAACAACCGAGGCTTTTAAGAACCTTGCCAATTTTTAAAACTTTTATTAGTCTCAGTTTGTTTTTATTCTTGGAGACATCTACTGAAAATGTCAAAAACTCAGAAATAAAAAAAAAAAAACTGTTTCAAATGTCTTACAAACACGCACGCGTGCACACGCGCACAGACACCACACACAAACAAAATAACCCGTAGCAGAGGCAGTAAGAAATCAAGGGAACTCCAAGTCTCTCAAGGGAGAGCAAAAACCAAAACAATAATAATAATAAAAAAATTTTAAAAATTGCTTTATTTATCTCCACTCCTTCACTAGGACAATTTAAAACCCATCAAGTCTCTTAAGATGCTAATCTACCATCTGCTAGCCCACAAATCCTTCCCACTTATTCCCTTAAATATCCAGCTATAGTGTTGCTTAAAAACCTCTCCACGGAACAATGACCACCTTGCAAAGGGGCTTTAATAAAAAAAAAAAAAAAGAAAAGAAAAAAAAAATAATATTGTCTCTTTCTGTCCAGTAATTTCAGGGAATTAAGTGGAAAAGATTGCTGTGCAGCATCCTGGATAGCTCTGCTGCTGGTGGGCCAAGGCGAGGTGAGTGGTACCAGGTGCCCTTGGCCCCCTTCACCCAGACACTGTGGGAGCTGTGGCCCCTTCCCAGCTCTGCACTAGGGCTGCCTTTTTCTTTCCCTCTGAATTGATAGAGGTCCTCCAAAGAGAGCGGAAGACTTTCCAGTGACTTCAGCAGGGGTTTGGATCAGGCTCTTTTACAAAACACTGCTCCATAACAGCTCTTCGACCGGAGGTGATTTTCAAGTGTTCAAGCGGGAGCTGCCCACTCAATACTTTAGGATTTGTTTTTGCTTTTAACATTCATTCAATTCTTAGTGAACTGAGTCCAATCAAAGGAAGGGCTTGCATTCTTCTTCCCCATGAATAACTCAAAGGCTCAGTCTTTACTTAAGTAAAGGATGTCACAACAATCAAAGATGTTTGGGGAATTTCTTCTTTAATAAGATAAAAGAAAAACATACAAACACCTCCCAGGCTTCTGTCATGGAATGATTCTCACAACTGTAAGGAGCACAACTCAAAAAAAAAAAAAAAAAAAAAAAAAAAAAAAAAAGACAACGAAAACAAAAAGGTTCCTAAGGGAGACATGCCTACCAGAGAGCTAGAGCAACCCCTTGACGCTCTAGTCTGCAGTGGGGAAGCGGGATGGCTCATAAAGGAACTAACACAAGAAGCAGCAACAAAACACTTGCCAAAACCAGAGTGGCATATTGTAACTGAAAGCCATGCTGATTCTTAACTAGAAAGCAACTGTGATGGCAAAAGATGGGGAAGGAAGATGACAAGAATGACCAAAACCCGGCCATTTCTTCCCTAAGTCCCTTCCTGGTGACATGGCAGAAATGCACACATCTATCAAATGTCTGTAATAGAACTAACGGTAAGAAACATCCCAGCTATGAAATATTTCTTTCCCCATCTTCCCCAGCTTACAAAGAAGATAGTGTTTCTTTACAAAAAAGAACCCAGAACTTTCCAGGACATCTGGTCTTGCTCTCTCTCTTTCCCCACTGTAATACTAGTCACATTTCATTTGGGGGTGAAAGGGGAGGATTTTATTTATTTTCTGTTTTAAAGCCATAATCTAGAAAAATTTTTTGTGGAAACTTTTGTTTTCCTATTTTTGTTTGCTTTTTTTTTTTTAATAATGCTCATTTATAGAAAACTTCACAAAGGTGACGTCTATGTACAGAAAACACAATTCCAAAGGCTGCTTCAGTAGTCAATGTAATAGCACCTTTAAAGACAAAAGTTTGACATATTTTAAAAAGTCATCTTGTTATACTTTAACCCTTTCCAAGCCTCATAAAAAGGAGCCTGTCACAAAGTACATTACTACAAACTCTTCCAAAGTCTCTGTGAAATGCTGTCTGAAGGTTTTTTCAAGGTCCCTACTCTACGGGTCAGCAACGTCTGGCAAAGTAGAGGTAGCGTGCAGCCAGACAGGATTTTCTTGCCGTCCAAACCAAGAGCAGATGAAAGAAATTCACAGCAGGCTATTGCACAAGGCTGGTCTTCCACAGTTTCCTGGTTATTTTATTTTTCCACAGGCTTGAAAAGGGTTAATTGAATATTTTTAATTAATTCTGGTTAAAACATGTTGCTCTGAGTTCCCGGCTGGTACTGTGTCTGCAACAGGCTCTCCATAAAGGCCAAGTAATCTGGGTTTTGTCCATATTCTTCGGGATTTCTTGAATTCCCCAGCCGGGGACGCTTGGCTCTCACTTCATCTCCCGAAAATACATCTTCCTGAGGGGCCCCAGTGCTGAGGGACTGCAGGAGACACGAAAGTACAATCATTAGAGGCACAGCAGGAAAACGGGCAGACGCGCAGGTGCAGACGATGGAGCATGCCTGCATAACGACCGCAGGTGTAGCAAGTGAACAATTTGGTTCACAGCATTTCTGTAGAAAAAGAGAACTCCAAAACATGCAAAGCACACAGCGGGAATTAAAAATTCTGGGCTTCTGAAACCCTCGCGTTGCCTTTTTTCTGTTTCACAATATCCTTCACTTCAGCTCCTGCCTCGTCAATTCTCTGTTTACTCCTATCCTCCGCCTCTTCAGGTTGTTCATTCCTAGTAGAAGGCACAGAGGAAAATGGGGCTTCCCTAACGTGTTTGACCCAGAGGAAGCACGTGGGCATCACTGTACTGACAACGGGCTTCTGTTCGTCCTGCTCTTAAACCCTCAAATGAGATGCATTTCTTGGTAGAAATTATTATCTCCTGTCGCTTTGTTCCTCTGTTCTGCTGTACTACGTTAAAGCCCTGTGAGCATCACTTCCCACAGAGCACAGTCAAACACTTCTGGCAGCAGAAGTACAAGAGAAAAGCCTCAGTTTCAAACTGACTCAAAACCTCCCGTTCACTCTCCAGCTCACGTTCCATTCTCTGGAACTGTTCTAAAGCCTGATGTCTCCACTGCAGAGAGTACGTTGCTTTCCAAATCCTGTACTTCAGGGCTCCAATATGCTGTCTTTATTATTAGACAAGCTTAAATAAACTGGAATATTGTGCACATCTTGGAAATTAATTCTACGGTGCTGCTTTGCCACCAGAAGTCTTTCAAGGATAACACGGTAAATTATTACTAACCTCTAAAATCTATGCCATGAGGTCTTACTGATATGAACAACCTTGAACGAGATGGAGAAGCTACTCAGAACGACATTACAGGAAGCATTTTACACAAGTGGGTTTTGGGTAGAACATTTCCCGCATAAGGAAACAAAAGTTTCCTCCAAATTGTCATCAGTTCTTCCACAGAACTGCCTGTCATCAGGCTACTTTTGACGATGTGCATCTTGCACTTCTGCTGGCGGCCATGGGTTCACAGGGTCAGTGAACTACTGGTTTAACTCGGCACAGCAATTCGTGTCATCTCAAGGGAAGGCTGGTGCATCCTCTTTTTGTCTTGTATAAGAGACAGAAGCCCAGAACCTTATCACAGGTTAACCTTGTGGATCTGTCCCTATCCTGCAGTGGCTGATGTGACAAACATTTGGAATGAAGAAGAAAACTGTATATTCTGGATTTGCATAGAAACCAGTCTCACCATTTGTTCAAATGAGGTAACTTCAAACTTCAGGTTTGAAAACACCCAGCAAGTCTGGAACCAAAAAAGCTATGAAATAAATTCCTCCTATTATCTGCACTCAGTATTTCCATTGTATGCAGATAAAGATAACCTGATCTTTTAGATTAAGAGCTTTATAGATAAGACCTATGTTCTAAATCTCCTATTTGCTGAGAAACAGGGGTTCGGCCCAATGTCGCTTATCAGTTCTCCAGAAACCACTCAGCTGTAGACCAATTCACCACACTTCTGACGAAAGGAAGTATTCAGACAGAATGGCAGTCCACATAACTAAATTCATACGGTGTAAAATGATATGAACATAATCTTTTAACCAGAGAAACCAAAAATCAGATCTGAACATGCAAAAGCGGAAAATCATTTAGATGCTTCTCAAGCACATACCTCAAGAATTTCTTCTACACTGTGTATTTTGTGAAAGACAAGTGGTTTTACAGCCACAGAAACTGAAGGCTGCATTCACCTAATGTCTAAACAATATGCTAAGGAATTGTGAATGAGTATCGCAAGCCACAGCTATTTTTACAGGTTCTGTTCCTTTGATACCCACCAGGCGAGACTTCACTCTCTTGGGAAGCTCTTCCTCCAAGGTATAAATATCACCACGCTTTACCATTAGTTGAGAACCATCTTCAAACTCAACCTGCAGAGTAGGCAGAAGATGAAATAAGAACTTGGCTTTGACACAGTACTTGAACAGTCCGTTCGCAGACTATGCCACATACGGTCGTTTCATGGGAATAGCAAGGAAGCGTCAGGGGCCAGCTCCCATGGATGATCCCCTGTTCTTGGCCCTGCACATCTCTAGGATTGCCATAGAATGAGCATCCCTAAGCTGTGTTAAGGATGCTGAACCCAAAAAGTGCCAGTTTCAGTGCTGCTCAGACACCCCTGTCTTATCCAGCCCAAGTGGTTTCACTCAAGTGCTCCTACAGATCCTAAAATGTCTACATTCCAGCTGGACCAGCACCTCTGCTCCCCACTCCCAGCCAGAGCACTAAAGATTTCCACTGATTTTTTATTCAAATCCTGAAAAAAAGAAGCTTTTCACTTACAATAAAAGGCAGCCCTGTATTCAGGCCAATATGGTAATAAGAATTCCTTTCATCTTAAACAAAGCATTTTCACACGTCAGAGGGAAACAACTCCAGCTACTAAAATACATTTGTATTTTAACAAGCAGAAATAAGTCAGCCAGGTACAAAAAATGGTGATAACTCCTCAAGTCCAACCTTTTTTGCTAAACGCTGATGATATCATGAATTACGCATCAGATGTTACGGGAAAGTTTATTTTTGGAAATGTGCGTACAGAAATGTTAAAACTATTAAAAGTTTTTAAGAGATTCTAATTTCCTTTGCTCAAGAGTTATTACACCTTTCAGGATAATGCAGGACATACGCCACAGGTCAACACAGGGTGTCACAGCTTCAGACTGGACAGATTCAGAAGGAAGAAAGCATCTGTGCTCTGAACTCCTCCTCGTGTGCTGCCCAGGTCTTGCTGCTCATCGGTTAGGCAAGCTCAGCGATGCCTGCGGAGGTCCCTTAACCGAGCAGCATACATCAGCTGCAAGAACAGGCTTGGAAAGATGAGCCCTGCTGAGGTGGTTTAAGATGCTACTGGTCCCGTTTACTCTCTGGTTTTACAGAGCACCACTACCGTAACCGAGTCAGAAGGGAACACGAATTACAAAGTTAAACAGGGAGGGCACAAGCAGATCGCCATCTGCTATTTCCACTACTCAAGCTCAACTTCTAGTAGAAACACAGGACTTGCAACTGAGGGCAGTGCCATCTCAACTACCGCTGCTGGATTTTGTTTAAGTTCCAAATTACAGGTATGGTTAGACCCCTGTTATGAACACACGTTAGAGCAAGTTACAAGACAGTCATTTGGGCTTAATTGTAAAAAAAAAAAACCCCACATATCTAATCTGAGCACACGAAGTACAGACTTCAGAGATGTGAACTGGGAAGCTACTGCAAAAGGTTTAAAATGCCAAAGCTAATCCATGCCTTCCTCCTATGAACACGCATATTCCGCAACAAAGCTGTGTTTTAAAATATAATCCTATTCCAAAACAGATAAAAGATATGCGCCATAAGCACTGAATAAGTATCTACATGCAGAACCAATGTGGAAAGCCATTCAGGCTATTTCCCCCATGGAGAAGAGCTTTACTTATAGGTAACTGCTTGATTTGAAAAACACAGACGACTCATGCATATTTTTCTGTCATCTGGCACTATCAGTGGAATAGCCTATTTCAAATTATGGTGCCTTAGAGAAATCAATGACAATTTCCTATACTGTGATTAAACTGGAACGCATGCATAACAATAGATCTTTATGGAACTATATATTGTACTTTATTCATAACCACGGTCACCTCAGATCACACCTTCTCTGAAGCAACTGTGGACACTTCTGAAAATCTGCACAATTTTCAGACGGTCCCAGACTTCACTGTGGAAAACCCAAGAAGT
>JAVJGJ010000047.1:49403288-49436753 GCA_035590215.1 Microhierax caerulescens | reverse complement strand
ATATTGTACTTTATTCATAACCACGGTCACCTCAGATCACACCTTCTCTGAAGCAGTTAACATCCATTATATGCACCAAAAAGACCGTTAACTGACAAGGTGGATCATCGTGCTCTTCACTCAGACATGAAACACTCTGTGTAGAAAGGACAGAAACCAGAACTCCATTTCAAACAAATACAAGATAAGGGACTTCCTCTCCCTTTCGTCCAGAAGCATCAATCTCTTAAAAATAACAATTACTTGCAAATTTCAGCATATTTTTCAAAAGGATGTACACCAAGTATACTTTCTAAATCACTGTTATTTTCAAATTCTTGGTACCATTTAAAAAGGTTTTAATCAAATGAATATACTGCATTTTATAGAATATTCTGTGCTGAAGTACTAACACAGTGTACCAGGTTAAATCTTCCTTTAGTGACTATCATAACCTCCCACAAACAAGAATCTTGTATGTGGAACAGATTCGAAGACAAAAAATACTGTCTGCTGTTTTTCTCATCTTAAAACCAGAGATGGTGAGGGTGTACGACTGAAGGCTCCCAGTTCCTCACACAACAGCATCAGGACATTATTCCCATATGATGATGATGCTCCACAAAGTACCTTCCCATGACCAGAGGATTATTCCCACCCTGAAGTAGCCTCCTGACCCATCATTTCCCTTACTTCCTCTCAAAGCATGTAGGAAAGTTGTAATTACGCAGTTATCAACTCAGGGAACTACAGATGACGAGCTCAGCTCCAGCCACAGGACAGCCACCAGAGAACAGTTCGAATAGGTCACTTCTGACCTGAGTCACATCTGAGCTATAATGAAATGAGCGAATTTATTTTATATCTTAAAAGCAGGTACAGTCTAGACATATGCCTGTCTCCACGTCCACATTCTGTGACAGAAAACCTTTACCCTGATCCTATTTTAACACTGTATTTCTCTCTAGGCTACCAGCACTATTTACTTCAGAAGGCAAATTCTCCCTTCCTGACCAGAGCAAGTATTCAACACCAGTGAGCTATGCAATTCAAGCAACAATCAGACATGTTGACGTGAAGTCTGTGGGTACTCTTCCACACTCACCTGGTAAATCTGACTGATCTGGGCTGCAATAAACTTGGCCTTATAGATGATTCCATCTGTCCACTGCAGTTGAACCAGCTCACCCTCTGGAGGGGGTCCCATTTGGATGCAGTCTCTGCTCTGAAGACACAGAGTGAAAGAGGTCAGACAGCCCACACCACACCAACAAAGCTCAACAAGTAGGTAAAGAGGTGCGTTAAAGTCACTGCTCAAGGCACTTGCTACATAATGCTATAATTAGTAAAAGAGAATTTCTGTGCTTCTGATTAACTGCAGTTATCTCAAACAAAACCATTCACCAGTGAGAGGCCAGAAAGAAACAGGTGCACCTCCTTTTGGGGACAGTACTCGGTTCTAGGAAGTTTCTCATTACAAACCCAAAAACATCAGAGCTCCTGTACCAACAAAAACATGGGGGGTGACCTGCTCTGCTTCACGTGGTGAATCAGTGGTGCAATCAGGAAGAGAATTCATGAGCTGACGAGCCAGCCTCTTCTAGACATTCCTTCTATTAAGGAATAGATTCAAAATGAATCCCTATTTTGAACCAAAAGTGCTTACAGACAATCCACTTCCCCCAAGAATCTCACTTGTCAGCTGAAAAATACATTATTCAACCCCAAAACAAAGAGGATTCAACTTAAAATAAACACCGCTTTCTGTTAAGTCATCTGCATACAGCAAAATCACATCTTTGTAAAGGAACAAAAAGAAATGAAATAACGTCATAAAGAAGAGTAATGAAGACCAGTACGAGCTTTTCTATGCAAGCAGCAACTTCTAAGTTTTACTTTGTTGTTCCACCCCGAAGTGCACAGAAGAGGAATGCACGTGTGACACTGTACTCATCTCTAAGGGTAATAGTCTCCACAGAGAGCTGCTTACAATAATGCTTTCTGGGTAAACGTTGTCACTGTATGAGCCATCATCAAAGTTCACTTCATAGAAAGTCTGTGTTGTCATGCCAATAACTTTACATCTGTAGTAGAGTCCATTCCGGTTCTTTGTGATCACAGTCTGTCCAAGGGTCACTTCCCTTCGAAACTGAATCTGTGCATAGAGAAGGGGGAATAATTTGCAATTTTCAACCATAAAAACTGCATCAAAAATATAGGCGCAGACAGACTGCTCTCAAAAAAACCCGCCAACAAATAACAAACCAAACTAAACCAAAAAAAAACCCAACCTAAACCCAAGACACATACATTCTGGTTAGCTGCTTTGTGTTTGAAGCAAGTGATGGACACAACATAAGGCCAGTCATCTGGCTCCATGGGCACGCCGGCTGCGTGTGCACAGGTCACATGGAAGGATGTGGAGCAGTGCTCATAGGAGCACTGGATGCAGGCACCAGACACTTTCTTCATCCGTTTCCGACAGTACACGCATTTCTGGAAAGAAGCACAGGTCAGTGTTACGCAGGCAGTCAACAGCAGCTTAACGCAACGTAGCGCACCGTGTTACGTGACGTGGTGGAAAAGTCTGTATCGTTAGTGCCTGGGGCCCAGAAGCCACAGCCACAAACAGTGATGTTTGCTGCCGAGAGGTCATGTCCACCACTTCCAGAACCGCCTGCATACACTTGCCTACAATCACTCATAAGCCAAGAAACTCCAGCAGATACCAACTTCTCATTCCCTCAAACATGGCCAGTACGTCAGCTCTCCGGCACCGCGCTGGACAGTGAAGCAGACTTAAATCCAAGCTGAGCCCGTTGGTGGGAGGGCCAAGAGAAAGGGGGGGTGTAACAGGCACACACACATCCCTGTTATTAGAGAACTGCTACAGCTCAATGCTCATCCTCCTTAGGTACACAAAATGTTCCTGCGTCAATTCAAAGGCTGCTACGTCTTCACAGCTAGAAAATAACGTTTTCATTTTTTGAAGGAACAGAACACAGAATAACTGTGCAATAATTTGTTCTATTATATTTAATGGAATGTTATACCTATTAGATCTAACGGAATATCATTTTATACAGTGGAACAAAAATATTGCATGTTTATTTCACAAGCGTAAACATATCAACCGTAACTTTTTTATTGGTATCCATGTCAGATTAGCTATTTTAGATAAATCAGTCACTGTTTTACAAACAAAAGAAATAAAAAACATTGTACCAGACACCAGAATTACAGGGGAAAAAAAAAAGGTATGAAATCTTTCAGTATTTTTTAAAACTCACTTTCTGCAAAGCAGACCCAGTTATTAGGCTGCTCTAATCAGACAGCACTTAGAGGGGACAGGTAGGTAATCAACTTATGATGTGTGACTACTTTAAAGAAAGAAATCTAAATTTTTTCAAAGCTAAAAATCATAAGCCTTACAGCACTGTAGACTTGGCAGCAAGCTTTAGGTGTCAGTGGGAAACGAGAGACATTTCCTCATTCCCTAACAGCACCAAATTCTTGTTTCCAGCCCCTCAGAAATACAGAAGACCAGATTTTGGGAATAAAATTCTGAAGAAATTAGAAAAAGAAAGAAATTGTGCAAGTTGGATTCTTACATAATGTTTCCAGGGAACTATTTGGAAACACCACTTCAGCTTTTAACATCTTAAGTCTAGGGAATCTGTCACTGATTGATGGCAGCATCTTTACCTTATCCGAGGCTTGGACAAGGCAAATCAGGGGAAAATTAATATCACACATGAGACAAACATGCATTTTATTTGTTAGTATGAACAGCTCACATAAATAAAATCCTGAGAGATTCTTATATGCCCATGAATCTGACTATACAGCTATGTAATTTATTTATTAGAAATAAATAATTTCCATGTATAAGGAGGGAGCAGTAATTTTTAGTGCCCATTTCCAGATGACCACCTCCAAAGGACACTAACCAGCTCAGTCCAGCCACTGCCCCCCTCCCAATCCATCCACTCCTCTAAACACAGATGTCCTGCAAATGTGCTACAACACACGAATGACTGATTCTTCTTCTCTCTACAGTGTCTGATGTTAAACAGAGCCTCCCCATGCTCACTCTTCAGGACCTCTCATTTACCTCACTCCCATTAAAATGCTGCTCAAAAGTATGCAACATCACAGAACACATGACCTAAATTTTAAGATCCGTATGAATTACTCATCCCATGGGACTAGAAATGCAACATAAGCCAACATAATCACACAATAAGCCAACACAACCCCCAGAAGTATAAATTCACTCTGCTTCCTCTAGATGTGGGACGATCTTAAAAGTGTACCCAGAAAAATAGGAAGAGGGGTACCATATTATAAACTATCCAGTAAATGCAAAATAACAATTGCCAAATTTCAATGTTAGGTTTTATTTGTGTTATCATAGCTAAGGGGCAGGGCCCCGCTGTGCTAGCTACAACATGTTGCCAAGAGAAATAAAAGACCAGTCCTTCTCCAGAAAGCATTTCTCTTCCTTGAAAGCAAAACGTGCAAAAGGGAGACACATTCTTCACTATTTCTGCGCAACATCACCCCTCCCTGACTGGGGTCTGCCCCACATGTATATGAAATCAGTCAATTTTACTTCCTGTGAAGTGTAATTCCAAAGTCAGTATGTTTACACCGAAGATTAATTTGGCCTTTTTGCTTAAACTAACAAAAGTCAGGAAATTCAAAGCCAGAGCCTCAGTGCTGCCAGAATGTGGGGTTTCGTATTTAATAAGCTGTGCCTTTATCGCTCTGTAAACCATGTTCCAAAGCTAGATAAGCACCACAGCAAAGTGCACAGCAGGAACACGGCACTGAAAGCAAGTCAATAGCAATGAGATCTCATTATTAAACTGTCAATACCCAATTCTCCCACCAGCAGGGACACCTGCTGATACACAGCCTGCTCAGTCCTGCCTCTCAGGGGAGCGTTAACCCTCCCGTATCAGGAATCTGCCTTCATTGATGTAAACAGGATTCTTCCCAGCCAGAAGGATTAGCATGCACCTAGCGACACCCCAGCAGCAAGACAAACTTCTTATGACAGGCAAAAGAGCTACACCAATGGAATATTCAGAGGAAATACGATCAAAAAGATAAAAGAAAAATGTGAGCTAGAGCGAGACTGAAATGTAGAGGGTGGTGGAAAGGGTGAAAATGCAGACCTGGAAGTGTGGGAGATGGGATGGACAGAAGCAGTGGTGCCAAGTGCTGCGGTAAAGCAGCATATTTAGATTTAAAGAAATTTTCTGTGGGAGGGGAGGTAGCAGGGAGAGAGAAGGTCTAAAGCACAGGAGAAAAATCTGCAGAATAAATGCACACCAGAGAGTCGGGTCATAGCTGAGAGTAAGAAATAGGCTGTCTCCTGCATGATGAACACTGCAATTCATTTACTCCACTGAGGAATGACAGCTAATTATTCCAAATTTCCACGTCATAAATAATTTACGCGCAGAGGCCCATAATACACCATTAATCAGGAAGCATGCAAACTGCATTCTTTAAAATGGTGTGATACCTACAAATGCACTGAAAAGTCTGTGCCTGAAAGGGGAGGCCTGGTGCATCTCAAAGACTAAAATATACCTTTAAACAGATTGCTGCAGCTCCTTGCCACCTCAGCCCTCTCACAGTAAATTAAAACAATACAAAAATATATTAAAAAATCAAAAAATAATCACAGATAACCCCTACCCCCCCATTATCTTCATCCATTCACTTCAACTGTCCTCAGCCTTCACATCATTCCTTCTCTCCTTTTTCAGCAAAAGGCCATCTCCAATTTTATTAGTACCGCATCAACTCCATTACCAACGTCATCAGATCCAACACCACCACCTTTTACTCAGCTTCAGTTCATCTTCCTAAATGCAGCTGCACACCTCCAAAACACAGCAAGTCCTCCACCGACTCCTCATGTGCTCCATGAATTACTTGCAACTTCCTATAAAGAATCCTACAACTCTCCACGATGGCTCACAAGTGTGTTTCTCTGCACCATCTCATCCAGTTTAAATTTCCTTTGTACTTCTCGTACCAATGGTGCTACTACAACCACCACTGCCTTTACATCCTTCTACCCAAATGACCTTTTTTTAATCCTTACCTAGTTCATAATTCTAAAACCCATTTCCATTTTAGCACAAGATAATTTACTTCTTTCTTTCCTGTAGGAAACAACACTCATCATGTGTTGTGATGTGATGTGATCACACACATCGCTGTATGTGGTGACAACACCAACAAACTGTTTTCAACAGACACTGATGGTGCATGTATACATACCGTCGTGGTGCTCACAAAGTAACACAAAGGAGAAGAATTTTTCACTAATCAGTCTAAATACAACAGTACTTACATGATGACATGCCTGAACATAGAGTAATAAGGCTGAAAGCCTACTTCTTACATCCTAACAGCTGGGCTGTTTTACAGAGGGATTATACAGAGGGCGCACTGACATAAACTCAGGACCAAGACCTGGAGCTGTGTCCAAAGCTACCTGGACTAGCTAACAACTAGCTGCTCTGCTGGCAGAGTCAGCACAGATCCTGGCAGAAATCAAACAGCATTGCACCTCTAGAAAAGTTACTCCGATTATGATGAAGCAGTGTGCAGCACCACCCACGCTAACACTGTCCAAGGGAAGGGCTTAAGGCCAGGCTTTGGCAAGAACTGAGCTTCCAACCTCGCTAACTTCAGCCTAAGGAATAGGTGCCTGTACAACACATCATTGGACTGTGTAAGTCGAAGTACTTAATATAAAAATTGTCTATCTTTCCCGAGACATAAAGAAAACATGAGGTGCAAATGGAATACAATGCTGAAGAAATCAACAAAAGCTATGAAACTTTAATTCAGGAATGAAACAGGAAGATGTGTAGTAGGTCTGCACAGAGGCTTCAGATGGCATAGCCAGTGCTTCGGCACAGAACGAAGCAACAGGGTTTAACGTACGTTAATACTGCCCTGGCTCTATAGGACTGTAAGGCAACCATTGAAGAGTTAAAGAATTAAGTCATGTTTCCTTGTGAGGCTCCATTAAGCAATACAAGTGAGTCTTGTGTAAAAGGATTTTAGTTCATCGTTACAAGTGCTGGTAATGAAGAGGATGCATGCTGGAAATGTCAGATGATCCATAAAGAACCACTGCTGCAAGATTTATCACTCTCACATCACACCGCTCCATCACTCCTCCTGAATAATGAATGCTTTTTACATTCACATTTGTGTACAAAACCCATTTGCACAATAGAGAAATAACTCTGGAAGCAGACAGAGATTCTTCCTAATCTCTCAGCCAGGCCCTGGCTGGGCTGTGCGCACTAAATAGCTGTGCAGTTAACAAATACATCAATGCTAACCAACGGATCACTGCTACATCACCTTCCCCCATATCACACTCCCAAATGTCGCCCAACTGATTTCTGTATGGAAAAAAAAAAGGCAGCAAAAGCACCATTTATTTTGCAATAGCACACTATAATGACAGGGCATTAACTAACATTAAGATTAATTGCTCTGAGCTAATGAATCATCCATTTACTAATCCCCCAGATGAGGCTATGCAACTAAATAACAAGTTGTAGCTGGACTTCTATTAAAATCCTTGCAGTCCCTCACCTCGGAGTCATGGTCACAAAGAAATGTTTATTACTTTCTGCAAGAGATTTCTTGACAGAAAAAGAGAAATGTAAAGAAAGATGAATCAAATTACAGATGAACAAGTCAGCAGCATGTCAGCTTCTTTCTGGTGACCAAATCCCTTCGCGCTCCTGCTATGCAGCACTTTCAGTAAATGAAGTTTTTAGGTAGTTTAGACCCGATTGCCAGGTGGGTATGCATCCTAGACTCTGCCCAGGGTAGGAGCGCACTCCTAGAGAGTAAAGGCAGATCTGCTCATCTCAACTTGTGTGTCAGAGCACTAAGACAGTACCTCAGAAGACATCCAAATGATACAGCTTCCTACAACATTTGTTGGAGATAAGAATGAGAACACCACCTCCAGTCTCAGCTACTTCAGGATCCCACACAATGTTCTGTCTAGCTTAAGCCTTCTTTTTTTTGGCTCTTGTTTTTACTCTCTACAGGTAAAAGACACGTACCAGTTTCCATCTCTGCTCTGGAATAGCACTGATATCCACAGGATGACGCTCTATTACATTGAGAAAACGGGCTTCGGGGACAGCAATAGCACAGATTACATGGACCCACCTGGGAAAAAAAGTAAAGAGACAAATCTGAGTCTACCACTATTTGAATTAAATACTCAAGAGGGCTGTTAACATTTCTCTGACTCCCTCAGTATCAAGGCATATTTATGGTGGCTGGCAGCCTGGGCAACATTACCAACTCGTTAACAATCACGGTCACACAAGGCAAATGTCTCTGGAACAACAGGGATTAACCTTCTTGTGCATCTGATCTTGCATGTTACTAAACATTTCCTGAAAAGACTTTTCTCGGAGAAATAACCAAACTCAGCAAGCGGTCAGAGCCATGTTACCTCTGCTGTTGAGAAACCTGGTGCCCAGTGTAAGACAGCACAGTTACCCAAGCTCAGACAGCCAAGTCAGCAATTAGCAGTGACCTCCATAATGCCAAAACTAGGTGCTACGCTGAGCATCAGGACCAAATTCACAACACTAGAAGATCAGATACAGTACGGAAGGAAAAAAATACTAAAAACCACCACTTACCGCCCATCAGTGGTCATCTGAAGAGCTCCTCCCCTGAGATTACACAGGCAACATTCCTGTAGGAAGAAAACTCCTTCAGAACTGAACAAAAACCTCTGCTAGGCTGCCTGCCTTTCCCCCAAAATCACTAGACCACATCTTGAATGCCAAGGCCAACTGTACCATCCCACCACCCATCTCTGTTGAAGTATCTAATTAACTCCTGCAGGAAGTTTTCTTTTGTCTCCAGAAGAGTAGATGCTTACCGCTGCCCATGCGTTGGCTGAGCACCGTGAGCAAGACCAACTTTCATTCACCAAGTCTGGACGTATTCCATAACAGCCTGAAAGAAATAAGTTTATATTCTTCAGAGTTTTTTCTAACAGCTACAGTATTGACTTGTTGACTTTTCAGCTCAGAAACATCTCTGAAAACAGGTGCAGACAAAAGTCATAAGCAAAGACATCTTTGGGAAGGGGGGCAGAATTTGGGACCAGCAGGTCTAAAACCAAACCAAACAAAAAACCCACACACAGGTAACCCTCAACATTTTCTTTTTTTTCTCTTTTATAAGGACTACAATAGCAGTACTTTGATCCTTCAGGCAAGAACCGGGCTCAAAAGTGATGGTGCTACTACTGAAATGCATTCACATATCAAAACAGTTAAGCCCACTGAATTTTAGCATAATTAAAGCAGTCATCTTTGCTAAGTGGTATGAGGATGGACAAATGCAGTACCTTGCAAGGAAATTAAATACATGCATTTCACATACCTACCAGTATTTAAACTAATACTAATGTCTCGTTATACAAAGTGTTAGAAACATTCAATTTTAGCACCAAATCCTTCTACATACTTCTCCTGCAGCACCAGAATAGTAAAATGGTACTATACCCATTATAAAAACGGAAATAAGACCAAAAAAAGCCCTTAAAATTAAAAATTAAAATTAAAAAAAAAAGTAAAAAGGCACTGAGGTTTGCCATCAAAGACAACAGGGAAAAGACACAGGAATAGTTTTGAAAAAGTGTATCTACCAGATTCCTGCAAGCTTGCCAAGCAAGCAGAGAATTAAACATGCTGCAGATTGCTGGCCAGCATCCTAACTAACACAAAGCTCATCCCGTGGCTTTTGCCTATCCTAACAAAACTGAGCCTAAAATTTCCAGTGGTCATGACAGTCTCAAATTACTGAATTAAACTTAGAAGTTACTCAGAAAGCACTGAGATTGCCACAATAACCTGATTTATAAAAATCATCCACTTAACCAGATAAACATTATGTCAAAAAAAGTCAATAATATAGATCCACAGCTGTTTTCTCCACACCTGATGTCTCTTTTCCTCACACAGCAAATCAAGAAAGCAGATTCAGCCTAGTCCTAGAAAACAGGCAGGGGAGTTGAGTCTAAAAAACTGATCTGGAAACTGAGCTGAAAAGTAGACAGCCTTAACTGAAACACTGCTGGACCACAAAACAGTGTAGAACGGGCTGGAATTTCAGCACTGACTTCTTGCTGCAGGAAAACAGGTAACTGGACTATGGGACCTGGTGGAAGTAATACTCACAGAACATTGCATTGTCCCATAAGGATGATTCTAGGGGACCAAAAAAAGTATGCTCTTTTTATAGATTTTTGTCAACACCTTAAAAGCCCGGAAACCTTTGCAAAAGCATTCTTCTCTGTACGTCCTTGCTGTTGTCATAAACTAGCACAGTTGGGTGAGGGCACTTCTCAATAACACGCAGACTGCCAACTGGTTTTACAGCATGCTGCCAGATTAACCAAAATACACCTCAACACTGCAATCCTATAATAAAAGCAAATGGATTCTCTGCAGCAAAGTCAAAGGGATATCACGGTCTAGAAGTACACACAGCAAAAAGGAAACAACAAGGGACTACATCAAACTAGATTTAACTTCTGTCCTATCCTCAAGGACAGAGCGCAGCCAAAATAGAAAGCCAAATTTCTCTACATCATCTTGCCCACATCCCTCTGTCCCTAAATAGAATTTGGCCACTGAAACTATTTTGATAGACTGGCCTGTTGAAGACATATGGATGTACAAGATGCAGCATCTCTGTTCTGATCACTACAGAGACTGCAATTTGTGAAGTAAGGAAGCAGTCTCTATCCTCATGCTCACTCTGCATCACATGCTTTCATTAGCCAGAAGTGACCATAATCATGGATTCAGTACAGAAATAAAAGTTGCATTCTAGTTCTCCACAAGAGACGGTCATGCTGAGCTGCATGGTGACCTGCAGACTATAAAATTGAAACAACAAAAGTAATTCCAGCTGATGCAAGTCAAATAAGATTTCCCATCTGTCAAGATCAAACAGCTGAACAGTAATTTGTCACATCTCCTAGTATGGGTGCAAATGTTAACTAGATGTTGTACACCCAATCTACAGTGAAGGCACACAGTACTAGGATTAATCAGATCTTCTTTTAGATGTAACTATCAGGGAAACAGACAGACATATGTTGCTTTTTGTAATCAACTGCCATTACTACAAACAGTAACACAGACACTAATAAAACATATCTCAGAAACTACTCCATAATCTCTGATACACGCAGGAACAATGCAGCCTTACCCAGCAGACCAGTATCTGAACAAGCGAAAGGAGTGTGATCAGCTTTGTGATTTCTGCTTTATTAAAAAAATGGAAGATAACCAAACAAAGAATCTTCTCTGTGAGACAGAGAAGAATCAGCCAACAAAATAAACAGTAAAAAGGATAGTTGTGCATATTTTTAAGATCACTGACTGCCAAGATGGACTTGAATATACAGGCCTACCAGTACCACAAAAGGAAAAAGTGGGAGCAACAGGCATAGCAAGCATGCCAAGAGGAATTAAAATACAGGACACAAACAAACAAAATTATGAGTTTCTCAATACCCAAAACACTTTGGAGAAGAAGGAGACACTCACTAGCATGAACCTGCAGGCAGCATTTGGCACAGGATATCAAAGGACTGGTTCCATCTTCTCCAATATATGAATTTGAAGGAAGGGGCTCTGTGTTTTCTCCACTCGAGGTAAAGCACATCTCCGGGATCAGAGGCTTGGTCTTTTGTCCACACTTAGAAAGGTGAACAAAAGAGGTGGTCTCCCCTGCTGAGACTGGGACAGCTTCTTTATCCATCTGTATGGACTTAAAGAGAAAATATCATCATATGGAATCACCTCTTCCCTGGTCAGAGTTTTAACTTTAAAATCAGAGCTCTACCCTTGCAAAAAAAAGTCATCCAACACCTGATGCCAAGCAGCACAAATGAACTTTAAATCCTGTCTTCCCATGCACACCCCCACCCCTTCCTTTTGCTCCTCTCTGTCTTCCATAGACCTGTACTGAGATCTGTAATTTATTCTGAAAGCTCAAAGAAGCATTAGAATAATGAGAAGCTTTCCTTGATTTTCTTCTGTAAAAATCTAAATTCCTCATTTGCAGCTGAAAAAGGAAAATAGTAAAAACAAGACCTTCCCTACCCCTCTCCCATCCTTTTGGCATCCTTCCCTACTCTTGCTGCAAGAATTTCTCCTGAAGGGCATTTCAAGGTTTCTGGTAGCAGACCAGAGTTTAAAAAACTGGATTAGAACGGTCCAGGTGTACCCAGTTTTCCTTACGAGCACTACACAACAACATCCAGCAATCAGAACAGATATTTTGTTTTCAGCCTGTGTAATAAATCAAGAGATTTTATTGAAGGGATAGGTGGGTTCTGCTCTTCTTAGAGTAAGTTTACAACACATATATATGTGCACCTAAGGTACACATTCCTAGTGGACACAGAAAGCCAGATTTGGCTCTACAAGCATGCAAGAACAAATCCATACACAACTGGGCAAATAACTAACTCATCTGGAAATTCTGCCTTTCTGCTCCAAACATACTCCAAAACATACTGGTAGTTTCCAAAAAATGATATATGTGCTTACTCAGTAAATTTTTCTTTTGTTGCTTGTTTGCATATATTCAGAACTCCTGGCCCATATCTAAACAAGAGCAATCACATGCACAGTAACATACATTTCCCTGCATGAAATGGGTTGGCACTGCAAAACTCTTTAAGCATGACTTAAAAAATGAAAGCTGAGAAAGCCAGCAAAGTCAGGAAAGGTAACAAAAGAAGGCTCTGTTCACTGCCTCTGCCTAATCCAAACATACTTCTTTGGTGTGCAAATTTGTGAGTCTTCTTTTTGTATTATAAAGGTCTGCACCACAACTTACACAGCAGCCACCACTCAGCACCCACCACTGACATGTCCAGCTGAGCTGTATCAGGAATTACCTGGTTATACGGGTAAAAGAGGGTACAGACAGCACAGTAGGGCTCACTCAGGGCAGCAGCGGCATTGAATTTTCTTTCAGCTGGGAAATTATGTGCTTTATTCTTCCACTGGAGCGAAAGTAAAGATTTCAAAGCCTCTGGGTCACTCATATCTTCCTCTCCAGAAAATGGAAAAGTTTCTATAAAGAAAAAAAAAACCAAACAACCAAAACAATGGATAGTCAGCAGAGGCAAACTGCAGCAAGACAGGGTTAACAGCTAATGTTTCAACAACACAAGAAGTTCAATACGTAAAAACAGTCAACTCATCCATGGTTCCCCTTATGTGTATGTCTCAAGTACTTCCTTCAGTGGAAATGATCTCCACTTTATGGTAGAACAGACAAGATAGACACACCAATGCCCTAACAGAACAGACCATGAGCAAGGAGGAGGAAGAGAATCTACATGTAGTACCTTCCTAACTATCTCTACTTTCTAGCTGTGGAAACCTACGATACCCTTTTAATGAAGCCAAGTTCAAAATGCATGATGCAAGCGCAAGGAAATCCCCTTTTCCCATCCCCAACTGGGAGATGCACTCTCCAGAAGATGCGCATTCAGTTCACAGTGGTTTGGTTAGGCCAGCTCCCAGTTCCCACCAGTCAGCAGCAAGTCAGTTCCAACATTCCCAAAGCATATCCCGTACCTGTTTCTGCAAACACAAATCTTGGCCATGAGACATCCTGGGCTCAAGTTTTCATTTTACTTTTCTGCAGCTGCTTCACAGCTACTTCCATCAAGCAGCCACTAAGCCTCAATTTGCATTCCCCACCAGCTCTGCTTCTGCCAGAGCTCTGATAGGTACTGCTTGTGCTAATTAGTTTGCTAATTCTTTGTTTTTACAAAACCTTTAAAGGGCCCTTGGCATTTTACCACCGTAGAATCCATTTGTGTCAGTTTGGGGGTCCAAGTTTCTTACCATTCCTTGTTAAGGACTTTTGTGTCACTGTAAGTGTTAAAGAAATTTTCCACAGGAAGCTACGTGTAAATCCCTCATTGCTTGACAATCTGCAAAGTTTCTAAAAGAACAGCTTTGGCCAGGGGAACTCAAAAACATCTCAGTGGAACATTATCCCCAGAGCTCAGCACATTAAACCAAACTGTTCACTGCTTCACTGTTAATTACTGGAGAGACACAGTTAAATGTTCTGTTCTCAACAAGCCTAAGTCTCCTCCCCACTTCTATCTCCCTTTTCAGATTTTCGGACTCTTAGGTTACCAGAAAGGAAAGAAGGAACTTGTAGTAAAACACTAATGGCTAAGTTTACATCTCAGATTTCAAATGTTCCCCCTAATTAATCGGGATGTGTGTTTGCCACACAACATGGGAAATGTTATTGCATTAATTAATCAATCCTTTTTCTGACATGATGAATGCTGTCTGTGTATCTCTATCTCTGTCACACTTCAAGTGAGAGTTACTTCCTAAAAAGTGTCTTTTCTTACTGTCTTTATTTTCATCTCAGTATCCAAAGGCTAACAGGCCAATACCATCGCCTTTTCCACAACACCGCACAGGATTCTCCAGGAAACCCCACCAGGAACAGCCCTGCCAGCAGGCAAGTTGGGCTTTCCTTCCCGAAGGAAGATACCGTTCATGCCAGGAGCTGGCTGCCAGTTCAGTGTGTATCAGACCAGAGCCAGCCCTCTAACAAAACAGATTTACAAGGTTCCACAGTCTTAACTTCAGCCACACGTGCTTATGTGTCCACACCTTGTATAAGGCACAGACAAAATTTAAAAAAGGCCAGTGACCTCCGGTACACAGATTGATACTTTCAAGATGTCTTACTTCCAAAGCGGGGCTCAACCCTCACCTTTTGAAGAAATCAAGCACCTTTAATGACATTTTAAGACATGAGCCAAAACCCAAACCACACATTTCTCCAAATTTTAGTCAAGGCACATCAAGAGACAAGCAAGGATTTGTGATACACTGAAATCAATGAAACCAGCATTGTAATCCAGAGTGACAGACAGAGAGAAAAAAGGAAGTGACTGTTGCATGTTATCATCACCTTCACTCATTCCGGGATGGATTCTAGGTGACACACAGCATTCAGGATGGCTCCTACACTTCAAGCACGTTATACACAAGTAGAAAAGACTAACAATTTGTCCCAGCTGAATCTTAGTGTAGCATATGCGTTCCCTTAATTTACATGCTCGCTCTTCCTCACTGCAACCTGCAGATCATCCTTATACATTAGCCCTGAAAATGCAAGAAGTGCAGAGAGCTGCTTCTGTTCCCTGGTGGGGAAGGGTAGAATCTTTCGATCAGATTTTGCCCAACAGTGCTGCAAATCAGTCCCTAAGAAATGCCAGCTTTCACAGAAAGCTGCTCCTGAGTCAGCCAGCAAAGTCCCCATGCACCATCCAACAAGTCAAAACAGTGAAAAGAATCCATCTAATGAGGATCCTTCAGCACAAAGTTTGCTGCAAGGTCTCACACCAGAAGAAAATAACTAGTCTCAACTGCCTTTCAGTGCTTCACTCCACATTACACATATGCAAGACATCAAATGCATCCCCCTTGGTAAGGAAATGGAGCTATGTATGTACAGAATATCCCCTTCCTACATCAAGTTTCTCTAAAATCAATGGATATATTCTCTGAAGGAAAATGAACAGGAAAGATGTCCTTTTGAATATAAGATTGTAAGTACCTTGAAAGCAGCAGGGACTGCCAGCTGCACCTTCCCGCACCTGCCCCAGCATGCAAAAGCTTCTTACTGTGTACTTTTCTACATTCTGAGTACTTTATAATGTGGGGAAGACCCAGAGTGGTAAATTATACTACACAAGAGGAGTCTTTTTTTTTTTTCCCCAGCTCTCTGTTCAGACAGTTCGGGCATTCGCAGTGACTGGAATGTGGGAAAAGAAAAATCAGTGATGTACCATTAAGCACTGAGAGACTTTCTAATTCTCATTTCTGGATCTGCCAAGAAAAGTTGGACTCCACCACTCACATGGATGAAAAAGCCAACCAAAAAGTTGCATTAACTTTCCCGATACACATAACAGCAGACCTAACTCCCACAGCCCTTTGAGGTGAATAGATCTCATTTTAGTGCAATATCTGAGACGGAGCTTTTATTTTAAGATGTTATTTTCTGCAAACTCTTCTCCCTTTGTCCAAAACACTGCCTCATGTGGCAGCCAGAAAAATATTTTTCTTGAGAGAAAAAGGGTGGGAAGTGAGAAGGTACACCTCCCACAGATGAATTTTGTTTCCAGCTGGGTTATCAAAATGGGAGCATGCTACATTTTCTATCAGTTAAGTGTAACACAAAAAGTTGCAGGCCATCCAGTTATGTTAATGGCTTCAGCAATTTTTCAGATCAGAGAAGATATACAAGCATTCCTAATGCTAGTGCACTCACCCTCATCACTCGAGGTCTCCTGTTTCACCACTGACAATGGGGAGCGGGTTGGTGGTTTGCCCAGTGGATGACGACGACTCTTTTTTATCTCCATCTTCATTTTTGAAAAAGCAGCAGTCTGTAACAAACCAGAACAAGCTAGCTGGGAACCCCAAAATATCTTGGCAAACAAAGGAGAGTACAGGACAACAGAGACAAAATCCTTATCGTAAACAGTACTTGAATTTACACAGCAAACTTTTCACTGCCTTCTGGCTGCAATCAGTAAAGCCTCCCAAGCCAATTACTGGAGTAGATAAAGCCAATGCTATCTCTTCAGATGTTGGGTAAAGGTAAACTACGGTGGTTTTTTTAACAGCTTCAAGCTTGCCAACCCCATTAGCTTACGAAAAATCACATAAACAGCTAGGAACTCTAGCATAAAAATTACGTACAGGGCGTATAGGACCAGAAACATTTTACTAGAACATCACAGTTTGTTTTACAAGCGTATTTATATTGTACT
Organism: Microhierax caerulescens; assembly: GCA_035590215.1. Classification (NCBI taxonomy): domain Eukaryota; kingdom Metazoa; phylum Chordata; class Aves; order Falconiformes; family Falconidae; genus Microhierax; species Microhierax caerulescens. The sequence continues at coordinate 49,419,835 of JAVJGJ010000047.1, read as the reverse complement.
GTACCCACTGCCCCACGCGCCAGCCAACACTGTAAATACCGCGTGCATCCCAATTACGGTGGCTCACAGTCCTCTCTGGTGCAAGGCGCTAAACATGTTACAGAGACTTACTCTGCACTAGGAACTGACAGAACACACACTTCGGTCACAAACATGAACACAAGCAGCAGTGCTACAGCATCAAGACTGAAATCCAACTGCATTCCACACTACACAAGAGTGAGCAGAGAGGAAGGTACTTAGGTCAGCCCAGCACAGCACAGCGGGTTTTTCCTCTCTAGTCTGCACCACTGTGTCTTGGAAACAGCTACATGAAAGCTACGCTAATTGTGCCGTGTGGTACGGCAACGCACATCTCCCCCTATCCCCACCACTTCTAATAGTTTGGTCCTCAACTTGTTGCTTAAAACTGGCATATCTTGTAGTCAACTCCCTGGTCACGCATACCTGTAAATCACTGACCTCTGCAGCCATCTCTGTATTTTCTGCTTCCACATTCTCCTCTTCCTTCACAGGGATTTCCATAGGGACCGTCTGCTCCCGCCAGCTTGGACTCTTCTGCGTGGCAAACTGCTCAAACGCCTGCTGGCAGGACATGTGCTCCTTGTCAAACACCACCTTTTTGGTCCGTGGAACCACATAAAGCATGGGAATGATCGGCCGAGGTTTAAAGTCATCTTCCTCCACGGGTGCCTCCGAGGGCTGGATAATATTCAGAGGAGCTGGGGGCAAGCCCTTTTCTGCTGCAGACGATGTGGGTGCTGCTGGGGGCACCAGTGGCCGTGCTGCCGGCGCCTTGTCCTCTGCCAGCTGCTGCTGCGGTGCGGGTGGTGGTGGCAGCTGCTGCTGCTGCAGAGGCGGCTGAGGTGCTTGCAGATGGTGCTGGTGTTGATGGAAAAGGTGTTTCTTCTTTCTCTCTCCTTTTACTTTTGGAGGACGGGCCTTTGCTTTGCAGTCACCTGTGTCAAGGTAATAGGCAACATTTAGCTTCATATGCCACGATTTCTGGGCAGTTAACATTTTTCTCCTTTCATCAAAAAGCTCTAATGCTGGGCTAACACACGACATTATGGTACTATTCTTCCTTTCCAACAGGCAGACTGAAAGCTCTAGACTTATTCAGCACTGACTTGGAGAAGCCCACTTTAGAAAGAAAAGACTTGTGTCAGTCCTACGGACTATTTAATTCTTGACTGGAGCAGAAAGGCTGCCAAAATGAATGTTGCCTGGAGGGAAAATTTCTAAACCCCTAAGAAACTGCACAGTGTGCCAAAAAACATGTAATGTATTGCATTAGCCCTGACTCTGTATTTCAGGTTTTCTGTATAAGCCGTCTCCAAGGTGGGGTGCACAAATACATCAACTGGAGTGCAGGAAGAAAATAATTTTTTTTACCATTAATAAATGAAGTAAGTCTTTAATAGTGTTTATTTTAACTTTATCTCATCCTTTTTTTCAATCTCTATTTTTGTGTGTATTTTATAACGGACAGAATATATCAGCACAGCAATACATGTATAGATTTTATAAATAAATATACATGTATCAGGAAGTGCACTCAAAATTTTTTTGCTGATAAGGGGGCACAATCAAAAAAATTTGGAGACCACCGTTCTATACCACTAGTCTGCCCTATCCTCCGGACCAACCCCATTTACTGTTCCCTCTATTTACAAGCATAGCTCTTATCTGACTATCACTGCGTGTCAATGCATTCAACAGCCCCAGGAAATGAAGAACCAAACAAAGATACCTGAATCATTATTACCAACAGATTTCTACTGCAAGGTCTTTTAAAAAATGCCTTTAAAGCATAAATCAAGTACAGCATTGAACTAAGCCTATTATAGACACCATGCCAGCACTGAGATATCCTTTCCCAACGCTGGCTCCATTTGTCCTTGTTTCTCCTAGCTTACTGTCATTCATCTTATCTGCATAGCATTGCAGGTCTCTTACATAGCTGTGACAACAAAACCACTTCTGGAACAGACAGACGTCTCAATATTTTTACCAGAGGCAGTGATGACCCATAAAAGTCTTCCCCACCTATATTCCCAATACAACTCTGTTAAAGGATCTACACACTCCGATTTTACAGCAGTAATTGAAATTCCTGTTGGCCACTGAGCAAGTGCCTCTAGGTTAGGACAGGAGATGCTTTCACATCTTGCCTTATTCCATCTAAAATGATATATGTTCCCTTTGCTCGACTCTTCCCTCCATTCATGAATGAAGTTATCAGTTCACTCAAAGGAAACTAAATAATAGATGCTCCACGGACAGATGCCAGTGCTCAATTTATTTCATAAGAGATTGTTTTTCACCTGCAGATGCTATAACTAGATGACTGTGCTGCAAAAGGCCATTTTCCCACTAACAGGATGGGGAGGAGGGCTGATGACAAGGAAAGACAAGAGACCATTCACCCTAATAATGATGCTTCACCAATTCCAACTCTTCCATGAAGGACTAGACCAAAGCTGACCAGCCAAACACAGTAAACAGGAGATCAGATAAACCATCACACAATAATAAGGTATCTGTCTGCAGGAGGAAGGGTTTGAAAAGTTGAATAATCCCACACTAAGATAAAGTGCTAAAATCCCCGCTGAAATCTTCTAGGGGATACCTCAACCTTGACACTTCCCAGAAGTCTGGTCTGATATCTTTATTTACACAGATTTCTAAAAAATGGGAACAAGTCTAGCCCAATTTGCCCAAGTCCAGCCCAAGTATTGCTATACTTGTGTAGGCAGTCCAGCAGATAAACTGGTTTGTTCTATCACAGAGAAAGGAATATTGAATTTCCTTAGAGAAACAAACACATTGAATGAAAGGCAAATTGGATTTTTCCCCAGTTGCACAAAACCGGCTCGTATTTACTCTCTATACACTCAGAGAATTCTCTACCCAACAACAAAACAAATGCCACTCACCAGCTTTATTGACTTCTAAATGGGTAATTTGACAGCAGCTGGCATGTAGAACTTTGTTTAAAACTTTCTACATTAAGATGAACAAACTAGTTTGCAAGTGAACCTATAAAATCAGAAGCCAGGAAAAAACGATGTGAAATTCAAAGTCCCTATCTGGCTGTTGTGAATACTTCTAGAAGGGAAAGGGATCTTTATGCATAAATCAATACGTAGGTTAACAGAGGAATGCCTATCAGCCACCCTTCTGCTGAAGCATGAAGGCACACGTAGCAGAGCTGGTACGCATGGAAAACAGTAGTGTGACGATATTTTTCATGGTGAGAAGCCTTGCTTGTCTAATTTGAAATGCTACACGGAGTTCATTAAGTTGCAGGTATACAATAACTTCGAGGGGAAGGGGTGTTGGTGGGGAAATCAAACTACTTACACAGGACTGTACACGGTAGTTTTGGGCAATGGGATTATAAAAAGCTGCTACAAGAGCTAGAGCAGTATCTCCTGGTAGTGGGCAAAGACAATTAGAAATGGACTTCAGTAATTTAGCCACAACTTTAAATAATTTCTACTGTCAACAGCTCAAAAAGAAACTGTAAATTAGACTTATTTATCTAGCAGAAGCACAAGCACAGAGATAAGATGAAACTTAACACAGAAGAAAGCAGGAAAGTTCTGCCAGTACATCCCTCTAATACAGCACTGCACCATCCAGAAACATCTGTGTTGCATTCAAGGTTTTTCCTTCAATCCACATGGGAGACTGCTTCAGATAACCACAAAAACTATGCCACCATCCCAAAGTTACTCCTGAACACTGAGTTCACATTTTCACTTATAACAGAGTTCCTTCTTCTAGCAAGAGAATACTACCTAGAGCAATCCTACACGCGCAGTGTTTATAGCCTGTACATCACCCATGCTAACAGAACATGCAAACATGATGATGATACAAAAGCAGAAAGCAAAAGTAGGAAAACACCTTCTACTTGCTACTAGGGGCTTGTGTCTGCTCAGGACTTCATACAGCACATGCTACAAATATATAGATGGCCACAGTGACTGCCAGCAGATTTCTGAAAAGGCTCTACTTTTAATACATGATGCTAGGAAAGTCCAGAGAGTCTCCAGGACAAGCTCTCATGCTATGACATTGTTTCATGATAGTCCTTCCACCCCATTAAAATTCTCATTTCCTAATGACTTTACATCGGCAGCTTAAGCAACACTGGGGAAAAATCAGCGAGAGACCAGCCACTACTTGACATTTGGCCAATTCTTGAGATCTTGCCTGAAGTAAAACCCTCATGTAGCAAATGGCTATCGAAATATCAGTTATGAACTGATTTGCTATTATATACAGATAACAGCAAAAAAGTTTTTGGTTCTGGTTTACCGGCATCTTGATCACAGTATTACTTCATGTAATTATGTACTTAGTTTACAGTTGCCAGCACTCAAGAGGATATGAGGGAATGCCTTTTAATGAAACACGGTGGAAAATAACACACAACTATTTTGCAGTTCAGCACCTCGCTGCTTCTTCTCACAAAAAAAAAAAAAAAGAATGCTGTAAAATATAAGGCTTGTAGCCCATGTCTGCAGGACTTCTAACAAGCACAGTGTCACAAATAATACCTGTGGACTCACAGGATGTATGTGTAGCACACCCAGAGAGGAGCAAGGCTTAAAGACTCTCCTTTTTAATTTCAAGTCCCAAGACAACCTGCTAAGAATTCTAAATACATTAATAGCAACATAATAAATTATGAATATAAATCTGAGTCATAAGAAACAAAAGAAAACACCTTAAAGTATCTGGGTCAAAAATCCTGAAAACCTCAAGTTATTAATACTCAGCTAGTCCAAATAACTAACACGAAGCATAAAACCTACTTTGAAACTATCAATGATTACTTTGAAATCTCATTCGTCCTCCTCAAGGTCATCTTTTCTGCTGTAAGTAGAAAATCAAGCCAAATTGAAAACAGAGGAATGTAAAAAGCGAAGGCAAGGGGGAGGGAAGCTCAACCGCCATGAGCAGGGCCATCCAAACAGATGCTTTTTTTTTTTTTTCAAGATGAAACTGTAAGGCACTTGTGAGAGGTAATGCAGGCATTAGGATGTAGAAAACTAGCAAACTCATTGGTATTTAAGTGTCATATTGTATTACAAAACTCGTGTACTGGCTAACAGCTGCACTAACACTAGACCCCTCAGAAACTGCAAAGCAAATAGTCTAGTTCTAGTGACGCTTTCTGCAATGATGCTGAAAATAAGTTTTTCCTTTCTGTGCTAACAGTTAAAGAACTCATAACATGTAGTCTAAGTGTATGATTTGGAACCTGTTCGGCTAGAACAGAGACTTTATTGTTCCTCTGCCATTCTAATGATCTCGGATCTGTCCTTGTCACTTATCTCTTGTCTCCAAAGGGTTATCAGCATTTTCAGGCCATTTATTACAAGCATCAACTGTTAAACTTGTACAAGACCTAAGAGCGTGCAATTTAACACCCTGATGACACTCTCAAGCTTAGGGCAACAGAAATTAACTATCTGCGCTGTGCTACTCCTGCTCTGTACAACAATGACTTTCAAACTCCTTATTTCGCATGAGAAGTGAAAACACTGTCTAGCTAGGAGACTCTGGAACTGAACAAAGACCTCTATTCTCTTCCCAGAGCTTCCACAGATTTCCTTTAAGATCATTATCAAGGCTCTCCAACCAGTTCGCAGCATCAGTTTCTGCCAAATGCTAAACAAATAACGGGTATATACAATATATGAAAATGAATTCACTAGTGTTTATGAAATGCTTGAGAGTGCCTCTAAGGGAGAGTGCATCATAGACACATCAACCACTTAACCATGCACACAGGCAGAAAAAAAGAACCTTACTCCCAGCAAGAATTGCAACCTTTCATACACAGCCAAGAAAAAAAAGCTATCACAAAATGAGCCTCCAGCAAGTTGGCTGAGGTCAGGCCTTTGGACTAACCATATGCAGAAGAAATCATAAAGGACTGGGAGTTGTCATGGACTGGTTATTAACTTCAGCCATGCAAAGAAAGCTGAAAAGCTTCCCTCCTACAGCTAGACTTGAAACCAAACCTGGAACCTGAACTCACGCAGCAGCTGTGGATCCCACACAACCTAAGGCTGACTTGCTGACTTTATTCACAGCCTCTGCAAGAAATGGGGAGGGAGGGAGGGGAAGGGGAAAGATCAATTGCACAAGGGAGTGCACAAATCATTCCTCTTCAGAGGAGGACACAAAACATATTTATTTGTTTCTCTATGAAATATTTAAAAATATTCCTCCACTAATATATATTCTTACAAACCTGTAATAGTTTGGGCAGAATATTCAAGCCCTGCCAAGAAAGATATTTGGACTGAATCCTTAAAGAGAGGAAAAAAATCAATTGCTGCTGTAAATGATGGTGCATTTCAGTGAGCCTAGATTTAATATTGGGAGAGACTCCACTGGTATTTCAGCAGAAATAAACATCAGCAGACAAGTTATTTACAAATGTGTTTTAGGGAGATAGCTTGCCCCAGTTCTTCACCAAAGTGATCTACCATCAACGAGCATGGCCCTCACCTTCTCCCTCAATCACTTTGCTTCTCTCCTCTTCCTCTAGATCTGTCCCTCTTTTCAGCTCCTCCTTTACTTTCACATCTTCCAAGGCAGTTTCAATAGCCATGACATCGCCAAGAGACTTCTGATCCTCTGTTTTATGTCTTCTGGGTTGACTTCTTTTTCGGTGAGACCTAGAAGTACAGAATTGTGACCTGACATAAAAGCACAGTCTTCAATATATAAAACGATCACTGACTTAAAAAGCTCAATACAAAACAAAAGGATCTTCTTTGGAGAGAAAACACAAGGTAGCTAACAATAGCTACAGGGCAAAAGAGGTATCTGAAAGGAAACAGATGAACCTTGCATAACACAACATTCAAAATCCGGACATTAATGGCTGCTGTGAATGGATTTCTTGAAGAGCTTTTTCCCACCATTACTAATGTAAGCTCACGAGCTGCGGTTAAAATTATTTTAATTGTATTTTAAATTTATTTTGCTTGTATTTCAAAATATAGATGATGACAACTCATTATACATCTTTCTTTCATCTTCTGCCTCCATTCCAACATTTCTTTTCATTCTATATGTGCTTCCCTTTGGCAAACTGCTGGAAGCCTGCAAAGCATCATCTTCCAGCTCTGAAACATTACCCAGCATTGCCGGTTTCTAAAAGCACAGTCCAATGAATGCTTATAGCATAATCAATAGGCAGTCTATGATTTTTCAGTAGTATAATTCACCAGGTCCAAGGCCTGTGAAAAAGTCTAACTAAAAAAAGTGCATAGTAATACGATCAGACTCATACTAAGAGGCCAATAGCAATTCTGTTCTTTCCGAAGAGTCAATGCCACTACGACAAAGAGGTGACAGTAGCCACAATGCAAAGACAAATGCAAATTCAGACATCAGGATCATGTCTCTTGGTTAGGAACCATATTAGGAGCCAAGCACCTACACAGACACTCACTCACTCCCCACTGCTCAAGTGGGACGGGGAGGGAAAACAGGAAGAATAAGAGCCAGAAAACTTGTAGGTCAAGACAAAGACAGTTTAATAAGTGAAAGGAAGAGGAAAGAATAAAAAAGGGAAAGAAATAAGGAAAGGAAATCCACTCACCATCTCCCACAGGCAAACCAATGCCCAGCCAGTCTCCAAACAACAGCCACCTTGGAAGCCAACCCCTCCTTCTTCTTTCTCTACCCCAGTTTCTATTGCTCAGCATGACGCTTTATGGCATAGAACATCCCTGTGGCCACTTTGGGTCAGCTGTCCCAGCTGTGTCCCCTCCCAATCCCTTGCCCACCTCCAGTCTACTCACTGAGCAGGGGGAAGAGTGGGAAAAAAATAAAGCCTTGACGCTGTGCAAGCACCTTTCAGCAACAGCCAAAACATCAGTGCCTTATCAGCACTGTGGTAGCCACAAATCCCAAACACAGCCCTGTGGGCTGCTAAGAGGAAAGTTAACTCCATCCCCGCCAGACCCAGTATGATTTTTTCTACAGGATCCATCAAACAGCTCCTTGAATGATTGCTTTAAGTCTAACAAACTGACTTTTTCAGAAGAGACCTGCAGTTTTTACACCATTTTCAGCATGCAGACACCTATTTGGGTTTTTTTGAAAGCAGCATCTTCCATATGGCCTCGCATCTACCATCAAGGAAAACACAATCACACTGCAATCACTGGCCCGAAACCCCAGAAAAGCTGAAATTCAGCTTTCCATCCTCAGAGCCCAGAAACTCAGCTGCTAATTAGATTTGGAGTACAACGAAGTTATGAGCCCTTAATCAGGTAACCAACAAAGAAGGCAGAAAAAAATTCAACCTGAGATGAATGATTAATAGAAAAGAAAGCTGATCCATATGCACAGTGATTTATAATTGCCAGACTCTAACCATATGGTAGCCCTCCAAGTATAGATGTTAACTTCACACCTGCAAGACATTCATTAGCAGGAACAGACAGCTAAACCCAGAAGGATCAACTTTTCACCCATATTCTAAGTACACATCACCTTCTCTGTAGGGGAAAAGCAAGGTGGGAGAAGAAGATAAATCTGTAGGACTTATCCATTGCAGCTGGATAAGTTGTTGAAGAAAGCATCAGAGCAGAATCAAGTGGTACAAGCTATTTTTAGTAAAGTGTATGTTTTACTCCCGTGGTGTAGAAATGCCAAGCAAAAATTAAATCGCAAAGCTTTATACTCACAGCATATTAAAAAAAAAGATCTTTTTGCAGTACTCTTCTCACTCTGAAGTTGAGGAGAGATTAAGAGAGGCGGAAGGCACGTCATTTAAAGAAACTGCGCTTCCAGAACTACAAGCTGAAGGCTGTACATTTCCAGAAGGGAAGATGTTCTGTAGCTGACATAATTCGCATACCAGAAACAGGCTTTTTGTGGACTAGATTAAAACAGTCTCTCGCTGAAGCCATAAAGTAAACAAAGTTTAGTTTTTCAAGGTAACTAAGTATGAATGACCTTAGAGAAGAAATAACATGCCTCTCTGCAGAGTTTAAAAGCTGCATTTTCCAATAGAGCTGGCAAAAAAAGCCCCATTTGTACTCTTTGAAGAACAGACCACGAAGTGACTTAAATTAAGTAGATACAACTGTGAAGAGGTTTGGGCAGAGGTGAATCCCATTCTTCCAGTAAAGTCCATCCCACTAAAGAAAAGTCAGTCTTCAAGTAAAACTATGTCTTTCCAAGACTTACACATAGGAGAGAGACTATTGCTAAGCAGTATTCAACAGCTTCAAAACTGCTTCAGGATAATACTGAAATAATCTAGGAAACAATGAGCAGATAAGGAAAAAAAAAGTAACCTGGATCTTTTGCAACAGGCTCAGGTTAAAAGAGAGGCTCCTCTGCTAAGCTATAGGCTTAAAGAGGGGAAAATAATCCTTGGTGTTCATACAGTACCTTACACCGTGCAAACATTACATATAGTTAAGCAGCCATAGGCAGTAAATTTCTAGATGTGGCAGAAAAAGATCCAGGGACCCACTGGAGTTCCATCACTGCCCATAGAGCCTAAGTGGCAACTTCTGACTCTGAGACTACGCTGCTTTTCCTGAAGCTTGCTGCAGAATGAATGGCTGAAAACATTTTAGGAATATAATTTCTGGAGTGGAGCAACATCGCAGAGGTCTGTTATCTGCCAAATACTGTATTTGTTATGTCGTTTGGGGCGTGGACTTAGTGGGGAACACACTTTCCCATTTCAGTATTGGTAAAATAAGGGACCAAACATTTCATGTAGAAAAGGCAAGACACAGGACCACCAGTCCAAAGGAACAGGGGGTGACTGAAATCTCCTGGAAGACCATAAACACCAGTGCTAGAGCAAGAGAGGCACCTTTACTAGTATATTACCTTTTCCTTTGCTAGAATGCCTAAATACATCAGCTATCATCAAATTATTAGGTCAACAGTTTTTAAACTTACTTAAAGTCCCTATCAAAGATGGTCCCAGAAACTTAGAAGTCTTTCTAAAGTTGTGGGGTTTTTTTTCCTGGATTTCAATGAAGTGATACTGGAACTGAAATTACAAGCAGAACACTGCATCTGGACGAAGCAGTACAATTTCCAGAGACTGCCAACAGTCATACCAGACTTTCAACAACTGATAGATGAGAGCAGAAAGAAGCAAGCTCGTGTGCTGTACTGCGGGCACTCTGAGTGACAGGCAGAGCAGGAATGAGAATGACGTAAAAAAGAAGGGTAAGCGAGCACATGGAAGGGCACACACCTCACATCTGAGTACATTAAAGTCCTATGATGATTCTGTTTCCTAGAATGTAGAGTTTCATTCTCCAAGCAAGCTTGATGAGGAAGGGAAGGTTCTCCCATCAGCAGCCCCTGTCTAAAGCACTCCAGAGTTTTAGAATCCCAGTTCAATTCCACTTTCTGAGATAGCGGCAGCTTTTCATTAACTACCTGCTTTGGTGACCAGTTAGCTTTATCCACAACCAGTTAATCATTACACGCCCCTACTAATTCAGCAGATTAACTGCAGACTCAAGAATGGAAAACCAGAACAGGCACAAGACAGCTGAGGTTCCCCAATAATGCAAGAGGAGAATTCAGAAAACCAAAATGACATATGAGAAACCTCGATGCCCAAAAATTTCCTGTGCCATTTCAAGGAAGCAGACATGAAAAAACTAACTGAAAAAGGAAAACACTTTCAGAGTTATTATTTTAAGAAACTTCACAGGAAAAAAAATGGAGTCATTTAAGTTGATGATGGAAGTCACATACCGGTGTTTGTTGTCCTCTTCCTCATCTCCTATCCTATAAGGCAAGATTCCAACAGTAAAAGGTTAGCATGCCAAATTTTCAATGCAAGCATGCTGTAACACACAAAACCCACAAATTTGTAGAAAATTAATACAGAGATCAAAGGAAGCACAGAAAGGCATGCATAAAATCCCTTTTGCAGTTGATGGGGGTTTTTCTCCTCCTGCTTTCTGATAAGTGAAGCTATAAACGTTTACTATAGATTTTTTGTCTTCAAGGATAAGAGATGAGATGCGAGGGGGCACACAGCGTCCTACTTCCAGAAAACACGTGCTTCTATGACATTTAAAGGAAACAGAACAATGTGGGAGCACATTACCTAAGAAAAATTACAAGAGGAATTGTAACAAAACAAAACAGAAACAAAAAAAGAGTTTGAACTGCCCCAAACTAAGAATTACAGCATTTAAAATCTTAGCAATTAAAATCAAACACAGCGCTCAGACACAACATTTTTCCTTTTTTCTCCTTACCTGCGAAGCAATTTAGTCTTCAGCTCTGCCTTTGTCTCATTCCAGGCATCTAGTTCTGGGCTAGTCAGAGCTGTGGGTTTCATATGGTCCAGGACAGCAATGTCTTTTCCTTGTTTCCATAAATCATAACGTTCCGGTTGTAGAACCCTCACAAAGACATCCATGGAAATCTTCACCATGTCTTTGCGGCAAGTACACTGCAGGAGATATCCAGACACCAACACCACATCAGAGCAGAGGAACGCTTTCTTTTCTCGTCAGCTGAGTTTGCCTTTCTCCAGAGGCAAACCAATGCTCCACCATTTGCAAGGTGGGTTACTAGAGGGGGTCAAGGCTAGGAACTGCACTGATGTATACCCGGGTGTTTCACCTTAATGGAAAGCATTGCCTCTGCCTGCCCTTGGCAAAACCAGAGACAGCACAAGCTGCCACGCTCTCCAAGAGCAGCTGAAGACACTATTCCCAAGACTCTTCTCCCTCTAAGCCTGCCAACAAAGCTAGAACTTTCTGGTGACTGGTACCCAGTATACTACTCATCTGCTGTCTTACAATCATCAGACAGCAATAACTTTGGCTGATGTAGACCAGGTCTGGGTCTAATCTCAAACCTACTTTCCCTCCATTAGCTGGTCTCTTGCAGTTTCTCAGGCTAAAAAGAGATTATTAGTATCACTTCATAACTGAAAAAAGCCTTAAAGGAATAAAAGACTAACCTAGTGAAAAAGGCAGTTAAAACTTCATAATTATATATGACATTGCACATAAATCCTTCACAAGACTGTAGAAAAATAAAAAAGGCTACAACAATACATTCTGCATCTAAACCACCTATGCCTAAGTCAAAGAAAATGTACATTATTCATTTCAACTAGCATATGCTCCTTAAAATTAACTCCTGGAATTACACCCTTGCCATTGTACCAGCCTACACAAAGAGTACTTACAGGCATTTTTGCTTGGATGTCCATTTGCTCTGATGAAGCACAGAATTAACAGACCAAGTCTAGCAACGCGATTGGCATGCAGGAGAGACACCACACTGAACGAGCGTCTATTCTTCATAAACTTTTAACTCCAAAGAAGTTGCCAGATTGAAAAGAACACACCACCAACACCCACTGGCCTCATGGGGGCTGCAACTACAGCTCTGCTGCTATGTGTGAAAAGTTGAGCCCCCTTTTAGTTCTGCTCTAAGGTGTGAGGCTTTGCTTGGTATGCACTAAATCGCTTTTCAAGGTGAGGATGAGGGAATTATAGCCACTTCGCAGGAAATTTTTTTCACCCCTCCTCCATACCTTTTCAAAACTATTCTATCATTCTCTTAGCAGAAATGCATGAAATTCAACTTGCTTCTCCCCTTTCTTCTTTAATTTTTTACTACTATTATAAAAAAAAAATGTATAGCGATAGTTAAGAAGCCACTGAGAGAGACAGAAGAGATTCTCTCTGCACAGTTCTTGGCTATTCCACTTCCCTCCTAACTCCTACTTTCCATTCTGCAAAGACTGCTGGCTACCTTCTGCTGCTCTGACTGGGAGAGCACTAATAACCCAGGTGTGCTGAGTGGGAAGGAGTTATTTACAGACAAGCACTTTCAGGAAAACCCAATTCATTTAATGAAAAATAGCACAGGACAGAAAGAATGGAAATGCAATTTGGCCAAAGGACGGCAGGACACAGATGGTAGCCATGCTCCACATTCCTGGCCAGGCAGAAGCTTCTCACCGGCACCGCCACCAATGCTGGCTTAAGGGATTTGCATTGAGTAGATTTTCAATCACTTTCCCTTAAGAAATTTTAAAAGCACCTGTGCACTGCTACAGAGAGGAATCCAGAAGAGCACCCCACAGCACACATCATCAATGAGCTATGGAGATTGACCTCCTCTGCCTTTACAAAGTATGAAAAATGGTTTAAAAGGGGAAGAGCCCATTTTCTGATCCTAACCTGGAACCAACATGCTGCAGCACACATATTGTCAACTTCTTCAAATCAAGCACAGCAAATCCCAAGTCAGATGGGCCTAAAGGTCTGCAGTACGGTCTCCAACCACCACCAGCTTAACAGTTCCATGAAAATGTAAAGTACACACAGATTATCAAGAAACCACATACTGAGCTATCTGGATGCTATTCAGATTGCTATTCAGAGAAATGACACTGTGGGCTGCAATCTCCAGCATACCACAACACCAGAAGCCTGCGGTAGCCAACTTCCTTTCTTTACAAAAATCTAACATGATGCATGTTTATATTTCAATTTTAATTTCATTTTATTGCTTTCACACTAGCAAGCATGAATAATTTACAAAGCCTCTTTCCTTTGGGGCTTCTTCTAGACCATACAGTTATATTTCCTCAGCTGCTGCAGTTGTATCACATTCACGTTCCCATAATGGCCAGGGTATTTTTCCATACCCTCCCCTCAGATCCAGCAGCAAGATTCTGCTTAATACAGCAGATGCTTCCAATACAACTGCAAAAGGGAATGTGTGAGGGGTGGGAGAGGGAGGAGAAGGAGGGAGATCAGAGGGGGAGACTGTGGGTGGAGAAGGGCAAGAAATTTCCTTTGCAATTAATTACCTGCTTTATTCCATTACAGCAGGACAGAAACAGCAAGCTTGTGCTTCCCTGTCAATGATACCCAGTTCCATGTATTGCCTCCCCTTCCACGTACATAGAGTTGCATTTCTTTCAAAATATTTAACTGTGGTCATAAACATACATATTTCCTAAGTCACATTAAGCCTACACCCTCCACCTTTGTCTCTCCCTATCCCAGTTTCTGCAGAACACATTCTTCCATGTTCCGTTTCCCCCCCTCAAATTCTAACGCTTTCATCTTCCACTATTGTTAAACTTTATAGAACAAAAAAAAAAGAATTAACAAGTCTACATTTCACCACTACCACTAAGAAGAAATACAGAAGCTTGTTTCCTTTATGTGAGCCAAAACTGCACCACAAAGCCCCGACTCAGGTATTTGCAGAACTCCTACGTACCTGTAGACCTGTGAAGAATTTAAGAGCGATATGGTCACCCAAAGCACAGGCCATGACTAAATGGCAACATGAAGGATATGCCTATCATGTCAAAATGACAGGTGAGAAATTTAAGGAACTCTGAGATCTAATCAAGTATCTCCCCGTCCCTCCTCTGTCATTATCTATTTGGTAGCCAGACCACCATGCCAAAGTGCTCGGGAACAGCAAGGCTGTCAGAGCAACAGGTCAAACAACAGAATAAACCACTGAATATTAATAACGAGGATCTCCAAGGACTGACTACAAGTCCTGAAAATGGGAGTAGAAAAAAGCAAAATAAAAATCAAAACAATTCTTGGGTTAGCTCTTTGCCTTCAGTTACAGGGGATCTGAGACCCAAAACAGCAACAAGAGGAGCTTCCACATTCACTAAATCTGCAGGAACGGAATTTGTTCCACCCTCTGAGGCTCTCTCCCTAGCTTCACCCCTCGTTCCTCATAAGCTAATGACTGTTAACCGTACAGGGTAAGAACACACAAAGGCAACCTGCAATCTCAGCACATACAAAAACACTGCAAGGAAATACACAGCGAAGCTCTTCTCAAATACAGAAAGCCAACATTCTTCCTCTACTTATTATTTTGTTATCTGCTATTAAAACTTGGAGACTGCAGTAAAATACCTGACCCCATCAGGAACCCTGTCTCGTCAATTATAATTCAAAGACTGATAGGGGGAGAATTTATGGCTACTGAACACGTAACAGTTATTTGTAATTGTATTTAAAAAATAAAAACACTAATAAGTCTATATAAAGTAACAGTCAAATAAAAAGACTGTCCCCTTGAAGTAATAAAATCAAACAATATATGGAAAAACACAGCCTCATTCAACCTCAACCTTCAGCACAGTTTTTGTGTAAGGATATTCACTTCCCAGCTATTCACACTAAACTGAGCCCCATCTGTTTCACAACATATAAAAAGTTAATGTAAAATAACCCTTCTCCTTATGTAGAAATAGTCACCAGAACGATATATTTAAATTGGCACCACTGGTTCCCATGGAAAACCCCCTCACATTTAGACAAAATCAGGGCCCACTGCACAGTTGCTTCTCAGCCAGTCTTAAGCCACTTTGCCATAATGGAAATCTAAATATAAGAAAACGCAACAAACTCAAAGTTGAAGTTCCTTCAGTTATTACGCCACCATTAAATGCCAGACCAAAATCTTTGCTTAAAGCTCTTCTATCTGCTTTTTCATAACAATGAAGCCTAAAAGCAAGTTACTGGGAAAGAAAGATAGCTACATTCAAAAGGCAGCTAAGAAATTCTTGCTGTGTATTACAGGACCACATACTGCTAACGCAGGCACCGCTCCTAAGCTGCTCTCCATAAATTTCTAGGACAAGGTATAGAGTTTCAGCCTTCGGGAGAAACACAAAGTCCTCCCAGAATAATACTCTTAAACAGCTATCCAATTTGTTATCATATTATAGATGCGTTACTTGAAATCTAGTTAATACTCATCCAATGTAATAAAAAAAATAAAGCAGCCTGGCCTCTGGTTTAATTTTCCTTCTACCCAGCCCCTGTACAGCAATGCTCTCCCAGATAGCCAAGGCTTCCAAAGTGACAAAGGCACACAAATGGCAAGGACATGCCTGAAAGATGAGTGGCAGGTATTCTGCAAGTTAATGAGGAGTTAAACTTTGAGAAGGAGGAGGAAAAAAAACCTAAAATGTATAGTTTGTGTGTTTAATGGTTGGTAGTTGAAAGCTTATGGGAAAGAAGATGAGTCTTGACCCCCTGTTCCGAGTGTAATTACCAGCATCGCCGTAAGTCTCAACAACAAACCAGTTCATTAGGAAACCCACTGGAAATCTTCCAGAGTTTCATAAACAAAACAATTAGGCAAAGATTTCCAAGGACTCCCCCTGGTCCCTGGCTGCAGGGCACACTTGTGTGCTTCCTTAACTTGCTTCTGTAATATTCCATGTGGATTTTTGTGCATAGAAGAGTTGGGTAAATGGCAAGTGGCATTAGGCGGGGAGTCAGATTTACCCCACGCCACTCCATTTGTAATAAGAGGATTCTGGTTTAAGACAGAATATAAAATGCTACGTGACCTGCTTCATTTTAGGCATATAAAATAATAACCCATTCCAACTGGCATCAGGCTTCTGCTGATATGTCACATGGAGAGTTTTTTGGGGGTTGGGGGGAGTTTTTTTTTGGGGGGGGGTGGTTCAGGTTTTTGGGAAA
>JAVJGJ010000047.1:49387022-49403188 GCA_035590215.1 Microhierax caerulescens | reverse complement strand
CCCCCCCCCCCCCCCCCCCCCCCCCCCCCCCCCCCCCCCCCCCCCCCCCCCCCCCCCCCCCCCCCCCCGCCCCGGGGGGTCAGGTTTTTGGCAAAACTATTTTGCAACCTCTGCCAGAATCCTTTTTTATCTTTTACTACTCTGTAGACTACCTTGTAAGGATGCCAGCCACTCCTGAATCTCTCTCAAATATACACAATCCTCCTTGCTGCAAGACAAACACAACCACAGCGGAGGGGCAGGGGGGAGGCTGACCTCAGTGGGCCCCGAGTCGCAGGTCTCGGCTAAGGCTGAAAGAACACAGGAGGAAATTCAGCAGTACTACAAGAAGGGGATTCAATGAAGTACCAGTTCCTTTCTGTTTTGACAGACTCATTCCAGTAGAAGGGATAAACAAAATAAAACTTTTATCCAGTCACTATAATGCGGTCTATAGCGAAGATCACTCTGAGGTTATCTCAAGCTGTTATTTCTTCGCATCGTAAGACTTGCAGTTGGCGAAAGAAGCCTACCACCGACCACTGTGGCTGGCAGAAAGCATGTCATTTCAGCAGGTCAGCACCCCACATTCATGTGTTAAGCAAGCAGCAAGCATGAATTGACAGGGGTTGGTGAAGATCTACAGCTCTGAAATGACAGACACGCCAGACAATTCTTGCTAAGTGACTAAAGTTATCCTTTTATCCTCCTGTTTGATCATCTGCTTTTTATTAGTTTATTTTAAAAAGAAAGCCAAATGCTGTGCTCTATTACACACCTGTAAACCTGTAACAGATGAAGTAGTAAAATCCACTATTTTGTATCCCATGTATGACAACCATCATCTATAGGCAATTTCTAGAAGCATGAATAATTACGTTGGGGGGAACATGGAGTGTCAGTACCTAAAGTGACAACTCAAGATCTGCTTCTAGCACGCTATCAAACTCTTTCCCCAGGTAATAACAAGTATTCTTCAGTAGCATTTTTCAAAAGACACAAAACTGAAACCAGCAGCCCTGGCTAACCTGGGATGTCCCAGCAGATGGGGGTTGGCCAACGTGATGCCCACCTACAAGGAGGGCCAGAAAGAGGATCTGGGGAAGTACAGGCTGCCAGCCTGACCCCAGTGCCCGAGAAGGTCATGGAGCCGATCACTGAGTGCCACCACACAGCATGTACAGGACAGCCAGGGGATCGGGCCCAGCCAGCACGGGGTTATGAAAGGCAGGTCCTGCTTGACTAACATCTTCAATGACAAGGTGACCTGCTTAGCGGCTGAGGGAAGGGCTGCAGATGGCATCTACCTTGACACCGTTTCCCACAGCATTCCCCTGGAGAAACGGGCTGCTCGTGGCTGGGACAGGGTAAAAAGCCGGCTGGATGGCTGAGCCCAAAGAGCAGTGGTGGATGGAGTCGCATCCCACTGGCAGCCGGTCACACATGGTATTCCTCAGGGCTCGGCGGTGGGGCCAGCCCCGTTTAATAACTTTATCAACGACCTGGACAAAGGGATCCAGCGTGCCCTCAGTCAGTTTGCAGATGGCACCAAGTTGGATGGGAGTGCTGATGTGCTGGAGGGAAGGAAGGTCCCCCGCCACGTGTCACCCCTAAAGCAATTCCAATGGAGCAACACCAGCCGTGCAGAAAAGCACAATGCTAAGGCAGCTTTAAAAGGGATTGTTGATGGCCTTGCCATACTAGCATCCCCAAAGCCAGATGACCCTTAAGCCTCTGCTCTGACACATGAATGATGGGGGCTAGTACACTTTATGAGGGTCTCCTGTGTGACAGAGGAGCTGAACGAATAAGCTGCAGGGAGCACATTCTTCACATCGCTATTTACTACAGCCGCAAAGCGCACCACAACATAAATCACAGGGTTAGTGAGGCAGAGCGAGAACGGGAGACTGTGTCAACCCCGCAACATCAGGACTGCATGGGTTCAGGGCAGCTTTCCATCCCACAGATCCAGCAGTTTCCATCGCCCGCTCCTGGTGTGTCATTACTAAGCAGCGTTCAAAACGTCAAGAACAGTATGCTTTACTTCTTTTCACTTTTTAATTTTTTTTTTTATTTTTAAATCTTTTAATTACTGCAAGGTGTAAGTTAGGCTGAGTTGCATCAATAGGCCTGGTCCAACACACACCAGATCTGTCCCGGTCCCGTGCCCTAAGGGTACCACCAAATGCTGAGAGGGACAGGCTGCCTGCAGTCATCACCGCCCCCAGCTGCCTGCCCCAAGGTGCAAATGTCCCATTTACTGTCAATCAAGGCCTGAACGGTTTATAATTACATTCTGGATTTAAAACTAGTCTTTCAGATGCTCCTTCTCCAGGGCAGGACATCCCAAAGGGACATGGCATATACCTGCTCAGCACCCACCCATCTTCATGGACCTCAGTTGTCAGATCCAGCAGCAGCCAGGCATCCCAGGGACCGAAATCCTGGAAACTCCAGGGTGTATTTTTT
Source organism: Microhierax caerulescens (assembly GCA_035590215.1). Lineage (NCBI taxonomy): Eukaryota > Metazoa > Chordata > Aves > Falconiformes > Falconidae > Microhierax > Microhierax caerulescens. The sequence continues at coordinate 49,400,737 of JAVJGJ010000047.1, read as the reverse complement.
TTCTGCTGATAGAACAGTAAGTGTTCTTCCTTCATTAACAAAAATGATGTCAAGCAACCTTCCAGTCAGTACTTCAGAAGAGGATCTTGGAAGAAAGCCGACAAAATGAAGCTCCAAGACCATTTCAGAAAAATAACTGTCTCCTTTCCATCTTAGCATGAATAACACTGTAAAAATTCCTTTGTATTGCACAAAATCAGTGTTTTGTCAAGAGTAAGGTATTAGGGTTATTTACAAGTAATAAAATTTGTACAAAGTTAAAGGCAGAAGAGATTCCGTACAAGAGTAATTTTGAATCTGAGAAAACTATGGAAATGCTATTCCAAAATAGATTTTTAAATGTATTCTAAGCTTAGCTGGTCTAATTAGAGTTAGTTAAGGCACACATACAAAGTAATGCAAAAATACTAAAAAAAAAAAAAAGAGAAGAATAATTGTATTACTAAAAAGTTTCTGCAAAAACCTTATGAATTTTGTTGTCTTGGAAAATAAGGACATCTTTAAAGAGAAAAACCTACTAATATCTAAATAGTAAGAAGCAAACTTCAACTTCACATGGAAAACTGTATGCCAGACCACTGTAAATCACTACTCCAAATGTAAATTTGAGATCTGTTATTCCAATATTACACCAAAAAACCCCAAACATGTAAGGAGAGGGTTCAGAAGCAATAAGCTATGTAAAAGACCATAGCCTGAGATCCAAAAGGCACCTCTCTCGAAGATGCCTTTATCTATCAGTAAAATCCAAACAGAAGAGTCTTACTTGCCTTCCCCCGCTCCCCGGAGCAATGACTAAGCAGCAGAGTGGGACTAACTGCGCTGGAGTGAAGGGCTGTGTGGCAACACGGCACAGGATGAGATGAAGGCTACTTATTTCAGAACGTAAAATGTAGGATTCGGGAAGGAAGGGCAACTTGACCCCATTTTATATTGAGATAGATAATTCCAGCACTATCTCTGGAGTGAACAGGAGATAAAATGAAGGTATGAAAATGTCAACCGATAGTAACACAGGCATTATCACCCAGGAGTGTCTGCTATTAACGTAAACTAAAGTTTAATTTAATGTTCCCCTCCCATCCACTTATTACCAGTCTGGTTTGCAAAAGAAATAGAAAAGCCTACTCATGAGGTACACTTTAATTTCTTACAAAAGTGTATGCTCTGAAAGCGCCTTTTGAAAACCAGGAAATTTACAGGCCACTTCCACTTCAGGAAGGACACTTCAGTAAAACACTTGGGTTTAAAGGCGTTGGATTTATATTTACATTTTATAAATTAAATTTAATAAATAATTACATCAGTTAATTATTGTAATCATTATTATTGAATATATATTATACAAAATAATATAATATTATATAATAAATATATATTACTGTATAAAACCATATTATGTATAATTTAATATATATATATATTAAAAAAAAAAATACACAGCTATTAAGGCCCTGTCTGTTGATAGCTGCATCCCAGAGTTTTCAGAAACAAAGCAAATCAGACTAGTAATGCAGAAAGGACTGCAGGCTCATGTAGCAAAAAAAAAAAAACAAAAAAAACCAACAACAACAAAAAAAAACCAAACCAAAAAAAACGCAAATGGTAAGGAATTAAAATTAACATCCACTGCCTTTTGCTCACTGAGATGCCTTCAACAACAAAACAGAAAAAATAAAACAAAAACCACACATGACAAAGTTCACAGAAGACAAATGACTGAAGAACTCCAACTACAGAGTACAAAGGAAAATACTTGTTCCTAATTTTCTAGGCTCTGCCTATGCAGGTAAACATGAACTATAGCATATAAAAATAAAACCATCCCTACTCAACTGTATTATTTAATCAGTACTATTAAGGTCTGAAGCAGGGTATTCAGATCACAGCTCACTCTGGAAACACCGTGCCAGTATCTCCAACACTATGAAAAACCCTTTAATTCAAATTTACTCCTTCTGGATCACTTTTTACTATGCACCCTGTGACACACTGATACTCGTGTTAGTGAGATAGGACTGTACCTTGAAAAGAGCTTTCCCTGCCAGAGTCTGATCTGCAAAGAACGCTGAAATGAATTCCCATCACATCTTTGGGAAGACCTAGTGACAGCACACCAGGACTACCTACAGGAGCCCCAAGATTAACTGAAGGTCCCTCTCCAACCCTAGACAAGTAACTGACAGATGTGCTGTTCAACCACAGCTTCTCACACACATCAGGCGGAACAGGCAAGCTGTGGTTGGCCTCAAAGTCACCTTGACTGGAAAGTAAGTTGGCTGCAACACAAGGTTCCTTGAGGACGGAGACACTTACATTGCCAGTAAATGGGAGAACAGCTAAAGAGCTGTTAATTCTTACACTTCTGGGCACAATGTCCAGCTGTAGGCAAGACATCTACTTCCAAGTGGTACACCACCATATAATTAAAGACATGAAGTAAAGGAGAATGTTATACCCTTCCTCTGAATCTAAGGAGATTGACATTTGCTAAGAACAGAGAGCAATCAGTCCTGAAGATTTATACACATCATGAGAGATGACATGAATTTTGTCCATTACACACCAGCACTGAAGCTGGAGAAGCAATAATTAGAAGGACCAGCAAATCAGACTTAAGAGGCAAGCACCTGCTATAACTAAAAAGCTGAAACAAGACAAGGGAAAAACTAAGACAGAAAGCAGTGAATTCCGCTGAATGTCGGTGGCAATCCATGTGCCAAAAGCCATCGGTGCTCAGCTGCCCACCTGAGCCTGGGACGTGCTAAACAGACACTGGAGATGTCCAACGCAGATGAAGACGTCTCTGCATACTGGCCCTATGTTCAGTTAATAAAGATACTTCGGTCAATATGTTTGTTCTTACAGCAAGAGGCTCCTTATCAGCAGTGGTTACAACTTCCATCTAAAGGCATGAAACCATTACACATATACCCCTCCAATTCCTTAACAGAGTCATAAAATCAGAATAGTTTGGATGGGAAAGGACCTTTAAAGGTCATCCAGTCCAACCCCCCTGCCATGAGCAGGGACATCTGCAACCAGACCAGGTTGCTCAGATCATGGTCCAGCCTGACCTTGAATGTCTCCAGTTATGCAGCACCAACTTCAACTAAGCAGTTCTGAAAGAGACTCCAAAACCTCTCCCTAGGTTTTCAGAAAGCTTTGAACTGCACAGGACAGCCAGTTTATTCACTTGGGTATTGACTAAACCAATTTCCACTTGACTTTTTAAGTATTTGTTCATCCTGGTTACAAGTTTACACAGACAGAAGCATATTTACCCACTATCAGTTTCCTACACAACTCTGCAGCCCTTGCTTTTTTTTTTTTTTTTTGGGGGGGGGGGGTTAATGCTGATGCTTGTGCTACAATTAGAGCAGAACTAGTGTCTAAAGAAGCTGATCTTTAGACTTCAGCCTAGTTATTATGTATTTTTTACAGCCTAGGCAGGTTTTGCTGTGGTTAGCAGAACATTTCATCCATCTGGCAGGTAATTAGCACAGCTCTGTTTATGTGAGCTCTCTCTTATGCTATGCCATCGACATCTATCGCTCTCAGTAGAGCAGAATCCAGATTTCATCCCCAGGATAACATCCAGGAGAACATTACAGCTGACTAATTTTGAACCTTACCTTGTCACCGATCTCATGAGTACTGGTAGGACAAGGTAGCCGTATTACTAACCTGAGGAAAGGAGAATCAGTTTCCACTGCAGCAGGAGCCTGGGCCAGCAGAGAGCTGCCCAGCCGAGAGTTTCCAGGAACTTCACAACGGAATGCATGACAAGCAAAAACAAAAACCTGCCTGGATGTGGGCAAGGATAATTTAATTGTGCCCGAGAGCACAGAAATCAATATAGCCGGTTTTTAAATTTAGTAAACCTGCAGTAGTTAAACCAAAAATCACACCCTCCAGGATATGTGTCACTCCACAAATTCGCTCTCCGCAAATGTGCAGGTGGCTCAAGTGTACACAGTCAGCTGATACTTCATTAAGTCCCTGTTTAACTTAAAATGAGATTTAAACACACCTTTTGCCCTTACAGCGTAACAGCATTCATACCTCATCTGGAACCTGATAGTAAGGTATCAAAGGGTTAATTAACATGTATGCAGTGCTTGGTTTAGGCAATATTAAATGGAAATCTCTGAACAGACAAGTGCCACTGAGTGCAATGGAAATAAATTGGGCGTCTCCTTCCACACTTCAACTTTCTCTCCCTAGATTTGCTCAGAGCTCTCTGTGCTGCTTGTTCAGTAATTTCACGCTACGCTGCTTAACAATGTAAGCATGGAGGCTCAATCTAAAACTGCACTTCCCAAATGTCACTTGTTTGTGAACACATGGCTGAACCCAAAATTGCTTTTAATATTAGAGCGGTGCCTGCTGGCACTGCTGTAGTTAAGGGTCTGTCAGAATTTCCATGATAAACCCCATTTTCTGGGGTGTAATACCATGACCGTTTGCTACAGATAAACCTGGTATACAAGGTCACAGCAGACAAACACGATTTTTTTAAAAATTTTCAAACCAAGTTTGCTTGGCTATTTTTGAGGTTAAGACACTGAACACTGATTGAGGCCTCTCACAGTTCTAGGTTTTTCTTACCATCCCTTTAAGTCCAGAACAAATTCAAACGTACAACTCCCACCTCAGCCTCTACCTGGCCCTGGAGCCTCGATTGCTACCATGGGATCTCGTCTACGGACTTGATGGGATATGAAGAGATAACACACACCACTGTAGGGTTTGCTACTTGAACAGCAGTGGGAGACTGAGAGGACAAATATGAAACTTTTCAGCATGAGGATTTTTCTGTTGTGAGAGTAATTTCAGTTGCCATCACTAGAAATTTAGAGATGTTACCACACTGGCACAGCAAGTTTGTGTAATATGGCATATTTCATGGCATATTTCATTTTTATATTTCATGGTACAGCCCCTAGCATGCCTAACAAGATGCTTTTACACCCCTGTAATTTCAGAAATGAAATAATAAAATCTGTTTATTTTTAAAAAGGAGAGCGCTCAAATGCCAAATTTACTGGCTAACAGCAGAGTCCTTGAAACTATGGGCTGAATATTACTGAAAAAAAATAAACAAGACAGACACTTCACATTTCAGGAACCTGATCGGCTGAGCCTGCTTTCCATGGGATGAGCTTCTCAGATACCAATTATTGTGCCATTGGATACTCAAAGACTGCCTGCCTGCAGCTGCTGAGGGAGGCTATAGAACAACAAAGAGGGGGAAAAGCAGGAAAAAGGCTCCTGTGGGGTGACAACCATCTTCCTTTTCCAGTTGGGTTAATGATAGTTACTTAACAAAAAGGAAAAATAGAAAGAAACAGCACAGGGGTTTTTTGTGATTCTACAAGATCCCTTGAAGCCTGCGGAGCCAGAAACAGCACTAGCCTCCAGAAGCAAAAAAGTGTGACTTGCACTAGTCACCAAGCGTGCGCTCAGGCTGAACAACACACAACATAGATCACAACCAAATATAATTCTGCATAAAAAGTTTCAGCTTGGCTCAAAAATGGCCAAAGGCATTACAGCATAAAGGTGGAGGGTTAAAGAGTGCACTGTCCAGGACCCCAGGATCCCAAAGCTGAGAAGAGCATTACACCATTTGGTAATCCTCTACCTTTTGCTACTCTCAGAATATAAACCTTTGTAAAGAAAAACAGACATCACTACATTGTTACATTACACACAGTGAGACACAAATGTACTGGCTGTCTGTTTGAAACAGAGTTGGTTTTGTCCAAAAGAAAGCATTAGGATGCATTACAAAAGTTACAATCAAGCTGAGTTGACAGAAGGAAATTAAGTGAAGGAGGTATTAGAAGTGCTATTCTAGAGTGAAAACCACATCTGCCTTTCTGGAAAGGAACATCTGAGGCACTTTTCAAGTGCTACCGCCCCTCTGTAATCACTTATCCTTTCCCAAAGACTGTATAGGACTGACCCCTGATTTAAAAATTCACAGATCCTACTGCATCAGTTACATTGATCAGTTAGTTATACTTCACACTTAAAAACAAGAGAATGCAGCATGTGTGCTGTCGTGAAAACTGTCACTGACTTCAGAACTGTCAAAAGTAACATAAAGTACAAAAAATCTGCCCTAATGAGAAATAGCCACACAAAGTCATTTCAGAATGACTCTCCCCTTCAAACTTAACTGAGTGCATAGATTAGAGAAATTCAGATATTTTCAGAAGGTTATTACCGCAGTCCTATTAAAGCTTAAAGTATTTCCAGCTTATTCCTTCCCCTTCAGTGTGTACCTAATGAATTGTATTCAGTTACATCAGTCACCTTATCCACTGTGAAATGCAGTTTGGATGCATCAGGAAACTAATCCCAGCCTCAAAACAACCTCTTTGCAAGGTGTACGGAACACCTAGCACTTGAGAAAGTCATTTCTATGCCCTCAAAATGACACGAATTATCAACAGGCATAAAACAGCAACATGGCACAATGAAAGAGCACACTGTCAAAACAACAGCACTTTCCGTTTTGTTCTTAAGGGTAAGTCTCCCGCTCTCATTCCCTTGTATTTCATGAGCTAGTGGTTTTAAATAATCCTTCATCCCAACGGACACCTACTTGGGTTGCCATTTTTCCATAGTCAATCCATCGCAAAGTGGCAAAGTTAGTAGACTCAGCACAGTTGAATCCATGATTGAAGCCAGCATGGTAACCATAAGGAAATGTAATCATAAACTCTCCAGCTTCCTGGGTGATCTGAAAAACAAGAACAAAAGGAAGAGAGCACCCACAGATCAGTTCAGTTAGTGTAGCAGCTTGAGAACGGAGATCTAAAAAAAATTTAAATACATAAATAAATAAAATTAATAAATAAATCACTGGTTAAATCTCTCTTTCAACTGGAGGGCAGGTAGAATAGTCATTGCCAATTCTTGGCTAAACCTAGATCAATTTCTGGTTAATTGCAGAAATACTGAAGTATTTCTATGAAGGAAAAAAGACAGCACAACAGATGGAAGGGGTTACAAGACCTGAACTATTTAGATTCAGGTTCCAGTTACAAAAAGGGTCTCAGACTGCAAAATTCCAAATGATCAACAAACCTTCAGATCATGACCACTTTTGCTCACCCTAAGTCCAAACTTACACTCCCACCAGCATGTTAGCGGAGCCAAGAGAACTGGAATTCCCTCTCCCATATGTTCACCTGTGAGTCAAACACCCTAAAAATCACAGCCCACCATTTTGTCTACTTAAGCAAAGTTAAAACGATAATAAGCATTATGGATATTATTAATAAAAGGGTTAGAAACTACAGAGATCACAGCTGTAATCAGAGGCCAATCTATCTGCAATGCTTCTAGAAAATACTCTTTTTACATCTTATGCAGAGAAGGCATTGGGGGGAAAAGGAACATATGTGTTAAAAGAGCATGGCACGGATCATAAGAGCAACTGGCAGCAACGCAGCACGCCTGGAGCAATCCTTCCAGCCCAGCTCTCCAGCCCAGCGTGCAGGCGACAGCACCTCCCTTCTGTGGATTAGGAAAGAGGCAAAGTTTGACCTTCCCCGTCTTTGCAGCCCAGAAGTGCTGACAGGCCTTTCCTAGCAGCCACATGCCAAGCAACTCCGTTTGGATTGCTTCCCACCAGCAGTAACTCACAACACAGCAGTTCAGAGCCTCGAGATTTCAAAGAACTTCCACTTACAAACACAAGGATGGGTCTAAATGGAAAATGTAAACAGGCAGAACTTAAAACACATACCCACTTGGCTGGACTAACACTTAAACTTGCTAATGTCATTAACATCAGCAGAATAATGGAAAAAAAAAAAGAGAATAAAACCCGACAATGATAATACAAGAAGCTTCTGCAGTATTTCTGGACAAGAGGTGCTGAAGTCCTGCATGAACCCAGCTCCATGGAGCATCTTCCTGTCTACACCCCTCCATAAATCAAAACAGAGTGGTAGATTGCTGGCTTCAGAAGACTGAAAGATTATGTTTTTGTCCGTAAATCTACATCCTGGTGTCTTCATTTCAAGCCCACAGTGTATGTCCTCCATGTCACTACTGTCGACATTATCCCTACAATAAATTAGAAAGCACTCAAGATGATGGATAGGCCATGCAGAAAAGTAATAACTATTGAAGGAAAGCCAGCACCAACTGCCACTCATGGAGAAAGCCCTAAATTTACTGACTTCTGCAAGCTCTTGAGGAATAAATGGAGAAATCAATAGGAGATTACAGAAATACACATTTTTAATTATTAAAAAGCCCTAGTATTGATCTGTTTCTTTTTTTCCCAGAATACCATTATAGAGATTTATAAATGTGTGCCTATTCACTTCATTGAAATCTGCCAAGAATTTAGATGAAGGGATCCTATCTCTGTTTCTAAAGAAAAATGGCACATGTTCACTGTTTCCAAATAGTAGTGATCCTCCTTCAAAAGCTACTATTTCAGGACAGGAGGTATTCAGATACAGGCTGCTCAGACTAAAGAAATCTCCTCCTCCTATTTACATTTAAAAACATGCTTCCAGGGAGTGCCACGGAGAAGGAAGTACCCATCATAAAGCACACACTTCCCCCCACAGTCTGTAAATCAGGATTAGGAATTTAAGTAACATGTTAATAATCCCTCTTGCTTGAAAAAAGTTAGTTTATTTTTGACATTAATACCATCCTTTCTGTATACTGGTGAGCTTTTTGGGGTTGGTTTTTTTTTTTGGGGGGTGGGGGTGTAAAAAAACAGGGAGACAAAACCCAGATTCTTTGCATTAAGATTTCTACATAAACTCAGCATGAGGGAGACACCAGATGTCAATCTGCAAAAAGCTTTCACATCACAAATTCAGAAGATTCATAGTGGGAAGCCTAGCTAAACAGGTGAAAACATTTTACCAAGCAATAAATTAGGAACCCCCTTATTCAAACCCCTGTGTATCCCACCCCTACCACCGTACAGCTCAGCAAAGATGATTTGGAATAAGCTTGGAAGCGAAGTTTTCCTCTCTTGCCTTTTTAAAAACTCCTTTGCTCCCCTTCCTTGGTTATTGATCAGAAATAGGTTAGTATACAATGACTAGTTGGTGGCACTTTTCTCAGATAGATTAAAAAAACAAAAAACAAAAAACAAAAAACATATAACAGTGTGTTATTCTGGAGAAAAATATGCCGGCCTACAACACACACATATTAGAAGTCCTGCAAGAATTTCCTTCGCATTCTGACCTCCACCAGACCCAAGAGCACTGCCCCAACATGCTGCTTGAATGACATGGCACAAATTAATTCCCATTTCCTATTCTCCTCCATTCTGCTGGACAACAGCATGTCACCAGGGGATGGCATGGCAAACTTCACGTACAACAGCTAGTGCACACCAACAAGTACTTTTTACGTTATTTATCACTTCAGCTCCTTCTGTAGATAAGCAGTGCATGCCTTTTAGGATCTATTCAGCTAATTATTGCACAACTTATGGCTTCTTCATAAGGAAAACACTGCAAGAAGTAGCGAGACACAGTGTTCAGCTCATAATTGAAGGAGAAGCCAGCATAAAAAGAAATCTTTATAATTTTACAGTTTAGGCAAATAAATAAAGATAAGGTCAGACAGATTTTTCAGAGCTTGCACTGGCTACGGATTTTGTGCTCTTTTCTGACTATGTTGGCATAGAGAACATCTTTTATCCTCTAGCAAAAGTAATTTCTAAAGGTCTGTCTATGCATTAAATGGAGATGCCTCCCCTATTCCAATCCACACATCCACTTTTCTGAAATATCTAACATTAAAATCCTTACCAAAAAACTCAAATTCTGTAATTAGATATTTTCATTATTATTTTCAACTATGTGTAGCAGGTACCTATGTTTTCACACTTGGGAATTAGGTTCCACAGATAGAATTACAAGAAAAATGGTTTGTGGCTCTCTATGAACAATTTATTATCAACCATCATGTGCAAACTAGGCCAAGTCTAGCCACTGATGTTGAACCATAAGTACCACATCGCTTCGTGCAAGTCTCCCCTGCACTGACAGCAAGCTCATCTGACAAGCCAGATGATCACACTTCAAATTTCATTCATCATAGCCTTCCACCAGGAAAAATGAAACAGTCTCTGGAGCAGTAAATTGAATGAATTCATAGTTTTTATGCTATAAAAGAGCCAAGATCTTTTACTTCCATCTAAAAGAATCACCAGGCTCATCAAATAGGTGCTACACTTTTTCTCAGGTGGACTAACTCTAACAAAAGCGTGCCTAAGACAAATAATAAAAAGTAATCAGAACTCAAGAGGTCTTACTTCAAGAAAGATGGCCATAATATCTATAGATGATGATGCAAAGGGAACAGGGAAGAATGAAATCAGTTCACACCAGGCATTCTTTAACACTTCCCACTGGAGTTGAGTCCCATTACCTCTAACTCAATGCCTTTTCCCACATCCAAAGGCAGGGCATCCTGGCAGGACAGACTGTGTGCTGGTAACACACAGCAGCAGTAGTCATTTGATTGATTCTGCACAGATACTAAATCTGTGGTAAGCATGCTTGGCTGAGGAGATTTACTTCTTGCCAGAAGACTTTAAGAATAAGCACATTAAAACGATCATACCAAATAAACATGACCCTTCATTTCAAATAAGAGGACTTAAGAGATTCATGAATCCTTACTGGCTTAGTGCAGAACGAACGCTTACACAACAGAGACCCAGCATGCCTAACTCCAGTTTTTGTTCGTATTGGATCCAGGAGAAAAAAAAAGTCTGTGTTCCAGAATTGGCAATGAGTTATGCTGCCGATTGATAAGCCACAGCATCTGTACTACAGTTTGCCCCCCTCTACCTGGAGAGGCTCCCTAATTGACAAAGTTAATTCTAGAGAAAGCTTTTATGAAGAGAAAGCAGCACTTCACAGAAAGTGTCTTAGCCAAACCACAAATCCTCAATTACAGGCAGCCACCTGCTTTAAACTGATAGAACACATTTAACACAATAATGCATTTAGAAATTAAGCAAATTGCTCCCCAGCAGCTTGCGATGAATTGTTTCCTTAAAAGAGGGGTGCTGTGCTTTGTGCACCTCAACAACTTGCCAGTGTCTTCAGTGCATCCTTTGTACATACCCGGTCAAAAGGAATGCCGTACTTCTTCAGGATTGAGGGCGAAATTAGGGTCATCTTGTGACGGAGGAAAGCATCACATCCCTGAGAACTTCCTGGGAAAAATCCTGTAGAGACATTAACAAGAGCAGTATCACTATAGGAATAGTATATCAAATCAATTATTTAAGCAGAGACAAAATGGAAACCTGCCTAAATACCTGATATAGATCAGAACAATAGGTATACAACTGAAGATGCCAGTAATTAGTACATCCTTCATTGTTTAAAACACCACGCAAATTCTGTGACAAAAAACTGCACATTGAGGCACGTAAGTCTAAATTCCATTCAAGTTGAGAGTTAGCATCTAAGTCTTTTGTGTCTGGGAATAAGTATCTTGACCAAAATTTCAGTAAACCTCTAGCAAATGAAAAACAGAAGCTGTCTGTCTCAAGTTCTGGCTCATGCCCCAAATGCTGAGCCACCCTGGTTCTGAATACGGACAAGGAAAAAGTAACAAGCATGCACCTCCTGCTCCAAACACTGCCATGTCCTTTCTACACCTGCTCTGACAGCCTGCTGTTATTACCCTTGGGAAAGTAATACAACTCCTATGATTTCCGACCGCCTGCCCTACATAGCACCCAAAAAAAAAAAAATGCATAGATGTTAATATTGAACCAAAAGAAAGAAAGGAAACAAAACACATCCATCACAAAGCAGTGGAAGGAGGGACACTTGTTCACTGCCCGCAGAGGTCACTACCAAGTCTGGCAGAGGCAGTACCATCTGACTCGGCATCTCAGCGCTGTTAAGTGTTAAATTCTACCATAGCTACAAGATCCATGTTGAGCTATTAAAACAACCCACAAATAATCACTATAATTGTGGCAAAAACTGAACAAACCCCTTGATGCCGGCACTTTGCTCCCAGAAATGTCAGCTCAACCAACGTAACACCATTTTCTTCCAGACCATGTGTTTCACTCCAAGTGGGTGATTCGATAACAAATTATGTGTTTATAGGGATTAAAAAACATCACCATTTAGGAAATAAATAACCCAAGCTCTGGAAACAAAACTAATTGATGAGACATAATGGAAGGGGTTTCAGAAAGTAAAAAGGATTACTGGATTCCAGGTTTTCTTATATTTTTGTACTAAAAGCATTTCAATTAAAATTATGACTGTCTGCTACCCAGTCTGTCATCCCTCTCTGCAGTTCCTCTTTTTAATGCACAGTTTAAGTGGCTCTCATTAAGCTACTAATAAAGAACCACATTTTAAGTGATTAGCACCAATAACATGGCAACACATTAACATTCTCCCCATGGGCTCCACAGCTCTCCCAGTGAGCCCATTTACAGCTCAGCTATTCATTTTCCATATTAATTGCACACTCATTTCTCCACAGTAAACTTCTTCACAGTACAGACCACTGCCCAGGACAGGGAGAATGCCCAAGCAGTAACACACTTTCACTGCAGTCTCAAAACATTACCCATCCCAACTTCCAAAAGGTACAAAGCAACAGAAAACTCAAAGTCGAGAGAATTGATAATTTGCTTTTGGTTTATACATTGCCAACCATCGATGTGTCTCAAAACCTGATCGGCAAAAAGAAGTTACAAACAGCAAGAGACTTGGCATTGCTTATGTGAGACTTCGGTGTGGTATTTCAGATTTTGTGGAACAGGTCACCTGGATTTACTGACTTCTTAATAGATGGAAAAGTAACTTTTATAAAACCAGGAAAATGACTAAACTGGACAGTAGCTTTGAACTGCAACATCTCTGAGCAGTAATTGTCAACATAATTTGTATTTAGGGATCGTGGCTCTCAATGCACAGGAAAATACCACTACCATGCTGCAGGATGTTTATGCCCATTCATTCTGCATTTATTCTACACAACCAGTTGCTCTCTCCAGCACCCTCCCCTTTTCTATTCCAGTACAAAACAGTCAATAGAATGTCAGACTGTCAACAAGAAATGTCATTACTATGAATCTGCGTACTTTCTGGAAAAACAGTATCAGTACTTTTTTTTTATTTTGCACCAGAACACAGTCTTCCAGATTTTCCTGCCTGTTTCTGCTGCACTAACTTCAACAACAGATTTAAATCATTAAAATATGCCTCACTGAAGATGGAACATGTAGATTTTGAGTTAATTATTCTGGGACAGGAGCTTTTTTTAGCTGGGAAGTGCCTAGAACATTTGCAAGTGAACAAAAATAGCAACAAAAAAAAAAAACAAACACAACATCAACAAATTTAAAAAATATATACTTCTGCAGTCAGACATCTTCCCTGAAGCTTCCAGCACTACCAACTGAAAACCAGCAGAAACGCCGAGGACAGGACACGGCAGCCTGCACTCACTGCTTGTGCTGGGGGCAGGCAGGTGCTGGCAGGGCGACCCTGGCAGGCAGCCGGGCAAGAACTCAAACCCAAGGTGTGCTCACGGCAGCTGAGGCCAAACGTGTATACACAGCCTGGGAAGAGGTGGCAGTTCACCACAGCTCAATCTAGCCCTGCTTTTTTTTCCCCCCTTTATTGACCCTTCCCCCACCCCCCACCCCACCCCAGATATAC
>JAVJGJ010000047.1:49350515-49386922 GCA_035590215.1 Microhierax caerulescens | reverse complement strand
TCCCCCACCCCACAACCCACCCCAGATATACTTTCTTGTATTGAAAAGAGGATGAGGCTGAAATGAAAGGAAAGTGACCAATAATAGCATCGCTACAGAGTGAAGTGAGAACTCCACTAGCTATTCTCCACAAACACTGCTGATGAATTTGTAAGCACTTTCCTACTTAAGACTGAAAGTAATCAATGCTAATACCGAGTACCTAACATTTGTAATCTAGGAGGAAAGCACAGTTCCTACCACCCTTTCCCCCTGCAGAATGGGTTGGGGGGGGGGGGGTGTCTGTGTATCATAAAGAGCCCCCAGGGCTGCACCCCACACAATGGGAGCAACAGTTCTCACCTCACTGTGACAAACTTCGTATTACACATGAAGATGAATGATGGGTGTCTAATTAAATCCATTTCCCAGATATGGAAGCTTCTGGTCTCAATAGATTTCAAGGGGTTTTTCCTATGAATTTTAGTTATGGTCATGGCGTGTCAGAAGATGAAGACTTCGAGAAAGAGCTGCACTAGTAGGAAAATTCACTGACAGGTTTCCTGATTCTGAAGATAATATACCAGCGCAGTGAGTTCATCAAGCACCTCTTGCAAGAGCAAATTATAGCAGCCAGTTCAATGTCAATTCTTTATCAATCTATTTAAAACTCAAGGGTAGGATTCTCTGCTGGGATAATTCAGTTTTCACTGACAACACACCCACGTGTTTGTCCAAACACAGGACGAAGTAAAGCTTACCTTTCGCCAGGCGTTCCAACCTCTTGCCATGTTCCGGAGGTATGGCATACCTAGAAGAAAGTTAACACAGAAGAAAAAAAAAGAATTAAAGTCACTGTTTAATGTAAAAACAGTGAAAGAAAAAGGCTAGAAACAAGTGTTGTTATAACTTACAGCACATCACATTTACGATCACTGGAAATACAAGACTTTTCCAAGTCTGGAAGGTATTAGTAACACGTAATACATGGGAGAACGCCAGTATTTTAATTAAAATGCTTATATATGTTATATGATGTGTGTAATTTTCCTGCAATTTTTATAAACAGCTCCACAAGACTTCATAAGGTAGAAGGAAAACTGAGAAGACAAAGTGATGATACAGCACAGGAAAAAACAGGCATAAGTTGGTCTAGGGAACAGCAAGCACATTTTCTGCTGGAAAGGTATCTGCAAAATAAACACACAAGGCTGTGCTAGTGATTAACATGCAAGACATTTTGGATGGGCTGAAAAGGTGTGAAGGAGGGTCTGTGTGCACCGGCATATTTAGAGCATGTTAAGATAAACTTTTTCAAAGAAAACTCTGTTTCACTTTATTCAAGAAAGTAAATATTCTTCACAAGGGCTGAAGCAGTCAATCCTTCTGTCTATGCTGGGTGGTATTGTCTGATGGGAAACAACAGAATTACTCTTTGATAATTTTCTTGATGAAGTGAAAATGAAACAGCAGGGTCTTTGAGAAAAAAACATTATATGGTATAGGTAACAATTATACAGTTTGTAAATACAGTTTTGTTAGATTAGGAGTAAAAAGAGCACAAAAGAATTTGAAACATGGAGGGGAAGATTTCCCCACAAGTGCAAAGTACTGAACCTAACTCTGGAAAAATGATCAGCTGCCTAAAATCACACACCAGCCTAACGGCAATAATCTCCTGTGATCACTGGAAAACAGTGGCAGAGTTCCTCTAAACCAACACTGCCATGCGAAAAGATGATGCACTAGGCTACGGAAAAATGCAGACTGTCCATTTCCATCACTCGGAGGCCTTCTGAGCTCTTCTGCACGTGGAACAGCTCAGAGCTGCTGCACACGTGCTCAGCCTGCTGCAGAAAGTTAAGAACAAGAAATTTGTTTCCTTACAGGCAATTTGGACACTTCAGTGTGCGTTCATGTAAGGAAGAAATTAAGAACAACTCGAAAAAAACTGCAAAAGCGCTTCCAATAGTTGCAGAAAGTGCCGTGTGCAATGATTATTTACAAAAATCAGGAAAGTTTGAAAGTGTTTTTCCTCCCAAAAATTGTGAAGTTACCTTACTGCTTTGAAGTTAAACTACTACTTCAATATTCACAGAAGCAAAAATCAGGCAAGTAAGATGTTATGCACTCAGGTTATAAGGAGGGTACTAAATACCATGATACACTTAAAGCACATTTAACATGATGACACACATAATAAAGTCAAACAATATAATTTACAAAATTCCATTATATACAGCACCAAATTAAATGTGGCTCACACCATTTTTACAGAATTTTGAAAATTTACATTTGTGAGAATTACATTTATTTCCAGCTATAACTTTTTTCAACGTGAGTAATAAAAAATGCATTATTTTTGTTATTTCCAATAAAGATGTCAAACCCATCACGTCTCATTATAACAAACTGAAAACAGGATATTGTAGCAGGCAACCACGTGATCTCCGCAACAGGTAAACAGTATTGCTCTACTTATGATAGGATCTCTCAAAATACACTTGATTTTAGAGGACTTTCAGCCAGTCCCCTTGCTCAGCTTCTGAATTTTCAAGTTTATCAACAATGTAAGGAGAAATAGATGGAAGTCATACCCCATATCACTTTTGTACAAAACCAGTATTTACCTATTGTGGTCTGGCAGGCTAGAAAGGATAACAAAGGACAGAAATCATACATGGGATGCTTCAAGATGTAGACATTAAGCTGATTTGAACTGATGGCTTAAAAAAAAAAATTCCAAGGGAAAACACTATGTAGTACCTAATCTTGTAAAATAATAAATACAGCAATGGACTCCCAACATCCTCAGACCAAAGTTTGACAGTGCCTTAAATTGCATAATTATCAAACAATTCAATTTCATTTGTCTGGGACAAAG
Organism: Microhierax caerulescens; assembly: GCA_035590215.1. NCBI lineage: Eukaryota > Metazoa > Chordata > Aves > Falconiformes > Falconidae > Microhierax > Microhierax caerulescens. The sequence continues at coordinate 49,384,059 of JAVJGJ010000047.1, read as the reverse complement.
CTAGTAGCTTTCATTTTACAAAGACCATTCATCACTTACATAAATGTGATAAAACTAATCCTGATCCAAAGCTCCTTTGTAGGATTAATGTCCCTTAAAACAGGGAAATGAGACATTCCATTCCTTCTGGGAAAAACGCTGAAGGATTGGGAAAGAACTAATTTATGGCTACAAGGCTGCCAATGATTAATGTAATATCCCCAGTCTACAATGCAACCTTCACTTAATTAGTGCCTGTAATTGGGAGTTGTAAAGATAAGATTAATTGAATCTTGAGGATGTTAAAAGTTTAATACATTGGAACATGGTTATTGTGTTATCTGAAACTGCAGACTGCAAAAAGCCAAGTTGAGCTTTGGAGAAAACGGTCCATGGAGAGACAAAGAAAAAGAACTTGCTTGGATAGAAACCAGCAAGAGAGGAGGAATTTCCAGCTTATAAAAAAGAACTATGTGTAATAATACACAAATCAGAATACTCTACCACAGAACAGCCTCCTGGCAATAGCCGACTCCAATTTTAGAAATTAACTTTTGTGTTTGAGCCGGTCTTTTAGGAAGCAAAGCCTATACATCCTTATACATCTATTCTGAGGAATTAAAAAAATTAACTGCAGAAGAGAATGAGAAGTAGGTCAAATTCTGCTTTAAGTTACACTCACAAATCTGACTGATTTACATAAAGATAGGCAATAAAGAAAGAATTTGGACTGCTATTTAAAATCAGCAACAGAAGGCTTCAGCAAGTATCGCACAGATTGAGCTAGCTAGCTCAACCTAGACAGAAAATGATTGATTACAAGGCAGAATAACAATGGAGGCGACACGGAAAGATTAAAAATTGCTGCAATCAAAGGAGTACTGTTACTGAGCACATAAACATCCATGAAGGGCTGGCTTTTGTGTACGACCTTATGGTACCATCCTCCTGCTTTCACTGTGAAAAATGGCCAGGCACTTGTTGGGGACAAAAATCCTTGACAGAGGGAACTGACAAAATGCTGTCATTCAGTACGATTTGTTACCATCCCTCCTGCACCCACAGGCTGGGGCTCAGATCAACAGCAAAACATCTTTAATTCCAGGGACAACTGACAAGATTATGCATGGCAAAGCACATCCAGTAATTGCCTTTTCTATATGCATGACCTTGAATATGTCAAGATTTTTTTAACCCACCAAATAGTATGGTTATTCTCCTTTAGTACCCCAGTCCAAATAATAAACATAGTAGGTTTCCTCTAGGGAAAAAACAAAACAAAACAAAACCACCCCACCCTATCAAAATCTTTTTAAAAAAGCAGGCAAACAAACAAAACAAATCAAAACACATGTAAAACTACTTCCCTGCTCTGTCCCATTGAGATCATAGCAAAAATGCACTCCATGAAGACAAGGAAACAGATGAAAAAAACTCTCAAACAAGCAAAATACCACTTTTGTATCAATCAGCCAAAATAAACTACAGTTTCCACAAATTGAGCTGGGTCAAGACTACCAGACTCAGAACTGCCCAGTCCTTCACCCCTGTTGACAGAAGCAGTTTCATCACATGTCTCTGCCTGGGCAAGACTCAATTAGCACGGAGCAAGGTGAGCTTGTTCAAGCCAGCCTCCAGCTAACACTCCCTTTTAACCACAGCAAAGATGGAGCAAGGATTTTCCATCGCCCCAAACAACCCAAACTAAAGAGAAGCGACGGTGTTAGCATAAGGGCTGTTAAAACATTTAAGAACCATCTTTTTATAGACTACTTCTGCTTCAGAGAAAGCATCTGCAACAGCCAACAGAAAACACAACAGTGCCGAAAATGCTGACCTTGAGTCACTGCTTCAAGTGCAAAATCTGTCCCTTCGGGTTCAACCCCGTTACCCAATAAAAGCGATCTACGTACACAGTGCTAAACCAGCAACTGTGTTAAGATATATCGAGCTTCCAAGAAACTGGGCTTGCAAACAAACCAAGTGACTGATTTTTTAAGTACGTACTTCCAAGGGTCAGCCTTGCAGCAACTGACCAAGACAAAGGGCCAATCTTAACCTGAAAACCTGCCACTCAGCAATCTGCCGGATTACAGCACAAATAATGTCCTGCTGCACTGCCAGGAAACACAAGATTTACAGAACGGGAAAAAAATAAAATTTCAAGACAAAAAAAAAAGTTAAAGCTATATGACTCAAAATGTCATCTTACCCCAGAGTCAACAATCTGAAAGTAATATACTGATCCTCTTAAATTACATTTTTCTACTTTTTCTACCAAAACAAGAGAAGGTCCCTGAAATAGATTAAGTATCACTTCTACAAATACGGAACTTACTGTTCTACATGAAAAGACTTCCAGCTTCCAAATTTGTTTCATGAAACCTAATTCCAGCATTTCTGATCTTTACTTCCATGTAATTTTTTGAGTTCCTGAATAACCTGCAAAACTGTTGTAATTACCAGGCACCAGGGTCACAGATCCACAAGGTATTTGCCCCAAAGCCACACGTGTTAGACAAGCATTCCCTTACAGTGGTAGTTTGCCTTCATTAACTTGAGTTTAACTGGACAGTCCCCTTTTTATCCTTAACACAAAAGAAAGATCCTTCCTATTTGCCATAAAGGATGTCATTAATAGCGTAATTTTCTTGGTGTTTTGTTTATTCCCCTGGAATGGCTTGATGGATGTGGATAATTATCAGACTATAAAAGCCAGCAAATGTGCTATTTTCTATCGCTCTAAATCATCAAACAAATAAAGTGTGAAACAGCATTTCTGAATACAATTTTCCCCTCTAATGGCTTAGAATTATTATCAGGAACAATGAAAATAAATAAGCAAATGTCTTGTGAGTTAAGAATTAAACGAGTGTGTCAGTAAAAAAGAGCAGACGGACCATCCTAGGATACAAGGACCAGTTCAGAAGCCATTATGGGATGACTAACAGGGAGTTCACCATAGCAGCAGCAGCTTCCAGCATCGAGTGCTCTTCAGGGACTTTCCAGTCTAGCTCAGATTCTGTCCTCACCGCTGCTTCTTCAAAGGGGGTACAACGCAATTTTGCTGTCTTCTTGGCCACTGAACGCTATTAAAAACTTCACCCATAACAAAGGCAGTCCTCAGCCTGCTCACACCCTCACAGCAGGTTTCCTCCCTCTTTAAGACAAATTGTTCTCTCCTGAAGCTATCACTAGCTTTGGCAGAGGACAAGAATGTCCCGTCCCTTAGTTCAACCTCCCCCAAAAGCTTCCAAGACCTTTTCTTGCTAGAGTGACACACACACACACACAGAATTTCTGACAGTTACACCACCTTTCCTCCCCACCTCATTACATGTCAGTTTCTCCTTGCACCAACACAGAGCAATTAAGCAGTGATTAGACTACTAAACCTCATGCACCCACTCTCTACTAGAGACTGGGCACCATGGGCAGGAGGTTCAACCACAAGGCTTTGGAAATGTCACTTCAGTCCGATTCATGTGAGAAAGTAAGAAAGTTAATTTCACAGTGTCTGCACAAGGTCTGGCCAAACAAGCCACACATAGTTTAACATGCTATAATTACTGAAATAAGGAACAGAAACAAAAACAGAACAGCACATTTAAAATGCCTATGACCATGTGTCAGGCTGGGGGTTAGTTATCTGTCTTCAAAGCAGATTTATCTGTGCCAGGAATACTGACCCTTTGAAGATTCAAATGCCAACCTACTCTCAGTCATGACAGGCAGAATAAAAAACTATTATTTCAATCTCTGCAAGACAAAGTGTGTCCATAAATGCATAATCCGAACCCTGACCTTCAACATCTTTAGCCCGCACGACAGCAGCAATGCCTCCCAAGAAAACCCCTTAGTCTATCAAGAATATTTATCACCCAATAGAAGCCATTTAGAACCACCACTACATACAGGGTAGTCCCTCATTTGCAACATTTGCATCCTGCTCCTAAGGCCATGTTTCTGCAAGGTAAAACATAATATTACATCTCCTAGCAGTGTCAAATTAAAGCTCACAGCAACAAAAGCAGGGGTTTTCCACAATATTTTTAAGCTGTTTTGCAGCCTGTATGAAAGAAAACAAACAAACAAAAAAAATCGCCAAAAAGAAAGGGCATTTCAACAAGAACGGATTGCTCCTTCACCAACAGTGCTGTCATCTCCCTGCCTTTCATGATAACCTCTCTTTTTCTCACCTTTACTTTCCTCCATGTTCAACCTCTCCCCCTCTCCCTCCCAGTTTGTTAAAAGACAGAAATCAACTTTTCTCCTCTTCATCAATATCTGAGGTTACCCCACAGTAAAACTGCTGTAAGCATCCAGTTCCCTCCTCGTCCGTCGCCTTCTGTTGTGGCTCCTTTACATCAAGAATGCAAACCCATGCTCTGGAGATAAGATTGCATGTGGATCAGAGAGCTCCTTGTTCCTAGGAAAGAACCTTTATCGAGTATCTGCAGTTTTATCTTTAATGGATCATTTTACAGGACAATAGATGATGGAATTCAGTATCTTTAACCAGCAGTGTCAATGATTTCAAATAATGGTATTTTTATTGAAATACACATAGGGGGAAGATAAATACAGAGGCTGAGGAGTATCTGCTCAAGAAGCCATAATAAGGAGTAAATAGGTAATGACAGAACAAGATTACAACCACACAAACACACCAAATCAACCTGTCTTCTAAATCTCTGAGAAAAATGAGCTCTGCAGACAGCTGCTCAAACACAGTCCTTTGGGAACCAGCACAGGAAGAAAATCAGGACAAAACCTGCTCAGAAAGGGCCTGGCTAACAGTTAAGCGTTCTCAGCACTGACACCACAGCGCCCTGTTTCAATCAGTAAGATCTCTTTTCCACGCGCATTGCTGACTAATTATCAACCCCATTGCCAAGCACAATACGAAGAAACAGCAAGCAATTTTGCTAACGGAACAGTAAGCAAAAAGAGAAACTTCCTCCCTCCCTTGAGAAACTAAAGTCAGTGCAATAGCAAATCTCCATTTGTTTTCCAGTAACGACAGGCAGAAAATCCCAGCTCACTCTGGAGCTGGGATCAAATCCTTACAGGTTGACTGTTGGAAGACTACAGTCAAACCTCACCTGTGTCAATCACACACTGCTAAAAGACTCTTTAACCATTAAATTTGTAATGAGGCAGAAATGGTGTTGAAGAGGCATTAGTTTCAAGAACTGACATTAGATAGCAGCTTTTTAGAACTCCGATTTTAAAGCAACTTGATTTTTCAAGAGGTACACCTGAACGCATAACTACAAGATCTGCATAAAACAACTGGGCAATGAGCTACTTGCACAGTATTTCACTAATCCAAAGTTCAATGAATACAAAAAGGAGATTTTTCCAGAACTCAAATGCAATTTTTAAATACTATTTTAAACCAGAGAGTTTAATATGAACAACCATCTGCTCTTGGAAAGACTATCAATGTACCAGTCCAGTTAGCTTCATAGCAACAAATGCCAGGCACAAAGCAGAAAATTACAAATCACATTGGAGTGACTCTCCTTCCACATGTACAAAATAAACCCATCGTCTGCTTCTGCATCCAGTGAATCAGCAGCATGAAGGAGGTATTTTACTAAGAAAAGGTGTTTGGGGAAAAACATTATGAAATCATTTATCCATTCAGGTTGGCCAAGAAGATAATTAGTGTACAATTCAACAGAGATAAATGACTACAATATTCATCCCCTTGCCATTCTACATTACTTGTTTTGAAGAACCTGTTCACATTAGATTTATTTCCCAAAACTGGCAATCAGATTATTAATTACCGGTTGCTTTTTGTAGTGGATACCGTACAAATATAAAGAAAAGGGAAGATTATGCTTCAAAGACCTTGTGTTCTAAAAAAAAAAAAAAACACCTCACTGCAACTCAAGAAACAAGGAGAGAAAAAGGTAACCAGGGGAGATCATCAGACAATAAAGAGGACTTGGACCTGTTGGAGCGAGTGCAGAGGTGGTCTCAAAGATGATCCAAGGGCTGGAGCACCTCTCCTACGCAGACAGGCTGGGAGAGCTGGGGGTGTTCAGCCTGGAGAAGGGAGACCTTAGGGCAGCTCCTGGTACCTAAAGGAGGGATGCTGGGGAGGGACTGTTTGTCAGGGAGTGTAGTGATAGGGGGAGGGGTAACAATATTAAACTGAAAGAGGGGAGATTTAGATTAGATAAAAAGAAAAAAATTATTCACTGTGAGCATGGCGAGGCACTGGCACATGTTGCCCAGAACAGCTGTGGATGCCCCATCCCTGGCAGTGTTCAAGGGCAGGTTGCACTGGGCTTGGAGAAACCTGGGCTGGTGGAAGGTGTCCCTGCCTGCAGCAGGGAGGCATTAAGGTCCCTTCCAATCCAAACCATTCTACAGTCTTATGATTCATTGGGCATAGGACACATGCTCCTGCTCACTGCCTTTGGAAAAAAAAAAATGGATAATTGCCTACAGAACAAAAGAAATCTACTCACTAGTAATGAAAGGTATTTTTGGATTAGGAAACCTCTTGAGCTAGAGGTGCAATGCTTCTACACACACACACTTTTATTTTTTGAGGAGAAAAAAAAAAACCCACATACCAAAGGTTTAATGCTCCTCACCCATCAAGCTGCAGTTTCAAGAAGCCAGTGCCTATGCTCTTGTCAGCAAAGCTAGAAGTGTTACAGCTAAGATTTGATAAAGATCAGAGACAGTTTGTAAAGTTTCCTTTATCTCTTCTACTTGATCCCCTTTGTCACATTGATTGGCCAATTAGAAATCAAGTGGATAGAAAGCAGCATATATATTACTCAGAACATTAACTGGTTAACAATTGCACAGCGCTGGGACGATGCAGAGCGCTATTTAAGTACTGTCATTACTACAGCCTTCTGCTATTTTAAACTACACTCACACTGCACTTGGCATCACCTAACGTCAATTTTCTCTGATGAGTAAAGAAACATCACCCCACCCCGATTTCTGCCAACGTGCTAACGAAATGTGAATAAAGACAAAGCTCTGCAGTACCACTGTTGGTTCCTTCTGGTCTTTCCAACCACTGCTTTCTGTGCCATACCATGTCAGAATTTGCAAGCTCAGTCTCCCACAGGGCCCAAGTCAGGTCAGGCTGAAAGAGCTGTATGAAGCATGGAAGCACATCTCCCTCCCATCTTGTCTCAGTGGCAGAGTGCACTGTTCAGAAGCCTCGGTTATTAAAACCAATCTGTGATCCTGTCAAACTTCCATAGATCTTCATTTCAAATCAGGCCTGAGCTTTGAGCAGGCCCTTTCAAAACGCAAGAGTAAGCTGCAGCTAGAGCCTTCTTGGATCAAAGACATGCTGCTCTCAATCCAGACTGGGACTACTGAGCTGTGATGAATTATTAGTGCTGGTGGAAAGAGCACAACACACAATAAACACTGTCAGCAGAGTAGAAGCCCATTTGCAGACACTACTCTAAAAACAAGGATGTGATCACAGATCAGCATCACCACCTGCCAAGATCATTATGGAAAGGTACAAAGACAAACCATAGATCAGAAGGATCTGCACTTTGCTGGGTTAGACACAACAACTCACAGATGAAACCCAACCTCTAAGAGCTTATAATTTCAACAAACTAAACAGGCCCAGTAAAGGTGGACATAAAATGCACAGACTGAAAACTAACATGGCAGCAAAGTACGTACTAATACCAGTGTCTTTTGCAGTAGGTTTAGACAAGAATAAGAAACATAAAGAGAAGAGGACTCCACAGGGGGAATGACATACACAGCACAGAGCTGAGTGAAAGAAAGCAGACCAAGTGGGTACAAGCAGCCAGCTGGCTGAGGTAGTTTCATCTGTTCTCAGACAGAGCAAAAGTCCCTCCTCAGACAAGTTCCGTAGCTGACCCCATCAGTCCAAGCATCTGGCTCGATCTTCAGAGCATTTTCTCTCAAAATTAGATGAGGGTGAATGAAGAAAGGCAACACACCAGTCCTGCCTCCCCAGAATACCATGCCTTCTCTGCATCAGAAAAATTATCTTTTAATAATCTGTCTGCAAGAGCATAATAAAACACAACAGAACTCTAAGTCTATTAAAAAGAAAAATCTCCACTATTCCAATCGCAGGCACCTGATTGGGAAGACAATCCACATCACACAAGTCAGAACTCATTCAGTCTCTGTACAATATGCCGACACCTCGGATTTTTAGAGCAGACTATCAGCTATCGCCATTCCCTTTCTAACGAGCTTTACATCGTCCTTCACCCACAGCACCACCTCCAGGACGCACAGCACGCCTCAGACCCGAAGGCAGCCCAGAGGAAGGCTCGTTTGAATAGGAGTAGTATAGTGTGGTTTATATTGATTAACTAATGTCTGCGGTATATGAAGCCTGAAAGGCTGTATTAATAACTCACTGCTGCGCTGCTCTCATTTATCAGTGAATTACAGGAGGATGCAACTCTGCATCTCAATATATCACTTCTTTCACGAATCTCAGAACAAATCAACATGCACACGGATTCTCAATGCAGAAAGCCTATTCCAAAGCAGCTTTCACCTAACAGTTTTGGAAGGGGTAGGAGAGTGAAAAGCTGTTTGGCCTGGCCAAACTTTATCTCGCTTTCCTTTTATTTCTCTTAATAAATATCACTGTTCCTTCCTCTATCCCTTTTATCAACAGAAAAGGGTCTTGCTTTGCCAAATCTGCCTGAGAGCAAATGGTGTTGCAGTTAATCTATAAATCAACCGTCACCATAAATTCTACTCTTTCTCCATCCAAAACTGCAGAGCTGTAAAACAGATTACACGGGATAGCAGAGGCAGGAAGGAAATTTGTGAGCTGCAAGGAGTCCATCATGGCCAAATGGCCCTCCCCTGCCCCTCCTTTCTCCCCCAGTCCATCCCAACAAGCCTATAAATCTCTATTGTCAAGCATGGAACACACAAACAGCAAACGTGCACACACATTTAAGAGCAAGGCAACTTCACACACTTTGCATGGAAGGCTGATGCAGACCTTGGGGATCAAGAGAGGAAAGGCTGCAGTCTTCTTCCAAATTCCCCTAATGCCAAGAAACAGGAAAACTCAGGGGGAAAAAAAAAGTATCCATATGGAGCAAAATGAAAAGTCACAGTGTAGCAAATTCAGAGTCCTCAGTTCCCTCAAGGGCAAAACACACATGTGATCCCAGCTAATGCAGCTTCAAGAAACTCAGGATCTCCACGGTGCAAGGGTTACTGAGATCCCAATAATCAAGACTTATAATCACATCTGATCAATTCAGCAATTCAACCACCTCATGCAATGGCCCCCTAAGGAAATGTAATAGTTAGAAGGCAATAAATGATGCAAGGGACAAGTGCCCTTCCCCCCCTGCTGCCGCACAATTCAGTATCAAACACTAAACCCAGCTGCTTTAAATGAGATTACATCAAACTCCCAACAAACTGCAGCATATGTGAGAGTGTGTTAAAGCAGAGGGATGGTGCAGCATGACATGTGGGGGAAATGGTGATAAGGACCCAGCATCCTGCATGGAAAAGGCAGGAGAGAAGCTGCAAGAGTTAAGCTCCATGACTGTATTAGGTCATTTTTTTTCTCCAAGATAGTTTTCCAGGGATTAACGTTTTCTGCCCCGGGGGGGGGGGGGACACACACGGATAGGACAATAGGACAAAAGTTCCCATTAAGACAGCTGCAATGTTCCCTAAGAAGGAAGCAACATGAAAAATAGAACAATGAAAAATGAAATCACCAGTGTGATCCTCTAGCACTTCATATCTGCAGCTGCTTTAGTATATGCTTTCAGCCAAGAACGCAGAGCGCTCCTTTTACAATCCTCTCCCAGGGGAACAATCATGTCTTGCTTTAAATCTCCCCATCATATCACTGTTAGAAAATGTAAGCTCTGATGCCACATCAGTTACAGATACTACAAATTTATTAAGCTGTAGATATTACAAGCAAGTCCTTCGATGGACTTGTTTTCCTCGATTCCTACAGACTTACCCGACATTGGGAACCTTGCTAGATACCTGGAAGAACAAACCCAGAAATTCTAAAACACTTTCACCAACAAAGTTTTCAGGTAACTATGTACTTTCAAGTGAGCAGTCTTTAAACTTTTACAAGTCAGAATTCTAGAAGTGTTTTTTTAAAATGTAATTGTATCTGTGACCAGTGCTTTCAACTAATCATATTATTTTAAAGTTCCTTTGGTAATTTGTCCTTAGTTCTGCCTAAACTGCTGTTCTGGCATAAAGTGTACTTTGTGATATCAAAGTCAAACAGATTAGGCATGATCCACTTTCAGCAAGGGAATGTTTTGGAGAGGAGACCACATAACTTTAACCTAAAGCTGGCTCCTTATTTTAATTAAATGAGATTAAGCATCCATCATGATAAGGAAACAGGGACATTTCATAAAAATCAATTACCTTCCTCACTGTCACTCTGGTTTAACACCTGCAGCTTCCAAAAGAAATAATACAGTATAACATCCCATTAGTACTTACAGAATGTATATTACATATTATACAGCAAGATCAGTCACAAAATATCTGAGAAAAATAACCTTATTATCCAGTCAGGTGTTGCAGTGTTGACAAAACAAGATAGAGACATTACATCTCTGAAATACATCCATCAAATTCACATTATAGAGATTTAAAGTTTCCTTCAGCACTTCCCTACCACAGGAAGCCCTCAAGGTAGGTATTGCACATCTTTATAGAGATGAAACGAAGTGATGGTGGAGTATCGCAGTGTTTAAAAATAAGCTTTTGAAATTGCAAGGGCTGAGAAGCATACGTTCCTCAATAAAATGCTATTATAACCATGAAGTATGAAGCTTGGCATTCAGTTTTGTTGCTTCTGTCATTATAAAAATCAGTCTTCTGTCAGCATCGTTTGATAATACACTCTTATGTTAGATCTCAGCATATGAACGTATAAGGTAATTATACATAATATGTATAATTGATACAGTAAAAACTCCTACCACAAGATGTTTAACATAGGCTGCAAAATCAAGAGAGACTATGAAAAGGTTGTAATTAAACTACTAATGGGAGAAGGACATTTTATTGTCATTTAAGAAAAAAGCAAGCAAGCAAGCAACTCAATCTGGCAGCTCCCTGCCTGAGAAGCTTAACATGAAGTTACACAACAGCTCCTAATTCCTGGTATTTTTGATGGAAAGTGCCCACACCTTTCAGGCTATCTCTTCAGCCTGTCAGACTGATTTTCCAGCTAAAAAACAACAACAGTGTGACTACAATGTAGACCAGATGCATACGCCTGAGAAATGGTGCATCATAAGAGATTATCATCTTCAATATGAGGCAAGCATAACCCGAAAGGGGCAGCATGGGTATCTTTGCAGCAGCAGTCATTATGGCTAAAGATATGTAACAGTGCTCATTCTTCTTGGTATAAAACAAGACAGAATTTAAGAAATAAATGCACTGCAACCTACAGGTATAGATAAATCACTTCATGAGATGGGAAAAGTAGGAAAAAAAAAAAAAGCTGTCTTCCATTACCCCTTTTCCTCTCCCTCATCACTGGATGACCCTTTACTGCTCAAGTACCTCACTTAGCACTGTGAAGTTTTTCACACAGAATTTTTTCACCCTGCACCCCCCGAGACACAACTCTGTGTAGACAACTCATATTGCTGCAGCCTGTTCTACTCTGCTTATGGAAAGAAACAGCACCAGAAAGTGTTGGCAGCAGGACTTCTCTGCAGTGACAGAGACACACATTAATCAAGGAACTGTATGACCAAGCAGATGCTCATTGGGTTATACAAAGAAGCCACCTTCAGTTGTTGAGGGGCAGACATTTTAACAGTAATCCCAACAGCCCTCAAAGCACCTGTTTTATAAGGGGTATAACCCAGAATTCCAGAGATAGAAGTGAGAGACACATACAAAATAATATTTCAATAACTATCTCCCTGACCCATGAGCCAGATTCTTGTCTCAGCTTATCTCTGTCCACTGAGGTTGCTTCTCATGGTCTAAACATATCAACCCAGACCTCCCCGAGAAGGTACTTCACCACTTCCACAGCAAATAAACATTGAATTTTCTTGTAGAATACACCTGAATGAGGTCTGGGAGGCAACCTCAATCGGCCCGATTCCTTCCTCCCCTTGCCTTCGTAAGGAAACAGAGCTGGTGGCTTCTCACCACTCTTACACGCTACCCTGCAAAGCAGGGCTTCTGTTGCACAGCCTGGAATAAAGTAGCCTATGATAATCTATGAGAGACACAAAGAAAGAGTTACTTTTTAACATAATTTTGAAGCAGGATACTACCAATACACAGAGTGCTTGGTTTCACTATATAAATATCTCTGACAGCCCAAACAATAACTCTGCATCTTATTTTAGAGCTCAACCCCAAACTGGTAGACTTCGTAACTCTCCATACTCCTGCTATTCCCTGAGGTGCTTCTAAGATGATCACTGTCAGAGTCAGAGAGTCTATAAAAAGGATGAAGGAAGCTGGGAAATTTCCACAGAGGTGGTGCCAGAAAAACAGAACTAACATTTTAGCCATCCTTGAGCAAAGCCAGGCTGCACCACTGGAACTTCACCACTGCAGTCCAAGAGCTCCCCCAGCTGAGCTCTGGGATGATTTGCAAGCGCAACCAGAAGACCAACCGCTCGGGTACCCGGAAAGTTCCAGGTCTGCTCAAAGGGCTCTTCAGATTCACTCTTCCGAAGCCAATGCCTGTTCACAGAAGAGCTTGGGAACTCATCAGCAGAAGCTGTCATAGTGGCAAACAAGGAAGAAAGGACTCGGGCAAGTGGCATACTCTTGCCTTACGCTTAAGGTAACAGCGGGGGGGCCTGCCAAACCAGCAGTGGCATCCTGTCACAATACATCTAGTTCTGTGTTACACAGTCATCTATTCAAAAAATACTCCACTGAACGGGAAAATGTTTTGCCCAAAACATGGTCTGACCTCAAAATCCTCGTTTTCCCCCAGCTGTGTAAGGTTTCTAGAACCAGTTACTGTGAAATAACTATACAAACGCAGAACGGTTGGTTAAAAATCCTCCCCACCTTTCTAAGTAAATACTTTTGTAAAAAACCACAAAAAAACCCCAACAACAAACCAAAAAACAACCAGATGCGGAGCATGTTCCTGCTTTAATTTTTAACCAGCAACACCTGAGCTCTTCTAGGTTTTTATGATTTCTCTTCTCTGTTCCAAACAAGCAGTAGTGACCGAACTCTTCAACAGCTGAAACCCCTCTTAGGCGAATATTAGGTGTTCCCCAGCATCTCCTCAGAAGACCAGACGGAAGTAAGAGCTACCAAGAACTTGTAAGATCTGATACGTGCCAGATACAATTTTCCATCTACAATTTCCACTTTTTTCTGATTCTTAGCCTCTTCACACAAACACACTACACAAAGCTGTTTGTTTGTTTCTCTACTAGCAATCTGTATTCCCCACAGAAACAAAAGCAAACAAAGACATAAGGAGAAACACTGTTTAGTAAAGATGAGGAAACAGCTTCAAGCAGTAAGTTTACCATCCTTATGATATACACAGTATGTGGAGATATGCACACATTGTATCTATGATATTAACAAAAAAACCACACCAAAATATCAAAAAAAACCAAATCACCAAAAACCTCCCACCAAACAACAATAAAAAAAAAACCAAAACATGACCAAACCAAACAACAGCATGATGTTCTTCAGATGCACACAAGCAGAAAACCAGTTTAAGTCAGGCTAGAAATACTTCATCTATACTTCATTTAGCATCTGTTCTCGTAACTGTTGCTCACAATGTGAGTCTGCGGAACAGCCATTATTTTCATGCCATAACCAGCTTCTCGTTTCAAGGTCATCTGTTCTGATTTCCACTTTTTGAAAGCAATAACCCTATTCTGGGCTCAGAACAAAAAGCATGATGACAGATGAGGCAGAACTGTGACACTCAGGTAGGAAAGGAGCAGTCAGAGGCAGCCATGATCACACGACCCTAACGCAAATGTCAGGTCAGATGCTCGTACAACTCTGAGCAGCCAACTCTTTGGTGCTGACATGCTGAGACCACCACACTGAAGACAACACTGGCTTTGCTGGTGGTCGCTGTGCAGTATGGGCAAAGGAGAGGCAGTGCTTCTCATGTGCTGGTGGCACCATCTACTGGGAACAGGAACCAAATAAACAGGGCTCTGAACGAACACTTCTGAAGATGAAGGAAAAACCTGACAGTATCTAAACTAAGAGCGTGTCACATTTCATTTGTAAGCCAAAGACATGTTTCTTGAGATCAAGCTTGTTTAAACAGAGGTATCATAAAGAGACTGCAAATTCCTTGCACATCTGCCTGAAAGAGGGAGACTAAGGATCAGGTATGCTGAGGAAACAGATTTTCTGACACGTTGGAAAGATTTTTTAAATTCACATTAAGACTATAGCTGGATGTTACAGATTCAGCCCCTCCCTTCCACTCCTTTTCAAGATTAAAAGAACACTATATCCATTCATTACAGCCTTCTTGCTGTTGGTAGCTTTTATATGCCCACAGGCACTAACAGCCTGGAGATATTTGGTGTCACTGGGGACTCATATCACAGAGAGATGGGAGGATCTCGTCTGCCACTGCCAGGGCACAATGACAGCAGCTTCACAATGACATTTAAGCTCTAATTTGCACGCAAATGTCAATATTTATTAGTCACATCAAGATCTTCAGCAAAGCTCTTCTGGGTTGCTAAGTCTCTGTGGTTATACTTTTAAGTAGGAGACTTGAGAAAGAAGAATACCGGCTCCTGGTAACTTATTTCAGATTTCTCAGGTTCTTAATTTCATCCTTATCTACTGATCATTTTTGTGGAAAGTTATTTCCAACGAGTCTACGCATCAGCCATGTTGAAAAATGCTTACTGTTAGAATTTCTAAGAACTAACCATGAAAAAGCAACCCTTTGACCTACCTTACCCCTGGAGTTGTAAGCATATTTACACATTTAAATAATGGAATTTAAAGTAACAGATGTTTCCTGCCTACAGCATAATCCAAGCACAACAGTCATTATTAGAGTGTATCTGAAGCAACCACACATTCCCATCACCATTTGCTCTCCTGCACATTAGTTCTCAAAAATCCCTAAGTGTTGAAACCTGTTTTTAATTATGGTGTCAGCAAGTCTCCCTAATTCTACTACTTTTCTAGAAAGTTGGAATTAGGCCTCTGAACAAGTCAGCATGAAAGAAAGTGTTGAGTAGGAGAGGAGAAAACAACAAAAAAAACAACAAAAAAGGAGGAAGTGAGAGATCAGGTAAGCCTGATGGGATCAGGCAGAAGTGAAGAAAAGGATATTGCAGTGGTCTCTAAGAAGGCGGCAAAGATACGCAGCCACCATCTATTAGTACTCTGTCACTTACCAGGATTTTGGCTCCCCAAAATGCAAGTAGTTGATACTGTAGAGATCCATGTCCTCTGTATGCCAAGCAAATGTTGTCTTCCACATCCCAAAGTAGAGGTAGGGAGTGTTTACACCTTCTATGATAATGCCACACTCGTGTTCCACCATGTCTAAGAGGGTGTTCAGATTGCCAATGTTCCATTCTTCCACATCCTGTAATTCGGGATAAATGGTTTGTATTGGAACAGATCAGGACTTGCTATAGCAGAGTAACAGCCCACAGCTTCCTTTAAATGCCTTAAAACGTGGATATCCTAGTGTTATCTGTGTTAATTTAATTCTACCTCCTTCCAGAACGCTTACTTTTAATGTTCATCAATAACCATGAAAAGCATGCGTTACCGCTACTTTGTGGCAAAGGAATCGATCGCTAACTTCTCACTACATGTGTTCTCTGACAAGGCACTTGCACTGCGCAATACCCTACTATTAAATAACTGTTCTAATACTAAACACAAGATAAACTAAGGGTAAAATACACTTCTCTCAATGATATACTCCATCCAGATGTTCTTCACCTGATGAACACATAGCAGCTAGACTTCAAGCTGGCCAAAGTGGCAGAGACCTCTACCTCAGCTCAGTGCTTCACAGAAAGAGCAGGAAAGACAGTCTTGTTGTCAACGTTCAAACAGAAAAAGCAGTAAGATGTTCTAAATCTGACAGCTGACTTTCTCTACTTCAATATAAAATGGTGAAGTTGCATAAACTGGTACAAATCTTTAACCTTGAGATTACCTGAAGAGTAATAGTTTCCAAAAGGAAACCAAGGGTCTCCCTCACCCCTTTCCCCAGCCTACTTAACATGCATGCAAGTAACTGATAAGTACTCAGCAATCCCAGCTTAATGCTGCTTGCAGGAGTAACTGCAGGACAGTGAAACTCAGGCTGCTCAATCCTGAAACTTTCTACATCAACCTGAAAAAAAAAAAAAAAGCACCCAGGGGCAGGGAGGAAATGGCTAAGAAGCAAGATGAAAGGTGAGACAATGCAGAGGAAGAACGTTTTCCATCACTCACACCTCAATACTTGCAGCAATGTCAGTAATTGGGCAATAGGAAATGTTCTTTAGGTGTGACTGGTAATTCAACTACTTAATTTCTGCTTATAGGAACCTGAAGGAAATAGAAGGCAACACAATGTGTATTCAGTATATTGCAGAAGCTACTTCTCCTGAAGTTTGCATTTGTGCCTGGTTATGGCACCTCTCCTGATCATATCATGGACAAGAATCTGAAATTCTCATCAAAGCACCAAATACTACGGATAACTTTGATGTCCATGGCTGTGAAGACCTCAGATATTTAATGTTTATCCCAAATAATTCCATCTTAAACCATGTTGATAATAAACTTTTACATTAACATTCAGTTTATACTGCAGACAATCAGACAACACTCCAAAAAAGGGCAAGTTCCCCCTCAAAAGGAAACTACAGAAAGGGCACTGCTTTAAATTTTCTGCCTAAACAGAGTAAGAAGATAAGCAACCTTTATCATTTACAGCAGAAGAAACCGCAGAGTTACTTTAAGCCTAGGATGCAATTTCATGAAGGAAAAGCTTAAACAATTTGAATTGTAAAATAATTTAGCGCACAGGTGCATTGTATCCCAATATAGTTGCCTACAAAGGAAAAATCCAAATGCAAATATTTTTGTTAAGAATACAAAGTATTTTTGATTAAGCACCCAATTTCTTAAAATGCTGATTTTTTTCTGGCTCTCAAAGATGCTTCAGCAGGAATAGCTATTTTATTCCCTTTTTAAAAATAGGAAATAAAGAAGACAAAACAAAACACAAACCCAAACCCTAGCATGACAGGGATCAGGATCAGCAGCTTACTTTTAATTTACCTGCATGCCATCACATACATCTGGGCACAACATTATACCAGTCCAGTTTTCTTTAACAAACTTTTCTGCAAGCTAGACACAATTTCTGGCCACACGCTTTGTAAGAAATCATTTAAATTACTTTTTTCCTCATTTTTCTAGTAAAACTAAGCTTTTCACAGCTTCCACTGACTCTATTACCTTAAATCTCTGGGGAAGGTGGGAAGTTTAGTCACAATTCCATAATGAGGGAAAAATAAAGATATTACTTGCTTTTTTTTTAAGATTGCTAATGAAATAAACACTGTATTACTCTTTTCCTTAATGAGAAAAGAGCAATAAGGAAGTCAGTGTCCATATTTAAAATAAATAAACCAGAAGCATTTAACTTACTGCATCATACAGTGAGCCACTGATATCAGCCCCATAAATTGGTGAGACAAAAGTGAGATTCTTCCAGTACTTGCGCTCCAAGTCTTCAAAATCTTGATGGCGTGGAGTACAATACCTGATAAGAACATGGAAAAGGATGTAAGACCACCTCATCAGAGACACATGAATGACTGAAAAGAAGCATGCATTTCAAAGTAGGCACACTTAGGAGGTTATTAAAGGTGCATTTCATTTTTAATTCTGCTCACATTCATACCATTTATTGCCTTCTACACCTTTCTACAAAGTCTCTATGCACACTGACAAACAGGATGTGCGCTCACGTGAGGCACCAGACGCCCACCCTGAGGACACCTGAGATGCAGTTTTACACAGGGAGCTGAAGGCAGGTAAAGCACTCAGGTGTATGCTGCATTAGCAGTATTTCCAAGTTGATTGCATAATGCCAGCACTGCTCGAGTTAAAATGCACGGTACTCCAGAGCATTAAAAGAGTGACTCTGGAAAAAGGATGCCACTGCAGTTTGTATCAGTTGGCTTGTCCCAGCTAACTGAAGCGCTCTGCAAAGTTCCCAGGCACTTTGGAAGACACTCACGTTACTAATAATGGCTCAGGCACCCCATGATACTTGCATTTCTACCTCAGCAATGGAACCCGTTTTCCAGAACAACCATTAATACATTGCGAACTCTCCTTTGAGTCCCAAGCCATTCTTTCCAGGCAGATTCTTAGCCCAATACTGACTTTGAAGAATCTTTCTATGTCAGCTCCCAGAAAAAGATCTAAGATACACCAAAACCCACAAACCTGTTTTGAGATTCTGGATGTAAGCTTTCCAGAAAAAGCAATTTCCTCCAAAATGCTTCCTATTTAACAAGGCTGCATTTTCTTTTCAGCTTGTTTCTAGAAACAAAGGCTTTCCACACAACTCCCCCATTCACAATGAAAGTGCATCGCTTAACACCAACATACTTCTCACTATTAGCCAGACGCCGGTATTCTCCCACAGTCATAGGTTTCTTCTGTATATTATACTGGGTGAATAAGCCCGACTGTCCAGTAACCACCTGCTGAATAGGAGCTGGGATAACCATGTCATCTATGTCATCATAGGTTTTTCGGGGCTTCCATTCCTTAGGAGGTATCACCTAGAATTGAGGGGGGAAAAAAAACACACACAAAAAGAAACCATGTTCACAGCAGGCAAACACAACTTCAACTGAAGAAAAAGCTGTTTTAAGTGGAAGGCATTTCATCCTGCTGCTGCAGGTTATCAGATATCAGCAGCCTCTCAAATAACCAACACATATGACAAGACACCTGTTCTGCATCTGCTGAAGTACAGGACTAGCTGGCATAGTCAGAGGGCTGACAGCCTGCCTGCTAGCAATCCCACCAGCACAGTGTCACAGAAGGCGGCCAGTGATGATAAAAAGATAGTTACACCAAGGAAATACACTACATGCCAGAAGGACTGCACATGCTTTCCCTCCAGAACAGCATTCCTCTCTCACCTACCATTCCACAGAGCTTCCTGAAGACTCCAGCAGCTTTATCAGCATGTTGCACATCTAGAAGTCCTTTGACAGTAGTCTAAACAACTATTCCATCTAGAAAATGACTTACATTATGGTTTTCTTGAGGGGGTAGAGTTTGGGAGGGGTGTGTGTATCATTTGTTTAGGGGCTTTTTAACTAGGCAGGCTCAAAATCCTGTTACATTAGTGCTGCTGATGTTCCTGTATTTGTAGGTGACACATCAGGGACCAACTCCTTAAATGAAAAGGGGTAAGGGGTAGAGAAGAACAAAAGGAAACCATGAGGAACACATGCAGACGCTTTCTTCACTCTTGGAGGCTGCGCAAAAAAAACTGCTGCAAAGCAGTGCTGAACCTGGAAGAAAAAGCTGTGATTTTAAACAGAAGGGCTGCCAACAATTCTCGGCTCAAGATCAGAGAACAATCAGTAGGACATTCAGCGGGCATGTGGAATGAAAAAATAAAATATCTGTGATCTAATTTGCTGTAAGTATTAACCAAAAAAAGTTAGGGGAACTGGAGGACAAGTTACTGATTTTTGTGGGCATGGCTCCTCCAGGATATGATGAGCCCTGCTTCCATTACAAGGCTCTGTACTGCAGTTGCAACAGAGACACAGGAAAATTAACTTGAAATGCTTAGATGTAGTCCTACAAGTAGAGTAATTTCTTTACAACGTTTGGAATTCACCAACAACCTTTATTTTAATAATCTACCCTAGCAACTCACAAAACGTAATTGCTAGTACACTTGAGTGGACAAGGAAACATTTCACAGAGAGCTTTTTATCAATACCCAGCTCTATTTAGAACTGTAATAAAAACAGTAATTGACCTGTGTTTTAGAAGAAATAAGAATTATTACACGCCTAACAGCTTTATTAAGTTCTGCTAAATACCATACATAACTACCTTGTCAGAATAAATGACCTCTCAGCCTACGGTGCAACACGACACAGGCACAGAAATACTCTTTCTAATCACCTAGTCCTGAATTTTTCCAAGCAGTTCTACATCAAGTACTGGACTTTAGAAGCTTCACATGAAAAGTTCTCACATTTCATCAGTTTCAGTGTAAAGATGGTGATGAGAAGGAAGCAGAACGATGTTTTCAAGCAGGCTGGAGAACTGTTTCCTGAAGGTCAAAAAGGCTTTCAGGTATTTTGGGAATGGCACACACGTACAGCACCCATTTACAGGTCTAGATTCAAGTCAGCCTGAAGTAGTAGCCCAGAACATTAAAAAGGTTGGAGTAAAAAGTCTGCACCCATTCGCACCGATATGATTTAGGCCTTCTTCCCCATCCAAACCCGAGCAGACTTCAAAAGCTTGATGCTTTACCAGACACTCCAGGAGAGCTGCAAACTCAAAGCCCCAGCCCTCAAGGACCCTGGCTACCCCTGTCTGTATCACCAGCAACAGAACAAGGACATGGAAATAACCTCAACCCATCTCCACAAGGGCTGGGAATGTCCTTTTTTGCCATTTAGGGATCAGGAAAAGACATCCTGCAAATAAACACTTCTTTTCACCCTTATGAAAGGCCCATAACTCCCCTGCTTTTCCTCTCTCGGTAAACGGAAACAGAGATTGCAAGCACAATTTTCAAAACCACACTCTGCTTGACTACATGAAAGCGAACTGCTTCTGAGTGGTATCACTTCACAGGCACCTTAGACAACGCCGAGCCTGGGGAAGGCAGCCTTCAGGACGCTTTGAACTACCTAACCTAGGGCAACTCACCTTGGCAAGCCCTGCTCGGTGAGCTCCTTGCGATTCCATGTAAGCAATGTATTTCCCAAAGTCCCGAAACTCCTCAAGGGTGGGACGAAAGGTCATGATCTTACAGCCAGGGTTCTGCGGGTTTTCCGACCCCATATTTCTAGTACGGCGGCAGCGCCTGAAGAGGAAACGAAAAGGAAGAAAGAAAAGGGGCAGAAAAAACAAACACAGGTTAAAACCCTTTGTTTTCTTTCTCCTTGCTTTAATGGGTTTCACAAAAAGACATGGATATATTTTTCATTTCTCTCCCCTATTCTGCCCAGAAAACATTTGTAAGTATTATCCTCTAACATGAAGAGCTCCTGACCAAAAATCCACTTAGCCAATTTGTTAGCAGGGCCCTAAGATGGGTCAGGTATCAGGGAGCTCCTGATACCGGTATCATCTGCGAGATGGGATAGGGCCTAAATATAGACCGTAGACTTGACATCTCCCCCTCCATTCATCACATGAAGTTGTGTCTCATCAGAATGGCGGGCACGAATAAACTCCCCACTACCTTCAGCATCTATTCAGCGTGTGTGGAACTGGTTGTCCCTCAAAGTTTTCCACCAAAATGTTTCATCCTTTTCTGTGTCTAGGTTCAAAACCAGCAGCTCTGGCCAACATTCTTTTTCATCCACATGCTAGGTTACATTAGAAATCATAACATTAGGGGTTTTTAAATATAACTTCATCACACTTTGTATTTGCAATGTACATAGACAAAACAGTGTCAGAAAACTCTTAAACGTGGATGCACAATTTCAATGCATCTTTCAATGCGAAGAGCAAAAGTGCTCAATTTACTTCAAAATTTGCAGGGTGGGGGAAGATCCAGGATGAGATCACAATTTTTAAAATGTACCTTTGTAAGATTATGCTAGAAACTTACAAGGCAAACAACATGTTTTAATGGCATTTCAGTTGCAAACATATGAAAATATTTTCCAAGTCAGAAAAGCAGCTACAGCACATACAATATGCTCACACTATCACGAGAGGGCAGTACGGGGCTTTTAAGGAATAAAAGGCGCAGCAACACTATGTCAAACGTGATTTCTAAATCACAAGAAAAGTATGTTTGCATTTAAGCTGATTTCAAACTAGCCAAGAAGTATTCCAGATGCTACTAAAAGTACTGTCTGTGTTAGGAAAAGCAAAATAGAGAAATACTGCTGTATCAGCGTTATAATCAGCAAGCATGGCATAAAGCTCAGACTCCCCCAAAGAGACAGCAGATGCTCTTGCCTGCCTCCTACAATTAAAACAAACATCAGATACTCAACACGCAGGTCACCAAGGTTTCTCTTACACTTATAACTGGCTAAAACACTTTTTTAATCTCAAAGGCAAACAAACAGTTTTGACTTGAAATTCTAAAGAACAGAAAATTGTAGAACTTTTCACATTGGACCTCCCCAACACGGCCTTTAAAGGAATTTCATGCATAAAATCACGGCCTCTTGCACGCTCATCCTGATGCCTCCTCAACCGCAGTGTTACTGCGCCCCTAAAAGCGATGACCAAAGAGCTCTTCCCAAGGCAGGAGCCAGAGATGCAAGGGCACGCTCCGTAATAAACATCAAACCATAAATCCCAATATTGCACAAGATCCCAGAGCACAACCGACTGAGGAAAAAGATACTGTTCACTCCCTTCACCCCCACAGATACTTCTAACAGCTGCGTTTCCAACAGAAATTGTTGCAGCCTTAAAACAAAAAGGCCCTTTAACCAACCCCTCCCATCTCCGGGGTGGCCATGCCCCAAGACATTTCCAACCTTGCCATGCAGAAAAAAAAAAAAGAAATTTGCTATATTTCAGGGTCAGCATTTTAAGATAAGAAGTATACTTGATCCATACCTACAAGAACAATTTACTACACAAATGTTCTGCAGAAATACAAAAAGAGGAAACAGCATCTCCCGTCCCCCAGACAAACCACAGGAGACTATAAGCTCCAGGCATCCATCTGCCAGAGCTTTCCTCCAAACTACTGAAGAAAAACACTGTTTGCCAGGAAAATACAGATGATCCTGGTGAAGAGTCAGAAGAAAAAGAAAAGTGACTGCTGGAGAAGTGGGACACAGGCAGAAACCATCCCCAAACTTCTGTTCCAACGCACCCTTACTGAGAATACTCCTGCTATTTTTGAACCAGGTCAAGAAATGCCACGCGAGTTCAGCCAGCCGGGAAGCACGGAGCGAGGCTCCGCAGCAGCACTGCAAGCCGGCTGACCGGGAGTACATGGCTCGGGGAAAGGAACTTGAATCCCATCCTGAGGAGGATCCGTGCCAGCACCATCTGCTCCAGGGATGCCTTCCCAGTATTTGCAGCTTTACCCACGGCTGGGGAGGGGGGGAAATACAGTCAAAGCCAGGTTTTATCCCATCTTTTCCTCAAGATCATCTCCAGCGATTCCAATTTTTATTCAATGAACTGGGAGCAAATAGTCAAAAATTCATGCTCCAACAAGGAGGGAGGAAATGAAAAACCACTTCATGCAAAGTTTAATTAATTCATTAAAGGGCCTAGGTGCCTCAATGCAAGCAGTGTCACTCGGCAGTCAGGAACTCTGTAGTGCAGAGACCACAAAGCACAGCGGATTTTTCCATGTTTAATCCCATCTCTTTATTCTAAGGAACATCTTAACACCTACACTAGATAATGTTTGCTGCAATGTACGTTCATCTCACTAAACTAATTACAAAAAAATAGCCACGGAGCACAGGGGAAGGGAAAATCAGTTCAACTACTTCAGCCAGAGAGGTGGCCACATGCTTCCCCCGCCAGCCCCAAGGAGATTGAAACACCCAAGTCACAGAGAAAGCTTTGGGAGAAAATTATTTATTTTTTTTCCCCCTCGACTACTTTGCACAGGGCAGCACTGATGTGGTTTGGATTAAAAGCAGCAGTATTTACTGTTACCTGTTAGAGGACAAGAGGCCAGGAGCGGGACAGGTGCAGGGCTGCGACACCAGCCCAGCCACGCTGCAGCTTCCCGACAGGATTTTCAGGAGACAGGCTCAATAAAACAGCGCTGAAATCAGCTCGCCAGCATCACTGGGGAAGATTTCACAGCAGAAGCACACTGTTCTGAGAACACTGAAAGCATTTTTCACTCATGGCTCTGTCGTGCAGCAGGGTGGATGGTGATGCTTCTCTTTTCACTATTAATACTGAAAAGGATGATTTTGCAGAGTCTAAGCTCCCTATTAGTTCTTGAAAAGAAGTATTAAGGTATTTTTCCCAGCTGGGTGCATTCTGTTTCTTTGTAAGGCAGAGTAACAACCTGAAATACTATGAAAACCTTCTAATTTGCAACCATGCTAAGGAACCACTAAAACTTGCCTCCAAGGGATGATCTCTGGACATAAAGAGCCGAGTTTTTAATTTCAATGACTTTTACAAGTGACTTTCCCCTCTAAAATTCATGTGAACCAAGACACTTTTGTGACTGTAATCCTACACCTGTTGGTTGAAACCTTTGTGCAGCAGAGAAAAGCCCAAGAAACCCAGCTGAGATCAATGACTTGTGCTTGCTAAAGGACTTTCAGGACTGGGAATCCTTCCTCCATGTAAGGATTTGGGACTTTCAAGTAGTTCCCCACTGCTCCCCCACTACTGATCCCAGAGGAGTGGATAATGCCAACTTGTTCTCCTCTGCTTTTGAGTCAGGGGGGTAACTCTGGCTAAAGGTAGAGACTATTAGTGGCAACAAACCTGCCTTTAGGCACCAGCACTGGAGCTAAATACTGTATCCACACCCTGGGCACACGTCCACAGATGTAAAGCAAACTAGTCCTGCTGGTTCGCTATAAACCCTCTGTTACCAATCTGGATTTGAACAGCCAAAACACGGCAGAACTTATGACAGAGGACTCACTTTTGTTTGTACAGTAACACTAGAAGACCATCTTTAATCTTGCTAAACAAACTTAACATGCTCCCTGGGATTATCAGTTTCTTCAATAAAACAGAATGTGTACCTTTGGAGCCCTTTAAAGAAGGCACCAGGTCTACAGGTAAACTTCTACCCAAGTGTTGCACACCCTACTACCATGTACATTACACTGCATACAGTGGACAAAATACCACTTTCGAACCACCTCCTGTCTCTCCAAAGGTGCAGTTTTCCACCATGAACCCCACAAAAAAATCCCACTAACTTTTTCCCAAAGGCCTTGAAGCCAGATGACCAAAATTCAAAAAGACAAAGGAAAATGCCCTTTGGAATATATGCCTATTGCACAAAAAGAGAAAGTAGGTGTTGAAAGTCTGGTAGACAAAACCATTGCATGGAAGCCAGAGGCAGCAAAAATAACTTGGTGGGAAGAGGATATATAGCATCCCCAGTGACTCCACAAGATTTCAGTTGTGTTGTGTTGGAAGGGGCAGAAAAGACACATGGAAACATCCTCCTGAATGCACCGTGCAACCTGCTGCCGACTCGGAGCAGAAAACACGCACGTTCCCCTGCTTGCACGGGCGGTGGGCACACAGGCTGGCAAGGGCATCACACCGGCTGAAGGGAAAAGGAACCACAGCCATCAAAATTTCACAGAATAAACAAAGCGCTGGCCATAGCTTGAGGCAAGAGGAAATTTCACAGCAGTACCAACCTGGATAGCTACTGAGCTCCCATCCACGGCCATTTGTTCCTCTCCTGTGCCAAATATGATGATTTGTGGTGCCACAGTGCAAAATGATCAGGGAGCTGACTCTGGTTACATGACTGTGCTTTAACACAAGCATGTACTTGCAGGAGCTGGACTTTTATGGCAACAGGGCAAAGCCACTATCTCCAACCACATCCTCATCACACCAGAGACTTTTTCAAACATCCAAAACAGTTACAGGAATAATCTGAATGGATTAAACTTTTTGAGGAGGCAGGCTTACAACAGATTCTCCTACAACACAGTCTCTCTTCCCCAAACAGGAGAGCTTGTTAGCTCGTATGTAAACCAGAGCCCATACACACCTAAAAATGGATTGAGGGTTACTGGTGCTCTTCAATCGAATTTCCCTTTTATTACAGAACACCGAACCTACCAACTCTTAATCTAATCAATGCAGACAACAAACATCGCTGCACTTGTAACACCAGTAAAACTGCTGTTAGCAGTTAAGAAAATTAAGTTCCACAGCTCGTTACACCAAGTTAAGGACAGTGAGTAATTATACACCCTTGCAGGAGACCATCTAAGGACAACACACACCAAACCAAGTCAGGGAAGTGTAGTAAGTCCCAGATATTGAGGAGGAAAAAAAATTAGAGGAGACATAATGAGAAGATCTAAATGAGGCACATCTAAATAGCTTAGATAATTGAAGACATAAAGAAGATGTCGTTTCGAGCACGAAGTACAAAAACAATTAATATATAACAAATTATTCATTTCAATGCTGAAAACATAGCAGCTTCCTCTTTGGGGAAGAAATTCTGAGCACATTCTGCTCCGGAGTGGAGAAAGCTGCTATGAGGCAATTTATTGGTTTAATGCTTTAGAAAGATAAGACACATGCTGTATCTTAGGCAAAGTTTTTAAATCATAAAAACAAAATCTTAAAACCTTCCTTTTTCCCCCTCCATTTTTCGCAATAACCCTCTGGACGTGTCAGGGCACAATCAAAGCCTGGCAGCACAGCCAAAACACGAGAATCCAAATATCAACAGTGACAAATTCCCTAATCTGGTTTCAACACCCAAATTGTTGAACCTTCTATCTTCCTGCCTTACCTGGCAATCCCCCTTGAAAACTCATGTCTATGGAGCCAAATACAACTACTAAACCTCCCCCATCCTTTCAAAAATAACTAGAAAAAGAGCGATTTGACTCATCCTAGGATTCCTCATCCCAGGGCAGGCTGGACAGCACATTAAGTTTTCCTCATTACCTGGCCATGTTGCCCACCAGCCAACACAACGTGCCTTACTTCACCATCACTCCAAGCAAGCTACTGTGCAGCTACCACTGTGCCCAGCAGGAGAGTGCTGCTGGAGACTGCTGTGGAATGTTCAGCACCCTGGAAACCCATTGTGACCTCACACTGCCCTGTCCCTGCAGCTGTACCCACAGCTCCTCCTTGGAGCTACCACCTCTTCTGAGCCTGCCACGCTGGTAGGGCATCACTGTTTTCCCCACGGGTGTGGGCAAAATGTTCAACTACTTCTGCCAGCGCCTGGAGAACTGAAATCCTGAATGAAGAACTTAGACTTGGCCATTTATCTCACCATCTCCAATTAATTTGTTGATCAGGCTGATTTCACACCCCATTCTCAGGGAGCCAAGGTCAAGCCTGTCACTGACGGAGCAACCTCCCTGCCTGAAGTAACACACTCCGCTCCCAGCAGAAGTGTCGGGTACCGGGTCAGACAGCCAAGTAGCATCACAAGAAACCATGACTCACGGCCTTTTTGCAAGTTTTTATTTCCCGCTGCTCTCTGCCAGAAGAGCTACGAGAACTGCTCTGGGGGGAACCTCTGCCTCAGGCGCCACAGCCCCGGGAGCACCTTGCTGGCGCTCGGTTCATCCCGTCCCAGCCTTCTTCAGGCCCCTGCCAAACTGGCAATGAAAGTAAGTTCCATTTGAGAAGAAAAAACATGATCTGATCCTCAACTGAAAACACTGTAATGTTACATGATGAAACCAAAACCACCAAAATACCGATTTTGCCTGTCTGAATTAATTTCTTCCAACTCATTTAGTATTTCTGAGCATTTCCCATACAACAAGGTAAGAACGTTGCTCATGAAAGAATTCCTTACATTTACTCTTAACTCATTATCTGACTACTAAGTACTGTGCACAAATATTAATGCAAACCTCATGTGTTTATTTGAAATGGCATTTTTTTAATTAATTAGGCTGGAACATAGAGGGCGTATTCTTCTATTTCCATCTACTTTTCTCAGTAAGCCAACTAATTATACTCAAATTTACATCTAGATTCTCATGGATCAGGCATTATCAAAAATTACTTAACAGAACAAAAGACAAACTTTTGCAAAACATCAAGACTGTATATAAAATAGGCAATTACACATCGCTAGTTTTAGGGACGAATTACATGTTGCGATCATAGCTGAGACAACTTTCCTTTCTTCCCAAGAATCAGATTACAGCATTTAGACAAAGAGAGTGTGAATTTGTAAGTCTGCAGTTCACTGTGGTACTGCTCAGCCCAGTTTGAAATGACTGTAAGATTACAGCGAGAATTTTAAACGCACGCCTTTTCCTCAAAATTATTTACGTATTCAATTCATTGTGTTTTTAAACTCCAAATTGCTTTAAGTTTTTTATATCCTTCATAAGGTCTAAGTAAACATAACAGAGGCAAGATGTGAGAGACAGGAAGAGACATTCCCATCCAGGCACAGCGACTACCCACCAGCCCAGCAGATTAAGATCTACAGTGCTTGGGATTTGACAAATTAGAGAATATCTTCTATTAAATTTTACACTCCACAAGGCTCCTCCAGAAGTCCAGATTCTCCTGTACTTGAAATCAAGCAGCATATGTAGCTCATTAAAGTAAAATAAAATTTTCCCTCAAAACATCCTCTTAGCTATAGAACTGTACATTCATACATTTCTTCAAACTGCTGCAAAATTATTTAATCACAAACAGCATTTAAAAGCAGAAAAAGTGTCTAGATTTAAGAGCAATAAATCTGTAAGAAATTTAAACAGTTCATTATTGCCTGAAGCAAGGTAGTCAACATGTAATGTTTATTTCTGACTAAACTCAGAATCAGTACCCAACTGTCTCCTTCCTCAAATTCAATGTTACACTGAACAGGCAATATAAAGCCGTAGTACAACCACCCGGATCAGCTACCATACCGCCACTGAGGCAGACCCTTTAACAGACCCTGAGTGTCCTACAAACTTCCATCTGCTGCGTGACACAATACTTATCTTTGCTGTCTTTTATTATCGTCACTACGTTTACTGCAAGGTTACAGAAGTATTTAAAAAAAAAAAAAAAAAAAAAGGCTCATTTAACCTGGACTGCTGCTTCTCAGCAGCTCTGCCATGACGTGGATCTTTGACACCAGGTACACAAAACTACTTTGGGTTTGCTTTGCAGAAATGTGAGGAACAGGATTTAGGAGCCACCATTTCAAACTGCAAGACAACGGTGAAAGGAGAAACCTCTTGCCCAGACCTGGAGCAAACGAGGTAGAAAAAAAATACCTTTTTCATGTATTCCTGACCGGTCTGAACAAGAATTCAAAGTCTCAACCCAAAACACCCGAATAGAAGGCAAGAGTGCTGCAAACCTTAAAATACTGGAAAGTAACCCATAGTCCATTATTCTTATCAGAAAGTGTAGGCATTTCAGAAAACTTGATTACTGCACCACTTCATACAAAAAGCTAATTCCTACATCAGATTATTACCTTAACAAGGACTAATTCCCAACAGTCGTCTTTCAACAAACCTGCCAGAACTACAAGCCTGCAGCGATGTTCTCAGTATCTTGCTCAATTTCTTCTCTAGGTTGTTTCAGCTTTTTTTAAGACAGAATTTCAACAAATTTGATTGTCTTAAGTGCTTCTGACTCTTTTGCCAATAGAAAATCAACATCTTGGTTGCATTTTTTGCACAAGGTGCTTTAGGTCCTGCCTAGAGTGGGTGTGACACACTGACCCAGATTCCAGGCTTAAGAGCAACTGCGTTGCCAGAAAATTATCTACTCGGGAAGAGCCTGAGCAAGAGGCACAGCCAGCAGGAGGAAGAACAGGACCAAGAAGGGTAACACAGCTCCTGTGGCTCCAGAAGTGCACCTCAGCAGAAGTATCTATGGTCATCTGCACCTGTAACTAGCTCAAACCCCTCATCTTCACAGAGGGAAGTGGGGGGAACCCCAGAGTCTTAGTTTAGGTGGTGCCTACCTCATCTCACAGCCATTTCACACTCTTTAACCAAAACTGCAACTGAAAGGAGCGACAATTTAAACCCTAAATTAAAGCAAAACCCAGCAGAAAACCAAGCTAGTTTCACATCAGCCTCAAAGTAACATTAGACAATTTTAAACTCTCCCAGCTCAATTTTATCTAGTTCTGTCTGGAAGCTACAGCTCCAAACCCTACCACATACACCACAGCCACAGCTTGTTTTGCTAACACAGAACCAAGAACATGGAAAACTTCATATGAACTTCTTATCTACAACACAAAAACCCACAGAGGCTCATCAAAATCCTCCCCGCTACTCGGAATGTATATCTGAGATTGTGAAAGCACATCAGAACACCTCAGGAAAACACCTTAACACAGCATCAACTTCTAACCTGGTCTTCTTAGGCTGTATTCAAACAGTCTTTCTAACAAACAGGTTTAGGAAACAAAAGAACAATCCTGTATAGAAACTGGGAATTGTGGCTTGTTCATGAGCCTTCTGAAACAGCAAAGAAAAGAAAGAAAATAATTTTGTTGCAGGTCATTTTTGCCATGACCAAGGCACACGCTGACCAAGTGAGTATCTGATACCACACAAAAACATTACAACAGAATACAAGTGTGTTCTCCTGTGTCAGCAGCCATCTGCTAAGAATGTACTTGAGGAACCATTTAATTTATAAAAGAGAATAATTTACTCCATGAAAATAACTAAACACTTTAATTAAGCCGTGGTAATAAGTGACCATATCTATAGGTTGTGAGAAGAAAGAACACATTTGGTTCAAAAGAAAGATTAAAAAAAACCCACCAACTTACTAAGCAATGGTCACATTTACTGAAAAATACTGAAAATGGAAAAACACCTTTCTCATCCCATGACAATTCAGTACTGAGAATGCTAACATGACATTAATATCACTAAACCTATGCAAAATGACACGATTTCTGCCAATATTCTGCAGTATTAAATGATTTCAGTTTACTAGTGCATCAAATGGACGAATCATCTCTGATTCTTAAATAGATAACAAATACTTAAACAGTGCCTTCCACATCCACAGAGAATCCTGATGGCATCCAAATATATTAAGCAAATCCCTCGCTTGCAGTGACATATTTAGCTGTCATCCATCTTTGATATTAACAGATGCTATATTGCAAGTAATGCTGCGTATAGCATAAGCAGACAACGAATGGACAGACAGTAACAGGCGCTGCAAACCCTTTTCAACAGCACACAGTAAGACATTAAAAAGAGAGTCAGAAAGGGTGGAAAATCCACCAGTCTGCAGTTCTTCTATATCGCCTAGGTTTAATTAAAAGGAAACAAAGTTTCTAATTCTCCTGACCGCAGAGAGATTTTCCTAAGGTATTAACCCATGCATGGTTGTCTCAGCCTGAAGCAAGACAGAGCTATTATTTCTACTTATATGTGAACTTCCCTATTCATTGAAATTAGATGTAAACTTTGAAGGCTAATTACAGCTACCTCAATGCCAACACATTGTTTATTGTCTTACAGCTGGACATCCTAGTAGAAAATAAGAATACATAACTCTTGATAAATGTACAAAAAAACTCCATATAACTACCATGCTTATCCAGCACGTCTGGACAAACTGGTTTTTCCAACTCTCAAAAAATTTCTCAAGACATCTTATATGAAAATAAGTTTTCAGTTGTCTATATTTCTTATAATTTAAAACACCCTGTGCCTGCAGATCTGTAAAACAATCACTGACATTATCTAGTAAGTGACAGGAGTTGATGGTACAGCTAGAAATAGTTTTCACTTCATTTTGCTCCAGCAGTTCAATTTAACAGGCCGGCAAGTAGTTCCAAGTACCGTGTTTGCCTCAGACCAATAACCAGAATTATCTAGAGGAAATGGGTGGGATTCTCCCTCAAGTTGCATTTTGCTATCGACTTCGCATCAAAAGCTGATGAAACCTCTTACGTATGTAAGGTCTTACATAGGGAAGCCCAAGTACACCCTGAAATCAAACTCTGAATGTCAGAGCCGTATACTTTGCTCTTTTGCCCATGTATTCTAACTTAGTGAGAAAACTACGGTCTTCACACACAAGACCTTTATATCTAAGCATATATATACACACACAAAATATATATCTTTATATATATTTTGGTCTCACCAGATGGTTAAAGGAATCATCTCTTTTCAAAAAAAAGGAGAAAGAATAATATGTTACTGAGTGCTGGACAGCATCCTTCTGTCAAAGGATGTTTCAGTGAGTGTCTTATACTTTAACATTAGCTCTGAAACAAGGAATCAAGTATATCCACCTACATATACTTTGCATAGGAGTAACTCCTACCACTAATGAGAAAAAAACAGCTGTCGGTTCCTTTTGGCATTGGAGGAGTCAGTCTACCTGCCTCAACTTCTTTCGGTTATTACAGGGGAACTTAAGAATTAGGAACTTACTGTCAAAAAGCAATTACCCCTACATATTCCAACAGTTATTTTACGTAATTGCTGAAACGTAACTGTAAGTTTTAAAATCTAGTCTTGACATTTCTAGTGATTATGTGAAATTTTACATATCAGGAAAAGGAAATGGAAGAGAAAAAAAGGAAAAGTTTGTGAGAACAAAGTGACTTATTGTGTGCGAAAAGGGGAAAAAACCTATGCTATTAGGTTTCTGATGAGCAGAGTTCCTTGAAATTAACTCCTTTTGGTTAAAGAAACTTAACTTTGGAAGGGTCAACCTTGATGTAACATGGTAACGTGTTTACACTGCCCCAGTACAAAGACAACCGAGTCACACAGCAAAAATCCAATGTTCTAGGCCTTAACAGCAACACAAAAACAGCCTGTGCCCCTGCACAGCACCCATTCTTTACAGCTGCTTTTACTAGAAAGAATTAAAGTTAAAAAAACGGGCATAAAAACAAATTTAATTTGTGAATGTAACCTTTTAAAACAAAGCTGTCCAAAACAGCCTTTCTGCCAGGCACCAAGCTCCTAACCAGCTACATAGACCATCTTCCAGAAGCAGCAGCAGTGCCAGCTTTAAAGCAAAGGCAACTGCCACCTTTGGCTCAGAGCTCCCCTGAAGAGTTTCCCCTTCCACCACGCACTACATCCCAGAAGAACCGAATGCATCTTCCAAGTAATTTCTTCAAAAAAAAAAGAGAGCACAAATAGAACTGCCAAAACCCAGGGCAAGCCACCAAAGCGTGACCGGACAACCCATTTCTGCAGACCACAACAGTTTCAGAGCCGGTCATCTCACTTTTCCAGCCTGCAACGTTCGTGCTCAAGACACGAGTGAGGGGAAGGACCTCTGCGTGCAACTACGGGCGTTTCTGTTGGCATCCGGCTCGTTACAAGAAAATTAAAAAAAAATAAACGAAAACAGAAAAAAGGTTAGGTTTGGCCCTAGACTCTGACAGCGTCTGAAGGGGAGAAAATAAATAAAAAATAAAAGAGGAAAACAAGACCCCCACAGCAGTGCCCTGTCCCTGCCAGCAGGTCTCGGGGATCTGGGATCAGGGAGATCCCTGTAGAACCGCGAGCCCTACGGCGGGGTCCAGCCGCCAACGCCTGGCCGGAACCCGCCACCGGCCGCGGCGCCCCGGGGCGGGGAAGGGACCACCAGGGGCCTCCCCGCCGCCACCGCGAGCGCCCGGCGCGGAGCCTCC